>JALGAY010000010.1:13587541-14837541 GCA_029207805.1 Tribolium confusum | reverse complement strand
TGTAGAAAATTAAACTCTCTAAAAAAAAGATATTTTACAATTTTTTTGTAACTCTTACCGTTTAGAAGATATCACAGGTTAAAATATGAAGAATTAAGCAAAAATTTCTTTTTCACTTCTAAATTTTATAACTCGTGGATAAATAAATATTATAAAGTGCGCAACATACAGTTTTGTAGGAAATTAAACGCTCTACAAAAAAAGTCGTTTGTGGTTAACCGATTACTTCTACCACTTAAAAGAAATTGGGGATTTAGTATCAAATTTTGGTTTATAAATGCAAATATCTTCTAAATTGTTAGACTAATCACTTAACCACAAGAGACCTTTTTATAGAGCGTTTATTTTCCTACAAAACTATATGTTGCGCATTTTATAATACTTATTTATTTATGAGTTATAAAATTTAGAAGTAGAAAAGGAATTTTTGTTAAATTCTTCAAAGTTTGACCTCCGATATCTTCTAAACGGTAAGAGATAAAAAAAAATATCAAATAACTTTTTTGTAGAGCTTTTGATTTCCTACAAAAAATGTAAATACAAATTTTCTGAACAATCAAATAATAACGAGATATGGATTTTGCCATATGAAACTGAAAAAAAAATGTAAAACTGCGATGAGAGAGTCTTTCCTATTAAAATTAAAAACTCATCTTAAAAAAGCGTTTTTAAAGTGTCTAGGAATCAATTTTTCAGTGTCGAAAGTTAAAAAAAACATAGTCGATTTTTTTGGCCCACCCTAGTAATTAAATTTAAAAAAAAATACTCAATTCGATTTTATACTATGAAAACTTCAATGTCAAACCCGATCAATGTCAATTTTGATTGTCTGAAGCTAAAATTTTTATTTTTTTAGATAGATATAGATATTTTATAATTCTTGATCAATAATTTAAAAAATTCTTGTACTTGTATTGCCTTTTTTCACTTATTTCTTTAAACCATCGGAGCTCGTAATGTCTGGCAGTCTCTAAGCCATTAAGCAATACATTAAAATAATAAGAGCGGGTACGAAAAAGGTATCCGTAAATTAGCAACAAAATAAGCTGATTTGTTCCTAACTGTTTTAAAATAACTCTAATTAGGTGTCATCATTTGCAATTCTAATGTTTTTCTCATTTTGGAAAATGACTATTCTAGGCTAGAACAACAACAAAACGGTAATAATTCTCAAATCACGTTTTTCTGGTTTAATTTAAAAAATAAATATTTTTTGTATACTGTTGTCACCTGATTTATTTCGTAACATGTTTTGTAATTTTCTCTTCAAGATAATTGTTAATTTGTTTTTTTACCCTCAGAGCGCTTCTTTCCTAATTACCCTCGTAATCAACTTTGGTGTTATGCAATTGTTGATACCGCCTGTATTGCAGGTTGCCTAGGCATAAATTGCGTTACGTTACCTTACGTCATGCAAACCTAGCCTTACTGTCATTGTGTAGAATCGCCCTTGTGTCCTAGGCCCATAAATGCGATAGTATACTACACAGGAAGTTATCTTTGTACGTCGACGCAGATCGAATTGATTTTGGTTAGGGTTAGGGGGTGTATGTGCTCGAATATCAACAGATCAGCTGTAGTTCTGTCAGTGTAAAATTTTAAATATGATCGAATAAAGATATTACCGCCATGGCTATGTACAAAGGCTTTTCGGTTCTTGAAAAGTCTAAACCCCCTAATCCCCATAGTGTGCTGTTACAACGTAGGGGCAAAGATGAGACTCTTCTTTTTGAATCCCAAGCAGTTGCTGTTCTTTGTAAGTCACCCCAAACTGATCCCATGCACTCTAATTATTGCTAAATTTTAGCCACACCTGAAGTGGAAGTTGTCAAAAAGGAATATACTAAATTATTAGATGCTTATGGCTGTTTGGGGGTACTCCAATTAAATTCAGGCGACTCTACTGTTCTCTATCTTGTTATGATTACTGGATGTTTCTCAATCGGCAAAATTGGCGATTCAGAAATTTTCAGAATCACACAAACGCAGTTTGTACCCTTGCATTACCAGCAAAATGAGGATAGAATTGCCGAAGTAGGTTAAGAAAGGTTGTCTATTTTTCGAAGAATTTTATCGTTTTGACTTACAAACTAGTTTATGAAGCATTTATAGAGATAAGTGAACCCTACTGTTACCGAAGCGACCAGCTGGTCCGTCGATAAAACCTCGAAGGAAACAAACAAACAGAGCCGTATTCAAGCTTCTCTTAAAATTCAGATGCTAGGGTTTCTCCATCGGTAAGGGACCGAAAAGTTAATTCCTCTAAAATTCTTCCAAATATAGACAACCTTTACTTATTTCACCCACGGACATTATATTATACTTTTGATATTAGGTGCGCAAGTTGTTAAATTCTGGAACGTTATATTTTTCTTGGTATTCTGGACCTCCTGGTGGTAGTCAATTAGATTTGACGTTATGTGCACAAAGACGGCATAAAACTAGCACAACTGATCATAGGTTTTTCTGGTATATTATAACTCTGTCTTGGTTTGTTTTTTTCCTAAATTTTTATAGGAATCGGATGTTACATGTACATTTAGTTAGATTTGGTGTTGATTGCAATTCTTGGTTGGTTAGAGCAATGTGTGGTTCAGTTGAAGTCAGAACTGTTTATGTAGGACATAGGAAAGCTTTAGCAGCTGTTATTTCACGATTAAGTTGTGAAAGAGCCGGGACAAGGTTTTAATTATCAAATCTTATCAATACAATTCTTCGTAACTTCTATAATTTTCAGATTCAATGTAAGAGGAAGTAACGATGAAGGCCACGTAGCAAATTTTGTAGAAACCGAACAAGTTATCTATTTAGAAAACGAAGTCTCTTCGTATTTGCAAACTAGAGGTTCAGTACCTCTATTTTGGGAACAACCAGGAGTCCAAGTTGGTTCCCATAAAGTTCGGATTTCACGAGGATACGAAGCTTCAAAAGCTGCTTTTGACAGACATATGAAGACTATCAAGGAGAGATACGGAAAACAAGTCATTGTCAATCTGTTAGGTACAAGTTTGATCGGTAGTAAAGAAGGTGAAGCTACCCTAAGCTCAGAGTTTCAAGTAATCCTCATCTACCAAAAAAACTTCTAGCTTATTTGTTGTTTCTAGAAACACCATAAAGAATCCTGTCATACTGACGTCCCTCATATCGTTTTTGATTACCACCAAGAATGTCGCGGTGGGAATCAAACCAATTTACAAAAACTTAAAGCCAAAGTCGATGAACAACTTCAAGAATTTGCATTCTACCACGCAGTTGCGAATTCTATATATAGGTGAGTGTCTTAACTGTTACGCATGTGTAGTCTGTGACGTCTTTAAGCCTAAACCAATAATTTGTAGCTTACAAACGGGCACAATTCGAACAAATTGTTTAGACTGTTTAGATAGGACTAATTGTGTTCAAACGTTTTTTGGTTTAGAGGTAACTACTAACTGTAAATTTAGAAGCTTAAATAACACGATTGGTAGATTCTAGGCCAACAATTGCAGTCAATGCAATTAGTTGATAAGAAACAAACTGTTTCACGATTTGAGGAGGTTTTTAAGCAGATGTGGATCAATAACGGAAACGAAATCAGTAAGATATACGCTGGGACTGGCGCTATTCAAGGCGGATCAAAAGTGATTATTACTCTTATTATTATTAAATATAATATTTTTTGTGTTTAGTTAATGGATGGGGCACGATCAGCCGCAAGAACAATCCAAAACAACCTTCTTGATAACTCAAAACAAGAAGCAATTGATATTTTGTTGGTGGGTTCTACCTTATCGACCGAACTTGCAGATAGGGCTCGAACTCTGCTCCCTTATAACACACTACATGGTAAACCCTTTAACCATGGAGGAATAAATAAGACTGGAGGGAAGGATGTTTAAAAAGTTGAGATTGCACGCCAAGCGGCAAAGTTATAAAAGGTGTTTGAACATGGTGCCGGATTCTAGAGGTGTAGCATTAATATTTTTTTCTGGAAGCAACACACGTTAAAAATGAAATTAAAGAAAATTTGTTTTACAATATTGATTTACAAGTAAAGGGTTGTTCTAAACATTTCCTGCGAGTTGAATACAACGAATATGTTACTGATATGTGAAACAATGACGCTACTATTCAGTATTTTAAGAACAGGACGCCACTGATGCATAACAGAACTCTAAAATTCGTCGGTAATCGGCAAAAGCGCTTTTCTGTGCGCGTTGGTCAAAAGATCATAAAAGGTGTTTGAGGTTCACGCAAGAATTTTACCTTCCCTCCAGTCTTGTTTATTCCTCCATGCCTCTAACCAAAATTACAAACAATGGAGAGTTTCTTTTAGCCCCTCCTCATGTATTACGTGAAATGTGTAAAAGATATACCGAGTATACCGAACCACTTCCTATACGTATAGCAGTAGGCACTTATAATGTCAACGGAGGCAAACACTTCCGCAGTGTTGTATTCAAAGATATCAAGCTTTCTGATTGGCTACTCGAACCCCATACAAAAAATTCTAGCACACTTGTAGATACAGGACACTCAGATGACAACATATCAAGTCCTGTTGATATTTACGCAATTGGTTTTGAGGAAATTGTTGATCTAAGTGCAGCTAATATTGTTAATACCAGTAGCGAAAACGCGAAGTCTTGGGCAATTGAGTTAGAAAAAGTACTGTCACGTGACCGACCCTACGTGTTGATAACTTATCAACAACTGGTCGGGGTTTGTTTATATGTGTTTGTAAGGCCTGAACTTGTGCCTTACATTAGAGATGTAGCTGTTGATTCAGTTAAAACGGGACTAGGGGGACATACAGGAAATAAGGGGGCTGCTGCGATTAGACTAGTGTTCCATGCAACGTCTTTGTGCTTTGTATGTGCTCATTTTGCAGCCGGTCAGTCACAAGTTACCGAAAGAAACGCTGATTATAATGAAATAACCAGAAAAATTACATTTCCAATGGTAAGTCGGACCGCAGACTGAACACACTTTTAGATTTTTTTTTTATTTCAGAGCCGGTCACTAAATTCGCACGAGTATTTATTTTGGTGTGGTGATTTTAATTACAGAGTAGATATGGATAAAGACGAAATAAAGGAGTTAGTAAAAGTTGGTGACTTTGATCGTATTCTTGAAAATGACCAGTTGATCAAACAACAACAAGAAGGAAATGTATTTAAGGATTTTATTGAAGGGAAAATTACTTTTGCACCTACATATAAATATGATCTATTTAGTGACGACTATGATACCAGTGAAAAAAACCGAGCTCCTGCATGGACTGATCGGATCTTATGGCGACGAAGAAAACAATCTCTTGCTATAACAAATCAACTAGAAGATTCAAGTCCTGGAAAATTAGTTTTCTACGGCCGTGCTGAGCTAAAACAAAGTGACCATAGACCAGTTATTGCAATTATCGACATAACGGCGCGAAAGATCGACGAAAATAAACGTAACAACATGTTTTATGAAGTAATAGCAGATATGGGCCCACCAGATGGCACTATCATCATACACTACGAAGGGGCTTCACCCAATGACGAAATTTTCGACGACCAACTTGTCGCTACTCTTCTAGAAGACTTCACACAGTTTGGTGAAGCAATTTTAGTGAGATTTATTGCAGATACAATGTGGGTAACATTCCGGGACGGACAATCTGTTCTTAAAATAATGAACAAGACAAAAGGACGAGTAAGTCACGTAAAAAACAAAAGCAAGTAAAAAGTGTGACACTTTACAGATCCCTGAGTATAATTTAACACTCTCTTTAAAAACACCAAATTGGGTAGAACAAGCAAAAGACGAGATTGGGTTGTGTTCTAGTAACACAATCCCTCTCTACACTTCGCCCACCCAATCAGACTACAACTGTAAGTCAAAAGTATTATTATAGCCAGTTTCTGTTATAGTCTGTCTACCGGTATTTAATGATCTTTTGATTTCTTAAGTGGTTTATTATCCGTTTAACAAGGATTATCGTTGAAGTGGTAAGCAACCCATTCAAATTTTAAAAATCTTAACTCTCCAGAGTTTATTGAAGGATAGGTAGATAATCCCCTATCAATGAGATTATCGTAAACTACCTAAAATGTTAACTAGTAATTATAAAGTCGTTTTAGAATATCGGTAGACGGACTATACTTTCAGTTATCTTAGCTGAACCGGTTTGGGAGTTGTTAGAAAACCGGTTTCTGTTTTGATCCTTTTTTTTTTTCTTGCTAGGTTTAGGCATCCCGGAGGTGAAGGCGTCCAGGTCGGGTCCTCCTAGCCGCCCCCCGCCGCCTACGGTGAAATCCCCGGCGACGCCCCGCCGCGCGCCCCCTAGAGCAGGCGTGATTAGCATACCTACAGTTATGAACTCGTCGGCGCCTCCCAGTATGCCTCCTCCTGAACTTCCGGAAGATAACGGTATTTACGAAGAAATCAACGACGATATTGTCAGTGCGCCTGAACCCCAAGGGCCGCCACCGCCGCCGCCCCGACCTGAACCGGCGCCGCCAACCCCCCAAAGGGAACCACCTCCAGTACCTGTCCGATCTGCACCTCCTCCTCCTCTCCCTGCGCGTCCGCGTCAGTAATTCCTTTCCTAGTCAAAAATCGCAGTGCGATAGTAAGTCACTTAAATTGTGTTTGGTATAGACCTCAAGGTAAAATGATTTTCTTTTCTTGCCCTTAGACTGTGACTGTAGTTTGGCTGTTATTAGGTGTATTAGTTTATTTCTTCTTGCTTGAAATGGATTTTTGGTTCCTATTTTCTATGAGATGACTGTTGAGGAACATTCCATTATATTTATTGAGTTATTGTTGATAATCAAAACGCGGCAAGCACAAGTTATTACAGCAAATTCAAAAATAGTGCTTTATGTGTTTTGAAAATACTAGTTTATGTTGCGTGTTAAGAGTATTAAATAATTCTATTGAAATTTTACTGTGGCTTATTGTTTTGTACTTGAAAAACATAAGCAAAAAAATTATTAGAAAACACAGATGCTGTACAGTATCAATATTCTGTAAAACATGTTGATATTTAGAAATATTCATGTAAAATTTGTTTAAATTTATATGTATTTAGTAATGTTTACTTTTCTTAGAATCAAATAAAATTATCAAAAAATATCTCCGATTTTTATTTTGCAAATTGACCTTTATGGCGTATTTAAATCGGAATTGCAGATAAAATGCAATAGTCGTCAACACAGTTAAACAAGTGAGTAAATTAAATGTTATATAATTTATTAGTTTATTACTCATATTCCAATCATTTTACGTAAGATTTCTATTATAAACGAAGTTATTGTTTAAAAAACATTTCCAAAGAAGTAAATATTGAAAACACATTTTCACCAAATTGTGAGAAAATACAAATTGTTTTAACAAGTAACAGATTTTCAACATGACGTCAAAAACAATTATAAATAATTGCTGATTAAAAACATGCGGTACATTACGTGCTTAAAATTAGCAAAGAACTAATTTAAATTTGATGAATAATGATACAAACATTTGGATCTGCTCCCTCTAGTGACAGAATGTAAAATAATTTCGGTCAAACCCCTACGAAACCGGATTCTACAGAGTTTAGTTTCGTGAAAGTCAGCTTGAGGGAGCTTGTAATCTTACGTAGTTTTATTTTTACCAAACATATATTTAAGTTTTAATAAATTGATTCAAGACTCAAATTCGAGTCGAGTTTTGCTTTATTAAAAACACGTCTTAAAACACAGAAAAAAATTATGAAATTTATATGTTATGCTAAATTAGTATCTAGTCTACCTTCAAAAAAAATTTTTTTGTTCTAGTAATTTATTTAATCTATAAAACTGAAAAAAAAATCATTTCGGAACAAAATCTTACGTCCTGTTTTATACAACATTTGATCAAAAATGTCTAATAAAATTATTTTGCCAAATTAATTATTGAAAAAGATGTTAGACTTTGATTAAAATCCATTTTTATATTATTTATCAAATATTTTAGTCTAATTTATGCCTTGAGAAGTTGGAGTAGTAATAAATCCAGTAGGCATCATAACACCCTAACAATTGAAGTAGATTTATGACCAGGGAATTTGTTACCAGCTGTCCTAACCTTCAAGTCTTTACAATGGTCGTGTGCCATTTTATGAGGAATACCATAATATTCAAGAAATCTTCTTCTATTTGAAAATATTACCTACAATTTTTTTTGAGAATTTTTGCTTAATTAGAAATGACTGTTTTTGGGGTGCAGATAAAACTTGATTAACCCGGTAGTAAAAAAAACAAATCTCCATATAAATAAAAAGATATATCTAGTGATTCAAATGTATGGCAAAATTTTAACATGAAATATAGCGCCTCAAACGAAAAAGATCTGCATTTTTTATATTTTATTTCAAGTGGTAACAAAATTATAGGCCTTTAAACCCGAATATGAAAAAATATTTTTTTTGGACCGAAGGCTTTCCCTACCAGAGTCAGTACAAAAATTTCTTTTATCGGGATTAGACTGTGTCAATGGAGTTTTTGTACTCGACGTTTCACCTACCATTTCTAACAAGTTGTCATTCTATTCTTGGAGAAGCTATACTTAAAATGGTTGGCAAAACGTCGAGTACAAAAACTCCATAGACACGGTCTAATCCCAAAAACAAATTTTTGGGTATATCTCGGACACCCCTTAATAGATTATTATGAAATTTGGTACACAAACGAATCTAATTAGACCCTCTTCATTGATAATTGCGATATTCTGCTACATTCTCTCAATTTCTGGTTGCAAAACTTCTGTTGCACATTTTTGGAAATTATTCAATTTTTTGCTTTAAAAACCTTGGAGTGTTATATTATGATAAGTATTGCAAAATCAGGTCTAAAAACATTAAAATACTGTGCAAAGTGGCATTTCTTTCTATAATTTTAAGTAAATAAACTATGATCACTACGTCACGGAGGAGAAACCTTTCCTTTACTGCCTAGATGGCCCTAGCAATTATTCCAATGCGATTCTATATTCATGTTAGGAATTTTGGAATATTCTTTCTCAAATAAGTATCTTATTTGCTTCTTTAGTTACTTAGTTCCGGCATCTAAATCTTGATTAATATTCTGAATTTGAATAGAATCTTCATTTGTGTTATCCTTTTGACTACTTAAGTTTTAATTGTGTATTTAAATTGTCGTTACCAACTTGCAGTTCAATTGTTTTCATTTTTAAAGTGTGTTTCTTCAAAAGCTTCTTACTTGGTCTTAACTCTTGTTTTTACTCTCTCCCGTCAAGCATAGTTTTTTCTTTAGCAAATATACTATCAATATACTCTTTCAAGTTTTTATATTCAACTTCTAGTTTATCAAGCTCTTCTTTAAAATTTGATGTTTTTTGCATTTCTTTTTCAAGAGATTTGCTTTCTTGATCTTTAAGAGATTCAAAATTTTTTCAAATTTTATTTTGCAGTTCTCACAAATTATCAACTAAATCTAGATCTCTTTTACCATTTCCACCAGATACCACTACCAATCGAAAGTAAAATTTATTAAGCATTTTGATGAGATTTTCATTTTCGACTTCAAAATGCGTGATGTTCTTTTTTAAATTTACTAATTTCGGAAAGTCAGTTATAAATTATGATAAAATAATGACAGAATATTAGCAAACAGAAGAAAAGTCATAAAACAAAAACCAGTACAAACAGTTCGAGTAGAAGAAAGAATCAGACAAGAACGAAGAACGAAAAACAAAAGTGGCAGCTATTGAAATATTATTGGGGTAAAGAACAAAGACAGAATTTTGCTTGGACGATCTGTTGAAAAAATAACAGTATGATCCCGAATTGAGCATTGGCCGATATAGTAAGCAGATAGATCAGAGACTGACGTTTCAAGTACTATCGCAATAAGCAGAAAAAAAAATGGTTACTGTTATCGCAATCCTCCAATAAACGCTTCACTGACAAAAAACATGTGCAAAAAAAATACCATAAATAAATTCAACCGCTTTATTTGACAATTATAGTAAACAGAAATAATTTTTATGTATCTGTTTATTGTGAGTACTGAAAAAGTCAGCGCTATTTATCTACGCAGCATTAAAAAGTCAGACCATAATAGCCTAAAATTTTTACGCTCAAAATAACTGTAAAAGATATTGGCTGACATGGAAAGCGTTTAATTGATGCAAAAATACTAATCTTTAGATATAATATTTCTAAAAATATTGTATTAGGCAATTGTGCTTGAAAGAATAGTTCGAGAACTACACGAAAGAAACTAATAATTGACGTAATGCTGAAGAATTCATCGACCTACAAGCTCTAAGAAAAGATAGCAATATTTTCAAATGAGTTAAAGAACCTAAAAAGAGAAGAAAAGAATTATCGTGGTATATACGAATTAAGTTAAAGAGCTAAAAATTTTAATCAAGATGAAATATGTTTGGAGCGAAGACCTATAAGGAGAAGAGTAAACTTCTGAACGGAAAATTGAAAGAGATTCTAGATCGTCCTCAAATAAAAAAATTTAAATCTATCCCAAGGGAGCTCATTTGTAAATGAAATACGAAAAATAGTTGGAGGAGAAAAGCGGGAAATATAAGAATCTACATTTTTTGCGATAGTGTAGTGTGGTATCTTTTTTTTTGACGATCTATGTTCTTATGTGCATTCATATTGGAATGTGTCAATCATACGCTTTTTGCTTGACATAAGTAGTCTCTATTTCTGACTATTGATTTTATAATTTGTGTTAATGGCTTCTGGAAGAAGAGGTCTTACTAAAAAAATTGGTCTAAAAATTACAAAAAAATGTATATTTTTGATAAAAGTAAAAGACTTTCTTAAAAATATTGATGGCTGCTAAAAGAAAGAAGAAGTCTCCAACTAAAACGAAAGATGTTTGGAACGAAGATCTATAAAAAGAGAAGCAATTTTATAAAGGAAAAATTGAAAAAGATACTAGATTGTAGTCAAGCCTCTCCCGAAGAAGCCCACTTGTACATAAAATACAAAAAATAATTGGAGGAAAGAAGCAGGAAATAAAGAACGAGTTACTTGTGATGGTGTAATTATTAATTGATCTTTTTTTGAAGATCCATGTTCTTATGTGCAATCATATTGGAATGTGTCAATCATACGCTTCTTGCTTGACTTAAGCAGTCTCTATTTATGATCGTTGATCTTACAATCTGTGTAAATGGCTTCTGATAGAAGAGGTTTTTTGCTAACAATATCGGTCTAAAAATTTACAAAAATGTTTTTGATAAAAGTAAATTTTTTTTGAAAATATTGATGCCATCTGAAAGAGGAAGATTTTAACCAAAATAAAAGATGTGTGGAAGACAAAGTCCTATAAAGAAAGGAGCAACTTTATGGACGGAAAATTGGTCAATTGGAATTAGAGGAGCTTCTAGAACGTTTTCAAATACAATTATTCTTTTATTATAATCCATCCCGAAAAAGCTTACTTTTATATGAAATACGAAAAATAGCTGGAGAGAGAAGCAGCGCATGAAAGAACGAGTTACTTGTTATAGTGTAGTGTAATCTTTTATTTTTTGAAGATCCATGTTCTATGTGCAATCATATTGTAATAGCCTCTATTTCTGACCATTGATCTTATAATTTAAATAGATGGTTTCAGAAAGAAAAAGTCTCACTAACAAAATCGGACTAAAAATTACACAAAATGCTTGTTTATGATAAGAGTAAAAGGCTTTTTCGAAAATAGACAAAACTGTTAATTTATTTAAGAAACATAGTCAGATCTGATTCAAATGGTAAAAAATTGTTGCTTTCTTTAGAAAATCGCAAATTTACTATGTTTGGCTACTTTTTTCTATAAGAAATGATTGCACTATTGTTTAAGCTCGCTAAAGCTTAATATGTTAAAGCAAGAAGGAACCCACCATAATTTTTTCAATACTTTATTAAGCTCTGGCGGGATTAAAGTGATTAAACATGGTCTTTTGGACAAGAGAAGATCCTGGTTCAAATCAGTTTTGAAAGACTATGTTTAAGAGGATGATAGAGTGGAGTACTGCAAGAATCAACATGGGTTTCTTCTTGCTCCATCTTATTAATAAGGTCTGGTGAGTTTAAATAACTGTCTTTTAATTTTAATGTTAGATAGATCGTATAGTATATGGTTGTAATAAAATAGTTTAAAAAGGCTTTAGTAAGGGATGTTGTGAAAAGAAGTGCGCACCTCACTGTCACCAAAGCGATCATCAGGACCGTTAAAACAACCTTGAAAGAGCTGCGGTTTCCTTATCTCTACAGACCCAACAACGTAACTGCTTCTATTGTACCACAAAACTTACACCTTTATAGACAAATTATAAAAGTCATTTTTTGGTCATTTTTTTTTGCTGTTTTAACTGCTTTATAATATTTTATAAGAAAATAGTTTTAGAAGCTTGAGACCCATAACTACGTATTTCTTCAGTAATTTTTGTGGGCTCATCAGATCGCACCAAATTTCTAAAAACAGTGGATTCAAATCTGCGTCATGGTGGATTTTGAATAATTTAAAATTATTGTTTTTAGATCCCGATCTGCAAAATTAAAATTTTTGCAAATTTTTAATAGTGTGGAAGCCATGGTGCAGTGGTGTGCGTTGTTGTTAATTTATAGCAAAATTCGTCAATATTTGCAATAAAGCATTTATGTATTAAAACGATTAAATAATTGTGAGTAGGTATATGATTATTTGATAGTTTTGGAGTGCTTTTATGAATTGAATAAAGTTTAAAACCGAGTTTATTAAAAATATGGGTGTATTGTGAAAGATCGGTGGGCGTGTATTGTCTGGCCGTTAGTGAATAATGTTTAATAATTTTATCCAATGTTGGAATGATTTTAATTCTTGTAAGGCAAGAAGTGGGTCTGGTAGAGAATTATCCGATTTGTGTTCCGGCCACAGCTGTGTAAAATTTGCTTGGTACAAATGTAGTCACGTATCCGGTAAAGGGAAAATCCCATCATCTTTCCCTGATGGGTTGTTATAGAAATTTAAACTGGGAGTTTTTGCGCGGACTTGCTCGTTCAAAATTCATTCTTGACGTCATCGTCGATAGTGAGTTAATTCATAAAAAACTGTTGCAGACGAAAATAAAACCGTATAAATACGCAACGAGGGGTCCTTTTTCAAGGTTGAGGTTAATTAAGAATCAACCCTGGAAAAACACCCAAAGGCATATAATATACCGTGCTGAAAGCAATTCCGGCGGCAGTCTTTAAAACCCGGGATGCACCTGTGCTTGTATTAGACACATCCATCGTATACTGTGACATCCAGCACAGAGATATGAAAGGCGCGTGCGATGTTTCCCGTTTCCGGTTTAGGTTATTTTCGGTATCCTCTTACCTTTTTTTACCTGTCTTTTCTTGTGGGAGAGAGCTCGTTAAAATTTTATTTAAAAATATCTTTATTATTATTGCATTTTTAAGTATTGAATGTTAATTCAGCGGATACGTCAGATATTGTTCTCTGAACTCATGTTTCTACATCGACTATAAACAGATTTGCAAACGTTCAAGTGACGTTAAATATAGTACTTCCACCCAGAGGCGGATTTAGGCATCATCTCCATGGGCTACATGCAACCCAAACCCCCGTAGGGATAAGGACCAAGAAAATGATTGACAGTTTGACTGTCAAAAGTTAGGGATTTCAGTCACAGTGACAATAGTTGGATTAGAGTAATTTATGCTGTGGTTGCCAATATTTATTTCATTATTGACTTTCTTTCCCAGATCTTATAGAACCTAACTCAATTTTTTTCCTCACTTCTGTAAACGTTTCTATTGAAAACCTCTTGTAAACTATTTAATTTATCTCAAAAATTTTTAAAAACAGCGTTTTTCTTGTTTTTTTTTCAGTTGTTTTCAAGATTTTCTAGATAGATTTTTCTTCTAATTGTTTTTTAAGTTTTGCTATAGCATTTTTTCTTTCTAATTATAGTTTCTTTTACCCTTGAACGCTGTTTTTCAAGTTGTTTAAGAAAAATTTCTATTCTTATAAAATCTAACGCTATTTTTTTTCTCATAAAAATAATTTATTCTTTTTCTTGTTCTTTTTTCTATCAATGGTCTCATAAACTATGTTTCAAATTTGGTTTTTGACCATATACATAATTAGTAACTTTTCTAAAAATTAGGAAATTAGTACATTTTTGTTCTCAAAATACTTTGGCTATAACTAAGAAAACAAATTTTAAAATTTAAATTTTTTTTGTGACGTAGTAAGAGGACTAATGTACAGTAAAACTCCGATTATCCGGCTTAATGTGCATAAATCGTTTCTTACGTGTCGTCTTTACTAGATAGACTAAATATTTAGTCATTTTATTTAAAAGTCAAAACTATTTTTTTATGATTTCCTGAAATTATTTTAATCAAAAATGTACTTAGGCTTTGTATTTTAGACAGATGGTATGCATATTCTTAGATACGTGTTTATTAAAAAGATATTTTTAATGGGCGTCTGCAGAAATCTTTTTCAGGAGAGACGCAATGTAAAATAATAAAAACATAAAAACCAAGAATCTTACCTTATTTATTTTAATGCAAATTTAGAGGTGTTTTAGTTGTTCTTATCTTAAGGTTAACAGACCATTTCTGTTAATATACGGATCGATGCAAAAAACATTACTAAAAATATTTTTTATAATCTCAGGAGGAACAATGGCCTCCACTGGTCCCTCCCTGGGGGCGCTCTTAAGTACAAACTGATACTCCAACCAGCCAACCACAAAGAAAAAAAATAAATGCATAAATTTTGCTTGTTAAGGGATAGGGAGTTTGGCACAAAAGTAGATTTAATAACCCCAAAGAATCTTTAAAAACGAATAGTGGATTTTTGATCTTTCTGAAAATTTTAGCAAAAGAAGCAAGATCAGTTCCGGGTTAGCCGGACTTTAAAACCAAATTCTTTCAGATAACACGGACTTCCGTATAAACAGAGGTCGAATAATCGAGATTCTACTGTATTTAAAAACTTAATTTTTTCTTATTGTTTTGATGGATTAATTGTAATCCTATTGATTTTATGTCATCGAATTTGACATGTCAGGCTGACAATATCAAACACTTTCAGTAACACGTGAATTTGACCAATCAAATTAAATATCCCCTTATTATGTCATACCCCGAAAATTAAATTTTTAACCTTTTTTTCTTGGGGTAAAAGCGGCTGAATTACAATAAAAATATTTTTTTAAGTACGGTGTGATTTTCTCCTAAAATATGTTCAGGAGTCTATTGTCGATTTTCATTTCGTAAATGTAATTTTTCTTGTTTTTTCTTCACTTTGAATCGTAGATTTTTAGATTTATCTAAACTTTTCTTTTTTCTCTAATCGTAGATTTTCAAGCTTTTCTGTAAAACTTTTTTTTATTATAGTTAGTTTCTTTTTCTTTTAATCGTTTTTTGCCAAGTTCTTTTAAAACATTTTTTGTTTTGCTCAAACTTATTTTTGTTATCCTTTCCTTCTAACTTAGTTTTTATTTTTAATCGAATTCAAATTTTAATTATTCTTTTACTTCCATTCGTTAATTTCAAGTTCCATTGTTCTTTTAGATCTTTTCTTTGTTCTTTCTCTTCTAAGTCCTCAATAAAGCGGTACCTGGGGCAAAGGCTAGAAACTATAAAACCTTTTCTTCATTTTGTTAAATAACTAAAGTAAAGTAAAATAATTATAATACATTGTTATTTTCAATTCTTTAAAGTGTATCTTATTTATAAACAAATTGTAAGCCTGTACATTTATTGTTGTTATAAAGGTAAAGTCTGTTTGTTTAAACAGGCGTTACTTTAGAAACATTAATTACAACATAAAAACAATACATTTTGTGTAATTTGATAAATCACCTGCCTTTAAGAATATAATGCACATAACATATTAAAAAATCAGATTTTTCTGTATGCTTTAATTAAAGAAAAGTGCTAAAAATTTAAAAAAAATCTAATTTAAACAGTATTTTTCTAAATACTAGTAATGCACCTGTCTATACAATTAAAAGAGCTTTTATTTGATGTATAATTAGTGAAATAATTAGCTGTAACAAAACTATTCGCTAATAAATTATTAAGATTTTTTAAAATTATGTGATTATAAGGGCATTTACTTGTTACTTCAACATTATTTACTACATATATGTATATCACATTAACACTACGTATATTTGAAACTTTTTCGGGGGTTCAAACCTTTTAATTTGCCCAGGGCCCCAAAAAGGTCTAATACGCTGCTGTTTCTAAACAAAATTTTTCTTTCTCTTTCAGTTGTCGTTTGTTGAGTTTGTCGAAAATTTTATTCTGTGCTTCTGTTTCTACGCACTTCTTATAAAAATTATTAGAGTCATGGGACTCAGTGGAAGATTTGACGAAATGTCGAAAACCACCAAGTGTCAATTTTCCCTTCTATCTACTCATAATTATTCCAGTAATTTTCTTAACAATGTCTGATGCCAATAATTCTTTCTAATACAAAAAAATGGCAAATAACTTTTGACAGCAAACCCTCACTTGGATTTGAGGAGCCCCAAACAGTGTTGGCACAGTCCGCCCCTGTCTCCACGTCCGTTTACAATTCTTAACCTTTATGAATAATCAATTTCTTACGCTACTCATATATCAAACTCCTGAAACTGTAAAAAATAAGTTGTTCTGTAATTGATATATTCGGCATTTAATGAATTTTGTAAATTTCCTACAGAAAAATAAACTCTTTGCTTTTTAAAGTATCCATGTCAGCCATTTAACAATTTGCTAAATATTTATCTTATATAATTAACTTCTAGCGGACTACCAAATTTAAAATTCCCTTTTATAGTGTGAGAGAGAGTATATTGTTTTATGTACAGACTAAAGTTATGCAATAATTTTCATAATTTTAAGTGACTTTGAAGTGCTGTTAACTGTTTAACTAGTTTCTGCGAAGGAGGTATTTTATTTAGAGAAATCGACATTTGCGTGGTTGAATTACCGCAATTGTAGTGATTCGTAGGTGTAAAAGAATAGAAGTATAATTAAGTTCCTTTTTGCAAAATATTCATTCGCAAAACATTGACTCGTTTTCTTAAATTTATTATTGTTTGAAGATTGAAATTGAAATCAATACCCAGTTGTCAAGATCGTAAAACACTGTTTCAGGATCAGTCAGCTATCAAATTTAACAATAACAAACTAAACTTTGATTGGCAACCATATGACCACTTACTAACTTTCAAAGTTAGTCAAATTTTTACTTTGTAAACTAAAAACTATTGATATTTACAATGATAAATGTCACACACCCGAACAAACGACTTGAATTTTATTACGTTTGTTTTGGTGTGTTAGTTCTTAGCTTTTGAAACTAGAACTATTACGAAAGGAAGGTTTCCCCTAGGGGGTGGTCGGGTAAAAGCGCACATTTAGAATTTATTCTAGAGATTCTAACGGTTCAGACACACGCCAACAAAAATAATTTTAAAAAATTACGTTTCTGCAGCTGCCCTAAGAAACTTGAGGGTAACGAAATTGCGTTTTCCGAACATGGTTTGGTTTTATTTTTGGTTTGTTTATTGATTTAGGCTGGTATGACGGTATGACTTAAGACAGTTGTAATTGTGTGTTTTCGCATTGGCGAAGTGTGCCGTGGTTTGTTTATGCGCTCGATCGTGCTATACAGTGTAGTGGTAGAAATAGACTTGTAAGTTAAGAACAGAACAGAAGTCGCATCTCGCCCACGCCAGACGTCGTCTGCGTCCGTAGTACTCCTCAGAGAGTGCTGGTGTAAAGTCAAATCGTAGCCTATTGTCCGCGCGTGTCAATTCTCGGGCCATTATTTTCATTCATAAACCCGCATGTTTCGAAAATGTGGTCCTTCGGAGGGATTAAGCCCGGTCAGTTTTAGAGCGGAGTGCGGAGTGCTGGGACCGAAATAGAAGTGATTTTGTGCAGTCTTGGGCTAAATTGGAGCGATTTGCGACCGATTCTGATGGGTGAGTTGTGGTCCAATTGGCTCAATTAAGCGAATTACCGACAATTGATAAGGCATCGAGAGAGCGACGCCATGCAAATATCGGGTATTTTTGGATTATGCGTGGTCTAATCAAAACAAATCTCCACAATTGGTCTAGTGGATAAGGGGCCATGTGCGTCCGATTATCATACAACAGTCAACAATCGTTGCATAATTGTTACGTTGTGGTTTACAAATGGCACTCGTGTGGTCAATACTAAAAGACATATCACTATAATTTATTCAGTAAATTCTTCAAAGACATGAATGATTCATTGTTGGCATTTAATAGCTGTTTAGTTTTAAGGGACTAACACTTGTTTATCTGTTTTATCAGAGCTGCACTTAACTTCCATTACTGTTCCTTATCCGTTGACGCTTAATCCAATCATAACATCCTAAAAATCGCTTGTTTACAGTGAAAAAATTAATTTCGATGAACTGAATTTCGGTTTATTTTTGCATCTTTGATCTGATCTGGTATTAGATGCAGGTGGACTTTTGACTTTTATTAAAATTGACAACCGGACACGGTATACTCCCAGCAAAAGCGTCGAAGGATCAAATAGGAATGCTAATGGTTTATTTTTATTTAAGGCTATTGTTCTCGTCATAATCATTCGCAAGGTACACACTGTATACTACTGGAATACTAAATAGGTCCAAGTGAGTTGGTCGCACTGCATCTTAATAAGTCGAGGTTTGAATTGCCTGTTAAATTATATCCGGTGGTTCTGTCCACTGCCAGGCTAAAATACCGCCAAAACTTTTGGTGTCGGATTACGCACAACTCGTTTAGTTTCCACTAAATCACTTCATTCCACTACAAATTGCCCAGACATTTAAATAACCATTACTCCAGCAGCTGTGTCAACACAATAAATACTTTACAACAAACCCCAATCAAAAATGAGGAAACTTGATTTCAAATTTATCTCAAAATCAAATCTTACGTGGGGGATAATGATTTGATAAAAATCGAGCCGTGGAGACAAGCCAATTACGGTTGCATGTTAAAGCTACTTTTTTACTTACCCTATTTTTACCTACTCAACATTTCCCACGTTTTATAAAAAACCAATAAAACGGAAATTATTTCTATCAGGGCACCTCTTGCCATACAAATTACCCCATTTCAAAGCAATCTTATGCACTGACTCACATGCATTTACGTAAACAACACTGATAAATAGAGTTTGAATAACATTTTATGTTGAAACCTATCCTATTAAGTTCGTTGTATTTTTTTAATAATATTAGAACAATTAAAATTTTTAGTTAGCACACTTCAGTTAATTTAATTATCATTTTTTAGTGCTTGTGGGTCTTCAGAGGGCAAAGTAATGTCCGGTTTTTACTAATTAAATATTGTGTTTTATTTATTTCCCTTGGTAGAATACGACAAAATATATGTCTGCATCTGCAATAGGTCCTGAGGGATCTCTTACTGTCTTAAAAATGCATTTCTTGAACAAGTTTGAAAATACGAGTAAATTAATGATCGAGGATAATTACACACGACGTTGGATTTTGTATAGTATATCTGATGACATAAATTTTTTCTTTTGATTTTATCTACCGATCGTCGATGTTTATCATCTGTCACAACCTTTTAACTTCTAAACAGCTATTTGTATCAAATTTCAACACTTTTTCTGTTTTGTTCACTAAATGATGGGTTGTAAATTGAAAACGGTGTTAGTTTTATTACTCCCATCCCAAATTTGATTGTAAAACAAGATTTAATGACTTGTATATACATGTGACAAATAGATAATATCAAATTTCTCTGGAATATTTTTCATGTCTGCTTATATTAATTAGATGAAAATGGAAAAATGTCTTGAAATATTCCAAGTCTTTAGTAGCTTCCGGTTGTTAATGTGAATAATTTTTTCCGTGTTTCATATGCGGAATTCGTAGGCAAAAATAGCTGGCAGAGTCAATCACCCGAATATTTTTTAATTGAATGTTTTTTAAAATAATCATAGAAAAAAATTGGATGTTTATATGCAGTGATGGTAGAAAAGATGCAGTGCTGTTTAATTCATGAAACGTGCGTTATAAATTTTAAATAGATATAGGTAAGAGTGACAAAATTGTAAATCAATTTATATTTGGTGTGAGTCAGTTAAAATAAAGCAAAATTTTAAAAATAGCGAGGAACATAACAAAATTTTTATGGATTTTTGTCTATTTATAGCGTTATGATGGACGTAGTTGAGCAGAAGCGGTGATGAACTATAACTTCCCTTGAGCTTTCAGGCGGTGTCAGGGTACATTATTTAAAAAATTCGACAACGGATGAGCGTTGTCATGATACGTCAGAGTGCCAAATAGGGCACAATAACATTGTTGAACAAACAATCCGATCGCTATCGGTTGAAAAATGATTGTAGCTAAAGAGGAAAATTGCAAAGCTGTAGTGTCTGAAATTAGTGGGTCTATATGGAAAAAGTGTGTGGTCCAAGTCGTGGGTAAGTCAGAATTGCGTGGGATTTATTCAAATGGGATGACACTGCATGGTAGGAAGAAGAGAATAAATAGACCTGTGTAGGGCCCGTGTCTCTGCTTTCTACAGGAGCGAGATAACATCGCATATAATAAGGGGCTCTATTAATTTACGACTGGGCCCGCACAGGAACACGTCTTAGTTGAGATGATAAAGGGCCATATGGTTTCGGGGATCTTCTTTTTTGACCATAATGAAATATTACCAACTTAACAATAACCTAATTATTAAAATTCCACGCTCTAATAGTGATTTATTCTGACAAATGTATCTCAAGAAACCCTCTGGCATCAAGCCAGATTCAAAAAATACTGGAAACTTTCTCATAAGTTTATGTGATAGTAAAAATCCACGATACAAGTGTTTGTTTTCTGAAAATCAAACAATGATTTATCTTAAATGAAAATTTTCACACTACTTAATATTTCTGCGAATGGCGTTTTAGGATTGGTCTGGTTTATGATTGATTTCCAAGGTTGAAAATGACCAGAATCGCGCACTAAAATAGAAGTAAATTAGACACGGATATCCCGTATGTTATACAGATCGGAAATTATTGAGATTTCTTAACAATAACAATGAAGTCAACCAGTAATAAAATTCTAGGTCGACCACATATTCATTTTTGAGCAATTTGGCAACGCGGCAACATCCCTTATACCCGGTCATCTTGTCCCGAAGAGACTTTCTGACTTTGTAAACTCCATTGAATTGTTGTAAATTGCTTTATGACGCCACAGTTTACCCTACAACAAAGACTTCTTTCAGCAAAAGCTTGTATTTAGGTCAGTGATTAAATCCCGAGTTAGTGATCAAGTCTGAATCTTTTAAAATTCATCAAGAATGTTTCCTTTTATTGTCCGTCGCGACCTTCGTGCATACGTGACGCCATTCCGATTGTCCCTTTTTAGATTAGATTGAATAATTTAAGAAATAACAGCCAACAAAGACATTTATATGTAATCTGTCTAAAACGAATGAGACTCGAGGGGTTCTGCCAAGTCTAAGCTTTGATCTCCGGGTCAAGATCTGACTTTGAAGCAATAATCTTATTAATAATCCCTCATAAACCCGATCAACTCCGTCTAAATATTAAAATACTGGGTATAAATATCGAACCTGAAGCTGAGGTGAAGAAGTAGACTCCGTAACGGAAATACGCTCCTAGCCCGTTCCGTCTACTGTTCTGCACATCTGGTAAACACGTGTGCCTGTTTTTAGTCACCAATAACCATTCCTTGTCCCTCCATTACACTACCTGCGCTCCAGGTTTTGCCAACTTTCGACAAATATCTCACAAATACTTCAAACTTTGTCATAGAATTTTCAAAAAACCGGTTTACGAATTATAGTATTTTTAGAAACCGGTTAAACATGTTTTTGAATATTTACACAACAAAATATTTATTTAACATAAATGGTGCAGTTAATTTAGACTGCATCTAATAATGAAACCAACTTTTCTCCATTTTACTAAGCAATGAATGAATCACTGTTTTTTTTTGTCAAAAATGGTTATATTCGTTTTTAAAGTCAACAAAATTTGTGACATTTCAAGACCAAAACGGTTAATACAGATTTCATAGTTTTCAAAATACAGCTTTTCTAAGATCCGAAATTTTTTCTTTTATTTTTTTATTTTTATTTCAAGTTATAGTTCTTAACGTTATTAGAACCAGGCGAAAGCCAAAGTTTCTTTGCCTAGGCTGTTATGTGCTTTTTGGACGTGCGTCTTGCAAAGATTTTTTGTAATAATGTACAAAAAATTAAAGTTAAATATTTCTAAAATGATTTATTTTTAATTTTGACAGTCTATTATAATGACGGCCGCCGTCCGTTATATTTATCTTAACGTCTTTCATTTGTCTTAACGGCTGTATTTCAAAACTATAATGGTATTTTGAGTATCTTGAGTGACAAACAGTTTTTTCCGCAAATAAACGCTCAGACTTTTTATTGATCAAAAAACAAACTCGAAATTAATTTCATGGGCTCAATGTTAATTTATAGATGGAAAAAATATAAAAGTTAGTTTAATATCACAAAATTTGTGAAATTTAAAGCTTCACAAAAATTTAAATGCATTAAGATATTGAAACCCTTTTTAGAACAGCCTGTAGTAGGTGTAAATAATTATATAGGCAAATAATTAGATTTTGAGTTATAAAAAAAATGTACATTCACCGAAAACAAGCGATTTCCATACAGATATCAAATTCTTATACAACAGGGCGAAAAAAATATTTTAGAGTTTGGACTTTTTAATAAAGAAGCTGAATATTTAAACAAAATTAGCATAAAAGGGCAAAAAACTGAAAATATGCCGAAGAATATGCTCAATTTTTATTTTGACGACAAATGTTTAGCAAAAATGACTTAAATAGATAATTTACACATAACGGAACGTAAATACAGATTATCTCAAAAAAGCGAGCCAAATTGTTGATAAGCTGTAAAATGGGACCCAAGGACCACAACAAGAATGTTTTAAAAAAAATTTGAAACAAAATGACTAAAACTGTATAGTTTAAAAAATTATATTGTCAGATATTTTTTTTAAATAAAGCTAAGAACAAAAAATTTATTAAACTGTGGAATGTCTACTGCAAATAGACTTACAATTGTTCAAAAGTTTTAACAAAACAAAATTCAAAGACATTTTAGTCAAAATTTATTTAAAATATCAAAGTGGAAGGTCTGATATCTTGAAAACTAAAAGAAATAAAAAAATTGTCTCGTGTTTGTCAGATATTCAGAAAAAACAGTAACCAATTGTGTAAACTAAAAGAGAAAATTTTATAAATATTGACTACTAATCGATAATTTGGCATGCGTCTTTTAGGACTTCCTGTATGTTCAAATTATACGACACGACCTCTCGAAATGTCAAAACTCAAAAGATCTTTAGAAAGTTTGAAAAGTTATAAATTACTTGTAATATTTGTTAGTGAGACGTAAACACACCTAATAACAAGTTTAATTCTCTACCTGAGGATGACAACTTCATTGTTGAAACGTGCGTCGTGCAAACTAAGTTGTTTGGTGTTATTGGGTGTTTTTATGTTTTGTTCTACACACTAAAAAAATTTAACAAAAAGTTTATATTTGTTAGTATTTGTATTAAATAATATTAAAACTAAAAAAAATACTTTAAAGGCTTGGAAATGGTCAAAATTAACATATAAATAGCGCAAAAACGGATTTAAGCATAAAATCTCTATTTGCCTATATCAACAAGAAATTTTACTCTGCTTTTTAAGATAACAGATTAGCGTTTCATGCTGGGAATCTGAATCCTAAGATTATATTGAATAAATTTCAAAATAAATAAATAAAAGCAGATAAATTTGAAGACTGTTTTGGTTTTATTTTCTTTAAACTAGTTTGTATTAAATACATTTGTAAGTAACACATAATTTTTGGTGAAAAACCTCTGCTTCACGGGTAAAATTGACAAAAATTAAACAAAAGTTTCGTGTTTTTCCAAAATTTTACAACTGAAAAGCTGAATTTTGAAAACTATGGGAGCTGTTTTAACAGTTTTGGTCTTAAAATATCACAAATTTTGTTGCTTTTAAAAACGAGTTTAATTACTTTAACCAAAAAAAAAACAAGTGCTTTAGTATTAAAATAGATATATCTTAAAAAAACTAAAAAAAATTTTTTACAAGGATTTCAAGCACTTCCGGTATACGGTCGAAGTCGAAGACTTGAATTCATTATTAGGTTTTAATCATGGAAAACAATAAAAAAAATCGATTTGATGCGTGGTAACTCCTTTTTTTACAACAGATTGACTGGACTAAATAGCAAATTACATTTTATTTACGTTGTTTTCGATATCATTTACAAACAAATTTTACTCTGGCAGTTTTTTTTTGTTAGAACATAGCGCTTAAAATACGATGTAACTTTTATAGGAAAAGTAGTAGGAGCATTGAAACCGGTTTTTAAGGCTGACAAATCGTAGTTTTTTAATTACATTAGTTAAGATTTGAGCTAAATTTAAAAAATCACCTCTTGGCAGAAGCGCGTGGTTAAAATTAATCCAGTAAATTATTTCATGTATTGCGGACTACTGACATCTTATTTTTTCATAAACTTATTTAGTGAAAGCTTAACGACATTAATAAGATTTATTTGACTCAAGCCGAGACATGAAAAGTCTTTTCCGTTACTTTAAATAAAACTCATCTTTCGTTCATAAATTTTACTAAAAATGAATTTCCTTTCAGAGACACCATCATGATCCGAAATACTTGGTACCTTCTCGCACTTGTGACTTGCTCCAGGGCATTGTTCTCAGAACGTAAGAAAAGTTTGGACGATTTTATCACAACTGACATTTGATATTTTAGCACATTTGTCTTTAAATCAGAGTGAAGACAAAGCGCCATATTTTACAGACTGTAATTTACCTTCTTTAGTATTAGGCAAAACATTACATAATGTTGTACTTAGATGTAGTGCAAAAGGTACACCAAAACCTGAAATAACATGGTACAAAAATTATAATCCTATCAATAATACTAATACCAAGTACAAGTTTGTAAAACAAACACTAGTAATACAAGATTTACAATCCGAAGACAACGGCTTTTATAAATGCTCGGTTTGTAACAATGTCAGTTGTATTTATCACACCTACAATCTTCTTGTTGGTAAGTTTGTCAAAATAGCTTTACACAGGAGATAATTATGAGGTTATAGAGGATTTTCATAAAAACTCTTTTATAAAATTACTTGATGTTAATAATCTTGATATCTTGGATGAATCAGAAGAGACTATCCCAATTTCTATTACAAATGTCCAATCAAAACATGTAAAACCACATTTTCGTAAACCCAAAAAAATGCCAAAAGCTTTAACTAAACCAGTTGGGGAAAAATTGGTTTTGAAATGTCATGCTCTTGGCAATCCCACTCCTAATATAACTTGGTACAAAAATGGAAAAATACTTGCAAATAGACGGTTCAAAATTGTCAAAAGACGTTGGTCTATTGTAGTAAAACATTTTCAACCCCAAGATTCTGGAAATTACACTTGTGTTGCTTGCAATGAACTCAACTGCATTAACCATTCGTTTAACGTCTCAGTTTCTGGTTAGTTTAGTTAGTTTATTACTGCAAATTTTAAAATTGTTTTTTTTTTCAGAATTTTGCAGCTCTACTGATACAAAATTGAAAAATGTAACTGCAATTTTGGGTTCTAATGTAACTCTAACTTGTAATAATGCTACCAAACGAGGACAAATATTTAGAAATAATACTGATGGGGTGCTTCAAGTAGGACTGAGCTTTAATACTTTCTTTTCCAAAATAATTTTTTCAATTTGGTAGGTTAACAACAAGACTTATTCAACATACACAATTTATAATGTCAGTTATGAGAATGAAGGGTGGTATAGTTGTTTATCTAAAGGTTCGCATGAAATCACAGGATATTTAACTGTAATTGACAGTGAAGATGAGGAAACTTGTAAGTATGCTCAGTAACATTAGAAGTGTTACACTCAAAAGAAATAATTTTTTGGACCGTGATGTTTTGCCAACTTCTTCTCTAAACCATTGGTCACTGAGTTGTCGCGTAGTAGCAAAGCGGTCTCGAACAGCTAGTTGTTTGAAGCGGCTGCCTTGACGCTCTGTTGACTTGTTGGTCTGTTTCGAGTTCCTCTACCTTCTTCTGTTTATATCTGAAACACACGCATTAGGTACTGTCATTGTAGTAGAGTTAACACAATGGGCAATTTTGTGATAGGACAAACTAACTTCTTGAAAGGCTACAATTCTACCTCTGTCGAGGTCGCTAAAATGGTGATATTATTGATGCTTGCAGACTAGATGCATTTTATTACTTTTAAAACAAGTAGTCAAAGACACAACTGCAAATACTTCTACTTATCAGCTTTGATTAGCTTTTTTCTTAACAAAAACTAAGAGGCTAAACTTTTTTTTTGCAAGAACTGTTGTGATAAACTTAAATTTACTCATTCTGTTCCAAAAAATCACTTCCAAATTTTTTTTTGGGTGTAATACTTCTAATGTCATTGAATATACCTATTTATTTGAAAATTTGTTTTTTGTAATTGTAAATATTAGCTGTTCGGAGAAAACGTGAAACGGAGAAGAAAGCTCCTTTCTGGGCGAGTCCGAAAAAGATGTCTAAAATGCAAGTTAAACCTGCTGGCAACATGGTAAATTTAAAATGCAAAGCTGGAGGACATCCCACACCAAATATCACTTGGGTCAAAAATGATAAACCACCGACACGTCAATTGGGAGAGATTCGGTACCAACACTGGGGTATGACTTTGGAGGATCTTGTAACAGACGACAATGGCGACTACACCTGTGTGGTGTGCAACGAGCTTGGTTGTATTAATTTTACATACACTGTGGAAGTTATCGGTAAGTTTGTTTAGGTTTTTCCTTAAAAGTTGGGTTAAAATTATTTAAATAGAACGCTTCCCATCCAAACCATATATTAAAGATGGCTATCCGCAAAATCTCACGGTTTTGGTCAATACCACTGCGACATTTGAATGTCCTCAAGTGATCGCTGACTTAGAACCGTTCATACAATGGGTGCGCTACAACGAATCGGATGATTTCGAAAATTTCACTCTTTATAACAAAAGCGTTTTAAAGGTATAGGGAGCGGTTATGGGGGGTGGCGGATAAATTATGTGCTTTCTTAATTCTTAATTTTTCTGATCTTGTGGTTATTTTCACTCGGATTTCTTTTCTAGAACGCTATCACAACAAACCTGTTTGTACTCATCCATTAGAAAACACGACTGCGGTTGTGGGCACAAGCATAAATCTCACATGTACTTTCCTTTCTGATCTAAACCCTTTTATTCAGTGGACTAGGGAGTATCCGAATAACAGCGCGGTTGTGGTGCAGGTATTTTTCTAATAACCTTTTCGGTTTTTGTATCCTAACTAACTACCTAACTTTTTATTTCTTGCTAACCACTTTCTTAATTTTTCACAAATTGAAATATTTTCTCCATAATAGAGAAGTGGAGACAGTGATAATCCAGAAATTTATGAAATCAAAAATGTCACATACCAAGATGAAGGCTGGTATGTATGTATTGCAGCTAACAGTCTAGGACAAACAGCTTCAAAAGGATATCTTAAAGTTGTTGATAGTAAGTCTCTAAGTTGTAATTATTTTTTTTTTAATCACAAACTTAAAGGTTTTGAAGTTGAACCTAAGAACCATTTCTTAATATATGCAGCAGTGGCAGTATTTTTTATTCTTATTTTGATCTGTTCAACCTTGTTGGTATTCTTTAAGAAATTAAAAATGTACGTTACACAACTCCCAATTATGTATTTGACTCACAAATTAATATTTTAGTGAAAAACAGAAAAAGATGATAGAGTTAGAAAGAAGTGTTAGAGCTGCTGTTGTCACCCAATGGACCAAAAAAGTTATTATCGAAAAAATTCAGAACACTAATGAAGACGTTTCTGAACCTTTGGTAAGTGTATAAAGTAATAGAAATTGAAAATTTTATTTCAAATATATAGTTGATGCCTGTGGTTAAAATCGAGAAACAAAAAACCCAGAATAATAATTCAGGAGATGGCATGATTTCTGAATATGAGTTACCTATGGATTCAGAATGGGAAATACCGCGATCAATGCTTTGTCTTGGTAAAAGTTTAGGAGAAGGAGCATTTGGTAAAGTTGTCAAAGCTGAAGCTTTAGGTTTATTAAAACCTGGCGCAACAAATATAGTTGCGGTAAAAATGTTAAAAGGTAAAATCACATCTTAAAATTCTGTTTCACTTATTTTAAATATTAGAGGGTCACACTGATAACGAAATGATGGATTTAGTATCAGAAATGGAAATGATGAAAATGATAGGAAAACATATCAATATTATTAATTTACTAGGTTGTTGTACCCAAGATGGTCCTTTGTACGTTGTTGTCGAGTATGCTCCTTATGGAAATTTGCGAGATTTTCTTAGACAACACAGACCATCATCTGGTTATGAACCAGCTATTGGTCTTGAAGAAAAAGAAAAGAAAACTTTGACACAAAAAGATTTAGTTTCTTTTGCGTATCAAGTAGCAAGAGGAATGGAATATTTAGCATCACGAAGAGTACAAAATTAATCTTCTTTTTTGAAATTGTACTAATAAAAATAATTTCAGTGTATTCATCGAGATTTAGCTGCACGAAACGTGTTAGTCAGCGATGATTACTTCTTAAAAATTGCTGATTTTGGTCTTGCTCGTGATATCCACTGTAATGACTATTACAGAAAAACAACGGATGGCCGACTTCCGGTAAAATGGATGGCACCAGAAGCCCTCTTCCATCGAGTCTACACCACTCAATCTGATGTTTGGTCGTATGGAATTCTTTTGTGGGAAATTATGACACTTGGAGGTAAAACAAAATTTTGAATTTGCCACTAAGAGTATAATTTTATTAATTTAGGTACTCCTTATCCGTCTGTTCCGAGTGTCGAAAAATTGTTCCAATTGCTTCGCAACGGACATCGAATGGAAAAACCTCCGTGTTGTTCATTGGAAATTTACATTTTGATGCGTGAATGCTGGAGTTACAAGCCCAACGAAAGGCCTACATTTTCACAGCTTGTTGAAGATCTTGATAGGATTTTGACGATTACAGCAAATGAGGAGTATCTAGATTTGGGGCTTCCCCAACTTGATACGCCACCTTCAAGTCAAGAATCGAGCGGAGACGAGGAGGACTTTCCTTTTGATAATTTAACTAGTCAGTGTCTCAATAACGTGCAGCTTTCGTGATTGACTGATTCCAAAAAACTCAATTTTGATTAACTTTTGTGTTGCAATATTATCTAATCACAAGTAAATGTTATGTTTGTAATAACGGTTACATGTGTTTTTCGATTTCACGGTTTTTAGTACCACCAAAGAAAAGGCAATTTAGTTATGTTAAGGCTAAGACTGTAAATTTATGTAATAATAAATTTTTCATAACTCTTAGTATTTTTTTTTGTATTTAGTGTATTAGTGGTTGCATAGAGAGTAGGATATTGGGGCGAGGTTAAAGAAGAAGAGGCAGGACTGTCACCAGCGCCCCGCCTAGTCTATATCTATAAGGGGAATTTTTCGAAAACAACTGAGGCAGCTCAGATAAAGCAATATTTAAATGCGATATTTACATCTAAATACTTTAGAAATTATTTGCATTATTTGCCAATTTTAACCATTCAACTGAATTTATTTATACTCTTGTTGCTATTGATGCTAGCCACTTTTAAAAAATAGCAAATCCTCAAACTTTAGATGACCTATTAGCTATCAACCTCTTTGTTTACTGCTTGTCGAGTCTGTGTATAAACAATTTTATAACTATTTATAAACAGTAAAAAAAATATTTATTGCAATCAGGTTTTTGAAGAGGATTTGATATTCTAACAGCTTCAGTCAAGCTTACGTATGATGTTTTATGTGCAGCTGTTGCCGGTTGTGTAAATTCACTAACCATTTTAGATTTGTCGAGATTTTTTGACTATATTAATATCAATTCTTTATTAAAAAAAATAGGGTATTTTAGTAAAAAAAAGGTTGAGTACACACTTGATTTGAAGACTTATTTAAAAAATAGAAAAACGATGTTGTCGAACTGGTATCACTGAATATTCAAACCATACATACTTTTAATCAATTTACAGAAATGTTCTTTTCCTTGTTTTAAAAATCCTTTGAGTTGCTTCATGTAAATATTAAATTCCCGTTCAAAAAAGAAGTTTTGACATCAAAATGTTGAACTGTCGAATTTTCTTTACCTGCCTTTGTCAACAAAATTTTCAAAGTCGTTTTTTTGAAACTGGAGCGAAATCTTCATATTAATCGTCTCTATATTTTTGGAAATATTTCTTAGCAACGCTTTTTGCTTGTAGAGATCTGCTGCATCTTTAAGAGAAAGGCGAAATGGAAAGTTCAGATAAATACCAAAAGGCAATTGGAGTTCTTTTGTATGTAGCTTTTAACACAAGACTAGATATATTTATTTGAATTTCGATTTTAACTAGAAGAATAAGGCATACAGACAAAAAGTTTTTACAAAAGTAAAAAGAGTATTTTAAAGGCACTAATAAATTTTTAAAATTGAGCCTTGGAGATGGCAAAGAAGAAAACAAGATTTTTCTTGGGTCTTCTTTTGCTGACTGAGGGGGAGATAAGGACGACAGAAAGCTAACCAGCAGATATTTATTAATGCACATGGGAGCCCTAATCAGCTGGAGAAGCAAAAAGCAAAACTGTGTAGCTTTCTCATTGACTGAACTTGAAAGTATTACGCTTTCTGAGACATGTCAAGAGGTTGTATACATAAAACAGTTAATTTACGACTTCGACGGAAGTCTGTCTAAAACTGGAATTTTTGAAGACAACCAAAGCTGCTTTAAGATGCTAGATTTTGAAAAAGTCAGTCATCATACAAAGCACATTGATATAAAATATCACTAAGCAAAGAAAATGAAAACAAACAAATCAAATAAACTTTAAATATTGTTCTTTAAGAAACAATATTGCTGATATATTACCAAGGCCATTAGAAGTTCAAAAGTGAAAAAGATTTACAGATATGATAAGCTTGATTTAAAGAGATTGGGAAGGGATATTGGAGCAACTTATGAAATCAAGTAGTTTTATGTTTACATGGTAACAAAAAAAAATTCTTATCTTTTCTTATCAAAATATAATTTTACTAAAAAAGATTCTTTAAGAATTAACTTGATATTGCTGCTGCTGCTGCTAGTAATTCAAAACTACGTGATGTTTTTTTATGAGAACTGCAAGAATCGGTGCTAGGTTCTTTGTTATTCTTGGTACTTCTGATGTACAATGAGTCTCAAAAATTTTTGTACACTACTCAAATTCATGTATGTAGATGACTGCAACTCTACCAAAATTTTTACCTTGACGTTGCTACTGAAGAAAAAATATTAGAGATTTGGCAGAGAGTTACTCATGGTGTTTATGTAACTAACTTTTAATTAAGCCAGACAAATGTAAAACAATAAAACTTAGCGTTTATGCCAAAGTTTTAAATATTTAACCCGATATTACAATAAATAATATGAAAGTATTATTAGTAGACTCTGTTAAAAATTTAGGACTTATTTTAAACAGGAATTTAAACTTCTCAAACTATGTTTAAGAAATACATATGTAGGAAAGTATTTTTTAAGTTGAAAAATGTATTGAACGGTAGTTCTAAAATGATGTTAGTAGAATCTTTAATTCTAGTCCACTTTAATTTTTGTAATCAAGTGCATGGACACATCTTACGTAAAATGATAAGTATAGATTACAAAAAAGAACATAATAATTCTATGAGATTTAATTTTGCTTTTCTCTACCGTCAGAATGTAACTCCGTGTATATAAGATTATAAAGTCTTCGTAAATAAGATAAAAAGCATTTTATGCATTTTATTTTTGTTATAAACTTACTAAAAAATAAATTTTCAAAATACCTTTTTTCAAAAATTGTAAAACGTCATGAAATGCATGAGCATTAGTTACTATATGTGCATGAAACATTTTTTATTTCTGTACACAGGACAGCTAGTCTACAATCCTCATTTTTAATCCTGGCATAAATTGTGCTAAATAAGTTTGTAGACCTGTTAAAATACTCAAGAAATACAATTAAAAAATTTCAAATTAAAAAAACTACAATAATTGTCAATGATATATCTAACCTTCGCTAAGGTAGGGTTGGAGCATTTTATATGCAATCCACAACACTCTGGAGGACAAAGTGAAGTTAGCTAGACTTGTGAGCTAGGTTATGTATTAAAATCAACTCTACCTTTTAGTTTGTACCAGAAGTTAAAATAATCAAAATTCACAAAATTGGAACACGAGAACTACGGAATCAACTCAAATCAACAAAGCCGCTTTATGGTTATGTCCATATTATGTTATGTTGTCGCTGAAGGTTGCTGGTGGCAGTCACGTGATGTTTAAAAGTAGCTAACTTCACCTTGTTTGCATTTCAAAGTGTTGCGGACTCCATATAAAATGCATGAGCCCTGCTTGAGTAAGTTTTTTCTATGTAATTTGCTGTTTCATTGTATTTAAATATATTTATTGTTAAAATCGGTTTGTGTTGTCTATTTGGTATGTGTTTTTCCTATTTAAAAGATACATTATTATTATATCTTAATTGGGGTTATTATTTAAGTCAGATCTAAACGGTTGGGATAAATTCTGTAGAAATATATCAGTCGGGATACCTTCCTTTCGAGTAAACGTCATCAAGGAACCTTAATTAGAGAGAAATTCCAACCAATAATTGCTACGAATTGGTAAATTAATTACCGTAAATTGCAGTAATTTGTCAACGTAGTGAAAGGTGTAAGATAATTAAATGTTTAGGTAGTTGTTGAAACAAACTTGTGGGTGGTATTATTTATCTCGGGTGAAATAATAAAAATAAAATTTATGGTAACCCAAGCGTTGTAATAAAATTTCAATCTATTCTAGTGTAAAAAATTTGGTGTAAAGATATGGTATATTTAGCCCACTTGGCGCTATTCATCACTGAAAATTATAGCTTAGACATAAAGTGGATTGCGGTTGGTGAAATATTTTCGTAATTATAGCATTTTGATAGTTTTTAGAGTTATGTAATCAACAAAGTAATAGCAATCTTAAAATTCTAATTAAACCAGTTTTATTTGAAGATGAATTCGGAATTGTTTAGTGGAACTGAAATGCAAGCAATTTGCTCGCATAGCCTGAATTCCATGTAGTTCAACATACATCAAACTTTTGAAAAATACATGTCAAAATTGGTTTTCTTATTAAACTAAAGAAAAAAAGAGTTATGGGTGGATTTTGCATACTTTGTTGAATCGTTGACAGTCGTATCGTAAAACTACTTTAGATTCAGGAGGCACAAATATGCGCTCTGCTTTACGATTATAAATTGGAGCTCGCATTCACCAATTTGCATCTAAGGTTGTAAAACAATAATTCATGGCTCGCTAAAAGTAACAATTCAAAGATGCTTCCATTTTAACTTTGTGAAATTTCGTTTTGCTAATCAACGAAGAACTCTGTTCAGATCCCCTCCATTTGATAGTGTCGCTTTCAAGCCATACATACAATTACTCACGCAACGGAAAACGTCATTACGTTTAATTACATAATTAAGAAAAAATCCGATTTCAAATCGAATGCCTTTTGTTGTCTATCTTTAATTAAAACGTTTCTGTACTTTTATATCTGATTAATAAGTCTACTGAGACCGACAAAATTACCCACAGCAACATAAAAATTTCATAATTTACCAAAGAAATAAAATGATTGTGTAGTCCCGGCGCATCCACCATTTTAATTCAAATTATTTCTAAACTGAAAGTTATAGTTATTTATTTGAGACATATTCCTAATATCGAGACAGAACACGACCGAGCTCAGGGAACTGCTCTTTTTTCACTGAAGAAGAGACGTGTGGAAATGTCACGTAGTAATGCGAGACGTGTCCTGCGTATGTCTGAAATTCCCTCGAATGCTGAAATAAAGCAGCTTGATCATGTAATTACGACTTTATTTCCTTCATTCGATAATTTTCTTTTTGTCGGGATAACAGTGACACTATTTTACGACACCTTTATTGCTACTGATTCACACCAAATAAAATTTCTTATTTGAGGACTCTGACAGCTTTCTGTCGGATACATCCACTTATTAAGTTCCGCTCTTTCCGAATTTCGATGCCTCCGAATTAGGTTAGTAAACAACCTACTCCAAATACAACAATTAGCAAACATTTCCGACAGTTTTGCTTTATCAACCGTTCATTCATTTCAGTCACAAAACTCAGATACTTACAGCAATTTATCAAAACCACCACATTAATAACTGCTCATATTTTTTTAAATGACACAAAACTGTTTTAAGTTATCTAAAGACCGGTTTTCATGTAATAACAAAACTAGTTTTTTTATTAGGGTTTAAAACCGGTTTGGAACTAGTTCTGTAAAAAAAACTAAATAACTTTTTAAAATAACAAATGCAAAACCGGTTTTATTACATCTTTAAAGTTTTTTTTTATAGATCTGTTATTAGACTCTAGTAAAAGAATTACGTGCAAATGACAACAAAAATTAACTCCAAGTCAAATATCGGTTATATTTGAGAAGTAAATTGTGATGTTGATGTTTTTTTTAATAAATAGACTATAATATTAAACCAAATATTATTTTGTACATAAGATATGTCATTGATTTGATAAATTTAAAAATAATATTAATTACTTAAAATTTCAAAACAAGAAAGTTGATCTTATAAACAGAAGTTTTACTTAACAATAAACTCTAACGAGTGGCTTAAATTTTTTATTAAGTTACCTTTTCCGGTGAAATTTTATGGTCTTGTTAAACATTTTTTTTTATAATCTATTAGGTTATTACTAGTGCCTTTATAGGCATATTAAAACATGCAAAATTTTAGTTTTTTACATATAAGGATAGCTAAGAAACGCAAATTATAAAAAATACATTATAAAAAAACTTGTTTTTTAAGTTACTATGGGCACTCATTTTTTATAAAATTAAATTTGTGCCACAAAATTGACTTTATAAAACTGGTTTTTTAATGTGCTATTTTAGTATGTTTTGTTACGTACAGATGCAATTTTTTTAATGCAAACCTACATAACTTTAATGCCGCAGACATGGAGAGTAGCAATACTATGTCCAATCTATGAAAAGGAGACAAGACAAAATGTGAAAATTACAGAGGAAACACCGTATATAAGATAATGGCAACTCTACTAAATAATAAATTGAAAAAACATATGAAAAAAGTAGTAGTAGACTACCAGTGTAGTTTTAGAAAAGGAAGATCTGTAGTAAATTAAATATTTTTATTACAACAGATATAAGAGAAAAGTCAGCAACAAAAATTAAAAAAATACTTGTTTTTTATTGACTTCAAGATCGTCTACGACAGCATAAGCAGAAAGCAATTAATAAAACACCCGATAAAATAGCGAGATTAGCAAAAAAGACATTGAAGAAACCCACAAATAGGATTTGGGTTAAGACAGGGAAAACCGCTTTCTTCGACATTATTTATAATTACCATACAAAAATATTAAGACAAAGCAATATATATATAGACAAAGTCTGCTTTTCTATCAACGACATCAATGTCTTGCATTTGCTGACGATGTAACACTTATAACAAGAACCAAAGAAAAGTTATCAAAAGTTATAAAAGGCTGATCATAAACGCTGAAAAAATGGGATTAAAAATTAATGAAAAATATTTGAACTATATTTATGATATGGAAAGACCGATACTCAGAAGTAAAAGTAAACGAAAGGGAGAGATACAAATTTAAGGAAATCAAGAGATTTTTCTAGGTACATAGGAAATGTAATAGAAAAGAAACCAAAAAATACAGAAGAGATGAAAGCAAGAATAGCAGCTGGAAACAAAAGCGTCTATGCATTACACTCTCTACTATGTTTAAAAGTCATAACAAGAGCAACAAAACTTTATGTCTACAAGACTATAATATGACTGGTGGTAACATACGATTACGAGAAATAGATATTGAGGAAACAAGAACTGTAGCTGCAAATATAGAAAAGAAGAGTTCTAAGAAAAATTTATAGAGGGTAAAGAGTAGCAGAGACTTAGATTAAAAGAACAAAAAAGTTCAGATAGATAAGCTACGTAACAAGAATGAAAGAAACCAGATTACCAAAAAAAATATTAGAAACAAGACTAAAGACTAAAACCCAACAGACAATGAGGCAGACCAAAAACAAAGTGGAAAAAAAAAATAGAAGACAACCTCCAAAAACTACAAATAAAGCAATGGAAGAAGAAAGCTTTGAATAAGAAAGAATAGAAAAAAAATGCCCACTAAACCATAAGCCTACAAGACTTGTAGTGCTTATATAGGTATATATTTAATTTTGATATTTCTGCAAAATTGTTTTTCTTTTTATTTCAAAATATTTTAGGCAAAAACTACATAAAAAACTTTATGAAATTTTGTCGAATAGTACTTTTGTTTATGATTCAAAAACAAAAGTCCGTAGAGGATTAAAATTTTTAGAAAAAAATTGTTTAGAAACGATTTAAAAAATCTGTAATAATTAATTGTAATAAATTACTTTTTAAACAAAATAAATTGCAATAAACTCTTTAAAAAAAGTCATGAGTAATTGTAATAAATTTCTTTATTTAGATTAATTATCTAATCACTAATTAAATTATTCAGTAATTAATATAAGGCGCAAAACGAAATAGTTTTTAAAATATGTAGTTTAATTCGAAAAAATGCATGTTGGTTAACGTCAAAAAAAAAACGCAAGCGGTAATTTGGCGTGAGTAAAGCGTTGTGAATTCACTCCACGTATCCATGTTTGTAAAAAGTGAATTTTTTATAGTGTAGTTGTTCCCACAGGGAGTCACTTTACTAATTATGTGTTGACATTCAAACAGTTAATCCGCACCAATATTCACACCTTACTTTTTCCTTTATCATGAAATATTTAAAAAAGAAAAATTTATAAAATAAAAAATTCAGAGTTTGATTAATGGAGGTAGAAGTTTGGGGAAAATATGTTAATATGAATAAAAGTTTTTCCGAGATTGTATTAAATATCGAATATTAATTAATAAATTTGGCAAATGTATGCGTCTCCGGAGATTTACAATTCGCTAATTCGCATTTCTATTAGTTTTGTATGTAAATGTAGACGGCGAGTTTCTTGATTTTGGGGTACAATTTACGTAGCTTGAATTAACAATCAGGGTGCTAATGAAAATTACTGCGCATTGACGATGAACTTTATCGAGTGAACAGCAAGTCTCAAAAAAGCAATATTCTATTCCATTTAACCCTTTACTCTTATTTAGGAGCGATCGCTGTAACTCTTAGGGTAATTAAGATAGAAAAAAGAGGGAGCGAAGCGAGTAAACGTTCCGGTCAATTTGATCGATTGGTTATGTTTGGAATAATTAGGAGTGCATTGATTTGAAAAATATCACGTTGTCAGAGCGATCAGCCACAAATCACCCCTATCTATCGGTCGTAAATAATGTCGGGTGTTAGCGAGACAAGTAAATTATTAGCGCCTAAGGTGACTGCCGAATTTTTTCCATTCCTGTTTGGAGGAAAGTTTGCTTCGTTTCACGGCAAGCTGTAATTTCTCACGTATATCGTTTGCTTCGAAGACAAGTGCGATACTCTGGCTAAATATATGAGATACACGTACACAGCCCTCTATGAATTATGACTTTATAAAATTTAACACTTAATAATACATTTGGCTTTCAACGCGGACCCAGACCCAATTAAACTCCCCATTGATAAACAAGGTTTTTTTCGATTTTCTTCTCCAGTGAATAAATACATCTGCCGGCGGTAATTAAAAAACAACGGCTATCATAATTCGGCAAATGTTTGTTTAGAGGTTACGTCGTTCGTACAAATTGTTGACAATATATTTAAAATAAACGTGACAGTTTAAAAAAGTCAGACAAAAAATTCGCTAAATAATTGAAATGTAACTACAAACAGGAGTTTTCACGACATTTGTAACAAACTTTAATTTTCTCTCCCTTTACTATTCAACTACGAATTAACTCCTGTGGGATTGGGAATGATAATTACTTTTTCACCATCCCTCTGCATAGCTATTCTCCAATTTAACCAAGCTATAAATTTTACTTTTAACCATTATTAAATCATTTCCTATAACAAAACTCCGAAAATACCTACAAATTCAAATGAAAACTTGTTTAGTCAGTTGAGACTAAATATTATTATTCAAGAGCAAAAATCTGTGTCATAGAACTAAAAAAGTATTGCAAAGTATGTCTGCAAATTCGGGGTTCAAATTCAAAGAGTTAGACTACACACATCAATAATTCAACAAATAAATAACTTAGTAATCACACAGTAATAATCAGACTACGATCGCCCTCACTTTAGTAATGTCGCATCCGAGAATATCGCTCATTTTAATCACTGTCGAGTTCTATACTAACTAGCTGCCCGGTCAATGTCTATGTTCGTTTATATAACCATACGTCTTTTGAAAATTTATTCGGATGTTTTGCGAGTTTTCTCCACTGCGACTACTTAAATTTTTATCTTAACGAATAAATCGCTACTGAAGGCAAAATAAGCAGAGAATTGGGAGAGATTTATTAATCCTAACAAATGAAAAACATTAATACTTAGTACTTCTACCAAAGTTTTAAATATTTAACTCAATATTACAATAAATGATATAAAAAAATTAGAATAGACTTTGTCACAAATTTAAATCTTATTTAAGACGGCAATTTATGTTTTTTAAACACTATTTCAGAGATGTGTAGGAAAGCATGTTTATTCGGTTTATACTTTTACTACAATAAATGGATTATTATAAAATTACGTTCGCTGAGTAGTAAATCTTGTCAAGTTTCTTATGATCGAAAATGAGCGAATGGTTTTGAAACAGAAAAGCCGTGAATAATGGCGTTAATACGTGGTCTTGATCCGGCTTAAAGTTTTTCGTTGGCAATTTGAGTAAATTGTCGTTGAAAATAAAACAATTTTATTTATGCCAGGCGTGGTAATAGACATTAAATTTATGAGGGTTGTAAGTTTCCGTGTACTTTATCTTATGTTTTATGGGGTAGTTGTATGTTGCATAAAATCAGTAAGTCGTTAAAGGCGGTGCTGCGGGGGTAATAATTAGACCGGACTAGGAAATCTGGTGAACAGCGACACGCCCGTTGCAGATTCCAGAGACCTACATGTGTACTCGTGTGTAGGGGCCTTCATTCTGTATGCTCGACAAGGACCTCCGTCATTATATTAGACAAACGGTCGAGGTCCTGAGCGCCAATAAGCGCTGGCCGTCCGTTCTTTCCGTCTAATTTCGCTTTTCTGGTCAGGTATTTGGCGGATCTCGCGGGCCAATGCGCTTGATAAACACCGCCTTGAGAAGAAGTCGATGCACTCGTTTGCATGTTAAACGGAAGGCCGTCTACAGCGGATACCTGGGGCGCTAGGCACGTTCGACACTTCGACGATGCCAGGGGAGGACTAAACCACTTCACCACTCCAGTACTGTTTATCATCACTTATATCAACTTAACTTAGCAATTAACTTAATGTATGGTTTGGCTACTTAACACGTTAAGTACAGCTTGTTACATTTACTTAACGTTGCTGAATTACGTAGTTTTAGCCCAGTAAAAATGTATTATATATATGTATGGCACTGCGCACACAAGTAGTTATACACACCTTGCAATAAAAAAAAAATTATTAAATTATAACAACCAATATGTAAACAGTAATTAGTAATTAGCAACAAAAGTAACAACACAATTTGCACAAAAAAAGAGAGTTTTTAAAATTTTAGACAATAGTTTTCTAGCATTATCTCTTAACTAAAAGTGGTGCGTATATTATCACCAGACTTAGGCAAAGAAATGTCACGGCGGGAAATCCAAGCGGTGCGATCGCTACACATTGGCGGGCGCACCGAACTAGACCGTCTTATTAGCTACCTACTTATTTAACAAATTTACAGAAATTTGTATATAGCAATCGAACTGTCCGTCGTCTCTCAAATTTTACTTTCTAGTTTTAATTTTCGTGTTATATACATTAATGATATATAATACGGTTACACACGGCAAGCCTAGATCCGACGCTTATGGCTCAAGCTGACTGCAAGCGAGTGCAGTGAGTCACCGTGACATTTCTATGCCTATGTCTGATTATCACTTATTACGTGCGCGATGATACGTTAAAGAAATTTAAAAAAAACAATTTACTTTAAAAAAAATAGAAAAACAAGAGGATAAAGAAGCCAAAATTGTTTACAATTATTTAAAGATTTAAAGTTTATATTCTTAGCTAAATTCTTATTACCTTATAGTTTTTATAATAATCTACACTACAATTTTTTGATAGACTTTTAAGGTGTATGTTCTTCAGTTAGAAAAAATTTAACAAAGACGAGAAAGAAGAGAATATTGGAATACCTAATTTGGGTGTAGAAGGTTGCTGTTTTAGGAAAGTTAGCACATCTTCAGCAGAAATCAAAATTGGTTTAAGTTTTAAACATGTAGAAAATACTATTAAAACTTTTGACGGTATAAGTTTAGGCTCTGTTGAAAAATGGAGTGACTATTTTGATATAAAAACGGTGTTATAATTAGTAGAGTATTTTTTTATTTTTTATTTTATGTTGGACAATAATTATTTAAACTTATTACTTTATGGTTTTTATAATAAACTACCCGACAATTTTATGATAGACCTATGAGGTCTAGTTTTTTCAGTCAGAAAAAACGGAGACAAATCCGAGGAAGAAGGGAATATCAGAATACCTAATCTGGGTGTAGAAAAATGCCGTTCTAGACAAGTTAGGAAATTTTTAGCAGAAATCAAATTTGGTATAAGTTTTAAAGACGTAGAAAATACTATTAGAACTTTTGACTGTATAAGTGGTGACACTGTTAAAAAATGGAGCAACCACTTTGATAAAAAACAAAATTGTAGTTTTAGTGTATTTTTTTGTATTTTATGTTGGACAATAATTATTTGAAAATTTGAAGTTTATATTTTTAGTAAATTTTTTATATTTTATGGTTTCTATGATGAACTTCTCTACAATTTTATGATAGACTTCTTCTTTACATAAATTTTATAAGGTCTATGTTCTTCTGATGTTTTGAATATTCTGGTTTGATTAATGTGTTATTTTATTGCTAATTCTGCTTTTTATTATTACATTTTGCAGCTGATTTGGGTCAGAATGGCCAAGCTGCAGCAGAAGGCAAGACAAAAAATGTTATATTATTTTTTGTTATTACTAGATTTAATTGTTTTGTTATTAGTAATGAAAAATTGTCATTAAGTAAAGTGTAGAATGTTAAAATTAGACTTATTATTTTATAAAACAGTGTAAAACACTACAATTTTAATTTTTTTCTGTAAAATTTATTTTCCTTATCGCTGTCTCTAAAATTAAAATTTTGACAAAACTTAAAAATATTGTAATGTGTTTGTTCTCTAACGATAAAAAAAATTGGTACTGTTTTACTATAAACCGTTTTGAATATATCAGGTTGGTGATAAAATTTTAGAAAAAGATTACGTTAGAAAATCAAATTTAAAAGAAAAACAAATGCTTGTTATGTATTAATTTATATACAGGCTAATTTTTTTATCTGTTCCCGCCCGAAACTCTAAAAAAAGGCAACACGTTATACAAACGAAAAGTTAGTTAATTAATTAAATAATGTGGCAACAAGTGAACCAAATAAATTGATTTTGGAAACACTGTCAAAGGTATTATCAACAATATTGACATTAAATCACAACTCTAAATCTTGAAACAACACTTAATTTTGAAAATAGAATTTTCAAAGTATAATGTGTTGCCTATTTTTAGAGTTTTGGGCGGGAACAGATAAAAAAATCACCCTGTAGACTATAAACCATTTAAGACATGCCAGGTTAAATGTCCTATTTTTAAAAGGTCAATTTTGCAAATTTTGTTTAGGAGGTATTTCGGACTCTAATTGATCTCTTTGAATTTATAACTAAGAAGAGTAACTGTACTAACAACCTACTAAAAATCAAGACTCGTAAAAAGTGTTGTAATTTGCAAATATTTTCTAAATTTTTATAATGGTATTTTGAAAATTTTGTTCTTACGATTTACATTGATAATTTAATAGTATTTAACACGGTGTATCCAAAACTTATTTAGCTCATTGCCTTTTTTCAAAAGAAAATTACTTATCGCTTCCTTTCCCAAAATTTCAGCAAATATTTAAAAAAAGAATATTAATGTAATTAGTTGATTAATAATAATTAATCCTAATTTTTTGTAATTATCTAATATTTATTACCTTGTATATCAAAAAACTATAATTTTTAAGATTTGATTGATTAGGGAATATTCTAATTATCTTAACCTAAACCAACTACTTTTGCCTGAAGTAACTCAACTGTTATTTTTGTAATGACTTCAATTAAATTTTCTAATAATCAATCGGCTAAATTTCGTTTTTTAATCAAAATGACTTTCGTCATTTTCGCTCAAGAGTGACTGGTATTGAAATTGTTGTTTTTTTTGCACGGACACTATAAAATTGGTCGTCAAGTGGATTCTTCAACAATAGGATAAAAGTTATCGCTATATCGTTTTATAGTAATTTCAGTGCTTTTGATTTGAAAAAAAAAAACCGCTAAGTTGGTCCTGATCCAAAGTTAGACAAAGTTCATTAAATTAAATTCTGTAAATGATTAATGTAACCAGTTAAAATAAAATTGCATGATGTTCAACTTTTCTTATCGCACTTTACGATAAGCTAAATAATAAATTAACTGATTGTATTTATAATTCAAAAAAACCGTTTTTCTGAAAAATTAACGCAAAACCGATTCTTAAGCCGACATACAACTTTTTCACAATAGTCCTTTTATTGTCAAATTTGATAATTTCAAACTTTATCATCTTTAATAAATTCATACTTATTACAGCAATTAAGCGTTCATTTTTAATTAAATCCGACGTTTGTAGACAATAAAAAGTTCAAAATAGTTGGTTCAAGTTCGTGTTCCAATTAGAATCCGCCCTAGTTAAAAACGTTGTAAATAGGATTTATAATCCACTAATTAACTCCTAAAACGCTTATTTGTCAGCTTTCAAACATTTCAAAAAGCTTTTTCTTGATCTTAAAAAAAATGAATTAAGTATTAGGAGTAGGAAAAAAATTTATGGTTTTAAATTATGACAATATATTTCGGTGTAAAATTTATATGACTAGTAAATGTCGTATAAAAGGTATTGTATAGATTTTCTAGTCAGTTTTGTTCACACTGATTCAATTGAAGTATGTTTTATATTCTATATCTTGGTGTAGTTTTGTGTTCAATGACGGAATAATTTAGAGATGTGTAACATTGTATAATAAATTTTGTAGAAATATGGCGACGACCAGGCGATTTCTACTTCTTTATATCCTTTCGAGTGTCTTCTATTTTCTCAGTTATGCGTGGTAGTGATGTACAATCGCATATATGTTCATAAAGTTGTATATTTACGATTGTGTTCTCTTTTATTAACTGTGGGTAATATTTCTCGTATCTGTATTTTATTTTAAAGTCGTTCGAACTGACAAAGCGAATTTGTGTAATAAACCGGTCACATCGTGAGTTTTGGGCCGGTCCGGGTCTGTCCCTAATTCTCGTCTCGTCGGCATTATTATGACGGTCACAAAGTCTCGATGCCGTCGCATCCGGCCATACCCAGTTCTCGTACCTGGAGGTTGGAGCCACAACCGAAGAAATTCCTCTGAGGGGTGGTCCGAGGCCACTCAGGTTAATGAGACCTTAACGAGACGCACATGAGTTTGTCGCCTTTTTTAGGGGGCACAAATAGGCGCCGGGCGGCGCTACACCAGTGCGCGGGACGCCGACCACCGCCGACCGCCGCCGACGCTAAGGGGTCGCCCAAACGCATCGCATCGGCTTACGGCACTAGTCGCTGATAGCGCGTTGTTCAGACCAGTTCCGAAAACTCGCGTGTACGACACGAACACCTGACGATAACAACACACATTCCGCATCGGCTGCGCCGTTCGGTAAGTGCCGATTTTACGCACGGAGGGGCGCAAAACGCGCAAATAACCCTCCAACTCACCGGTCTCATATTTAGAAACTTATTGTGGCTAAAAATAACCAACAAATGTACATTTGTCGCGGAATTTCACTTCTGACATCTTAAACTTCTCGTGGTAAAAGAAAAAAAATAACACAACATTATTAATCATTTAAATTGAAATGTGTTCCTCTTTAACACTTTATAGTTTTTTGGTAGTGTTGGTATTTCGAGAGTACAAATATCTCTTTGTGTTCACCATGTGCGAGGGGTATCGTTGTTTTTAGAAAAGTAGGGCTTGATGGTTTTAGCGACTAACTCAGTTGGCCCCATGAGGGTTAAAACAGTAATTGAGCAGATTGCTGCGAGGATTGCACTTGATTAAAACAAGAGGACCACCCAAACCATTTTCCGCTGTATTTACACCTAATCCCCAAACTTTATACGTAATCGAACATTTAAAAAAATCCCCCTTTCTAATATTTTGTTGATTAACCCTTTGCCTTTTTAAAATGCAAGTGCCAGATGTTGGTAAGTGCGAAATTGTATCGGCTAACGCGACTTTCCAGCTGAATGTCAGATAGAACCGCGAGGGGCCCAAACTCATTAATATTACTTTATCGGCTCATGCACATAGTCCTGACGTTCCAACGGCCGAATCTGTAACAAGCGCCACTAGACCACTGAATATTGACAGTCTTTATTGCCTCCCACATGAGATCAATTCGCTTTGAAAGGACTTTTTAACGCCCAACGACTGACGCTACACTCGATTACAAAGCGAATATTAAGAATAACTGCACAAAATACAATACGATTTGAATTTTTGTCACAAAGCCGGTGCGGATACATATTATTTTATTCATGTCCAACATAAAATATTTAATTTCTACAGCGTTTTGTTTTATCGAACCTCGATACCGGTGTTTAACTTCCAAACTTTTACCGGTTTCGTAATGAAAATAAAAATATGTATTTAATTGTTTATTGTGAATTACATGTCACGATACCAATTTTTATTTATATCAAACAGCTTAAGAGTATTTTCTGATAAGACTCTATGGTCTACTTGCTTTATTTATGCACATTTGACCATTACTCTTGGTTTTTATCTGCCGCTTCTCTTTTTTTGTTATTTTCTCTGATTGCTAGACGAAAAGAATTAAAATCCAAGAAAATATTAAATAAACAATATGAAGGGTATTAAAATATTCGCACAAATTTAGGTAAATTAATAAAATTTTGAAGATTTTTAATACAAAATTCGATAAACAAGAAATTCAATAATTCTGATTTTAGTAAAGTTTGAAACAAGAATAAAACTTGACACAGCACTAAAATTCAAATGTATTTTGTAAATACATAATTGTAATTATATATACCTTATCTTTTGACCTTGTCCGGTGGGTTAATAAAAATATTGTTATATAAACACTAACTTAACAGAGTCTAAACGTTTACTTCGAGACACCAGCCACCCTAACTCATTTAAGAACGACCCTTATTTACAAGTGCGTTAGAGGTCTTGAAACAACACAACAAACAGACTACGCATACCAATGCGGTACGTATTTTTACAGAACACGTGTTAAACGGTACCATCCCTTTTATGATTCCACCGGACAAAGTCAAACAAGTAAGGTATAAATACATTTTGATACATTAAAAATAAAAATTCTAAAACTTCTCAATGCCATTTTGTAGAAGTGTATAACGTTTGTTCCTGTATGAGCTATGCGCCAAAATCAATGAAAAATTTAAACGGTTCTAAGTCATACTATTTTTTTCTAATACACCACATATAAACCATTCTAAGCTTGCTTTAAATAATCGATAAAGCAACAAAGGTCATTTTTGTACCTTTTTTCAATTGGCGCATAGAACCTTTGAAATTTCTATACATTTTTAATAGAGTAATTTGATAACAAACAAAAAAATCTATTTTTTTCTCATTATATTCTAAAATAATCCGTTCTAAAATGCGTTGTCAATTTTAGTCTTATTTTCCAAAATTTTAGAGACGCTATTAATAGCACTTTTAATTTTTCTTTCAATGTATGTATCTATTTGTACATCTAACAAAGTTAAGCGAAATTCTTTTAAATTTTGGTAGTTTGACCAAAAATTTCATTATAATGTAAGTTTAGTTTTTTTTTTAAAGAGAACCGTTCTTAATACAAGAACAGCGAAGACCCCTTTTAAGCTGCTCCGCTATCAGGATCTGCCGCAGCATCTATACTTGAGCAACAATTGTGAATCTTGACTTAAGTTAAAAATCTTGTAACAAAGCTGTTTGGAACAGACGTTGATTGCAATGCAATAAAATTGTTAACTTTAACCTGTTCATTGCTAGTTTCGTCTTTTCAAAACAGATGTTCTAAAGAATTGAATTGTGTAAAGATCCTATAATTATAGCATATAAAAACATAAATATAAACAGTTTATTGTAGAATAATTAACTTAGTTTTTGTCCCAAACAAGATTGTTGTTAGATTTCTGATTTAAGTCAAAATTCTCTATTTTAGTTGTTCAACTATACATGAGTGATTAATTTTTTAATCTTATTAATAACCGGTAGAGAAGCAACTGTGATATTTCGTAAAGTAATGGGTCAAAAAAATTATTTTTGATTTTAAACCGTGGACCAACTGAGCACTTCTGGAATTAACTTTGCTTCTAGAAGCTGCTAGTTTGGCCAAATAAATTTATATAGACTCAAGTTTGCACAAATGTTTCTTAGCACTTGCTGTATTTTATTATTTATTTTTGTAATCCAGTTCTGACCAAAATTAATAATTTTGTTTTTGGTGGTGTGTAATTTCTGCTGTAATTGTTTGATAGGGTATATGAATTCTAATAACAGTAATGTAAATATTGGAGTATGATTGCGATTGGATGGTTTGTCTCAATATTTGCAGTGTGTATGTGATATAGTGGCATTTGAGTTTTAATCTAAGGTTGTGGAGGTCGTCCGATGGCGAAATAAAGAGAATATAAGAATCGGCAAAATTATTCGATTCTGAAATCGTACGTTTCGCTGAATGCTCTGTTTCACAAATATTACCTGTTTCTGACATTTGTAAATCGGTTTGAGTGTTTCTTGGTTGGTATATTTTGTTGGAATTTTGAATGAAGTGAAAAATTAATCGGGGTGAAATATCGAGGAAGTGACGTTTGCATGATGTGTGTTAAGGGGTTGGAAACAATGTTGAATAGTAGATTAATTTAAAGGTCGTGAAAGTGTTGCAATACAATGGCTTAATTAGCATAGTATTTCCTCAACGGAATTGTAATGAAAAATGTAGCTGGAAACCCACCGGTTGGCGGTTCGATTCAAGTGGAAAAAAAAGTGTTAAATCACGACAGGGTTGGTATTTAAATAAAGTTTTTTGGGTTGGGTTAAAATTTGAACGCATAGTTATAGAAGGTGTAAAAAATCTTTTGATGCTGTGTTTCCTGTTTGCTCCATCAAGGCTTCTTACTTTAATCCCAATTGCCTTTGATAGAATTTCTAATAACGTGATGAAAGGGTGTGTTGTTGACATGCAAGACCGTTTCTTAGAGAATATCTAATGTGGATTTTTTCGGGTTAGATTTTTTGGTTTCGTGTGTTAATGTTTTGTACATGCACGAAATTGTAGATGGCCGTGCATCTAGGGGGTAAGTGTTATGGAAATGAGTTTGATTAAAATTCTTGATTTTTGGAAAGAGAAAAAAGTTAATTTTGCCGTTTAATTAAAGAGGGCAAGCGAAGAACGCTAACTATTTATACAAAGCGTTCGGTGAGGACAATTAGAGTGTTTTAATTACTGCGAACTATTCGATCGGAGCGAAAGAGGACGTCCTGGAGGATAATGTCGAACGGCAGGTAATTAATGCACACGTGCGGCGTGTCCTGTTGGCATAGACCGGTGTCGGAAATGCGGCTTACAAATTGATTAACTGTACCACTTCTGGAAGCGTTTCTCTTCTCTTCAACCGCAATACTCTCGGGATGTCAATATGAATGACGACGCACGCGCTGACTTACGAAATCATCTCCGACTAGTCTAGTTGTCTACCTCAGGTGTAGGGCGCGAGAGGCTATAAAACCGCTCTGGCCGCAGGTGGCCGGTTCTGGCACCTGGCTCATTTAATCCCCCACGACGTCTCCCCCATTTGGACACTGCCGGCGCCTCTTTAATTCGATAAATGAGCCGACAGCAAAAACGACGCCAACCCATACACAAACCCCAAGAGACTACCCCATACCTTACACCGCAACTCTTTATTCTTGCCTCAATACGCATCCCACGCTCATTAACTATACAACCCATTATACCAACTACTATCAATAATACACACCACAACCTAGAAAACATACAACGCATTTAAAGATGATAGTATATTATCTATTATAAGCACAGGGCGTTTCTAAATTTTCTTTTAGGAATTCTAGCTGGCAGTAGTTCTCGTTGAAATGATACTAAATAACAAAAGTTGCTTTATAAATACAAATGTTGGTTTTTGAGTTACACGATGCAGCTGTTTTGAGTGAGAAAAGCTGGTATATTTTTTAATTTGCCGCTTTTACCCATGGCAACCAATGACCATAGATAGAGAAGAAAACAGCTACCATTCTCCAATTTCAATTGTTATAAATAATTTGGTATTACCTATAAAAAAATTAAAAAAATCTTATTTTTTTACATTTAAAAGATTGCAATATTGTTTTTTATTATTTCATTTACGTTTTAAACTAAAATTAAAAAACTTTTGTTTCATGTTTACTTTATTTTGAACTGATTTTTCTATATAACTCTCGGCTATCATAATAAACATCATTAAAGTACAAGTAATTTGCAATAAATCACTTAGAATGAATATGAGAGTAGAAAAAAATATTTTATTCCAAAAAATCTACCATATTTAAAAAAATTTAAGGTTCAACTACGATATTACACTGCTAAACTACCTTGAACATTTAAAAAATTCAGTGCTTTTAAAATTAATAACTACTAAATACCTGGCAACTCTCAAGATGGCTAGCGAACACCACAATAATCGTTCATTTTAATTTCTGGACATTTATTTATGTAATTGCGTATAACATACTAGAAAATTGTTTTGCAAAATATCGAAACTTTTTCTTTTTTTGAGTGTGTCCTTAGCTCCTCAGCTGCTGTAGTAAGTAGCTAAGTGGTTTGCAGACACCTCAAAGAAAGGCTTAAGCAAAAGCCTTCTTAAAAGAGAAGGAAAATCTCAATTGCTTTTAATGCTCTGTTGATGTAAAACTTTTAAGCAATTATTTATGTTTGTTATTACTTGGGTGCACAACACGATTAACACATTTTTTATATTTTGATTAACACTACAATACTACAAACGGTATTTAATGAGCTAGTATATAAATCATCAGTAAAATTATTAATTTTTAAAAGTATTATTTAGAGTAGGCTATTTTTCTCTAAAGGATCAGTAAAATATAAGGTTTTGTGAGTAGTAATTATATCTTAGCATACAAATAAATTATTTTGTGGCACTAATATTTTTTATATCAAAGAAGATAGAGACAAAATGTTTAAAAAAACTTTAGCTCAAAGTGGAGAATCTTTTTTGAAAGTATTTAGAAAGATTAAAAAAGTCTAAATATGTTTAACTGGTTTTCATGCCTAAAGGCGCCAAATTGAAAAATACGTAGGCGTTTCGCAATCCTGTTCTTGTAAAACCAGCTTCTAAAACTGGTTTTACAATTAATTACTGTTTCTGCCAATCAGTTCTTTGTGCTTTAGACACTTCTACTAGTTTAATTACTTTATTATCCACAATAGAACACACAACACAACTAACGGTAAGCACTGACAACTTGTTTCTAACCTCAAGTTCTCTGTCGTTATCAGTGAAACTAACTGATTTTTTAAGATCTGTCATTATGTATTCCGCTTTTTATGAGATTCAGTATTTTATTGCAACTTCTTTATAAGAATTAACTTGGATTTTCGTGTCAATCAGTTTGTGATAAATACCTACATTTTGCTGTTTAATCTCAACAAAATAGAGCATTTTAAAGCGCGATTGTTTCTAACTTATCCTAAAGTTAAAAACTACTTATTTAAAGTTAATTTTATCAAGCCACACTCGCACTAACTTTTAAATTGCAATTCAAACTTTGTAACTTTCAGTTACATCCTCAATGTTTTGATAACGCCACTCCACGCATTAATTACACAAACAACAAGAACAAAACTCAGACAACGAGCTTAATTTAACTGCACTTATAATTAAATAAAAAAGTTGAGTTTGATATACAGCATGTGGGGAGATTTAGTGTTTTACAGTTAAAAACTTGACCTTTAGGGTTACAGAATTCGCTATTGATTTTCATGGCACAGCTTTGGAATTCTCATTTCTGTCTGATATATGTAGTGATAGAGAGAATTATCCGCTTTAAAGTAGTGCTTGGATTTTATTTCCGCTGATCAGTGGATAAAATAGTGGGGATAGTGTCAGAATTTTGAAAAGCACGCAGAAATAGCACCATTATTTATATGTCGGTGCGAGTATGATGAATGATATGACACCGAATAAGTGTAGTCAAAACGGTGAAAACTACAAGTACGAAAATTGTTGGACATTGCTATAATTTATTGCATGTTGGCTAAACAGATAACCTACATTACAGGACCTGAACGAACTCAATACACTTTTATGAGTTTCATTATTGTCCCTTTATAATAATTTTTATCGGGTATGGTTATGGCATGAATTATGTTTTTGAAAAAAATTTCAGTCCCAAATGGCTGAATACATTACTGTCAAAATTTGGCAGTTGTAATTATGCACCGTGGACTATTTATACTATTTGTAGTTAGAGACACGAACTAGTTAATTAGGAGTGAACGTATTGATCGATATTTCTAAAATTAGAACTAAGATGAGGTTAAATCGGACATTTCAGTGTGTAAAATTGATATCCTGGGTTGAAATAATGAGCTTTGTGGCTTGGGATTAAACTCAGCTAAAAGTTTATTTTTCATTAAGTAAATAAAATTATTTTTGTTTACGTTGTATAAATATGTGTAAATTGGTAATTTCGTGTAAAATTCCCTTGCTCAATAATTTTATTTAAAAAATGTGTTGCTGTCTTTCTTCCAGTTTTTTTCTGAAATTAGCAGAAATCGGTTGTTCTACTAAAAGTTTTTAAAACATTCCGGTCATTCCGGTTTTATAATGAAATCAGTTTTAGTACGATATAAAAGTACAAAAAAATTACAAAAACGAATTTTTTGTTTGATTCTGTTTCTGTGGGTTGTTTGGTTTAGATTTGACAGAAAAACCGGTTTAAAATGGTACTATTTCGGTGCTTTCTAAAAACCGGTTTTGAAACCGGTTGAAACGTAGAACCGTAGTCTTTGTTGCTATCGCGACATCTTGTCGCAGCTGTTGATAGAACGTTGCTGTTATCCGTAATTAAAGTAACTCAATACCGATTAACCGCCAGAGTTAATTAGTTCGTTATGCGAATATGAGATGCAAGATGGAACAATTAGCTGAACGGGATGCGCAAGGAATGTCCAAATGCCCCCGGTGTTATCGTGAAATTGTTTAATAATTATGGAACCGATGCAGCTAATAGCCCGTAACCATTCCCCCATTTCATAGCCCACCTTTTAAAAGGGGATTCTTGTTATGTGTCATATGATAATAGCCCTTGGCTAATATTCCACCTTTTTAACTCCGGCTATTCTCCAAGGAGCGCTATCGATTCTGAATCAATCTTCTCTCAACTACAAACGCATAGGAAATATTCAGCTGTCATTGGTGCATCTGCTGGATTTTCGCGCTACCAAACATGAAACAATACCAAAGCTCCTTATTAATATTCACGTACGCCCGGATAGGGAACACCGGTTTTGGATACGCTCCTATTTCGTTCTCTTGTTATTTCAAATTACTCTCGATGCTCTGGATTCAAGAGGAACAGACGCGGTTCATAAACCTATATTGGTTTGCGACAAATTAACTTCACTACTCAACTCGGCAAAACACTCCAATACAAATGCTTACCCTCTCATAAATTAATACATTCATTACTCTACTAAATTAATTAGTTAAAAATGCATTATTTAACCCAAACCCTACCCAAAACATATATGTTTTAATGCAATAAATAAATATTAATTATTTATTGTGATTAAATAAAACGAAAATAATTACTACATCAATAAAACTAAACATTTAAAACAATTATTGACATTATGGGATTGCTTCACATTATTTTATCATTAAAAATATTTATAGCTCTAATCGATAAAATTGTGTAATTTAACTGTACAGATTCTTGACTTGTAATAATTGAAAAAATAAAACTGGTGTTTGAGTTTTATTACGCCTTTTCAACATGTTAAAAATAATAAAAAAGTGATGAGAACATTTGCGAGCCTGAAAAGCAATTTCATGTTTTGCAAAGACAAAGAAGTTTATTTGATATGCATTGGAAAAAATTTTAAAATAAGTTTCTTTTACAACAGACAAATTTTTCGGTTCTACATAGAGAAAACATTTTTTGACATGATACTAATTAGAAAAAAGGTTTTGCTTTTTTTCAATCAAACACACCCGGTCTACAGCTTCCTGGTATTACGTTCAGTTACTAGTAACTAGATTTTATAAAATACTTTCGGCTACTAATTAACGTCAGTTGTGTCGCGCTATTTTGATTTTGCCGTAAACTACTTCTAACGGCTCCTAATTACAGTCTGGGAATTTTGTAATATCTTGTTTTTGGTTTAGTTAATAGTTTTTAGTTTTATGTTGCAAAGTTTTGTAAAATCAGATATAAAATTTTGTGACAAAAACTTAATCGCGACTCTTGACAAGCGTTCCAGCGGATTTACAAATTGGTGGATGCGCCGGGCAAATAAAACAAAAGTGGCGTACACAACATTTCACATTTTGATACGGAAAACGATTACATTCAAACGAAAAATTCCAGCGCTCTAATTGGAAAAGCGAAGTGACATAACAGGAAAGTAACCTACATGTGAATATTAAAAACTCTGTGAGTTGGAAATGTGATTTTATTAAAGATCGGTTGAAAATTGTAATTGGGTGTTTGTCGGAAATAATTTACAAAACGCCTTGGGGATTGGATCATTTGGAGTAGTTGAATGAGTTTTATTAAATCAAGATTCAGTTCTGTGCAATTCGAGTCAACAGATACGTTAGGTAATTTGTAAATAAATGGAGGCCTTGCGAATTGTGATCCAGGTAAGACAAATAACGTTCGTAAGGAGTATTTACAGAAGCTGTGTTTGCGTGATTGCCGCTGGAAAAACGTAGTGTGTGTAATGAAATGGATGTTGTATGATAAAGCGATAAATACCAGAACGGTTAGATAATGGATGAAGAGGTGTTTTAATTTGTTTGCGTAATGCGAAAGTAAGAGAGGATTTTATTACAATTGAAATTGTTGCGTGTGGAAAGGGGAGAGGTAAAGTGAACAGTAATTCATCAAAGTCAACAGAAATCGTGGCATTAAAATGAAACAATTTCACTCGTTCTCGGAATTACCCGGTATATATTGTTAGCGTGTGTTGTTGACGAGGTTTTGTAACGGCTAATACGCTGATAAAAAACTCAGAGTAACCAGACCGAGATTTTTAAAGTGCATACCGGTTTAAGTAGTGTTAGCCAAAACCGGTTTCTGAAACAATTTCACTAGGTTTAAATATTGTTAGCGTGTGTTGTTGACGAGGTTAATGATATGCTTCAACAAGAGATTTTCAAAGTGCAGTAGTTGGTAAAATATATCGAATCGCTCCTATATTACAAGTTTCATCCGAATCGGTCTTTTGTTATGAAAACAAAACGTTTATGCTGGGAGATTTTCAGGGGAGTTGTATTTATCGTTTGGTATTTCCGCGAGTTGAGTTCGTGATTTTCTACCATCTGACTTTGTGTTCGACGCAAGATTCATATTTCCGCGAGACGTTCATCTGTCCCCTTCCAAGCGTAGATTTTCTCGTTATCTTCGTCAATTGTTCCTAAAGCTCAAATATACCGGCCTCGGTTTATTTTGTGTCTCGTGGGGCCTCCGACCGATTTCAGCTTCAACATGACTTATTTCTAATAAAGATACCAACTCTATTAGCGATAACATCAAATGATTTTAAAACGCCTGAATGTAGGCAAGCAATAATACGTGATAGGAGTGGGGAGTGCGCAGTCTTGGTCGTGATTATGACTTGGGGGAATCAATCGTCTTGTGTTTATGTGTAATTAGTCGACTGGACCTAGGGGTAAACATCTCGTTCGAGATAAATTAGGTTTATTCCCTGTTCAGCAGCTGGCTGTGTCGGTTTTTTCTAATTATGGGCAGATTGTATACGCAGCGCCTCTTGATGGCATTTTGAGAGTCTTCCGGAGCCAATAAAGGAGCATCAGATACACAACCGGCTGCAGAGTTGTGTGCCGTTTCGTGAAGACGAGGATCATTACGGTACCGAAAATGATAATGGAACTGTGACAAGTCAACATCATCATACCATCAGAAATGCGCCGATGGGCGGTCCACAGCCCACTTGATAAATCATCCGCACTCTGCCACCGTGCTCCGCGTTTAAATGAAGGTACAAAATGTCAAGGCGCGAGTAATAAATTATTTAACACGACACACCATACACTCATTACATCTACTTTTAACATCTTTTCGTATCAAACGCAGCGGCGGCTCGTGCACCACAATAACGCGGGACCATAATCAAAGTAATTTATGCCTTTCGGTTTACAAAACGACCAACATATATCATGCTTTTTATATTTACACCAGACCTAATTTATGATGTCAACATTATAAATACGGACCACTACTACATATTTTACATCTAACTTGCAACAAAACCCGATAATTCGACTCAAGAAATTTTGCGAAATTTTATCCAACACTGAGGAGTGATTTATGCTCGCGAATGTTTGCTGGCACTGTTGTTAAATACCGTTTTATTGCCTATTATTAAGTTAAAACCGTCACTATTATTAAAATAGATGAGACACAATGGTCGTTGTCCTAAACAATATCAAATTTATTTTTAGAAAATGAAAATATGTTATTATACATTTGTTTTTCAACAAGTAAAATCCGTTTCTGTTGGCACATACTCAACTTAAACAACAATTTCAAATGAATTTTCTAAACGAAACACAACATTATTCATTCGTCCAAATTAATTGCTTAGTTTCCTTTAGGCGTAACTTTTTTCAATTAGTACTCCTATTAAAAAATTAAAGACAAGATTATTAATTGTGATGCGCCCCTTTTCCTACCAACTCCAAGTATTCACTAAGACGGCATTTACATTCCTGCTTATTTCCATAAATATTTAATGTTTAGGATTTTGACGAAAACGTATTAATTGGAGAGCACTGAACTTAGACACGATTCCAGTATACCAAACAGGAGTAATTCATATTCAGCTCTCACTGAAAACGGAACTAACTTAAATCCATTATCAAAATTAAATTTTCAACAAACGAAATTTATTCTTAAGCCAAAATATGAACATCCAGCTTTATATAAAACAATTTGAATAAAAATAAACCTACAACCAGATTAGAATTTTGCTTGAAAAATGATAACTCTTATGTTTTTTAAGTGTCACTTGGAGCGTAAGCGGGACCGAAATATCTCAGCTTTGGCACTTTTGTTGAATATTTTATAATTTTTTAATCCAACATCGTTTTATTTAAAAAGTAAATTTGTTACAATTCTGACCGATAGGCGGGAATAAAATGTTTTAATTTTGGTTATTTTTGTTACATTTTTTAACTTTTGTGTTTTTAGAACTTTCAGCAAAAATGTTACAGATAGCACCTTCAAAAATAAAGTGACCTGTCAAAAAAAATGTTCCAGTCTTAAATAAATTGTGAGAACACTGTGCTTAATTTTTTTTGTTCCATTTGAAAGCAATGGCAAATACCATCAGTTCATGTCATTATGCTAAATTGCTGGCTTTGGAAATAAATTCACGAAATCGCTTAAAGTCTGATTGGATCTTGTTTTACTAGTATATAAAAGTGTCTCCTTAATACATGTCGCGGTTACCCTGATAAAAACACTTATATAATAAGCAGGACCGGCAGAAAAACTTGTTTTTCTTATTTAAAAGGTACAGGAATAAAAAGAGGAATGTCCAAAAATTTGTTTTCTTTCAGAGGTGAGATTCCTATTGTTTTTCATAAATAAAGCAGATTTTTTTATTCAATATAACTTTTGAATAGACTTAGGAGTGTAGACAGTCACTGTTTTTAACTGTTTTTTGTCTGTATTGCATTTAATATTGGCAAAAAAAACATGAAAATTCCAGTTCGATAAGAATCGAATTTTTGAACAATCTTCTTTTTATTTCTCTACCCTTTATTTTAAAAATGTAAATAACACAATTCTTTGTAGAGTCAAGTCTTTACCGTTTTTTTAATTTATGGAGCACCAGAGAGATCAAACAAGTATTCTCAAACACTGTTTGCAACATTTTTTTGTAAGGAATTTGGCGCAATGACATAAATGATCATTTTTTCAAGAAACTTAAAATCGTATTAAAAATTAAAATTTCACTGATTTTCTAATTTTCAGAGAAAAAGTCAAATTGTTATAATTGGGATTCTTTAAGATATTTTGGAAACATTAGATTCTCTTTTGAATATAACTTCTGTATTGACCTAAAATGGTCACACTACTAAATAAAATTGTACGCAAAATTCATACAAAATGGTCGAACACCGTGAGCGTTATCTAGAACGTTGTGTTTGACAAGATGGCGGTGAAGTAGGTTGAAATGTGACTGCATGCTGCATAAGGGTTCAAATCGGGAGAGTACAATAAAATTACAATGCTGAAGCAAGAAAGCTTGACACCGCCATTCTTCAAAGTTGCCAACACAGAATTTATTTCTCTGCTGTTGGCAGAAGCAGAAGATATATTAAAACATGTTATTTAATTTTTTTAAAACAACTAATTTTATATTTTTTAGTATTTTGTTTTTCTCCGCGTTGGTTGTTTTAAAAAAATACAAATGTCTTAAAAACGTGTTCCAGATTGTGGATACGTTGTTATTTAAAGTCTAAGAAGCATGAGAAAAATGTTTAAAAAAATCCATTAAAGTTTTGACAATTATTACAATTATGTTGAAAATATAGACATTTTAATTAAAATTATCAGAACATTGTTTAAACAAAATTAACATCAAAAAACCAATTTTAAAAATGTAATGAACTATAAACTAAATATTACAAAGGCACTAAGTCATAATGATTCTAAGTTGATATGTTTAGAATTTTGTATCTTCAGAACTAAATAAGAAAAACTTTTATAGACTTTTTTTTGTATTTTTCAGACTTAGTCATAAAAACAAAATAAGCGAAAATGTATATTAGGGGTTTTGCATCTTAAAAATTAGAAGAGATGTTTTTTAAACATTATTTGGCACATCTGTTTTAGGACAACCAGTATATTTTAATTTAGATCGGTTGTGACAAAATTATAAAGTACTTTTTTAACACATGATAATTTAAAAAAAAAAAATTGTTCAAAAATAGTATAATGAAGAACGCATTTCGTGAAGTCAGTTTTGTGACACAAATTACTGTTTATAGAACGATCTAAAAATAGGAGTTTTATAAATAGTAATGCTATAACAAGTTCTATATACTATTTTTTTAATTTGCGCTTATATCTATTTTTTTTGAAATTTTTAAAATAAAAAAGCAAAATTTTGGGTTGTATAATACTTTATTATAGCACTGGGCGCTATAATGCCTATTAAGGCACCCAAATGAGTGTTATTTATAATAGGTTTAACAATAATGTAAATTATAAAAATGGTTTTATACGATTATTGCTGTGTTGATGTGATTTATGGCTATTGAAATAAAAAACAATCTTTATTTTGATAGTTTTTAAAAAGTTTTTGAAGAAAATGTGTTTTTTTATGCTTCAATAGAGTGATAGGTGATATATTTTGACCTTCTAAAGCAATTTAAATAGCTAAAATGCTACGTTTTGGCAATGATTCAAAAAAATTGCGTTTTTTTGAATTATTTATTCGTAATTTAGTTTCAAGACAGTACTTTATGCATTTTTGTTCATTTTGGCAATTGTTTAAAGAATGTTAGTCGTTTTTTTTAAAGAAGGAAATAAAAGCTGTGTTAATTTGTGCTTAATGGTGGATTTATGAGTGGTTGAAGTTGAATTTTTGGTGAAAGGCGGCATCGCGACATTGAATGTCCGCTCGTCCGTTGAACAGCAATCGTACAAAATCTCAATTTAATTCCGCCGTTTCAATAACGTTTCAGTATTTACGAGCGGGGCGCAAACAGAAACCGGCAGTATTTGTTTTGTCGGACTGTCACGTTGAGATTACGTACTTATTTGGTTTCCGTTCGCATTTTAAACTACCAGTCCTAAATAATCAACCGGACGTCGTTGTAAAAGGTTTACTTTGTCGCGCTTATCGTGTTCTTTTTTCCACCCAAGTTCAGAAAGAATTAAACCGTGTGTAATTATCGCAATATTCACATACACACAAACTTGCACGAACTGAAATTGTGTTACGAAAGTGGCCTGAAAGTTTTCTTTAAACTATACACTCATATTACATCCGAATTTAAGTGGTCTCAAGAGGTCTTTTATAAGTTCTCGCACAGTTTTTCATGCATAAACAAGATCGAGTGGGCTCGGAAAACTTACACATGGTTTTACAAAAACCGAATTTTAATCTTTCTTATTTATTGTTACCCTTAAAATAAGTGCAAGTTATTTTCTTTGAAATCTTTATGTCTGGAAGTGGTTTATGGCCCGTTTATCTTATCCTAATGTATCTTAACTTTTGAACAACCAACGAAAATATACTCAAAGGTAATAAAACAAGCGATAAGTGTGTTGTCGATATTTTTGTAGACCTGATTTATCATCATCACGATCACGTTTTGTGTATAAACGAGGTACTAAAACTTAAACATTTAATGACTCACAATATAGAAACTGCAGCAGTTTATCTAAACTTCTTGTACATTTAAATATTTTTTATTATTTAGCGTGAAAACTGATGCATTTATTTATTAGAATTCCGGTCAGACGTAGAAATAAAACATTGCGGGAAGTTTTTGTCGGAAATGTTCGCAGTTTTCGTTTCATTGTATCTTAATTTTAAACAGTCTGGCTATCAAAACATCCAATTTGGTATTCGTAGCAATCCTCGTGTTGTAAATTGTAGTTTTTATATAATGGCAGAGCGTTGAAAATTGTGATTTTTTCGAGTTTATTTGAGAAACGGTTGACGATAGGGAAAATTTTAAATGAGCAAAAAATCGTGCCCTTTTTTGCTAATTCAACTGTATGGGGTTAGAGTTATAGGTGCTCCACCTGGCGACCACTGTTGCAATAAAAAGCAAGTCGACTAAATGATGGTTACGGTCTGTTTTTAGTACTTTGCTAAAACGAGATTTTAATTAACTATTCATTTAATAAAATTTAAAACTTTCATGCAGATTCCTATTTGACAATTACGAGAAAAAATTCTTTCAATGCACTAATTAGAAATTGGCGAGATGCAACCGGCGCATTTTGCTTTTAATCCATCATTGTCCTTTTTACTGGAAATTGAGTTCCGTCTACACCTTGATAAATTAGTTTTCGTGCTCTTTTTAAATTAATTAAAACACCTGGCCTCCGCTGGGATGATAACAAGAAAATCCCCTAATTTTTGGACAATATTGATTGCCCAAAAGAGTATACGCAACGTTTCTGTTTTCTCATTTTACGCAATTAAGTAAACGAATCAACCCTACTCCTCTGTCAACAGAATATAAATAATTAACAATCTCTCTATTTCTTCCTACAGAATTTCGATATTTCTTCCAATAATCAAATTAGCGTGAACACAACTAACTTTGTACACTCAAACGACACACTTTTCCTGTTAATAACATAGGAATCACCAAAAAAATTATATTTTAAAAGCATTAATAATTATATACCGAAAACACAATAATTATTTATGTCTTTTAAATAAATTTTATATTCCATTAACGGTTTAATTGACTATTATTATCAATAAATATAATTTGTTTTTTTTGCTGCAATTTTTGAATATTTTCTTTTGCTTTACGTATTTGAAAATATTTTTTAATGATTTGCTTTTTTTAGACAATTATTTCTCAATTTTATGAGCTTTTTATTGTTATACTGATACTTTATTGTCTTTAGTATTACATCAATAATTTCATATTTGGAAATATAAACAGTACTGTAATTGAAATGAAAGACAATTGTATTTTTATGTATCTGTAAAAATAAAATGACTGGTTTAAGTAGCAGTTATGTATATATCGAGCTTCTCTTTTACGATATTTGGATTTATTTGAAAAATATGAATACTTTAATTATTATACATAAAAAATACGATCGTTTTTAAAGCTCAATGCGCTTTTTATGATTATTTTAATTTATGACAGGCAATTATAAGACAATGTATGTTCTTAATACGAACTTGTAACAAAGCAACATTAACAAGTTTGTTATAAGTTGGTAACACTGCTAGTAAGTTTACGATGGAAATATAATTGCGTATATAACATACATGATATAAAGACGGATTTATGTAATTAAGTGTATTGTCTGCTAGACAGTTGAATCGTTTTTAAGGTCATAAACTTGCAACAGTTTTGCCACTTGGATCCCATTATTTTTTTAAAGTGACATATATTAAAAATAATTTTAAATAACAGTACTGTAAATATACAATTTTATACTAGTAAAACTAGTTTATGGTAGTAGAGCTAATTGTTTATAAAAATATCAAAGAAATGTTGTTATTGTAGTAAGAGCGATAATATAATAAAAGTACCGATTGCAACGTCAAATAAAAATTTATTTTAATGATATTTTTCAATTTTACAAAGGTTAAGTCGCCCAAACAACCTAAAATTTCAATAACAGAGCACGTGGCACAATTAAAAAAATAATTTTACAAATAGTGGATGCACCGGGAAAGCCACAATTACATTTACCAATGAAGCTTACAGTTTCGAATAGTGATGAAGTAGTATCTCCAAATTTGCAATATTAATTTTCATAAAAAGTTTTTTAGTATAACAAAAAGCTTATCAAGCGCAGCCAAGACAATGTTTCAGTTTTCAACTGTGATTCTCGCTTCTTTGTTCTCTCTGTCTGGTTTTTTGCAAAAATTAGCGCTCAAAATGCAACCATTTATACACACAAAATTTTTAAATCTTCAAAACAATAAAAACTGTTTCAATGAAACCTGAAAATATGTTTAGCCATATGCAGAGAAAGCAATAAACGCATATGGATTTATAAAGACTCATACCGGCGTCTTTACAAAACCTTTAACATAATTGGAACTTAATACTGACTTCTTGGTTTTACTGCAATTATGAGGACCCTTCCACATGTAGCCGTCTCCTCTTTTTATAAAAAAATTGTGAACACCACTTACTTGTACTTATGTAGAGGAACATACTCTTTTAGAACTGCTGAAAATTTTGTCATCTGCTTTTTAAGAGCCACTAATTCTTTTCTCAAGTTAAGAACGATTGATCACAGTGAGAAGAGGCTTTTTATTTAGGTATACTTAAGTCTTTGCAAAACTAAAGTGGATTTGATACAGTAGTGGCACTTCTTAGACAACTCAGAGATAACAGTTGCAACAACTGTAGAGCAGTTTCATTACGCACTAAAAAATATAGTTTTTAGAGATCTACTTTGGAATTAAACAAATGCTTTTCAATGCTCAGAAAATCAAGTTAATCTTGGTTGATTTTGTCCAACAAATTATCAGTGAAACTTGCTTTATTGACAACTGGTTTTCTATTTTAGCTATGCTTTTATAGCGTTTATTGTTTTCATCAAATAAGCTCTTTTTTACAGTAATATTACTTCTAAATTACAGCATAAACTATAGAGGTGAGATAGTCTTACCCTAAATATTCAGTTGTTCCAGGCTATGTTTTTACAGTAAACTTAGCCTATTTACCAAGTAGGCTGTAAAATAGTCTTACTTTACAGTAATAGAATACCACTCTTGAACTATTGAGCGAACGATAAAATTATCTAGAAAAGTTTTGTTTTACAGATTTCAAGATGATCCAGATTTTGTGTCTATAGCAAGCTTAACCTATTCGCTAAATGTGCTGTAAAATAGTCTTATTTTACAGTAGTATAATATCACTTCTAAACTGTTGTGCAAACGATAGCATTATCTAGAAAAGTTTTAAAGATGCCAAAACGTTTCAGATTTTGTGTCCATTACAAGCTTACCGCATTTACGGAATAAGCTGTAAAATAATTATATTTTACAGTATCATTACTCCGAAGCTAGTGGACAAACAACATCATAGTCTTCTACGTATTTTGTAAGGCTAATGTCAATAGTCTTTTCAAAAAGTTTCTAAGATATCTCTATGCAACGGAGAGACTGTACAGATTATGATTATATTTAGAACAGTAACTAATGGTCACAAACTACATGCGTTGAACTGGCATAATCATTTCTTCTCAGTTTAAGACAATGAAGGAATTAAACATTTATAGAATTAGACGAAATTTGGAAATTGGTTGTGCCTCTTAAACAAAATTTTTATAAAAAATAAAAACACAGATGTTGCAAAAAAATTTTTTTAGTGTTGTATGAATGTGAATGTGTAAATTACAGTTTTATTCTCGGTTTTACCAGTTTCAAAAATAGTTTGTTTTGTTGCCAAGTAAAATCTTTTTTGATGGTCACTATGTTTTAGCTTATTACATCATATATTAATACTTTAAAAATGCTAAAAATATTTATTGCTACTAATTCTAATTAGTACTGCAAAAATGGTAAAAAATATTTTTTAAATTTATTTTAAAACTAAACAATAGACATAAACATTTAGATGCGTTAAACTGGTTTAATCGTTTGTTTGCTTGTAATGATTCTGTTTGAAACCACACGGAAACTGATTTAATTCTAAAACCGATTTTGGGAACAAATTGTGACTGTTTTACTCGGTTTTGATAAGAATTGATTCCAAAAAGAATTGTAACCGACAAACACAATCACGTGTGTCTTTAATTAGATTTTTTTACATTTGTACTGTTCACATGGTTTTGAACTTCGAATTTGTGCAAGTTAAAAAGTAATTTATCAGTTGATAATGAAATGTTATTTGTATGTGGATATTTCAGGCGTATTAATGGGAAAAGATATGAAGCGGGAGCTATAACAATAAAGTATATTGTTAGATTGTTTTATTTTATGTAGATGCAGTAATGAAAGGAAGAATTTAGCGATTCGTAGTCAGGCTAGGTAGCATAAAGGTTATAATAATAAAATTGTTGAGGTAAGTGTATGATAAAATATAATGGTGGAATTGTGTTTAATGTAATATGAAAGTAATGAAAAGTCAATCTTGACGTTTTGGGCGTGGAGAGTCGGTTAGATAAGGCAATAAAGTGGAGCGGTAGGGCCGCAATATGTTTAGCGGAATGAGACAGAGGAAAGTGGAGGAGTTCCGGCGGGTCGGCCATTGGGCATCCCGTGTTCCGATTCCGGTGCAGCAGAAGTGCACACGTTACACGCTCGGCGACGCCGTTTCAAAGTTGATGAAAAATAACCGGACCGGAATTAACTAATAAATATTCGACGATATTGAATTAGCTTGATACGCGAACCACACAGAGATCCAATTTAGAAATAATTCTCGGTTCACCAAATCCACCGCTAAACTTTCGCCGAAAGCACCCTAATCTAAAGCCGGAATTTGCGTTTACAGAGTTTCCGAAAGTGAAACAACCTGTGCATTAGTGACCTTCAGGCTTGAATCTTAGCCGACAATAGCTGGGAAATAATTTAATTGGCGAGGGAATGATTGAAATTGCGAGCGCTTGCATGGGTATATATCAGATAAGGAACGTCACGGGACGTCAAACAACCTCCGTCTATCTAAGGTTAACAAGAGGAAATCTCCGAAATGTATGCAAATGACGCGCGCCACTTAGTCGAGCGCTTCATGTTAATTTGTTGGTGTTATTACTGGATAAGATTGCTCAAACATGCTATTTGATAGTCCCCTTTAGGAAAACATCAGATAAGAGTCGTTCAATTCAACAGTGGCAGCACAGCCCCCCGCCGACGTCGCGGCGTCTCGATATCGCCTCCAAAAACGCCGATTCTACTCGTAATGAAATAGGTTGTTGCAATGAGAACTTCTGCATTCACCCGATAAGGTCGTTGTTACATAAAAACGCACCAGATTGATGATTTAGAGGTGAAAGCGTGCTCAACGACGAAAACTGATTCCACTAGATCTCTCTGCTTTACGGGTGACGAAAACACCCCTCCTATGCCCTCCAGCTCTGTCGCGGCCGTGTAATGAGCTGTCGACCGACCGACGCGTTCTTTTAAATCATTCCTTCATTTCAGTTTCCATTAATTCGTAATTTAAATTTACACCGAACTAGATTTAAATGAATACAAAGGTAACTCTGACTTAATCAACCCTACAAAAACACTCTCATCCGAAAGTGAAAACAAAATTTTATGCACAATAATAAAATTTATTCTCGTTTCAGCTATATTTTAAAATTGTTAAATTTTGAGTACATTTTTAATAATTTAAAAATTTTGCCAACATATCGTTAATTTCGAAAACGCAATTAACACCTTTTTTTTAGATTACATGCTACTTTTGATTAGGCAAAACAACCCTTGTCTAGAAAATATTTTTACAAATTTTTTAACTAACTTGTAACTGTCCACAATTTTTTTCTGTCTATTTAGATACTTGCATGAGCTTCTTTAATTAACTTATCCTTGTAGGGTTTACCAATAAATGCACTACTCTAAACCGATAAAAAATTTAGGACTATTTAAACTGTATAATTATATAGATGATATAATTTAAAACTTTATCAACGACCCTACTTTAAATAAAAACATTTTGAAATTTTTCTTATTTATTCTATTCCTCAAAAAAACTATTTGAACAAAATTAACAAAAAAAGTAGGTTAAATAACAATCGTATAAAAATGCGTGAAACTTTAGTTTTCATGTATAAACTACGAAACAAAAATTGATTAGTCCTATTATAACCAAAAAAAGATTTTTCGGAAAATATATAGGGTGAGTTTAAAGTGTTTTTGGAAAATTTAGCCAGCTATAGTACATATCAAAAGAAGTCGAAATAACCCAACTTGCCTTATACAAATGTTTATAGTTTTTGAGGTACACCTTGTTAAACTTTTGTTTTAAATAACATTATTTTTTAAATATACAATGTTTTCGAGCATATAAATTTAGAGATTTACGGTGTAAAACTTTTTGCTTAAGAACAATGTTGTCATATATCGTGTATCTCAAAAATAGTGTTTTTTAAAAAAAAAATGTTTACAGCGTATATTTCAAAAACTATAAACAGCTGTATAAAACAAATTAGATTTTTTAGCATTGTTTCAATAAGGGCTAGCACCTTGTAACGTTTGTAGAATTTTTTTGAAAAACATTTGAATATTTGATTTTAACATTACAACTAGAACTATTACCAGAAAAAAATGTTGCTTATATTGCAAGCCCACACTGTATATTAAAAAAAATTGCTGAAATACATTGTATCTCGTACAAAAAAATTTTTTCTTAAAAAAGTTCTACAAGGTGTTTACCAAAAACTATAAATGTTTGTATGAGACAAGTTGGGTTATTTCGATTTCTTTTATTATGTACTATAACTGGTCAAATTTTCCAAACATACTTCAAAGTCACCTTGTAAAAATATGCAAAAAGCCATGTAAAGTCTAATAAAAACTTAAATAAACTATATTTTAAAAATTTTAAGTGTTTTAAAAGAAATAATCATCTTTACTAATGTAGTAGTTAATATCTTTTTTCGCTCTTCAAAAATAATAAGAATATAAATAATAATATAAATTTTTAATTGCGATTATCTTTAACAATTAAATTATGAAGTCTCTTGTAACAGAGTAAATAGTATAAAAAATACAAAAAATTTTGATACTTTAAGTGTATAACTTTTAGAGTTGTGTCCGGCATTTTTGTTTGCATTGCTGTATGTCTTGTGTTAGATGTCTTATATCGTTGTCTCCAATTCGTTTTTTATTCTTTGTCTTGTCTCAAACACTATCTTGTTCTTTTTTCCTATTTCTTCTTAAAGCTCGCATTTCAAAAATTCGATTTGTAAGTCTATCGTCTGGCATTCTACACACATGTCCAAACTGTCCAATTGACTTTCTATAATTTTTTAGTTAATGAGTTGCATATGTAGTTTCTCTAAAAATTTCGTTTTTTGATTTTGACTCTTTTAATTTTATTTTCTAATTCTTCTTTTAATGTAAAATTATGTTGCAAGTTTTATTTTGTATCTGCTATTTAGCTATATTATCTGCTGACATTATTCTGTGAGTTCAGTTTGTTTCATTTTTTAATATACGAGTGTTAGTTCCTTCATAATAATAATAATAATAATAATAATTTATTTACGCCAATAAGCAATAAGCAATATACATGGATACAAAAGAATAAGACATAAGGTAACAATAGTAAAAATAATAAAGTACAGTAAGAAGTGATTACATTTTAACATTTAACAATTAAGAATAGTTCTGGATTCCATTTTAAATTTGGTAATAGAAACACCTGTAAAATTTAAGACATGACAATACTTATTTACTAGCAAAAGAACACTATTCAATGGTGAATTATAAGAGTAGTTACATTTATGAAACGGCACATTTAAAAGCTCAGGATAACGAATATTACATGTAGGTACTTTAAAATAAATTTTGCCTAACAGGTCAGGCGCATCTAAAGCACCGTTAATGATCTTCATAATTTACTTGGATTTTTTTTATTGCTTCATTCAATACTTCAGTACAATATTCAATACAAAAAAAGTCGATTTATTGTGCATCCTTGTTTTACACCTGGTTTTTTACGATGATTGAAATTTTAACTTTCTTTATACATGTTCTTTTTTTATTTCATCTACGGTGTTTTTATTCACATTTTTTTGTAGCAATTTTTAAATATTATTTTTTGTATTTAGCAAAATGTTCCTTTTAAATGTAGAAGCATATAATATGGATTCTAAAACTAGCAATTCTCTTGAAATTTTAACTAGAAACAAACTTAAACGTCAATCAGCTATAAAAAAATTAATTTACAAGTAATAAAGTGGTAGTAAACAACAGTAAACCATAAGAAACTATATTTTATATATTAGGCATAGATTTAGTTAGTGACAAACTAGTAATAGTAAAACTTAACTCTGGCCTAAAGTAGGAAGCTCATGTCGACAATGTAGATTCAAAATTGTCAAAATTTGGACTCTTTTAGACAACTTTTTTAGATTTGTACATGGGGCCAGTCTGTTCATACTTGCAAAAGTGCTTAGGTTACAAAGGAAAAGCTTCAGAATTTCAGCATCAAAATTTCTATTAGGAGGATTAAAATCGTTTAAAAAGTGACTTTTAGTCCGTCGACAGAAGGCCAAGCGATATTCGTCTATGCCGAACCAGTTGTCTGTTGTCATCAGTTTATTTAATAGCTACTATTACTTTTAAAAGTATTCTTTCTAATTTTGAAAAAGTAAAAAAATAGTTTCTTAATCATTTCAACTAGTATTTGATTCACAAAAGATCTGGAACATATGCGCTTGCTCCAATAGATAAACATGTGAAATGCATGTTCTAGCCGATATTGTCCTTATAATAATAATGTATTATACATTTTGAAATATCTGTAAATACCAATGTATGCTGACACCAAATAAATAAATCCAAATCTGTATCTTATAAATTAAAAGAAAAGATTTAACTAAATAGAGCAAATAGTTTTATTTGGGTCAAATCTGCATGTTTCTAGAAGTTTGGCACGTTTAAGGCATTAATTTAACGGTAAAATTATCATAAATGTTTTCAAAATTGTCTCTTGAAGCTGGGTTAAGTTTATTGGCTAATCTCGGCGACGCTGGATGCCTCATTGAGCAGCAGTAGACCCTAAACGTTTAAAATAAAATAACATTCTGGAGCGGTTCTGTCAAATTTGTGCTGGTGGAATCCTCTATGAAAATTAAAGCGGTTTGGTTTGAGAAATGAAATTGATTGAGACCATTGCGAGGATTGCTGCCCTGGTAGTCAAACACTAACCGTTGCACTATTCATGTATGTAACGAATCCACTCGAGGGGGATTTCGACGGATGTATTTCTATCGTTTACACTTCAGCCACTCCTCGCATTGAAATCAAATGTCAACTTTGAATTTCATCGCCTGCAACCACCGGAATCTCGCTAAGGTAAAAGCCGTACATCTCTACCCTCAGCTTTTACCTCCTTCAAATATCCAATTCACATAATAATTCCATTATTTTTAAACTACTCTCCGATGTACTGTTTGCATGCATAACGACATGTGCATTTTCCGCAATCATTACAGACATTTACCAAATCTAGATTGAAACCGAAACCACTCAAAACCAAAAACAAAATTGCATTTACAATACGCTTCTAGCAAAATTTATGCATATCTCAAATCCCCAAATCTGATTCTCCGACTCAACAATATCAAATATGAAATAAAAAACTTAATCGCAATTCCTCACAGCCATCCACACCGGTTACATAAATTGGTAGATGCGCCCGGAAGCTTTTCCTACATCATATTTCACATTTATTACAAATCTTACACATTTTAAACTACCTACAATTTTTTTCAACGCATCGTCAAGCCATTTATCCCAACAATATTAGTATTCCCAACTTGGGTCAAAGATACTGGGCAGAGTATCTAGGAATGCGAACAATATTGACCCATCAACAAAAATAAATGGCCCAGACAACCCAAAATTTAAATAACAGGAAACGTGGCACGGTTAAAAATAATTCAATTTGTTTCCGAAAATGGTGGATGCGCCGGGCAAGCAATAAATTACATTCACCAATAGAACCGGTTTTGAACTGTACCTAAAATAACCAGTTTGTAAAAAATAGTCTTAAACTTCATTTAAACCAATTACACCAGTAGTTAAGCATGTTATGATGTATTAAAACCGGTTTAGCAACACGGTAAAAACGGTTTTGTTAATTGGGCTACAAAGTACAATCTACACAGGTTCACGCTAATTATTAGTGAAATTCAAAACATATTACTTTTGTTAAATATAACCAATATAATTTGTTAAACTAACAAAATTTAAAGTGGTTATTTAACTAATATAAAAACAGTTAAAAAACCAATTAAAAAATCTCATGTACTTTTCTGTTAATTTAACAAATTGTTCTATAATTTTAAATAATTCCAATAGCTGTTACAACAATTTTAAATTCGTAATTTTATTGTTAATAGTTGTAAAATCTGCAACCCTAATTTGACACATTACATTTTGACAATGACCAATAAAAACGTGTAAACCAAACTGTTTTGCTTTGAATTACACGTTTTTATGTTAATGTCTAAATCTGATGTTCCAAATTTATGTTGAAATAAATGATATTAACGATAAATAAAGTCAATATTACACAAATTTATTGAGTATAAATGTATGAAATTAAAAAAATACCGACACAAAATTTTAAAATGATGATGGCATAAACGTCATAATATATTTTTTTTATTAAAAATACAAGATTTGTAAGCCAAAAGCAAATTGAAAGAAAAATTGAAAGTTTCAATAAAAAAAACCTGTCAAGTAACACATAGTTTGTCCTTGCATCCAGTATTTTCAACCAATCAAAGATTTTGGTATGTGACGCTACTCGTAAACAATATAGTAACCGTCAATACATAATTTAGTAAGCTATAATATTTTAACCTGATAAGTTTATTACAATTTTATGTCAAAACCCATATTTAATAAAATATATTGTTACGAGCAATTTAAAATGATAATAAGCGAAAAAAAGTTTAAGTAAATAGCTTTAGAAAATACTAGAAAAATATTGCACCAGAAGCGCATTGAGATGTAAAGTTCTCCGAAATTATTAATAGACCCGTTTATTATAATTATTGTGAATCGACCGAGAAAGATTAGTCATCATTTCTAATTCAATATAGAAAGGTCACAAAACATATGGCACTTTCTAGCAAGGGCGTTCAATTATATAAGAAGGAAGACTGTTCAAGACAGGAGGCTTTTAGTCAGTTAGCAACAACTAGGCAAGCAAGCGATGGATTCAATTTTTGACGGCTGTTGTAATGTGATTATTAAGTTTATTTATTGTTGTTGTATTAGTATACAAAGTAAAGATAAATTATTTGTTATTAATCTAACTCTTAAAATCAACGACCCTTAAATTTGCACACACGTTGCAATATTTTCCGATTTAAGTGTTACTATAGAAATAAAAATTATATACTTTACAAATCTTATAATTCTTAACTACAATTATTTGGAATTCTATACAATTTTTTTCGGTGCTAGTAAAAGTAATTTATAATTATTCTGTCAAAGTAATAAGATGCGTTAAACTAGTTTAGTTGGTTGTTATCATTTTGTTTGAACTAGACAAAAACTGGTATAACTTGAAACCAGAAGAATTGGTTGATTGAAAACTGATTCTTTTCAGTTGCAGTCCTTCACTACAAACGTTTTAAAAAATAGTCATGTCTGATAAAATAATCGTGAAATTCTATTGGGTGTCTTAATGAAATTTGTAATTTAAGCGGGGTGTTTATTTATTGTGCAAAACTGTTGAACTTTTCTGATAAATCGTGTTCGGTTGTGGTATTGTAGCAGACAATGGTGGTATTTCGCGGAACACCGGTTGAGAAACATTACTCTAGATTATTCGCTCCTAAGTGATTTGTTGTATTGAGGAACACACATCATCAATAGTACAATGGAAGTGACAAGAACGGCTACAAGCCATTTGTAATGAAAAGAGGGATTCTGCCTGTTCTACAGTTACAAAGATCTGCATAATAAGTGAAAAGTAATTTGTCTTGGGGATGACTATGTAAAGTCTATATCTTTGGAATAAAAATTGTTTTAAGATTTAAATAGAGAAAAAAAGTGTGAAGTTGATAAATCCATTGGGTTCGGAAAAGAAATTATTCGGTTCAATTTGTCAGGAACTCTAATATATTGCCTATCTATTCTGTCGAATTCTTCAGAAATTCCAAACAAGAAAGTCTGTTAGTGGTTGAGTTAGTGTAATCATTTTTGACAACACTTTGTAAAAAAACACTGATTTTTGCAGTTTAAAATAGATTAAACCCAAAACTTTGTTTATTGTTAAAATAGTTTACGAAAATGTCAAAAGGACTTTGTACATTCTCTAAATTCCTTAGAAATACAAGTACTCCCAAAGTTGGATTATTAGCAGTGTTGCATTTCTCAACAAGTCAACAACTATTAATGACTTCAATTCATAAAACTCATATCGATAATCTGAATTGAGATGTAGAGAGCAAGTTATTCATTGTTAGTGCTGTTAATTTAAGTTCGTGTTATATTGACAGAGTTTGGATATTACTCATAATTATCAAAGTTATTTTTTGTGGATAAATCGTCGAAAAATTGCCAGATTTGTGAGTAAATAGTTCAGCGATAAAATGAATAAGGGAAGAGTTCAATTCCATTTGAACTTTTTATTTAATGTTCTGAAAGTGAACATAAACAGACGGATAAATCAAAGTTTCACTATCGCTATCACTTTTGAGTTTCAACTCAGTTTTCGATCCATTTGACTCGGATGTGCTGGCGAATGTGTTCCGGACTCAGACACTTTTCCCCGTGATTGTTTACGTGTGTCAGTTATGAATGTATATAATCTCTCTCTGTTCAACAATTCTCTTGTCTCCCGAGTAATTTCATCGATTTTGAGTCGACTTAAAAGCCCTGACGTTCCTCTCTTAATTATCCAACTAAAATTGACTACCATATAGCTAACGAAATTTATTACTCTAGCGGTTGTTTTCCTCCCGACCAAAATAAAATCAACCGATGTTCACGGGACATTTAAACCTCAAAACAAAAATTTATACCAGAAACATTCGCTTCGTCACCCTTGAGCTTCCATTTGTCGGCTGTGCTTTATGCTTTACTCTTTTTTTATAGCGCGTGTTCTATTTTCCGTTACGTGCAACAACGCGGAAAAACTCAATTGGTTGATTTCCCTAATTGTAACGACACAAAAAATATATTACTATCACAGATTATTATCACAAACCAAAAAAATATTTGTTTTGCATGCGTGACTAAATAAATAAATTATTCAAAATTTAAAGGCGCTACTGGTTGCTTAATTATCTTAAAACGGTTTGCTAGTTAATCGCAAAACATTCAAATCTAAAATTTTAAACACACATCAAAATTTCAAAGCAATTATTGATATACATCATGTCACGGCATAAAAAACAAATTATTGTTTTACAAAAACAAGATATGGTAACATAACAGAACTTATTACGAGCTATTATCATGTGTAGACATAAATAAATTAAACTTTAATTATGCATTAACATAATTTTATATTATTTTTTTATCCTAACATAATATAGTTTTGTTTTAGCATAATAAATATTATGCAAATTAGTAGTTTTAAATTTTTATATTTAGATATAATCACTGAATTCTTAACATACTGGACGCAATACATTTTTTTTTAAATTGTGTCATATTTTAATAAAAAACTTTTAAAGTGTACAAGCAATAGTGGTGCAAAAACAAAGTTGTGTAAGTTTACAATAGAAACTAAAATGTTAGAATTATTTACAAACATATACATAATAATTAGAGTTTGAAAAATATGCACATAAAAACAGTAAGCTATATATGCAAAAATGCACAAAAAACAGTCACAATAAATATAAAATACATGATTTTATGCATTTTAATAATCTCATAATATGCATTTACAAAATAATAAAATACAAAGCTTTCATTATCTTTTTTATTTTTTTTAAATTGTAATAACATAAAATACAATGAGTCAATTTGTCAGTTTTATAAAATGTGAAAATTATTCAATTTACAAAAACACAAAATCGTGAACATAATTCGTATGTAGTAATATCTAATTATTAGATGTCTTAAAATCCTCGTTTGTAATTTCACTTGGAATTTTAAGCGACATTTACAGCTCTAATAACATTTTTTACATCCTAAATTGTTAATAGCTATAATTAGTAATTTAGTGTCAATTTTAAAACAAATGTGATTTCAGAAAAAATGATTTTACTTATATATTAAAATTTAAACGCAATTCAATATTGTTTTTACGTTTTGTAAACCGCCTCTGGAACATATTAAACTTATCTTTTTGTTGCAAGGTGTGAAAATAATGTGGTTGTCATCAATGAGTTTAAAATTACTAGAGTGATTGTTCCAATTTTTGAATAGAATAAATTTATAATATGGCCTTTTTATTTTCGAACAGTTTTAATAAACGCTTCAGTGATAAAAATAAGAATAAGATAATGAAAATCAAATTGTGATGTTTCCAATTTCAAATTCTAAGAATTTCTTAGATGAGCTTTCGGTACAAATCCATAATATTTTTTTTACGACCGTATTCGACTCATCCCCTAGCATGAGGTACATCCTGCTTACACGATTATTTGTACAAATAAAAAATTTAGGCAATTCCATTATGAAAAACTTTACATTTTATAAAGCAATATGCATTTATAGTATTATGTCAAAGTATAAAGATATGCATTTTTATTGGAACAAGAACACAACAGCTGTATTCTCATAGTAAAAAAAATCTGTAAATGCATAACTATTGCCTCACCCATTGAATAACTTTAGTAATGAGGCTCACAACTGATGGTTTCAATTTGACTGTTGGTATCATCGTTACAACTTCTTGGTTTGTTCTCTAAAAATTTAAAAATTTTCAGTATAAATTACAATAGGTAATTGCAGACTGCGCAGATACTTAAATTTACACGATTTAAAATTTGTCAGTAAAATCTAAAATATCAAGCAATATTATTTAAAGTTAATAATTTTATTTTTGTTTGATTTTTTTATCCTTAAAAATAAAAAATGTTTTTTATTACATTTTTTAAGTGTACAAATCAATCTTTAGTAAATTACTGTTCTATATATATTTTAGCCACTATTTTGACGATTTGCAACTCCCATTATTTGCTAGATGAGTATGTAGCACTGCTTGGTATAAAATAAAGATGAGAGGGATTGTATAAATTTCGCAATTTAGTAATTTAATAAATGTTGCAATGTTTTTAGAAATTTTCCTTATTGTGTTTATGCCAATTGGATATTCAAACAATAACCGATACGGTAGGAAAAAGGAACCATTTGTGAGTTACTTTCACAAAATTTTGGACAAATTTACAAATACTTAAAAAAACATTTGACACTTTCATGACAATTAATAACTATCTCGTATTAACGCAAAAGTCCCTAAAGATTAAAAATAGAATATTAAAGAACGCGTTTTGAAAACTTAATTTTGTGGCACGAATTCAAGTTTATAAAACAAGCACGATCGCGAGTTTTTATAAAAAATGGGTGCCACAATGATTTTAAAAAACAAGTTCTTTATGCTATTTTTTCTACTTTTCGCGTTTTTCGTTATTTTTAAGTAAAAAAGTTAATTATTTAATCTTTAGGGACTTTTGCGTTAATACTAGATAGTTGGTAATAAATGACAATAAAGTGCCAATGAAGTCATTGAACTTTAAAATGTTTTCAAATTTGTCTAAAATTCTGTGTAACTCACAAATGGTTCTTGATTAAATATTCCAATTGGCATTAACACAGTAAGAAAAATCTCCAAAAACTTTGTAAAATTATTCCTAAATTACCACACTAATTGCGATTCTCAGCGATTTCTTTCATCGTTATTTCAGACCAAGCAGTGATATACATTCATCTAGCAAATAACTTGTAAATTATCAAATGCTATAGATGTTGTAAATCTTCAAAATAAAAACCCAAAACTTTATTTTAGTTTGAAGTTTCATTTTCAAGCTGTTCTAACCTCAAAAGCTAAAGTTTGTCGCATGTCTACCGCCGCTGTCCTGCTACCGCACACAATTTTGGTACGGAATTGGCTAATAACACACCCTAATCGAGCTCCGTTAACAACGCAAAATAGAAAAATTAACTTTTTTACTTAAAAATCATAAAAAACGTGCAAAATAGAAAAAATAGCATAAAGAACTCGTTTCTAAAGTAACTGTAGACACTCATTCTTTAGAAAAACTCGTGCTCGCGCTCCTTTTATAAACTTGAATTGGTGCCACAAAGTTGACTTTTCGAAACGCGTTTCTTAATATACTATTTTAAGTTAAATTTAAACGTTAGAACAATTTATAGAATCCTTCTTTCTCGTTTTATTTTTATTCGCGGCTAGTTTCAAGCTTATTAGCTTATTTTTAAAACCGTATCGTATAAATGAATACATATATTAATATAAAGTTTAGAAATATTATACAAATTTAGAGATCAAATTTTTACTGAACGTAATAAACATTTGAACTAAAATTATGTAGCTAGATAAGTTTAATTTAATTTTTTGAGAAAATTATATTTTAATATAATACTAATAACAATAATATTAAAAATAAAATCTTTATATTACATTTTAGGTGAAAAATAAAAATAACTACGATTTTATTGTTTAATGTTAATAAATATTTCAATAGATAAATAGTTTCTAGAAGCGCTTTGGAGTAACGAATTGTATAAATTTTGCAGGTTTGAATATAACTTTGGGCTAATTGTCGGCCGGGTTGAAATTGGCCTGGAAGATGTATAGCGTGAAAAGTAAATGGACGTTTGCCGAATGACCTGTAATTGTTAGTAAATGATGATGATGACGGTAGTAGGTCCTTTTTTAGGTCGCCATCTTAGTGCGACAATTAATAATGTAGATTACTAGGGAAACTATATGCAAACAATTTTAAAACTGTTTCGTGTTATATCTAAAATTGGCATCGCTTAAGATTAATGGGAAATAACGTTTTATCAACGTCATAAATCCGTCTTTGAATTGATTTTTTTATTTGCGTGGATTGGCGGAATGCTAAGTGGAAGGGATCAAAAGTATCCTCGCCAAGAGTATTATAGGCTTAACAATTGTAAATGCACTTATCCTTCTGCGAAACTAATTAACACATGCCTTACAGAAAGAATTTTTCTTTTTCTTGTTTTAAGAAGAGTAAAGAGAACTTTGTACGTATAAATAATAAATCAAAAAGAAAAGATTCCTTGTAATTCATCGGTGCCAAATTAGTACTTTAATGATACGTTGTATCCTCGTTAATATCAAAAAAAAATTAAAAATGTTTCAAGTTCATTTATTATCTTTCTTAATTAATGAATTTATCAATCGGTGACTCGACTTCTGTCTTAATATTTTTCTTCATATATTTGTGAACCGAAATGCGTGTAATTTCAATTTTAATTAGTTATAGTGAAACATGTGCAAAGGATCTCACAATAACGCTTTCTACAAAATTAATCGCGGTTTTACCGGAAGTAGCGAATAATTTGGCGGAATTAATCGATTTCCCTTCTTAAAGGAGCGATAATTAGACGAGCAAAAAACGACTTCAAAATTATTTATCGTTTTGCTAGTTTTGAGATTGTTTAGTTGACAGTCTGGAAACGAACTTGATTTTTTTGTAAGTACTTTATAATATTTAAATTTCCACGGTGTTTTCAAACTCAGTTTACAAAAGTTTGCAAAATAGTTGGAAGCTTACCTTGAATAAAAATATCTTTGAGGGTAGTTTAAAAGTGCTACGAAACAAACTAAATTTTTAAGATATGCTTATTTGTTTGTAGGATTAATTTATCTAACCGTCCGTAATAAATTTTTCGTTAGAGAAAAGCTGAAATTGCGAGTGTGAGTCATTAAATAAATAGAAAATATTTCGCTGGACTAAAAACGAAATTAATGCTATTAAATCTGGAGGCACTGGTTTTGTGATTAATTAAACCGATAAATTCGCACCATAGCTGTTATGATTTGAAAATTTTACGGACGCGAGACAAAAGGATAGGACAAACTCCTATTTCCTACTAATTATTTTTGAGTGGAGTTGTTCTACTCTCACTAAGTTTCACAGAAATGCTTCGATCCACACCAATAAACTTTCTCAACAACTATTTCCAGACAAGCTTTCAGCACACAGACTCCAGATCTGGCCGGAATTATTTCGTCTAAATGCTAAATTAATGACAGAAATTAACAAAACATCTACATTTTATCTAAAATGTTTAAATAAAAACCGGTTTTTAAATACATGTACATAGTAGTAAAACCAGTCTTTAAAGTCTTAAACCGGTTCTCAAATTTTACAAAAACCGGTTTGTAAAACCGACAAATCGTAGTGTGGAAACACCCGCGAAACATGCCAACTCAAATCATTTCACGTCAAAGGATATTTCCACTTTTCTTTTATATCAGTATCACGCTGAAAACACCATGTCGACAGTATAAGAGGAATATATACATAAAAACAATTTTTGCCCCCAATTCGGGGTTGCAGCGGTATTTTTCTTTTTATTCATAACGCAGCTTCCTCCAAGTGTTATTGTCCAACAAGCAGAGGGTGATAATGAAAAGTGACATTAAATTCGTATCGCACTGATACGTAAATCACCGTCGATCAAAATAGAGAAAAATATTTTCAATAATAGAGTTCCGCAAATGGACAGTGCATGTCCTTTAGATTAGTTAATTTGACACTTTGATCTGCTGACGCAGTTTACAAACGCCAAAATTGTTTTCAGAACCAAAATCCCAGCAATTGTTAAACTCATAATGTGGTTTGTACGGAACCGGATACTTCGATCCAGTATAATGGACTTTTGTCCTCACTATATACAAAACAGCTCGCCAAAAATCAAACCACTTCATGTAGAAATTTCCTTTCTATTACCACTTTAATTTTAAATTTACTGAAATGGTCAGAACGGTCTTAACCTACGCAAAATGCTAAATATAGCTCAGGCCGGCCAAGCAAAGATGTTTTATTGTTTTTCATAATAGAAAAGAGGCGGGTATAAAGCATTAAAAGTTCTACAGATAAAATTTCCGGTCTCCCAAGATTGAATTTCAAATTTATACGAATTACAGAATTTGAATGGCGATGCTAACACTCATAAATATATTTTTTCATATGAAGGGCTCAAAATATCCAACACAATTTCTACCAAATACCTATGACATTTAATCGATAGTTTTCCAGAAGCGTACCAGTTTTCGATAGCCAAAAAACAAGAAAAAAACAAATTTTTAACTCAACATTTGTAATTCCAAGTACTACAATTAACACTAATATAAAATTATCTGTTATTTACCGAAAACATAAAAAATGTCGTTTGTTATATTCTCTTTTAGAAATAAATGCTAGTTTTGCCAATTTTGCGAAAAAACCATCTAAAGCAGCCGAATAACAAACAAAAATCAATCGCAACTACTGCTAAATATTCCTGCCAAGGCCCCGTATTGTTACAAAGCGGATGACAGCCATTGACAGCATTGGCAGATGACTTTTAGTAACTTGATTTTGATCGAATCTACGGCTGGATCTACTGTACAGGCTGTTTTATGAGTGATAATGAGCCTGCGAAACTAAAAATACAACCAGCAATACAATTCCAGAGTTAAGGTGGATGATATTATTGTGTTCAAATTTTATTTTAAAATCTGTCACCGATAAAAAAATAAATGGGTCCAAACGATGAAAAAACCGACATAATGTTAATATATGAAAAAAGCAGAAAAAATGCTTCTGCCGCGATGCGTTTGTACAAACAACGTTTTTCGGTTGGAAGAACTACTGGTGACACCATATTCAAACCACTTGAAAATACCTTAAGGAAAAATTGGCCACCTTTAAAAAAGCCAAAAGCAAGAACAGCTACAGGTCCTACAAATAAAATAAAATAAAATAACAGTATTGAAAAAGATTGATAAAAATTTTCATGTAAGCCAAAGAACGATCTTACAAGCAAGTATCATTAGTTTGTCTTCAGTTAACCGAAACATTAAAAGAAATAGATTTTATCCCTATCATATTCAGCTGGTGCAAGCTCTAAAACCTATGGACTATCCAAATACGCTAGTTTTTTGTATTTTTTTTATCGGTGACAGATTTGACAAATAAAATTTGAAAACAATATCATTCACGTTAACTCTAGAATTGTATTGCTGGTTCTATTTTCACTTTTGCAGGCTCAATATCACTCATGAAACAGCCTGTATAAACTTGTCAAATTTAAGCAATATTTTACTCTCGATATTTTTCTTAGTAATGTTTTTTTTGAGTATCCCACTTGTCCGTTTTTTCGATTCTTTTGTTTTTTCGGAGCTTGTTAATTTTTGGATTGTTGAGTCTCGTTTAGAGGCTTTGTCGATATATTTTATATTGACCCGTAATTCCTTGAATAATAGTCGCTACAAAAAATTAGTTTATAACACCACGTGTTGATAAGCTGCCGACTTGCAGGTTGACCATTCCTATCTTATCGCCAATAAGATCCTCCGCCAGAAAAGCTTTAATTTTTTACTTTATTTGATTTTTAATATTTTAGTTAACAAATTTTATTGTGTATTTTTTTAAAATCAACTTTATAATAATTTTCTCGGAAACAGAATTAAAGTCATAATATCTAGTAAACCTTCTTGCTACTATTTTTTCACTTTGTTTGTCGTATTTTAAAGTCATATTTAAAAAAAGCTTGTTTATTTTTACCTTCATTTTCTTTGATATACTTTTATTCATAATTTCTTTTCTCTTTTGTGTTGTGTTTTTCTCTCACTCGCTTTTTCAGTAACTTCAGAGGCAAAAAAGTTGTTTGGCGTCCAAAAATTTCTTGTAGGTTCATTGCCAAAATAAAAAACTCACTTGAAAACGACAACATTGTTGTCAAAACAGACATTATGTTTAGGTAAAATGTTTGGTGTTAGTGGCTTCTGTCGACGGAAGACCAAGCAACAATCGTCGACAAGTCCCATTCGTCATAACTGTTGTCATCGTTGTGATGACCTGAATGATATTTAACGCTGGTTTAAATTACTTCAAAACACTTTATTTATAACAATAATTACATTGCATTTTTGTTAAATGGTAGCACTTCGATAGCTCACGTGACATACAAGTCAGAGTGGCTGTCTTCAACATTAAGTTTCTTCTTGAGAAAGAGGGCAAAATCTTAACATTAACACGCTTGATAATGCCAGATATGGCCTTAAACGTTGCCACTCTTGATATTCCATCGAGTCAATAATGAAGTTTGAACATCCGTGCTAAAGGCTAAGCATGAGTGGATAATAATCTTTTTGATGTCACCATTAGTACCTGCATTTATGACTTGAGGTTTCCCTGCTTGCCACTTGATTTGTTGTTAAGATGGTTTAAATAGTCTTTGAACCATTTGTGCCAAAAATGTTGACTCATCATTTGTAAATGTTGGTAGTGTTGATATGAAAAATTTTGTGATCCAACTTCATTCCAAAATAGCAGATAATTGGTGACCAATTAGAAAATGGCTTGGAGTTAAGACATTAGGATCATTGTTAGGATTAATAAAAAGAGAGATTAGAGAACAAGAGTTCATAAAGGCTTCAATGTGTACAAGTAAAACATAAAATTCTTCATACGTTAAGTGACCCCCGTTCAAAATTTTCTTTAAATGTAATTTGTACGATTTGACAGAAGTTTCCTATAGATCGTGACAGTATAAAATGGCATTAATTTTTGAATAAATTCTTTGACCATTTTCGAGCGAATGATCTTAGAGGCCGAGAGACTCCAATTATGTTGACAAATCAAAAGAAACGGGATCTTGATTCAAAAAAAGCATGTACAATCCCAAATACGAGATTTACCTGTACAAAAAGACTTATAATGGACCAGACGAAGTAGCAATGATAGAGAAAATAGTGTTTTCCAAGTTTTTTTGTTGCTTCGAACTGCTTCCCAGTTTTCGGTCTGCGCAATGGAAATTATAATAGACGAGACAAGATGATGCGGTGACGATGACCAGACGAGTTGCTTCAAACGGATTCCCATTCTTTGTTGTGCAAGATTAAGAAAGATTTACACTTTCAGTCTTCCAAAATTTGTCTTCAACAACAGCACCTGCACTTAATTGGCTATAAAAAATATGGTACATAAGCGATATGCATGACAATAATAATTATTAATTACCCGAAATGTAATAGATAAATTACTAATTATAAAACAGTAACTAGATGTTGAGCTTCCGGAGTTGTGCTCGTTCCAGTAGTTGAACCATCCGCTCCTGGTTCTTTTCTATCCACCATTTTTATAATAAATATTTACAATTATAACAAAATTTCTCAAAGACTATTGTTTCATTTATAATATCACCACTAAGAATAATTACATTAATTTCTTTACTTGAGTTATTATATGCTAAAAATGATAATATTTTCATTTTGTACTGTTAAAGTTTCAGTCTTATTTGCTCAAAAAACGCGCGTGATTTTGACCGTTGCGGCAGGAAGAAACGTGATTGTCAATAAGAGGCATGTTCGCTTAATTTGCCTTTAAGTCGTTACTGTATATACTGTGCCTGCACTGTAATTCGAAGAATCAAATGACCATACAAAATTTTTAAAACAACTCAGTTCATTATTTAAGCGATCTCTTTGAAATTTTAATCATCTAAATTCGTTAGTCGATTTAAGATTTTCATACAGATCGAGACTGATTATTTTCGAGGAAATCTACGCCATGATTTTTATTACTTTGGGACCGAGAAACTTCAATTTTGCAAACAAAAGACTGATCTTGATTTTTAAAAAAATGCATGCTTTACCTGTACAACGGGAATTGTAATGGACTAGACGAGGTGACAATAATGAACAAAATAGTGTTTTCCAAGTTTTCTCGTTACTTCGAACTGGTTCCCAATTTGCGGTTTTCAATCCAGGTGGAAGGACCAATTAAATGTTGTGGTATGAATGATATTTGACGCTGCTTCAAGCTTCTTCAAAACTATTTATAACAATAATAACACTTTATTTTTGTAAAATGATATCACTTTGATAGCTCATGTGAAATCTGAGAGTCTTGGCACTCAAGGACTCAAGATGGCTGATGCTATGGCTCACTCCAACTGGATCACGCACGCGCGCACTTTTGCTATGTTGCCACGTACGCGCACAATACGTCGCAACCCCCGTTTTATTTATTGCCCACTATTACTTTTATGGTATTTTTGCTTTTTTTTTAAAAAAAAAGATATATTTCAGATGTCTAGTCAACACTGAGACTTGGTTTAGAAAAACCGGACACAAAATTTTAATTTCACAAAAGTTATTGTTATTAGAAGATCAAAAATTGCTGTTTTTCCAGTACGAGCTGGTACTTTTATAGCATTTTTGTTTCTTTTAAAAAGACAAACGATGAACTTAACAATAGAATAAAACCAAAAAAACTGTTTGTAACTTGATCAAGAATCTAACATTGTCTGTTTAGAGCATGCTCACTTTTCTTATTACTCACTTTACGATCTAAGCACTGTAAATTACCTATCGCACGCCAACTGTATTAGATTTGTTTTAATTTGATAAATAAAAGTGTGTTTGTACAAGCTTTATATTTAATAATTGGTGTCAAGTGTGCGGTCAGAAGTTACTAAGAAAAATTAGTTTGATGCTTCAATTGCGACGAAACTGACGTTAGCTTGTAGAAATTAAATTCGGCGAGTTCCAGTCGCAAAATATTCGTTTTTTTAACAGTAAATGCCAAAAACCTCGTAGTATATGTCTCTGTGGATCGTAGACAAGACACTAATACAGAAGTTGTAATACAAAACATGTTTGCGTTAAAAAAAGCAGAGAGTACGAAAAGAAGAACTGAATAAATTTCTAGAGGAACAAATAAAAATATATATAAAATTCTGAAAAGAACAAAAAATAATAATTGGTCTAATACCAGTGAAGTAAGAAACGAAATTAAAGAATGTAAATGCTGTTGTCTTAAGAAAAAGGTTACAAATACCTAAAAAAAACAATCCTAACAAACACCAATACGAAAACATGAAAATGAACAAAAAAATTTATTACGATGATATCACGACGACAACAAGTAAAGTGATTTGTCCTGAAGAGGATAACTACAACTTGACTTATTTACATAATTTTAGAAAACAGGAATTGCGAGAATTGAAGTGTTTGCAAAAACAGAAACAAAAACAATTTTAGAAACTGCTTTAAAAAAAAGTTTGAGCATGAAAAAGTGACTTTTGAACCTTTGAGAACGATTTTGAAGTATTTAACCAGCAGCAAAGAATGCAAGTTGAGAAAGCCGAAGCACACTAAAATGACGAAGAAGATGCTAAGCAATCAAAACGTGAGTTGAAGTTATTTCGAGACAGTTTGAAACAACAACTGAGATTACACAAAGCCCAAATTGATCTGTTATCAAAAAAGCTTCAAAAATTTAAAATCTGAAAAAATGCGATTATTTAGACCACAAGAAAACATTTTTAGAAAAGTTGAACGAGAATTATAAGTGTTATCTTCGATGTCTCAGTGATTTGTATCGTAAGAAAAACGCGGTAATGGAAAAAGAGTTTTCGCAACAGAAATAGTAATTGGCAAAAACACATAGAACAGTGCTTTAAGAAATAAAAAAAACAGATTCATAAGAAACATCAATTGATAAAAAGACAAAATAAAAAGATTTTTATTTTGCAAAGACATGAGATATTGACAAGGCACGAGAAAGAGAAAGAGCACGATTTGGTCTGGTTCTACAAACTGAAGAGAAGAGTTAAAAAGTGTCCCAAGTTACAAGATTGAAAAAAACCACAGAAAATAGTAAAGTACCTAAATGATGTAATATTTTAAATAAGGAGAAGACAGCAAGGTGCAAAGGTGGTTCATGGTGATTGCTTAGCTCTCTCCACAGCAGAGAACCTACAATATGCATCAGAACGTCTAATTTTTAAGGAGAGGGTTGTGTGGCAAATTGACATTTAGTAGTCTAGTTAGTTGTTTCTAAATTTGCAAATTAGCATAAAAACGTATTAAATAAATTATTAAAAAGTTTTTATAGCTATTATTACAACTAGGGAAATATGAATAGTATATTTCCCGAGGTTGGCTAGTTACATCCCGAGGGAAACCCGAGGGATGTATAGAAAACCTAGGGAATATATTCATATTTCCAGTGGTGGAATCAATAGTTTTTTTCTGATTGAAACAATATTGTTGTTATAATAGTAAAATATTAGATTATTAATTCTGGAATTTAGCAATTAGTAACGTTGCTAAGGATAAGAAACATTGTTTGTAAATAGATAACATAGTTGACTGGTTTGATATTTGCGTCCTGTCATAAAAATATTTTGACAAAATGTCGAACTACCTGCTCTCATAGGCAGCAAAAAGCCAGGAAATGTTTGATTCCAGCAAAATCGAATATTGTGTATAGTAAAATGTATGTACAAAGACTTTCAACACTGGAGAACAGCAAATAAGGTGAATGGTGCCGACGAAAATATTTTGCTTGCGTTTTTTGAAGACTTGGTAATTTTCTATGATTTTTGTTATTTTTGAACGTATGATTTGAACGTATACTACTATCCGTAGTCGCAGAAATATTCACCAAACACGTTGTGGTCAAAATTATCCATGCTAAGAACAATGTTGCATTTAAAAGAAAAAAATTGATGTTAAAATGTTTGATGAAGTAGAAGTATTTGTAAAGAATAAAAATAAAGAATACGTTTCAAAAAAATCAGAGGTGTTGTCCTGAGAACAGCTCAAAAAATTCTTGCGAGAAGCTCTTACTGACATTTTTTTGGTGTATAAGGTAAAATTTCATTGTGATTCTCCTCTGTTGAATAGACTGTTACAACTGTAATTTAAATTTTAAAGGTCGTTTTAATTATGGAAATCTTTGGCGTATGCAGAACGCACATTAAATAAAACATTTTCATAGTCAAATATGACATTTCAGATTTTTCTTTATATGACGTTTCATATTTCCCTTGGGACAATATGAGCGTTTCATATTTCTCTAGGGAAATATGAGTGTGTTATTACATATTGTAACTAATACAATATTAGTTAATATTGTATCAATCAGAAAAAAAAAAATTATCTAAACGACAGTACCTACTCTAAACGTTATTTTGTAAAACAAATTGGTTATCAAAGCATTTGGAGCACTCGAAAGTGTGTTTGTAGAAGCTTTAAACGTAACAGCATTTAAAATTGTAATGCACAATCTTTGTGTTTTTATTTTTAAATAAATCTCTTAGTTCTAAGCATTTTCGTCATATTATTGCCAATCTGATTATTAGTTTTTAATCATGCTGGAATATAAGATTTTTTTGATTGTTTTTTGCTAACGAGTTATTTTAGGAACTTATTTAGGACCAGTTCAAAAACGGTTGTTTTTGAGCTTGCTGTTTCTAGTTTTTGGCAGGAACCGGTTATAACCGAAACTTTACAGCACAAGTGTAAGTAAAAGCTTGCGAAAATAAATTTTATTTATCTATACCTTTTAATCAAAATCAATAGTGTACGTTGTAATATTATTATTTTAAAGCTGGTCGTAAAATTAATCATAAGATTGGACATAAATTTTCGGAACATTAAATGTTATGGTACTAAGATTTATTAATTGATAAGCAAATATTTTCGAAAATTTGTAAAATTTTTAGCCATTTTACAAATAAATAACATTTATGGCCGTTTATCTTGAAGGGAACATGGAGAGATTGGGGGAGATACAAAATAGAACCAATAATTTCAAAGAATATTTATTGCTGCTTATTTATGATATATTTCGCAGCTTATTTCTTTGTGTACTCTGCTTTTATTTATCTTTGTAGACAAATCGATATGAGATTATTTAAAGAAAAAATCCGATTCGCAAATTTGTGTGCATTAATCTTGGATGTTAGTTTTCCGGTCGTTTTTCTCGGATATGAGTCTACGTGTTAGCAATTTTAGCAGCTGGAAAACATTATTTTAGTTCTCTTCCTCTGCATTATCATGATCTTCGCAATTATTGATTATAAATTATTTATGTATCAGTTCCTCCGTTTTACTATGAATTTCTTTGGAGATTCAACTCGGATATCGTTTATCTTCGTAGAAAATCTCTCCTAAATATGACTTGGCGGAAATTACTAACAACATGATGATAATTTAAGCAAAAAAAAATATAGAAATAATAATGATTATACGACTAGGTTTTTAAACATTTTCTTACATGACCTGAAGTCTACTCAATTTATAAATGACCGGACTAGTGTTACTTGTTCTTCACAGTCTATTAGATTTATTAATTCTTGCTATCACTAAATGTCCTATCGTAGATGCGTTTTAAAATTCTTTAAAAAATATATATGTTTCTTTGATCCAGTAGTTTACACTCCTTATTTTCTTACCTGGACTCACAATATATGCTAAATAAGTTTGCAAATATGTTGGAGTGCTTAACAAATACAACAAAAAATAAAAAAATACTACAATTGTTATAACGTTACTTTAAGTTTTTTTAAATGTAATTTGTCATAAAATTTATCGAGAGTACATTTTCCGTTTTTCGATATTGTATATTATTAATTGAAACGTATTTTTAATAGTATATTTAATTAAGGCACCGATTTTGTTTTATTTTCATACGTGAAATAATTTTATTAAATTTAATTGTGGGATGCACAGCAATTAAAAAACGTAATAATCCTTTAATTATTCAAAATTGTTTTACCCCCAACTGTTGTACAAATTCCCCAACACACGGAAAAAAGAAATCAATTACAAACGTTCATATTTTTATGTTTGTGACAATATAATTTCGTTTAAAATAAACAAATTTATTTGTGAGTGTTTTGCTTTCAAGTTTTGAAGACGAAATGAACACCAAAAGGGTCGCTTAAATTTCCAACACATAGCGGCAAAAAATATTTGCACAAACTCATTAATTACTTTTTTAAATTACTTTTATCCTTCAGGAGGAAACAAGGGGCAATAAACAATATTCTTGTTTTTTTTACTCAAGGGATTTGCGGAGATATTTACTTCCTCTTAATTAAGAATTAAAAAAATTTACTAATGCTGATTACAAACGGATGCTTCTGTTTAAATTACGCATTAATTTCGAACGTGATTGATACTGGTTGTGTTTTATTATCCTGCGATTCAATTTTACGCAACAATTACTGTTTATGCACCTCAAACAAATTGATAATCTCGATTAAGCCCTCACTGACAATTTTTTATCGCACCTAAATTGTGTCAATTGTCGATTTTTAAAAATATGCGGGTTTTGTTTTAGATCTAACATCCATCTCTGCCTGAAACTTCGTAATCACTTTAAACAGAACACTGTTAGCGAACGGTTAAGGGAGAACCACAGACCATTTATGGAATAAACACTAGCTGACAAATTTAGACAGATAAATGTGTTCTATTTATATGCAAACATATAGAATTGGTAACATTTATTTATCCCAAACCTCGGTTTCAGCTCGGAATATTCCACAAATCTTTAGATAAGTTTTGGGCTAATAGTGGTTTGTTCTGTTTTGTCAAGGGATGAAAAATTGCCTTTCCATTAATAATTTTTATTTGTGCATATACAACCGAGCTGCATGATAATAAAAATGCAACTTGCTGGAATGTGTCAGTGGTTTTACGAATCATAATTTAATCTCTGTCATGTTTTTGTCTCTTAGCTTATTTATTATGAGAGAAAGGCATGCTGCAAATTTTAATGATGTTGAGCGAAAAAAACTTACAATTGTTAAAAAGCACCGAAATTAGGCTATAAAAATACAAGAACTGCCAAACAAGTTTAATCTCGTTTTATTTGAATGCAAAAATAAAAAAGATACGTGACATAAGCTCTTCTAAGTTTGTTTTAGTTTTAGCGCTTTAATCAAGAATTATATGAGCACAGTATTCAAGAATTCATACCGGACAGAAATAGTTTGGACAAATTACAAGCGACACTAATTAACATTTACATAAAAATTTTAATACAATTATGTATTAAAATATTAATTCTTTTGCCGCATGCGTAATTATACACCGTTCAATACTCTATGAACATAGCACGAAACTCTGACCACCACGCAACAAAAGTTTACACTTAATTATTTTTATCACAAATCGATTTTTAGTTAATTATTGTTGTAAAAATGTTAGCTGTGTTATGACAAATAGTTACTGTCTACAGCAACACAGGTAGTTTTGGTTCTTTCTCTGCCGCTACTCTGATTCAGCTATTTTCTCTGACGTTTATGTTACGAACTTTCTGTCAGCTAATGCTTTCAAATAATAAGCTAATGCTCCAAAAAATAAAATTTCTGAGTTTACTACATAACACTATCTAAAAGCTAGAGCAAATTTTAGCCTAGAATACTGCTGTTAATTTACAATCTTTAGTCCCTCAAGATGCTTAATCATAAAAAAATAAAATTAAATTAAACAAAATTTTTGAGAAATTAATTAATTTTGTAAAAACAACAAAACACACCAACCAACTTAATGCGTTTCTGTAACATATCAACAAGATTAGCAAAGTGTTTTGTGTATATTCTTTTGTTTTGAATTATGTACATAATTTAAAAATCACTGATTTAGTTTGTAGATTTAAATACTTTAGTAAATTTTTGTATTAAACCTAAACCCGAGTTCTTCACTCATTTCTTTGACTACGACAGCTAAGTATTTTTTTTTGAGGTGTGATCTAACATTTGCCATTCAAACATTTTATTAGAAGAACTAGGTACAAAAATTTAATAAACGTTTTCTAAAACAAAATTTAAGAAAGAAAAATTAGAAGAAATTAATAGCAATTTTTATCTTTAGTAAAAAAAATTGAAAGGAGATACATATGTTAGTCTAAAAATAAAAGAAGTATTTTTAAAACAAATAGAAAAGGTATACAAAGTTCCATAGAAATATCTTCAAGAATCTTAAGAAGTGGTTCAGAGAGTGGAAATAGTTATTTACACGATAACTGCGGGAAAATATATTTTGCATATAAGTGCGACAATTTTTAAACAAGTGCGCTTTGCGTACGAGTAAAAAATGTCACACAAATAAAGCAAAACTGCTCCCGCACATCTCTTGTATATTATTTTTTGCATGGATTCTCCACAAGACAAAAAAACAATAATTTCAAAATTTATTTTTAATTTGCCGAAAAAATCAAGTGCGTTGATATCGATAATATAGGTAACTAACTGTCAGATCTACTAAAATCTTACTAAAATCTACTCAAAATTTGACATTTTAATGTCTTACTCAATTTCTCACAGATGGCGCTGCTTAAATTTAAACTTTAACTACAATATTGTAAATGCATTTCTGTTGTTTTATCTGAATAAAAGTGGTAAAGTGCATTGTTTTATTATAAACTTAGGCTCTAACACGATAATCTAATTTTAAACCGTTTTTTAAACGAGATAAATTCCTGTGCTCTTTGCAGGCACTAGTGCGGTAGAAACAGAAGATGATTGTAAAATTGACGGTCCCGATTGTTTGCTCTGTGCGTAATCATTTGATTTTTAGTAAAGTAGTGCAAAAATGCTATACAATATATGTTTAAGATTACAAGAAGAGAAGAAACAGAAATCTGTGATCCAACATTGCTTGGTTAGTTTTAATAGAGTAAAATTATTATGAAGGACTTTTTATATGAGATAAGATATATGTGAATGCTGTAATCTTTTTCATACTCTCAATATTTTATTTTAGTCTAGGAAGCTAAGTTTTTTGCTGTTCTGTTCAATACTGGCTGTGAATAGAATTTGATCTTAGAACAATGTTAAATAGTTGTTGCTGCAATCTTAAACCCACATTAACCTACTGTTGATTTTTGCAAAAACTAAAAAAACTTTTTAAAAAATTTCTGTAGATAATACATTATACCGAGATTGTCTTTCGATTAGCTTTTAGACAGTAAAGAAATAAGAAACACTAAAAATTTAATTAACAAATTTATTAAAATAAAAAACAAAATAGACAGGTTATGTACCATACAAAGTATCTAAATCTAATAGAGAAATTTTTTACACCTAGAACTCTGAAGGAAGTCCTACGGAAAAGATCTGTGGGAAACATTAGTTAATATATGCTAACAGAAATCTTTCAGTTAAAAAGGATTTTTTGAGATGACCCAAGAAAGGTTCTGGAAGAACCTAGAAAGTGTCTTGATCTGTGAAGTTCGAATGAATCTGCTTCTCCTGCTAACCAACACACCTTTTCTGTGTTGAGATTGTGCGTGCTCCATGACAACCAATTCTAATTCCATAGCAACAAATGCTTGGAGCGCCTTCACGTCTGACACTGACAGCTTTCGTCAAATTGAAACTCAAAACGTCAAATAATTTTTTTACAAATTATTTACAGTGAAATAGGCTGGTATGTACAATTTTAGTAATTGAGCCGTTGTTTTAAAATATTTTCTGAACATTTAACACAAACAATCTTTAAATTAATTACGTTACAAGCTTTATCTGTTGCATGAGTCTTCAAATAATACATTTTGACTTATTTTCATGAATTAACTTCTAACATATTTTAAAAATTTGTTCATTTTTCATAATTTTTAAAAAACGTGCCAACTTTTCTGAATATCAGCCACTCTAGTCGGTCAATTTAGTTATTGTCCAGTAAAATAGGCAGTTTTTATAACATTAATAAATAAATGTTAAGGGACCGGAAATGTAATTTAAAATTTCGCCCTTGTAGCTGTTTCTGTTTTGCTTATCTTACATCTAACATCTAGTCCACAACGCTATTAACTATTTGGATTATTAAACCGAGTTCAAGTGGCCACAAAGGAATTATCGGAATGGTAGAAGCTTGTTTGAGATTGCCAGTAAAAAGCTCTCACAGACAACATTAAAAAACTAACAGAACTGGGAAATGGGATTGTTTTAATGATAAAGTTTTAAAGTTTGTCCCCGCTGATTGTTCGTTATTGATTGATTCTGTTCTTAAACTCTGAAATATTAAACTTAATTTTTAAATAATTTCGAAACTTTTGAAAGCCACCAAAACTTGGAATATTTTTTACCATTAACGAAATTCTCTGCTGAAATGAAATTGATCAAAAAGTCTGACGTCGTGCCAATTTGAACTTCATTTGTTTTTGTTTCAAGCTTTTGAAAAAAGTGCTCGAAAAAACAGTTTATAAAATAAACAAACGATTTAATTAAAACGTCAGGTGTCAGTTAACGTCACGTAAATTGCCGACCTTTCACTTTCATTAAACTCGAAAATCTTTCTTTAAAACACGAAGAAGCTCAAAATTGACTTAATTATGGTTTATGGACACTTTCAAGGTAATAAATGTTCATGAAAGTTGAGAAACAAGGCTGATATTTTTATTTAAAAGTTTTGTGTGAGGATTTAAAACTAAACGAATCTACCAATCAATCCCGAACGTAAAACACGAAATAAACAAAATCCCGAAGAATGATGTTTCTTTGCGCGCATAAAACATCCAATAAACGCCATGTTTCGTCAGAGTAAAGCCGCCACCATCAGATTATTTAATCTAAGTTTGTCGCCAAAGCCAGCTAAGTAATAATATTCTTAAATGATGCCATACAATCTCGCGATAACCGTTTTTGATATCTCCCGTTATAACATTTCGCATAGTTCCAAGATAGACTCTGTATATACGAAAATGACGCAGCGATAACAAGAAAACATTCCAGAGAAGCCTCTTGTCTTTCGATACCTGCGAGCCCTTATAATAAGAAAAATTGAGGATTGAGGAAATGACCAAACAAATGTGATTGCCGATCTATTTCGGCGACTGCCAGATAAGGGGATTACCAACCGATCAAAGCTAAATTAGCCATTCGCCACAAATCGACATCTGCTGCAAAGATTTTCCTGAAAAAAGTCTGCGAACTTTCACAAACTAGCGATACACATTAATTCTTCATTTATGGAACACAATGAAGAATATCATGTCAGTTTGACATTCAACATGCAAATATTGGACAGTAGCGCGGATACTCAAATGAAATATAATGAGATACAACGCTCTATCTAAAATGAACACGACCATGGTGTGATGAAAATTGAGTCTTTGTAACTGTATGACGTATAAAATAATGACTGTGTCACAGCTAGGTTGAAAGATTTTTTAATAAAATTCTTAATTGTGATGAAATGAATTTTTTATACCAGCTTAACTTTCAGACTTATTACCAAACAATACCCATCTTTATAATCAGATTTATTTTCCTAAACATGTATTATCTTGACAAGCACAAGAGCTTTTAATTTTCAATTTATTTGTGAACGGTATTAGAATCTCGGTATTTTCCCTTTTCTCATACTTCTCAAATTAATAAGTTAATATTGTTTCTAGTAGTGTAAGTAGGGCGTAATTAATACAATAAAGCAACATTCTTTGTTTGATTTTCCCCTAGTTTCCAATTCAAAGCTCACCAATAAAACAGCTTTGTATAAAACCTGTGCTGTTCTAAAACACGAGTTTATTCTCAAAATACACAATCAACCGTTGCTCTGTTACCGACTCACTTGTAATTAATAAATAAAACTTTTGCAATCTCTTCACTCTTTTAATTATTCCTCATCACCCCCTATTCTCGTCTTTCAACCAAAATAAAATTTTACTCCGGATAACAAGACAGTGTCCGGTTAAGAACTCTTTGTTAATTCAAGTTGTTTTTTCCTTTAATTTTCTAAATATTTTTTATTACGCGCTTATTACTGTTACGATGAATTGAATCAAATAAATCTTTGTTATGTTCTGATTTTTTTTTTAAGTAAACGAAAATTAGCTCAGTCCTTTAATACCATTTCTTTTAATAAAACAGGAACCATTTCTAAATATCGGTCTGCCACCTGTTTTTAAACAGGTTCTTATACAACATCAGGTCTTAAAGCGGTTTAAAAACTGAATCAGTTCTATTGTGATTCTAATCAAGAATAAAATTGTGTGACGCATGAAATTTATTGTGGATATTGTTCTAAACTGAATTTTAGTGTACTTGCTGTTTAGTAGTATTATTATAATATTAAGAGTGTTATTTTCGAAAGTACAAGAGCAGCAATTAAAATTCAATCATCACTTTAACGTTTTATGTATTAACGTTACAACTAACCACAAATGTTCTATGTAAATAGTTAAGAACTTAGTTAAAAGCGTTTCTCGGTAATTTCAAATTTAATATTGTTACCTTTATTAGACATAATTGCGTATATGACTCAATTTCCTTTTACCAACTGGTGTCGGAATGTTACAAAATAAAAAATAGCAAAGTACTCATTCTATTTAAAACGTTTATGCTATATTTAAGCTTAGTGTTTTTTTATTTTTTAAATAAAACACCGTTGCATAAAAAAATTAACAGCTTTGCCTTTTGTCTATCCAGATTTTGAAAATGTTTATTAGTTTTATTTTAAAAAAGCTAACGGAGAAAAAATACTTATCTAGCTTTTATCCAACCAGAGGAACCACTGGACATTTAATTTTGATCATCAGATAAAAATATTACAATATTTATTAATTTATTTATTGTTTTTTATTTGTCATATCTATAAATTTTTTTCTATGTTGTTTTTTTATATCAATTTCTAGAAATTTTGCTAAAATTTCTTTAATTTGTTTTGTTGTAACCGACTTTCACCTTAGCATCATCTGCAAAGAAATATAAATTGTCCTTAACTTATTTTCTAATGTTTTTATTATTTGTTTTCATATTTTTAATAAAACGTTAAGCAAAGTTATTTGCAATTTTTGTTATCATTTATTACATTTTTTTTTTCTTTATATTTTCTTGTACATTTTAAGTAGTAACATTTTTTTCAGCATTTTCTTTAGCTTCGTAATGACATCTTTCAGTTTTTTCTCTTATGTGATTTTCTGTGCTTCTGTTTCTTTATTTCTATTTTTCTTCTTTTTATTCCATATTTGTTACCATTGATACTGTACAAAAGATTGTTTTTAATTCTTACTCAACCACAAAAATTTAAACAAAATTTTTTAAAATAGCAACTCGGTATTAGCAAAGTTTTAAGTAATAGTAAAAACAGACGATGCTAGTGTTTTAGATCATTTAGTTGTTTCTATAAACATTCTTTTTGATTTTTAACCAATTTCAGACAAAAACTGTAAACTGATAATAAAATAAATAAAATCTTATTAAATAAAAAATATTTTTTATTCAAATTTTTGTAGGTGCAAGGTACTACAATGCAAGAGATTTAAACCAAACAAACACTCTTTAAAAACAGATAGTAATAGATATGGTTAAAACTCAAGCAAGCAGTTTGTTATTAACTAATAATTATAAATCTTATCACCTTAAGTTACAGTTATTATTTGCAACCTTCGTTATATTTTATTGCAGAAATGCACGAAAATATTTATATCTGCCAAAATAAATGCTTGCCCCATTTTTGTCTTTTAATCACTCTTTTTTAATTTTTTTATTTTTACATTTTTTAGTTTACCATTCCTAATTTTTCTAACAAATTGTAAATCTCTGTTTCTTTTTAGACTTTAGATCTTTACATCTTTAGATATATTTCTGTTATTCTTTTGAATTAAAATAATATTCTATTATTGAACTTTGTGGTCTATAGTTAGACTCTAGTATATTTGTTGACGTTTTTATGTTTGTAGGACGTATTGGTTATGATTAAATTGTTTAGTGTTCTTGCTATTAAAATTTCTAATTACGAATATCTTTTCTTCTGCTGCTTCTGCTTATATATTAAAAAAAGTTTTCTCAAAATTTGTTCTAATGTTTTTTAATTCGCCTTGTTTGGTTTGTAGACTGCATTAATCGAAAATTTGTTTTCAGTAAACGTTAGTTGTAATGATAACAGTTAATTATGTCTGTGTTTTTTTGTTTGTTTTATATTCTACATACTTCTTATGTTTATCTTTTTTTTTGTTTCAGCAGTTTTCTTTACTGTTCAAACCGTTAATACTCCAGATTCCTAAGTTACTCATTCTATAATTCTTTTTTTCATCTTTAATTCTGCATTTTTTCATTGTTGTCAAAATTATTGGTATATTTTTATCTTAGTTCAATCTTTTTTTTTATGTTTTTTTTTACTGAATTTTTTTTATTTTGTCTTCACTTCTTATTGTCTACCATGAATTTCTAGAAATCTACTTTTGTCACTTTTTCTTAAATTTTTGTCTTGACTTATTATTTCTCTTTTTTTTCGTTCTTTGCATTCCACAGACTGCTCTTGTTTTTTGTTACTGTATTAAATGTTTAACAGAATGGTTAAATTTATCTAAATACAATATGAGATGTTTGTGACCACTGCGAAACTCAGGTTGCCAACTTTTAGATATCGAAATAAAGGAGTATCTAGGATTGTTTTTTAAGAAGTAGGGGTAGAAGTCGTAAAGGATTGAGTCTGTATTTTTATCACCATGTTATTATAGTTTTTAGAACTCTTCTCTTGGGTAGACTATTAGACTTTTTTTACATCCTGCTCCTCAAGCAACATTTTAGGAGTTGCCGGCGATAATTATTCCATAAAAAAATGGAAATGAAACACCCACTAACACCAAACTTCTTTACTTGATACGACGCACGTTTCGACAACAATGTTGTCATCCTCAGGTAGGAATTAAAAACTGTCGAAACGTACGTCGTATCAAGTAAAGAAGTTTGGTGTTAGTGGGTGTTTCATTTCCAATTTTCATTTAAACACACCAAGAAGATCCAACAAGAAAATTATTCCATAAACAAATATTTCTCTAGAAAAGGTATTTTACATTTTTTTATGGCTATTAGCGTTTAGAAGATATCAGAGGTCAAAGTTTGAAGAATTTAGCAAAAATAACTTTTTCACTTCTAAATTTTATAACTCGTACATAAATAAATATTATAAAGTGCGCAACATACGGTTTTGTAGGAAATGAAACGCTCTACAAAAAAAGCGTTTGTGGTTAATCGATTACTTCAACGATTTAAAAAAAATTGAGGATTTAGTATCAAATTTTGGTTTTTAAAATGCCAATATCTTCTAAATGGTTAGAATAATCAATTAATCAGAAGAGAATAATCAATTAATTACCTTTTTTATAGAGCATTTAATTTTCTACAAGGTTATATGTTGCGCATTTTATAATATTTATTTATCTCTGAGTTATAAAATTTAGAAGCAGAAAAAGAATTTTTGTTAAATTCTTTAAAATTTGACCTTCGATATCTTCTAAATGGTAAGAGATATAAAAAAATTGTAAGATAACTTTTTTGTAAAACGTTTAATTTTCTACAAAAATGTAAATACAAATTTTTTGTACAATTAAGCAAAAACGAGATATGGATTTTACCATATGGAAAAAAAAACTGCGATGAGAGTCTTTCCTATTAAAATTAAGAGCTCATCTTAAAAAAGCATTTTTTAAAGGTGCCTAGTAATTAGTTTTTTAGTGTCGGAAGTTAAAAAAAAATGATTTTTTTGGCCCACCCTATTGTTTATACATACTTAAGAAATATTTGGTGACTTAAAAGAACATCTAGCCAATTAATTTATTTCAGAAATCAACTTATTAAAAATAGGTATATCAATTTTCTAACGCTTGCTCGTTTTTCTTTGGTAAAAAAACTAGATAACAGGACAAATTGTGTCCTTTAAGTACATGTTAAAAACATATAGTTTATAAAATTAAAAGACTATCTTTTGAAATAAAAGACGAAATGCGGAACGGGTTATTTTAGGCCTTAGAATTTTTTGTTGTGGATTGAAAATTGTGTGAGTAATTGAAATTTTGTGCATTTGTCGGTGGTTCGTGGTCGTGTCCTTTGGGAAATGAGTGAATATTCCTGTGGGGTGTTCGTTTCTGTAAAGTTATTATAAAGTGTGTGGGTGAGGAAAAATGGTATCTGGGAGTGTTGGGAGTTATTAATGTTGTGTGTGGAGATAAATATAAATGATTGAATAATTTGGATTGCATTGAATGCATGCATAGTAACATCCCTCTTGGGGGTCTTAGTGGTGTTGCGTGATCCAGTGCGAGTTCCAGCGTGATATCTGAAACCAAAAACCTGTATATCCGTGATCCGTGTTGCGGTCGAGCCGCACTGTTTGCCTCTGTTTATTGCAGCTTTATTCGCATTTCGGCTTGTCCGAGCGTTCATTCAGTTGAGGATAAAGGTATCATCCCTGCCGGCCGAAATTGGTGAATGGGGCTTTTAACTTTAGAAAACACTTCGTTTCTTCCATAATAAAATCGATTGGAGATACGCGATTTATTGTGAGCGAAGATATAAACACAAACCTTTCAAAAGGTTCCATTTAAATTTTAGATTAAGTTTTTTGGTCGATCGCCACGCCTCACAATAGGCTATTTTTAAACGCCTCCCTAATACATCATCCGCGGATTAAACTCCCTTCACACTTTTAATTTTATAACACAATTAAGTGTTCCCGAAACGTTTCAACCGAACGAATCTTGTATCGAAGAAAACTTTTTTAAGTGAAATTGTTTTGCAACAAATGTGTGATACTTAGCGGTTATTTCCACTTCAACAACGCTGTTCTTTTTAAAAAGTACTTTTCCCTCCAAATTGGTTAATTTCCGTTGCGGACAACTCAAGCTATCATCTATTGTTAGGGGAAGTTTCACTCACTTGGAGAATTTAGACGTTCCAAGGGTAAAATAATGAAATTCGTGTGTGCCGCGAATTGTTATAAATGCTCTCTCTACCACTTAAAAAACTACACAGGCCTTCGTGATAATTGGGAATTGAATCCGCCCCACACGATTTCACTGAAATTTACCCACCAGTTTAACAACACCAATCGATATTATTATTCAACAACAAAGTAAACATTGCGTTTCACCAAACTATGCTTTTAAATTAAATTTGCTTGCACCGATTACACAATTCCCTTATTGCCTTCCCTTAAGGGTGTACATTACAAAAATTTTGAAACAAATTTTTGGTACAAAAGTTAAGTATCTTCTTTGTTTAATCTGAAAAAATTATTTTAAAAAATCTTAGTGTAGAAGGGTAAAAATATTATACATTTATGCAATAAAAAAGATGGAGCTTTTCAACACGTGTTTGTCGCAAATACGAAACATTTTTTTGGGTAAGCAAAAACTATAATGCACCTTAACGGTTTTATAAATATAAATGTTTGGTAATTTGGTTGGTTCAAGCTGAATGTAAAGTTAAGAAAGAGTTTTAAGTCTTACTTGAGAATGTTTTACTTGTCTCACACAGCATTATCGTAAATCGCGTAGTGTGCTAAATGTGTTTAGTGTAATTAAGTGCATCTTTAATTTTCTTGCTTTAAAAAAATCTATATTTTAATACACTAAGGGTCGGAGACTAAGTAAAAATTTAATGTAGTACAGGTTTATGAAAGAGAGTGACTCATACTTTCGACAAACACATGATAAAAACTTTACTTTTTTTATTACTATACCGGTCAAAGTTATTTAAAAAACTTAAAACAAGGTTTTTGTTGTAATAAGTCAGAAATAACAAATAATTATAAAACAAGAATTGAGCCAAATAAAAAACACTAAAAAAATTAAAATTATAAAAAATTATTATAGGTAGTGTAGCGTATAGACAGCGTATCTTTGTCTTGTTGTGATTTATGGCTGTGTTTTAACCTACTATAAAAATCAGAGAATGGGTTTATAATAAACGAACGCAACAATACTATAATTTGTCCGCAAAAGTTTGAATTTTATAGTAAGTTTATATAGATTTAATAAGAGTTGTTGTAAGAAAAGTGTGCATTACTGTTGAGGCAATATTGAAAATATACATTATATTGCAATAATGCAGTTTCTGTATCCCTAAAAACCCAAAAAGATAATTACTCCTATTGCACTATAGAAACTTAATATGTATTTATAGATAAACTATAGCGCCGCACTTTGGATTTAATTTTCGTATTTGGATAGTATACAACTTTAAATTATCTATGCACTCAACTAACCAAAAATTTCAACACAAACATATTTCACCTACTTCAATCCAATTTTTCACATAAAAGCATCACAAAAAACAAAACTGATCAACCGGTTTAATGCAATCATTTTCCACATAACAATTTATCAGCAAAATCAAAAGCTAAATTCTGATCAAACAACTGTCACTAACCGGCGCCTCCACCAAATTTCACAGCCCAAAAAATAAAAATTTTCATTTTTGTTTGTGCATAGAATTTATTTGATCCGTAAAAAGTATTAGTTGCTGGATTTGAGGATCGTAAAAAATATTTATTTTATCTTGTAGGGGTGCTGCTAGAAGCGCGGGAAAAAATTAAGGTCCTTGATTTATTATTTAAATTTTACCTTTATCTCGTGAAAAGACATTTCAATTTTCTTTTTTACCGCTTCACTCAACTTTCATAAAGCTTTAAAGTGATATACAACGCGTTTATGTTTATGGTCGTGGGGTGCTCACATAATTGCAAAAATATAATTAGTTTGTAGCTTGTTTAGGCGACCCTAATCAAGCGTTTAACATAAAAATAAATTATTGCCGGTTCAAGATCATTTTTCAATTATGCGGGAAATAATTTACTTGTGGTGATATTGTTTGATAATTGAACAGGTCACGTCAGCCGATGCAAAATGAATGAAATGTTTCATGGATGTCTGAAATAGTTTTTGACAGAGCTTGTTCGCTGACGAGCACGAAAAGTTGGGAGGTGTGGTTAGATTTGATTTTTCTGGCTGGGTGGGCTCGGTTTTAATTTTGTGGGAGAGCTGTGCGCTGTACTCTCAACTTGTCCAATTAATTACGTGATTAATAGCTTGATTAGATTGATCCACTACTAATAAATATCTGAAGTTAATCCTTCTCTGATGTGGTAATTATGCAAAAGCTTCGGAGCTAAAACAATTTTCAGTCTATTTATAGGAGTCTAAGAGCGACGATTTACTGTTCTAAAAATATTTCAATAAATACCACCAGAATCTGGTCAGCTTTTTTTTGGCGACGCTTTAACGCGATTTTATAAGTTAGTCGCCAGTTAACAATAAATTCTGCTTGGGTTCCATTAACAGTACATGTTCCCAATATGAATTTGAAATGGTGCCAAATACTTTATGTCGAATTTATTATTTTCTTGTTTTGGAATGGATTCTCCACTGTTGAAATTTTCATTTTTAGCTAGACTTCGCCAAGAATAATATTCAATGTTATCTTCTAAAATAAATTTCTACAATTCACAGACAAAGCAAGTCGCCACAGACGACACTACAAGGATAGATATGCGTGAAAAATCAATACAAATGACACTATTCCAACACTTCTCTGGATTCGAGGAGTTCATTTTAATTGTTGAAATCACGACTGAAACGAAAGCAATTCTTTTTAAACTCTCTCTGATACTGGTTGCTCTATGCAAATTGAGATACCGAGCTTTACGTTCATACTGACGTTACAAAAGGTCAAGTATGCAAAACTCAAATTTTACAACATCTGATAAACACTCGACCAAGGATAAGCGCTAAACTAGTTAAAATGTAATTTAAAACTTTATGATTAACACTACGAAACATTTAAAACAACACACGTTTCATACATTTACCTCACAAATTATTTACATACCAAAACAAACTCATATTTTAAATTGCAAATGAATCTTTTTCGCAGACGCTTAACGCTACCTGTAATTACCCAACAATCTCGATAAACCGGTTTTGAATAGACGTTTACTTGTAATTATCTAACGATTATCGCGCCAAACTGGTTCTAAACCGGCTCGTAAGATAATCGATGACGATAATCGATTAATAAAACTATAATTATAACAACACAAAACTCTACCAAAATATTTTTTACTAAATTTAACTTGTTTCAAGTCATTAAACGCATATTTAACTGTAGCCACCAAATTTTATAGGTGGGTAGGTAGGTTTTCTTAACATCATTTTTATAAAACCCTTCAAAAAAATTCAGTGATCTTAAAAAAATTTAATCTCAGCAGGCTTTAAAAAAATATAAATATGCTCGTAAGATAATCACTGACAATAATCGATTAATAAAATTCTACTTATAACCATAATAAATTCTACCAAAAATATTTTTTTAAATCATTTGCTAACATCTAAATATCTAGTTTCTATATGCATATGGTATTTAGTCTGCGATAATTGTAGAAATTACTAAAAAAAAATTATAGTAGCAGAAGTATCTACCTACATAAGAAATAGTGATAAATTGTGTTTTGCGGCACTTTACTGATAAATTTTATCGTTTTAGGTCCACAAAAAGTACATGTCTTAAATTTTATAAAGTTTTCTGAAAATCCAAATTTTTTAAAAAATTGTAAATTAGAACAAAATACTTCTACACATCTAAAAAATTTTTATTCAAGTTTGTTAATAATATTAAATACGCTAGAACTAGAACCCCATTTTGCGCTCTATTTAGAATAGATATAGAATAAATTCGCACCGAAAAAGGTAAGCACGCATAAAACTACTATAAATCAAAATTCATTGTCAGTGTGGTTAGTTTGAACCTTTATAACTTCGACAATAGGCATCATTGCAGCTTTTTACAAAGTCAGCCCTTAATTCCGTTTCTATTTTAGCTAATATTGTACACAAAATTATAGTACACTACAAACTATAGTAACAACTATGGCTAATTTAAACTCGCAGTTTAAATTTTAAACTCAAAATTATTTTCCAGAACTAATAATTACACGACAAACTTAATTAAATTAAACACAGTAAATGTCAAGTCACTACAAAATTCTTTGTTATTTCGTTCACTGCTTGTACTTCACTATCTATCTTGTCTCGTTCTCACTTACCCGACTGACTGACCGGTCAGTCTCCTACTTTATTTAATGATTAGTGCACCTTCTAGGATCATTTAGAAAAAACTATTCTAGAAGCGTGACGTATCATCTGTTCCGAAAAATGATGAATCATCTAAAGCACGTCAAATCATATAGAAGCGTGACGCGTTATTTATTTCTGTAAATAAAGAATCATTCGACGCGCTTCAAATCTTCGCGAAACTTCTCTCTCGATAATTCACCGTAACAGTATATGTAAATACTGGTAGCGACAGTTCTGTTGGGAAAAAGTCTTGTAGACAATATAATCACTATCTTGAAGTCTGTTTTCGCTTCCAAGCGTTTTAAGCACGAGAGAGTAGAATTTGGGAAGAAACCCCTAGCCACGTTGTTTCCTCTTATCTTCACTTTTGACGTTAGATAGAAAACCGTTTTTCGTTAAGCTTTGCCGCTCAGACAAATGCTGAGAAAGATGGTGTATAAGCGGTATCAAGATAATGAGCAGACTCTCGCTACTAGAATCTGTACTATGAGAGAACGTTTCCGCATTTCTGACAGTTAAACTCACAGTGTAAAACTAATAAATAATAAATGTATTAAACAATATTTGAGAAAGTTGGTAACTAATATACCAATTTGGATGTTAAATTTTTATTCTAATTTTTAAATTATTGATATTCTTTTCTTATAAAAAATAGAAATAGTGACTTAAATTATTGTAAATTTTAATAAGAAAAACACTTACTAAGACTGTAAACATTATAAATATTACGATTTACGACACCTCTAATTTTCTACTAGTAAAATTGAACAAATATCTGGCATCTTTCTCTTTTGGAGAATACATTTAAAAAAATTATTTCTACTTGTTTTATACCACATTCTTCAATTCTTTAAAAAAAATAATAAAAAATCAAAAATTTGTAGACAATTATTATTCTCCCAATTAAGGTCTTTTTAAAAAACATGATTTTTGCGAAAAACTAGTTAATTTGCGATTAAGTGTCAATTTTGACAGATTAAATGTCAAAAATCAATTATATTCAAATCGGAATTAACTATTTAATTTCTCTTTTATTCCAAACAACTTTTAATTTTTGATTTAATTCCAGTTGTCATGTCAGGTTAATTAGAGTAAATAAATAATAATTAAACTATAAATTATTACTATTTATTCTTTAAGGGCACGGATTTCGATTAATTTTGAAAGCTTGATTTGCTAATTTTTTGTTTATATTTTGTCGATTATACTAATAATTTAGAAATTTATTGGAATACAGAACTTACTAAAAATAAATTTTCTGAGTTATCGTTTTTATTTTATCAATTTTTCATTTTAGACAAATTTTGAAAGCGTAATTTATTGCATTTTTTGTTTATATTTTATCCACTATAATAACAATAATTAAGAAATATATTCAAATTAAATGCTTATGTCAATTATATCAATAATTAAATAATTTGATTTAATCGCTGTTAAAATAATTGATATTATAATAATTTTTAGTCGATTATATTAAATTTACTAGAATACAGAATTTACTAAAAATTAATTATTGAATCGCTTATGTTTTATCAATTTTTTGTTTTAAACCATAATTTGATTATTTTAATATTGTTGCAGTCATATTTGCGCTTAATTATGCTATTTTTGTTCACATTTTGTCGATAATACTTGACAATGTATTTAAATAAATACTTCTATTGAATATAATAATTATTATCGAATAATTTAATTTTATCGTTGTTACTTAAAATAATCGATATTTTGTTGAAAATATTTAGTCGATTATATTAGCTTAAAATTGCAGATATTGAAGGAATCGTCAAATTTTCACCTGCAATACAAATTTTTCATAATAAAAATGTTTGTTATTTCTATTATATTATTTATAATTAAGTTGTTGTGCTAAGGTTGTAAAATGTGACAACAAGCAGGTAGAATTCTCTGCTTTCTCTAAAAGAGGATGATGCCAGATGTTTGTTTTCAGTTTTGCTAATGTAAGGATAGAAATCATAAATCGTAATAATTCTAATAGATTCTGTAAGAGTTTTTTTAGTAAAACTTATAATTTAAGCACTATTTATATTTCTCAAAGAAAGTGTATAAAAACTAATTTTTGTCCGTGATAAAAAATTTACTTCATAATTTGTTGTCTAATTTAAGAGTAAACAAAACGCTAATGTGGCAGCGTTTGCCAAAAATTGCAAGTTGGTAGTTTTTGGGCGTTTTATTAAACTTTGTTCTTGATTGTGAATCCAGGTATTTATCGTTGGGGTCGAATAGAAAACCTCTTGAGTACGGAACTTGCCAGAATCTCAGCTATGCACGTCGTCCGTAAGGCCAGTGTCACGTTCAAAGACATAAAAACGTTCTTAGGTCCGTGACAGCAAGTTTTTGCGGATTTTAACACACAATTTATTGTTGTCTATTTAATATTCATCCCAACGTAACAATAACCGGCTGCGAAATCCGACAACTTCTTTAATCTTTATAAATCCTTTTCGAAATGAATCAACACAGGCTTTATCAAAAATAAATACACTCGACGATGATTCAATTTTAACGAAAGCAACAGTTTGCTGGTTTATACAATGAGATTGTATTTAACAACTTCCGCGATTCCAATCAAATCTTATTTATTGCTTGTTTTAATTCAGTGATTGTTTTCGCACGCATAAAGCGGGTTGGAAAGTCTTGCCAAAGTTTTGATAATGTGGGTTTATGACAAACACTTAAATGTGGTTATGACAAGATTTCTGACTATTTTAGAGAAAATTTAACTTTTCTATTTTAATTTCTACTCGAAACTTTTAGATATTGCCACAAACCCAGACAGGAACATGTAATATACTTTTATGCAGATTGTTCCTACACCAACTTAATTATTCTGCCTTTTCACATGTTACACCAACCATCAAATACACATTGCACCAACTTCATGAAAAATCCAATATTGCAACTCTGTAACTTACATTTCACCTTGCCTAATCCGATTAGAATTTTTCAAAAGATCCACTGGAATTTATCCAGAAATAGCTATTGGAAAATTAATGCAAATTTGTGAATTGATGAGCCTAATATGTATTTATTTACAAACGTTAACATTTATTCAAATTTCATCGAGAGTTGAAGTGCTCGTATATAATACTTGAACCATCCATGAAATTTAATCCTACTAATGAACTAAATTCCAAAAAGTACTTCTGATTTGGAATTGTTTATATTTTCTGCAAATATAATCTCTGAAACATGGTCTGAAATCATAAATCGACCCAAATCAAGCCATGTCAATTTCAACAAATCTCGGATTAAAATTCTGATAGTTTGATTCTGAGATTTGGTGCGAAGTCTTTTAACAGTTTGTCTGGGGTAAAAATTGTATGAATAAATTCAAATCTTCGAGGGGCAAATGCTTTAAGAAGTCTTCTTGCAAGAAAAGGGATGTGGGGTGAGGATAGTAAAATCTATCATGATATGGAAATAAGAATTCGGGAGTTTGATAGGCTCGGGTTGAGCGGTCGATAAGGCGACGCTGGTACAGTACACAAACACCGTTCCTATCCTTTTTCCCATTCAAAACTGACCAGCCGGACTTGTCAAGCCTTGTTGTGCTCCAGAATGGACGCCAAGATTCATGTGCCACCACAGCCACTAATCCCAATACCAAAGTCGTTAACTCGCCACAAACTGCAAACTCGAGATTACTACTCTTGAATTCACAAAAATTTCTCATTTATAAGAAAGTAGTAGGCCAGACGATATAAGTCAAAAAATAAACAAAAATGTCGGAGCATTAACACGCACAAAAAGACGGCCAGAATTTCTACAATTTTCAGAAGTAGAATCTGAACTAAGATTAGTAAAAGTATTAAGAAAAACAAATTTTATTTTAATAAGAATGCTTGATAGAAAATATAAAGAAAACTACAAAATTTTTAATACGAGATTTTTATACATTGGTGTTTGTAGAAGAAAAAGAAGATACTCGTAGAATCGACAACAACTTAGCAATTTTAAAAGTTTTAACTCTGATACAAATTCAGATAAATTTGATATGAAAATTGACTGGGTTTAGAGAAGTTGATGCTTGGTGACTTATCTCCAGTATATGAGGCTACCGAGTTGTTATCAGAGAATTTAACCAAAAATTCTCAAAAGTTATCATTTTAAATTCCGGTGCAAAAAACTTGGTGATCAAATTCCTTAAAATGAGCTTGATTTTAAACATTAAGAAGTCAAAAAAGTTGTTTAAAGAAACCGATGCTGCTTCAGTTCTTGTCATTCATTTTGTAATAGAAGCCCCAAGGTTGTCTTAAAGAAGAAAGATAATACAAACTGAGATAAGTAAATCACATTCAACAAAAAACAAAATTTTACTATTTAAACTGCTATTTAGACAAACTTTAAAAAATGGTGATAAAGCCAAACGACTAAAGTCATAGTTATGGAAGATTCAAATTTTTATAAACAAATTATGTTGTCCGATGAATCAAACTTTTCAACCAACGGAGTCGTTTGATCTCAACATTGCCGGTAGTAGAGTGAAACAAATCTAAACTTCAGGATTTCTTGCCGCAGACAATATTTTAAAAAAGTTAATGTGTGGTTTGCAGTTTCGTACTACGCCATTATTGGCTCATATTTTTTTTATCAAAATTTAATCCGTAATTCATATTTGGAAATGTTGCAAACTTTTTTAGCTAATAAACTAAATGACTTGCTGCTAAACTACCAAATGAAAACGTTTTTCCAGCACGATAGATGCCTTCATGCCAGTGGCTCAATACAGAGTTCTATAATAACTAGATAGGGAGAGATGGTAGCATTTTATAGCCACCGAGAAGTCCTGATCTTACACTAATAGACTTTTTTCTGTAGGGTTGTTTAAAACATTGTGTGCAATGAGTCACTAGACAATGATGTAGAGCTATTAAAAAATAAGATACAAAATGCAGTTCAGTCTTTATCAATTTTAGACATAAGACGCAATTTTAATGAATTTAGAGCTCGCATTGAAATCTGTGCAGAAAAAAGAGAAACCTTATTTGAACAGAAAATTAATTGTTTAGCTTTTTGAGAATCGAAACAAGCAGAGCAAATCAACAAGAGAAATCAAAAAGAAGAATCTTTTTTTTCTTTTAAAGTCGATTCGAAGACAAACTGTATAATTTTAAATCTGATAATTACAAAGAAAAAAATATAGTACCTAGTAGCGAGAGCAATATTTAAAAAATTAGTTGTTTTATTTAATATAAATATTAAATTTACCGTAAAAACAGAAACATCTGCATTCCATATTTAGATTTTAACATAATTAGAAAAAAAAATTTAATTTTTGCTTTTGAAATTTATAAAAAATCATATCAACTAATTTTATAATTCTTCTAGATTCTAAACATTGTTATTCTTACATCATTGCTGCATTTAATTCTTTATTATATAGACTTTTATATTTTTCTTTACACCGTGTTGCCCTTGACAAAGAGTAGCTTATCATAGAAATAAATAGCAGTGAATAATCACTTTCCGTCACACCACTTTCTTATAAAATTAGATTCGAATATTCTCTAAGCTTAAACATATTGCAAAATCATCTTTCCACCTCTTCTCTTTTAAAATCTCTCTATTCTTCTATTGCCTTCATTGACAAAATGTCTCTTTCTATCTCTTACATTTTTTAAAATCATAATATAAATATTGCTTCTAATTCTAAAGGTGGTCTTTTGACATGTCTGGTACGCAATAAAAATGAAGTTTCTCCTTTACATTATTCAGACGTCTACAAGTTAGCTTATAATCACTGTAATGCAGTTTATATTAGTCAAGACGAAAGATTGGAACGAGAATACATAATTATGTATTTAAGAACAATAGAAAAATACAAAAATACAGATATAACTAATACTTCTGCTTTTGCTTCTCATATTTCTTCTCTAATTTTAAAATCATTCAATTTGCAATAAAAATTATCCTTTAAGAATTTTTTTTCAGAAATCCTTAAATTAACTCACGAACTTTTTCAACAAATTTTAAACAATTAAACTACATTTGAATGTCCTATTTTATTTAAATGTTTGTTTACAGTTTTGTCCTTTTATTCTTTACAATAGTATTTACAACATTTGTTAAATTATTATTAATAAATCAAATGTTAAGTCTCTAAAAAACACACATGTTTAAGTAGTTAAAATTTTATTTAAAATTAACCGTTTATTTTGATGTGTTAGATCCATCAATAGATTTTTACTAGAAATAAAGATTTCTAGTATTTATTTCATTTTTATTTGTTTATGTGTTGTAATTTATTATTAACAAAAGTTTGGTAAATTTTATAATTTTCCATTTTACATTATTATTTAGGCACTGATGATAAGACTTAGCTTTTGCAAGCGCTTTGCAACTTTTTTATAAGAAACTTATTTCATTTAAACTTGTGAGATTGACTTAAATTTTTAATTTTTTGTTAACTACTTACATTAAAACACCCCACTTTAAGAAAGAGTAGTAAAAAATTATGTTCGTGTTTTTTTTATTTATTTTTGTATTTTCATAATATCGGTCAAACTGTAGGAGTGGCAGAGTAGGTCAGGTCAGGTCAGGTCAGGTCAGGTAATGAATAAGTTAGAAAATAAACAAGATAAGAAATAGTTAGACTTTAATTACACGCCCAAAGAGTCAGACAAAATTTTTCCTCATTAAACCCTATAAAATTAAATTTTTTTGAGAAAATAAAGGCCCGTGTGTGACGTCTTGGGGTACGCTAAAGAATCAGTTAAATTTTAGTGTTGAAGTCGCTTTTTTTTCAATTATGTTTTTTGGTGTGTTGGCTTGTGAATATTTTGTGCTGGGGTCGAGTGTTTGTTGTAAAAATGGTGCGAAATTGTGACGAAGGATGCAAATAAATTATGCGGTGAGTTGGTTGAGAGGTGATGTGGGTCTTCGGGTGGCGGCGCATTCTGCACAGATCTGTATTATTTCTTGGGTGACAGTTGTTTCGCGAATTTGACGCGGTGGTTTGCCGAGGGACTTCGCCCGCCTCTAATTAGAGATGTTTGTACAGCTGCACCGCGTTTAACCAAGTACGTTAGCTACCGCCTGCTCCCTATACGTGTCACTCGTCAACCGTTCGCTCGTTTGTCATTCCCCAGGAATTTATAGTTGCGTCCTACAGCCCGGCCATGATGGATCGATGCAGGAGCATATGTCACATTCAATGCTCAGAATCGCACCCGCAACTATGCACTACAACTTACAAGAAATACGACGGATACCTAACTTTGCGATATTTACGTTCAAACCAACCCAAAACGACTAACGACGCCTTTAACGATCGACTGCCTTATACATCACTCAACTAACCACAAATTTCAAACATTTTCAAACAAATCTCGCTAATACAACGACTAAACGATTTTGTTTAACAACACATCTAACGACTACGGTCTTAACACCACAATCACTACCTTCTTTAACGACAAATTAATAGAAATCAGGTATATATTTCATTATTTTTTTAAAATTAGTAATCAATCATTATTTTGATAGCAAAAATAAAAAAATATAAATTAAAATAGTTAAATTAATCAATTCAATAACACACTTTAATCGCCTCAAATAATCGTCTTTAATTTACCTGTAATAGTTTATGGCGATCTTTCGCTAAGTCTGGCTACTGAAAAGCTGACTTATAAGTCGCTTAGATAAACCCAAAATCGGACTATTTCCAAACCTACGCGTCACCGATGAGTTATAACTTCCTCTTCTAACAAGATCAAGAAGAAAGTGACGTCAGCTTCTAGAATTCACAAGCTCATTCCACAACATTGCTTTCGTCTAAAAGATTATTCGTCCTGAACAATATAACGTAGACTTATTTACTTTTGCAATGTCTTCTGCCTATCCCCGATTCGCCACAAGTTTCTAGACAACGCGACTTTGCAGGCTCCTGCGGACGTTTCTCGATAACGCCATACACAGAAAAATAGGTTATTGCAATTACTGCAATTGTTGTCAACTTAAAACGGAATTTGTATGAGTTTGTACAACAATTGTGCACTATTAAATTCCAAGATAATCGATTGTTGATGAAAACACAATTGTTGCACATATTAATACAAATTGTGTTTGTCCTAAAATTAACAACAATTGTAATAATTTAAACAACCTATTTTTATATGTGCAGTATCTTCTTAAATTACCTATCCTACTACAGATAAAACACCTGAGTCTTCTCCCAAAGCGAGCTAGTATCTTTTCCATCTCCTTCAACATCGCATTGTTTTAAACTGTTTTAAAAAGTTACCTTTTACAGGTAAAGCTTTCTGTATTAGAATGTCTTGTACGTGTTAAATAGATCGTCGTTTTTTAAAGTACTTTAGAATTATCTTTTGTTTTTCAAGAATTTTTTTTGCTTATCTTTATCCTCTAATCGTCGTTTTTTAGTTTTTGGAGAATTGTCTTTTGTTCTTCTAAAGTATTTTTTGCTCTTCTTCTTTCAATAATTATATTTTAAACTTCTCTAAAAACTTATTTTGTTCTTCTAGATTCTTACATTGCAACTTTTATTCTTAGACAATATTTTTCAGCTTTTTCTAGAAATTTTCCTTTTCTATCAATCATCAATTCCTAGATTTTTTTTCTCAAAAGCTGGATTTTTTAACTTACTTATCTTCTCTTTTTTACCTATAAAATTTTTTTATTAAAAATTTAACGAAAATTTAACTACTATGACAAAAAGATTTTCCACGGTCTGCTGAGTTAAAATAATTTATAAAAATAACACGAAAATAAAAGGCAATTATACGAAAATATAAACCACGCAAAAAAATAAAATAACAAAAAAAAACACAAAAAGTGTGAAGACCAAAAAAAAAGTCTTAGTTATTTGGTAAACAAAACACGTAAAAAAGAAAAATGAAGATTGAGAAATGCGACAGGAAAAAGATTAAGCGTTGTAAAGAAGAAATTGTTGCTCTTTTGTAAACATTAAAACTGATACGGATAGATAGAATAGACGAAGTCAAATAAAAAATTTAGAAGCAAGTGATGCAAGAAACCAGGTTTAGACAAAGTTGTACTAGAGGTTAGATCAGAGTTTAGTCTAACAAAAAATAAATAGAAAGAGTGTGAAGATTGAAAATCTACTTCAAAAATTAGACTTTAAAATTTAAGCCACTGATAGCAATAAACACTGAGATAAAAGCTACCCAACTTTTTAGAAAAAGACCAAAGCCTTAAAGAGATAATACCCATACAGAGACAAACATTCTTTAAAATTATTCTTTAGTAAAATAAATTTTTCCCCAGTGGTAAAAGCGACATATAAACAGTATCGACAATTACTTTAAAAATTGGAAAACGACTAAAGTATTAAATGACTTAAAAAAACAAAATGTTGACTTACCTAACATAACTAAAAGCAGTTGCCGACAGAAATCAGTTAAATCAACTTAATAATTAGTGAGTAAAATGTTATGAAAAGTCACCTGAATAGAGAAATAGTAGATGACGTTTAATAAAAATATTAGGGTACTATTTCAAATACAGTAAAATTTTACGATTTCGGTTATATAACAATTATGTATAATAGTCCCCAGTACAATGTTCTTAAAAAAAATTGATACATACAAATGTAAAACTTTGTGAGTGCCTATCTTCCAACGAGTCCAACAAACTTATCTAATTGGAAAGTTTCGGCGCTGCTGCGTTTTCGAATGCCGTCATACCTACATCTTCGGAGTGGTGGACACTCCATACGCAGCATGAGTTTTGTCGGACAAGTTGACCACTATTTTTAAATTTTAAAACTATAATAGTGATCAACTTGTCCGACAAAAATCATGCTGCGTATGGGGTGTCCACCACCCCGAAAATGTCGATATGACTTAACTCTCTACGGGAGTTATCACCGTATATCCAATTTTGATTTCTTGAAATTTGTTTAGTAAAATTAATTTTTACTCGTTTAAGTAATAGCCCATTGTAAAAAATTTTTACGCATTTTGACGCAAATTTTCAAAATTTTGAAATGATAGAAATTTCTTTCTATGAGATACTATTCGGTATAGCCAAACGTTGTTTTTATTATCAACAGTCATATTTAACGCCACTGTTTTTGAAAAAGTAAAAAAAAATTTCAGGTTTTGCAAGGTAATAAAAAAGTTTCGTTTTGTTTGAATTGGTGCGTACTAAACGTTTTACTATTAGTAACTCTGAAAAAATACACGCATTTTGACAGGTTCATCATTATTAAACTTTTATAAAGCTACAAAGGACGATAATATATTTGATAAAATAATTAATCTTATTGATCATTCAGCGTCTGATTTAAAAGAAAATCAACTAACTGAAGTCATATTTTCCTAAATTAATGATTATATAACGCTTATTACTTTCCTGTATAACGATAAATGGGGTTTATATATTTTTAATAAAATTCATGAAATTTGTGTTGAAACATCAAAGTTGTTAGAACCTTCATTGTGCGGACATTCAGCAACGCTAATTCCAATTACCTGGAACCTATTAAGGTCCTCGCCAAATTTAACTTTTCACCAGTAATATATTACGTTCGTTCCGTTTATACACTGCAGATACACAGACCCAAACATAATTTCATTTGCAAAGGGTTTACATTCCTTGCTGTCTATCAATCCAATTTTCAAAACAGACCTTATATTTGAAATTTTAATAAAAATATTTTTATGTAAACAAGCGGTTATACATCCTAAATCAATATTAACTTTTATCTGATATATATTTTTACTCTTTAGTGGCTAAGTTTAAAATGTACATTTAATTTGCATCATTTAGCGACTTTTCCTTTTCTATTTAACTATTTCTAATGAGAGTTTCAAGAAGTATAATCATCTTCTTAAGCCATAAACTAAATTTATTCAGAATAAATACATCTTCTTTTTAAAATGTTTCAAGTTCCTTGAGACTTGACTTCATTTCAATTTCTCCAAATGAGACTTCTTCCCCAATGTTATTTTTTACAATTTACATATTCTAAGTATGTTTACATTGTTTTCATTGCCCACGATATTGTTTAGATTCCACCATCCAAACCTACATGAGCAGATTTTTAATTTCACCTCTTTTAAATATTTTTCAAATTAAATATAGAGAGCAACATTTTATAACATCCATTATCATTCCATAATTTACTTGTAACATTACTTATTTGAAAATTTAATTGTAACACAATACATATTTATTTATAATTTTGAAATACTGTTTTAATGTATCAGTGGAAATTTTAAATATTTTGCGGATTTATTTATACCACTGCAATACCATATATTCTATGCAAAAGTCACAAATAAATAAAACAAAATAAACAACAAAATTTATTTATAGTGAAAACAGGGTCACATGTAAGTAGTAGTAATATAGTAGATGATATGAGTTAGAAAATAAACAAGTTGAAAAAATAGTCGGAGTTTTATCACATGCCTAAACAGCCGGCCAAAAATTCAACAATTTTCGGAAGTGGGATTGATTTGAAATCAACAAAAGTATTTAAAAAAAGAAAGTTTTATTTTGATTAGAAAAAGAAACCTGAATGATGCTTCAAACTTGATGAAAAATATAATAATAGCTACAAAGATTGAATACGGTTTTTTAGTCCAGTGCCATCGACAAAGCTCTTGTAGACAAGGTACTGAGCTTCATTAAAGGCACAGGGCTGTTGCAGTAGTTCTATTTCAAGAGATTGCACACAACAGGCATAGGACTCGGTGTGCGGCTTGTTTCCCAAGACTCTCTGTTTATAAAAAGAAAAAGGAGAATAAGAAAGAATGAAACTTATATAAAATATGTAAAAGAATAAAATGATATATATAAAACTGTCACTTAGTTAAAGAAAAAATTTTGGTGAAGTGAAAAATGTTATATCTTCTCAAAACCTCATCACCAATTTTTTTTTTCAAAAGCAAGTAGAAAAGTAGAGAATATAAAAAAAATAACGAGAATAGTACCACCCCGTAGGTCATTGAATTGCCGAATATCGACGATCCAAACGACAATCTAACTACAATAAGTGGTAATAGTTGTCAGAAAATAAATAAGTTGAGAAATAGTCGGAGTTTTATTACAGGCCCAAAAAGCCGGTCAGAAGGTCAGAATTTTTCAAATTCGATATATGATTTTCATTTTTAAAGATAATTAAGGATAATAAACCATGACAAAGCGTATTATCAGAGCTAATTTATTAGTGTGTTATTTTGATCTAAAATGAATTAATGATTTCCTTTTTGATAAGGTTTTCATGTTTTCAATTAAACAATGTGAAAATAATGAAGTATCGAAACATAAATTTACCTTGTTAGCGTCATTTATCATAAAAATTTCCATTAAGACCTAATTAAATTGACATGAAAATATTTATGAATAGCAAATTGTAATTTTGCAACCCTTATCAAAGAAACAAATAAGAATAAGGTACAACAATCTGACCTTTGGGAGTATAGTTTCGTGTAGAAAAGTATTTAAGAGGAAAGTTTAGAGGAATTTAGCAGGCTTGAACTTCAAAATTTAATATCTGACCTTAATGTTTGACCGAGTCGGTTTACAAGAATTTCTGTTATAATAGACAAACTATTTGATTACCAGGCCTACACTGGTTTGGTCATTGGATTTTAGATTTTTAAAGTTGAAGAAAAGTTTTAATAGATATTTATAAGCCGGTCATAACTCAAAAGAGCTCGCCAACCAAAAAAGAACGCATCTTGGTGAGAATATTTTTTCGGAATTTTCACATCTCGTGATTTACATTTTATCACATTTAAAGTTTCATATTAATGACAGAATTTTGAAGTTTATTTTCAGCGTTAAATTATGATTTATTGCATCAGTATATACTTCCTACTAGCTGCCAAACGTGTAAAATATGATAAAAGCTGACGAAATCTCTTTTTAATCTTTTATAATCCACTCTCGTCCAGGTTAATTTATTGATGGCAAACAATTGACAAGGTGACAAAACATTCATGGATGTGTTTTCGGTGTAATAAAGTTCTTATTTGAGCTGTTTTGACTGCCATTATCTAAATAGCGTAGAAAACTTTCGCAATTACTTGATGCTTCATGTTGGAAGGATTGCCTGGGCCGATAAGAGGATAAGCTGCAATCATAATAGTCCAGGACGAGCTTTCACGCTCTTGTATTTGTAATCGACCTGGAATATTAACTCGCCGTTATTTTCTTCGTAAACTGTCCACGAATTCTGATTGAAATTTTGTATTTTAGAATTGATTGGAGACTAAAACAAAAAGTAAACAGAAAAGTGTATAATTGAACAAATTTCACAGTAAATTCCATGCAAATCAAGATAAATATTGTCCGAATCGATAATTTCTCTGGAAATTTCAAATTTGACAAACAAATTTGTGTTTCAAGTACGAATTTACTTAATTATTCACGATACAAACAAGAATCAAAAGTAGAACAAATTGGATCTAGTCAAAATACAAAAATGTGGTTGAATTTTAACAAAACTCCCACCGGCAAAAATAATAAATTTATCACTCGATTCAATTTAAATTAGAGTAATTGTTCAATACTTGTGCAGTCTCTCTGATAGGTTACAACTGCAATAATTCAACAATGGCACAAAATTGCAAAGTGCTTTTGTTAGGTTAACCATTCTCGTTTTATTGGGAATTCAATGTTGAATCGAGTTTTATTTCCCCACCAACATTTTTCACAACACTTTTCGTGAAAAGGCGTACGGGTTTTGTCACAACGAAACACATTCCCTTCGAACCGAGACACCTAATGAACAAAACTATTTTTCATCCACTGTGGAAATATCACGTTTGCCCTTAGACGATTAGTCAAAATGCCTACGCACGACTACACCCTCACGTGATTTTTAAAACCATTTTTAAACCCGATTGCTAAAGATTTTATCTTCGTTATTGTTCTTGTTACACATTTCATTTTAAAACCGGTTCAAAAACGCTAAAAACCAGTTTTGCACGCTCTTGAAAAGAACAGGTTTTTGACAGGTTTGAAACCGGTTCAAAAAAAAGAACGTACATAAAAGTACTACAGTTTTGTTGTTTTTGGTTGTCGTCGGAAAGTAATTAAGTTTTGATATATTGTTTTAAAGCCTTAACAGTACCAAATAAGAATAAGTTGAAAAGAATTTTTGTCGTAATTTTGTGTGAGTTTTGATTTGTGTTGGGTAAATATTTGTGAAGTTGTATGTGATAGGGGTTGTGAGCATGCATTAGGAATATAAATAAATGTAGGATGCGTTTGTGTTTTTAAAGGTTAGGGAGGTGTGGAGTGTTGCATCCATATTTCGTTATGTGTTAAGTCCCACTCCATAAGGCAAGAAATATGGACACGTCGTGCGTGTACATAAAACATAAAAATGACTGTAGGGTGAAAATAAACTGTAAAAAATATAAAGAGAGATCGTTTGTGTTTATGGTTAGGGTCACGCTAAATTACGAGCTCATAGTGTGAGATGATTGCATTGACAAGAAAGCCGAAAAGGGAGTAAGAATGCAGTAACATCGAAGGATTATAATCTGGAAACTAGACGTAATAGAATGCAACCCGAAGTGAATGAGTAATCCGGAAATCGCGTTACGCGTATGATTGTGTTGTCGGTAACTATTCCAGCATCCCAATGGAGCTTCATTTACAAGTTTAATGGCGCTCTGTAAACTTATTAACGTTGCCTAAACTCATCGAACGGTCCGTTATTAAGTTATGTTGTTATCATTTAGGTCTGTGTTTAACCTCCTTTCCCTGCAAAAGTTCCACTCGTGCGAAACGTTTTCCAACCGTCAAACCGCGATCACACCAAATCAAAACAGAAACAAGCCGCGCCAATACCGCAAATAAAGGACTAACCCTAAAATATATTGTTTGTTTCAGGTAGAGAGAAACAAAGCCTCCAACTGAAACGCCGCTTTCACCTGAATCCATATCTGCTTCGGATATAAGTGGATTGACTATAACATCGTTTTGCAATCAGATGAACAAATAGAAAAGGTAAGCACCAAATTAATTTTAAATTTTCATCCTTCTAAATCATCCTCTACTTAGCAAACACAAGCTACAAAACTATTTAAATCCTACACACCGGCCAACGGGTATTCCACATTTCTATTAAATTTATTCACACACAAAGTACATTTTCATACATCAAAAGAACACCAAACTTACACACCAAATTCCACTCCTCATATTAAAACACTCCCTTGCTTATTTTCGCTTAATTAATTTTTTTTACATTTCTCAATCGCAATGTCACGAACAACTCTTTTTCCTCATTTCTTACTAGTATCCCTCTTAATCTAAATACAAACGTGAGAACGACTTTAACGACAACTTTTACAAATTAATTGAAAAACAAAGTGGAGAAAAAGTTTTCATATTGCCCGCTTAGTTTCATAACGAAACGGAATCGACAAACCAAATAAATATTTAATATAATACGTATACAAGAAAATATAACACATATTTCGGCTTGTTTACGAAGTAATGCTGTTTGTCGGCTTCGGTTCTCTTCAGAAACAGGAAACTACCATATGTTTATTATAATTTTTGATCAGAGGTTGCCATGAGAAACAAAAATTCTAAAAACGTAGCGCCTAAATTAATTCACTTGATAAATGTCATTTCACTGTCAAAAGTAAATTTTAAATTTTCATTCGAATTATAGGGTTCACTGCAGAACAGAAGAATTTTTTTTGGTAGAATCATATTTTCGTAATGGGCACTTAGCCAACGGAGAATGGGTTTACTCATTCAGACTTTGTTTTGACGAGTTTCGGAATAAATTTCCAGAAGAAATCATAACAGAGTCAAATTTTTATACCAATTTGAAAAACACTATCACGTTTTTTTGAGAAACCGGTAGCCTCAATCGAAAGAAAGGTACTGGAAAAAAATATCTTAATTCAGATCAGATGCAAATTTTACCTTTAAGAGTAACAGCAAAATGATTTTATTATCAAGTTAAATAAGTTAGGCGCTACCTTTTTAGGATTTTTATTTTTCATGGCAACCTCTAATCAAAAATTATAATAAACATATGGTAGAACACAGTAGAACCGGTACTAAAACTTGTTCTCAGCCAAATCCGGTTCTAGAACGGGTTTTTGTAAGTAAAACCAGTTTCCAAAACCATTTCTTCCTCAGGTAGCTTGGATTTTGTTTTTCTTGTGGTGTATGAAAAAGGCGAAACACGTGTGGCAGTATTTTTAGAAGTAAAAAAACATATTTATTCTTTTGTAAAAATTATTTGTCAGAAATTTAGCATGCTTCGTAGTAGTTGTTGCGTGAATAATTATGTACGAGTTGAGGAACATTCTGAAAGCATCCGATTTGTAAATCTGAAGTTATCCGTCGAAACTGGAAATAATGGGTCATAATAACAGATCGTCTTCTCCTCCAACAATTTACTCTCGCAAGAAAGCAATCAGTTATATTTATTTCGTTATTTCCTATGATTTCCGTTAAAGTTGGTAAAGTCGGAAACTTGGAATATGTTAAAATGTATCGAATAAAAATACTTGACGAATTTGTGGTTGTTTAAAATTTTATCGAGGGAGTTGTTAAGTCCGGACCTGAGTAAGTATGCAAGGTCGGAACTTGATACGTGAAACGGAAGGAGGCCGCAAGGGATCTTGATAGACGCCTCGGCAACTCGTTCAAAAGAGATTACAAATAGAAATATCGAGAGTTTGATCTGAAACTGGGATCAGAAAATGCCGATGCAGATTGTGATTTCTTTTGGTTCGGAGTGCGGTTTTGATAAGAGCCACGCTTCCAACTAGATTTATTGCTGAATACTAGTTACAATTAAGTTAACAACTTATTCCAACTGTATTGTTTTTGATTAATGGCTTTCATTTATTCTTAAGCACGAAATTCCACCTGCATTTAAATAAGTCCAATTGATAAAGTCGGGGACTACACGCGAAATTTGCTCCTTTGTTTAAATTCCCATTGACACTAAACACTCATTTGTTATTCCTCAACGTAACGCCAAATTTTGCAAACTTTTGCCAAACCGAATATTAAAAGGAATTAATTAATCCCGTGCGATCAAAAAATGCAGTCACGGAAATACAGCGGCCTAATCCCAACATATTCCTGCTTTTATTGTCCTAAATATTGTGCAAGTAGTGTGTCATATTTTGAATGCAGTTTTCCTTGTTTTGTTTGCCACCCTGTATAAATCTGTGTTGCTGTGTTATTGAAATATGAAAATCGTGAGCGTACATTTTCGTGTCGGGATACTCTGCATAAATAATTTGTAGCAGGGTGCGATTCAAAATGAATGCAATTAAAATCTGCGTTGACAGATTTCAAATCTCAGTCCTATACAAAAGGGAAAGTGCCAGTTCTCCCCTTAATGCACATTTACTTCTATATTTTGTTATGATTTATTTCCAGATGTTACAAAAAACCCTTCAAATTTTTTCGAAATTCATCTACCAGTAATTAATTTTTTGTTTAGTAAATTTAATTACCAGTTTAGTGAATTGATTGTTTTTGCTTGGTTTTAATTTTATCAAGGAAAAAACTTTCCTGAAACATACGTTGTTACAACTCTTAACTCTTCTACTGTGAGAATCCGACAAAAGTTACAAATAAAAACACGTCCGACGCCTTGGGTAAGACCAGATGTTATAACGAAGACAATTTTTGACGGCCCATATATCCGTTTTTCACTCATCCCGTCCATCACTCTGTCACTCCGTTCACTATTTACAACCGAATTGTCTTCAATCTGTCGCTAAAAGCCAAACTAAGGGTTTTTCAACACTTAAAACGGAGTACGATTTGTTTTCTATATTCTTTAAGTTTTTGTAACGAGCGATCGCAAAAATTCCGAATCTGAATCAGCGCTAAAAACATTGTAGGAACTTTTAAATACATATACTAGTCTATTTTAAACTTCAATTAAATTTTGTGTAGATTAGCCAGAAATGATTGTCATTTGGTGTAGGCGATAAGATTCGATTGAAAACAAAATATGCCGCTCTAAAATGATAAAAAAGCTAAGTTAATATAGAATTTTAAATTAGATTAAGAGTAGGCTGAGACGATCAAGTTGAACACTTTTTTGATCCTGATTCAAACCCACTTCAGGCATCAATTTTTTATAAATTAAAACGCCGAGAAATTACAAAAAGTTTATTAATTTTTACATAACCATTTTTAAATAATCAGCATTAAATTAAACAACAGTTACAAATTTTGGATGACCGCTCAAGAGTTTCTGATGATACTTTTTCTAGTTATAAGTATGATTTCTCCTTTTCAGCACTTCCAGTTTTTCTGAAACGACCGCTATGAAACTAATTCTCAGCACTGTGTCTTATAAATTGGGCACGAAATTTTTGTCAATCGAATAATGCTAACACTCACAAGCCCCATTTTCTTGAGTCTTGTTCCTCAGTAATAAACAAGTTATTTTGCCCAATATTAAACCATTTTAGAAGATTAAATATAATAAAGCAATGAAGCTTAAAAAAATATTTTTAAAGCACTGTTGATACCGTTGACAAAATTAGTACAGTGAGTTATTAACAAAAGACGGAACATTTGCAACGCCTACTTCAAAAACGAATCATTTATAGCTACTCTTTATAAATAATAACTAAAGTGAGCAGACAGACAGAAAGACACTTCTGAAATTTCATCTAATATTTACTGATTCATTTAAATTAAAATTAACCTAGTATTTCTAGTTAAACTATTATAATTGTTATTATTAAGAGGTTGGCATCTACTCGGGCACTCAAAAAAAGTAAATAAAGTAAACTGATAGCAAATTTGCTAACGTTATATTCAAAATTATTTTTTACAAAAATAACTGTAAATTTAAACTCTGACGATAGGTAACTTCTAATACATTTTCGCCACGCTTACCCACGTTTCTTGCACATCTTGTTTCTAAAAATATCGAGGTTTTTTATTTTGTCGCTTTTTTCTAAGAAATTGAAATCCAGCGAGTAGTATCGTTAAACAAGTTTTAATTTATTTTTTACCAATACACAATAAACCATTTCTCAACAACATCTAAATGTCAATGCAATCTTTTCGTCTTTGATTTTCTACCAAAACAACAACACCTACTTTAAGCTATTTTTTATTCGTTATCTTCTTCAATTCTATTCTCAACTTTCTAAGATTATCACTTTTATCTTTACTTTTTTATTTTTTACCAAGACAACATCACCTACTTTAAGTAATTCTCTCTTTGCTAACTTCTTCAACTCTATCTTCAACTCTCCAAGATATTCACTTCTATTTTCACTACAGAGATAGATGATACAAGGACTACTTCGTCCTACTATAAAATTTCTATAAGTTTGCAGAAATCCAGAAATAGAATAAACTAACCAAAGTATTGCATTGCTGAGGTAGATCTTTCCACCACGATAAATAAGCAACTTTTGAATCTCTTAGGCTTAACTTCCTGTTTTTTGACTTTTGATTTCTGTAACTTTGTTTCAGACATTATTTACTGTTGACAATAATCTTCTCCAAATTTGTAAATTTAAAATTTTATAAGGAACTCTGCAGGACATCTAATTCTAACAATAACTAAAGAAAATTTTATTTTATTTTTATCTCTTTCAAAGAAGTGTTTATTACTTAACACAATTATTAGTCGTGACACTAAATCTCAAGTTTCTTTATTAACGACTTTAGTATTTTTACCGCCAATGCTTAATTTATCAGGCAACAGAGTATGTGTTCTAAGTCAAACTACATTTTTTATAAAGGGTGTTTCAGAAATGAATACAAAAATTTTAACCACTTGTAGATCTCGTTTAAAGAAGAGTTTCTTCTAGATAAATTTTTTTCAGAATCTCAACCGTTATCAAGATAAAATTAGTTAATTTTTTGGCGAAAATTCCATACGAGCCACTGGTCAAACCAGTAGAATGCACCATTATAATGTTCACCATGATAATTATAGAAAATTCATGAATTTCCAAAATTTCATGAGCGTATCATACTTTACATTTCTCTCATAGAATCCGTAATGTCCAACACATCACATTTCCAGAAATCAGCAAAAGATGTATTTCTACAAAACGTTGGAGCTGCTAGCGTAAAAAACTGCTTAAACATAAAGTCAACTTTTCCATGAGAGTCCAACCAAGTTTTGCTCTCATGGTTACTCAACCACATTCTAGAACTCTGTGTTCTTTAATAATCGCCAATATCTGTACCACTTAAAATTTCAACAAGAATTGAAGTTTCTTATTGAAGACCAAATATTTTTAATAGTCAATATGGATCTTCACAAAAAAATCATTTAGAAGACTTCTGACTTTAATTGACAAGTGTTAAATCTTCCGTTTTTAGCATTATCTTTTTTACCTTCTGTATTATTATAATATAAATTAACTAGAAATTGTTTATCTTTTAATAATCAGTTAAAATTTAATAAGTAACCAGTTCTTTCATATTAAATCTTAAACCATTGAACTAGAATAATTGCTTTAAAAATCAGCTAAAAGTAGTAAAGTTATCTTACAACAGAAAAAGTAGTACAAAAGTAAAATGCAGTGATTATGTAGAAATAGATTTTAGTGTGTAGTAGAAATTTAATGATAGAATGGTTTAAAAACAATGTGTGTTGTAGGAACGCTTGTTTGAAATTGGGATAAGTTAAGCCGTTTAGCGGTTTGAGTCCAGGTATTTAGCGGATGGGGTCGTTTGTGCGTCCTCATCTCGTTGATATTAATATGGGGGTGTGCTACTAATTGATGTTCAAAGTTGCGTGATCTGTATTCGAAGCGAGCAAAGGGTCAGTGGAGACGGTGAGCGATGCGCCACTAGGGAACCAACAGACTGATCCTGACTAATACAATTATGAGGAATGAGACAAAGACCGTCACCGATCACCGGCGGAATTGCAGGAATGGTGTAATTGAGGTTTGCCGGTTGCACGACTCGCTTCTTCCCGTTATATAATTAATGAGTAAAACGGTGCGTGAGAATTCGCACCCCAGCTGTCTTCAACATAAATCCAAGACCAATCAACACGAAAAAATCGACTAACGACTGATTCGCGCCAAGATACACTAACTTTGCTTCCATTATTGTGGTTCCCTTTGTCTACACATAAAACCTAAGTAAACACCCTATAAATTTACAACTGTTGTCTTAGCAAAACCACATTCTCTGACTACGAGGACCAAAAACTAACTACATGCGTAACACCCTCACAACCATTAAACGATGTCATGGATCATCATTATGACGAACTAAACAAACTTATTTCACGATTTAATACACTTAAACAAACATAATCACACATATACATTCTTTTTAAATTTAAGGACCTCATTTATGAGGAAATGTCTCAGCTTCTTTAACACAACTTTACTAAATTTATAACACTTTTTTATATATTTATATATAAAATAAATAGTGTAATATATTAGGAATAGTACAACTATCTGTTTATAACTGTATTCGTAGTAATAAAAATGTGACAACTCTAACATTAGAATCCTACTGAATTGTTCTAAACATAAATTCTCATACGATGTCAACACTTCTTTACCCTAAAAGCCAAATTTTTCGGATTATCTATTATGTCTTCCAAAACGTGTGGCGAAAACTTTTCTTTCTCTTCTTCTTTTTCTACTTTTTTTACCACTTCTTTTTTTGTTTTTTTTTTTCAAAATAACTTCTTTATTTTTCATTTTTGTAAAAAAAAATTCTGAATTGATCTTAAAGTTTTTTGACGACCGTTAGTTTTCACTTGTACCAACCTTGTTTTCCAGTTTTTTTAAATGCGATTCTAAGATAGAATTACACTCGAATTAGAGCAACAGATTATTTATACCTTTTTCAACACTATCGTGAACTTTTTGTTTATTTAAGTATTTAAAGAAAAACTCTAAATAAACACATTAGGTTTGCACGTTTTCTTTTTACTTTAAATAAATAAATCAGTAGTAGTTTTTTCTCTTACCCATTCTTTTCTCTCAAGAGCGAAACTGCTAGAAACTGATATTTTCTCTTTTATTTTCTATTACACATCAAGTCAAAATTTCATAATTGTTTATAAAAGATGCCTCAACATCTAGATTATTAGCATCATTTGGTACAGTAATGTAAAGACAATACAATAGATATCGCATATTATATACAAGTTATTAGTTGAGTTTCATCCAAAAATTTTATGATGCTTTCCATTCTTAAGGGACTTTTTGCGTCTAAGGTTTCAGCTAAACTATTTGGTATATAGTGTCTTATACGAGCTTTGACGTTTTTAGGGCACTCCAGAAAACATGATGCTTAACTTGCATTGACATGTTTGATGACTGGGCCGGATTCTTTTCTAAGAGATGTTTGTGTGTTAAATTTGTATGGCCTAAGCGTAGTCTATTCATTAGGACTTTATATTTTCTGGTTGGCAGTTTAGGCTTTTTGGTATGGAGAGTACTTTGGCATTCCAAGAGCTTTGTTGTTTTTGACTGTCATTGGTCGTTCCACATTGCCTTCAACACTTTTTTCAACACCTCTCTAGACGTCTGTCACTGCTTCTGAAAGCGTTTCTGTATTGATTTCTTCATTATTTATATGTATCCCTGGTTATGGATGCTGCTTAGTTGGCTATTTTGTTGCCCTTAATTTCACAGTGGAACAGAACCCATAAAAGTCAAATTAAGTTTTGTAGCTTCTTATGTCCGGCCAATGTGCTTCGAATAAAGCAGGTCTTTGCCAGCACACATTTTATCTTAATTTTAATTATCAACGAAGTGTTGTAAAGTGCACAAGTATTAAGAAATCTGTAGAACTGCAATAAAAATTTAGAGAAATTTTATAAAATCAAACAGACATTAGCCAAAATTAAAAAAAATAGAAGAAATCGCAAAGAGATCAGAAAAAAATTATATAAATGTTAATAATTTTGTAAATAATGCTGAAGGGCTATATTTAAAATAAAACTGAGACACAAGCGTTTTTTGTGATTGTATTTGAAATTTCAAAAATAAAAAATTTTGCAAAGAGTCCACATCTATTGCTTAAATTAGAAAACACAAAGTCAAGGGGCATTTTGGTGTCATTTATTATTTTTTCTCTATGCAGACAGCAGTGGATTAGCTAAGTTATAAAATTGTAAATAAAGCTAATTTTTAAACCAACAGTTAGGGGTTGGTATGATCTGCTTGACCAGCAAAAATTTGCAATTAAACCTCGCACTCAGTGCTTCATATCTTTCCAGTTTCACTAACTTAGACAACTGCTTATTATAAAGATATAGAAGATCGTTCCTACGTTAAAACGTGGTTGCCTAAAACGCTTTAGATGATATTCGGTGATTTCTAATAACTTAGCAAAATTTTCTCTTGACTTTTTCATTAATATTTAGATGATTTGTTTTGATTTGAAGAATTAAACTTTTAATAGTTTTTTTATATAGAAGCTTAGAGGAATAGTAACAAGACCTAACTTGTGATATATGTATAATAGCTGCCAGGAACAAGTAAATTTCCATCAACAAAAAAATTGTAATAAAAACGCAGTTTTACAAGTAAATTAATTAAAATATCTTTTACTACCACAAAGGTCTTTTATGTACTTCACTTTAAATATTAATTATTAGGTGTTCTAAATTCATGCCATATTAATAACAATAAAAAATTCTAAATGATGACGTAAATTCATCAGTATGTAGCCTCGGGTGTAAGTTTGCATTCGACGTGGGAACACACATTAAGCTCGCTATTAAGTAACTTTGTAACTCAAAATCTCAAAAGTGAAATATGAGGTTTGGCTTTACGCAGATGATTTGACATGATTTAAAAAGTATTTAAATTAGACAAATTATACGTTAAATTTACTGTGTAGCTATACCCTGAAAATTATTATGAAAGTATTCAAAAGCGGTAAATACCACAATAAATTCAGGCGGGATGGTGCTCTCGCCTCAAAAGGGAATTAAAATTCTCACAAACCGTATATTTTTTATGAAAGCATCGCAAACAAGTTAAAATCTTCAATAATCAAGCCAGATACTTGAAATAATAAACTAGTTTTATAAAAGTTATAAAGTCTATAAAAAAGCATACCGATCTCTAAATTTTCACTTCAGTAATAGATAAATTTTAATATAAACTTTCTTCAAGAATCCAAATTTTTTTGTTGTTTCTAGACAAATGTGATTTTGGTAACTGAAGAACCGGTAAATAAATCACAAATACAGCTTCTCCATTTTTTAATAATTTTTTTTTATTACAGGATTAAGGTTATTGGATACAACACTGAGATCAATAAAAGATTACAGAAAATAGAAAAGTGCTAAAATTCTTTAAAGATTTTTTATTTTTTTAAATTTTAAATTTTTTTAACTAAATATCTTTTAGTTATTAAAAATACTTTTAAATAAAGTGCAATTACAGCATCTTCTTCTTCAAGACAGCTTATACTGTTTATAAGTGTTATGTCTATCGAGAAGAATCATCAGCACTATCATCACATTTTAACAAGAGAAGTCTTTATTAACACCAGACCGACTAAGAAAACACTTTATCTATGTACCAAATGTCCTGATACAGAAATAGTATTTGTTTTCTTTATACTACTGAAATAGTATAATCTGTAATGGTTTTTTTATATTAATAAATTTAAAAAAATATAGAAGGTTAAATTTGAGATTGTGAAGGTTGTATAATTTGTGTCTATAATGAATGGATTTTTGAAGTGTTTTGTGGTAGGGGCGTGTGTCCTGATTATTTTGAAGAATGCTTGTGGTGTATTGTGGGGTGTGCGTTGAATTTTGTAGTGTTGTCGGAAGGCAAAGAAGTACGAGTGTAAATTCCGCGAGGGCGTAATTTCGTTATTCATCAACAGGCAGACCGGCAGTCTCGGTGTCATTACGATTGTGTATTATGCCGGAATCTGTGAGGGGTTGTCTCGGGGCGACATGATGTAATTCTGCGAAATGGTATCTTGGAAGGCGGCGGTGGTGGTTCGCCTTAGGTGGGCAACTATGCAAAATGGGCTATTATAAATGCCGTTTTATAAATTGCATTTTACAAGTCAGCGGGCACGACTCACATGCATGGCCGAGATCCGGCAGTTTTCCTTTACGGATGAGGTCCGCTCGGGAAAGGTGCAGTGGAAAAGCGTGCCTCTCTGCAACAACTATATTTTTATCGCCGAATCGGATCAGACGGTAGGGATATTCGCCATTATGATATTCGATTTGGATCCGCGCAGCTTGATTTCCACGGCATCATATGTTCGGTCAATCGGAAATCCCTACGGATACGGCTCGTAAAATCAAAAGCTATGAATTAAACAGAGAACGGTTAAATCACAAACTCTACTATTTCAAAGCTCGTTTCCATCCTCTTTAAAACCGGCACTAAAACACTCCTCAAATCAATCAATCTTCTTTCTCTATTAACTTTATGCTGGATCCACGATAACGTCCTGATATCTTCGCTTTCTTACTACTGCCCTTCGGCTTCTACTGACACTATTCCAATCATAAATCACACCTAATCACCAACATCTAACTCTTTGATAAACGAAATCTCACACCGAAAGCGACAACCACTCCACCACAACACAAAAAATTACTCCTAACATTTTATTTCTATTTCACATCTATATATACGTTTTTTTTACTGTTTTCACTCTTTAAACTACTTAAGTAAAAGTATTATTATACAGCAGCAGCCAGCGCCATCCAGAAATAACAAGCAGTGGCAAAGGAAAACTAGAACTAGTATTGTAACTAAGGCTCCTATCTCTCAGGATTTAACTGAATTTGTCCTTGTTCCATGGATGTCCGGCTACGTCCAGAGGCATTTTTTTTAATTAGTCCGGCTTTTAATTATACTTAAAATATTAAAAAATGCGTTCCATAAAAGGATATTATAATACCGGGTGCTGTAATAGCTACTAAAGCGTTTAGGGCCTACATAACTTCCTTGAAAAAGCAGATTAAAAAAACATTAGTTATATTATACATTTATTTATATCTGCTTTATTTATTTATATGATTCATAAAATTGCATTTTTTCAAATGATGGTGTGTGTGTTGTCATAATGTTACATGTACAATAAAAACAGCTAACGGACGGCTGACTACACTTTCTATCTAATTTTACAATATCCGAGACTTGCCAAAAACAAATGCGGAATGTCAATTCTTTTAATCCTAGGTTTGTTAGAAAAAGAATCTAAGTTTAACTGTTTTAGAAAATAAAAAAAAATGTGTAAACTGAAATAAGAGGAGAAAATGAAATACATTTTTTTTTGAAATAAGGTACATAGAATTAAGAAACTGTAGCGACTCTAAAGTTTAAGATCAAACAACATCTTTTTTGCTATTAATAACACAAAAAGTAACAATTATATCAAGTTTAAATTTTATAAAAATCTATAATAAAAGTTATTGAGTTAAGATTCTTCGTTCTTCTACAAATTGGTTATAACGGCGATAAAAGAAGCTTTCGACAGAGACAATATTATTTTATCTAGCTGTTTATATAGAAGTTGTTTACATAGAAACTACACGTTTTTTGGCATGGCAAGCTCAAACTCCAAGCTAGTGATTGCTCAGTTTGAAGCACAGCTGCAGACTGCAACAAGAAGTAGCTGATTTAATTAACTATGCCGCTATGTGCTGCTAGAAAATATGAAACTTTAAAAAAAACTTATCAGAATCTAAAAAACAGCAATTTTTAAAATTAGTGAAAGCTTTCGTTTCTTTTATGCGGCGAGATGAAAACGCTAGCTCTTAATCAGACAAATAAAAACAACTTTGATTGCAGCGTTTACCAGTTTATATTAAACTAGTACCTACTGTCATAAAGGTCAGAAAGTCACAGACAAAATTGTCAGAAATCACGCCGTCACTTGTTGCTCCAAATTCGATAGCTTCTATGTCAAAACAAAAAACTTAGTTTTTGACACATTTAGCATAAGAAAAGCTTCAAAAGCTTAACAAATCTTACAGCTGCAGCTAAGTGAATTTCTATTACAAATGGCGACTACAGCAAAAGCAAAACGTTTTTCAATCGTACAGAAAAAGTCAGAAGATGTCAGAAATTGTTATAGGTTTATTTTTATCATCAGATCACAGACAGCTTTGCGCTTTTGTCCAGCAGGGAAATTGAAAGACACTGCATGGTGGTAACTACGATCATCCAAATAGACAAATATCAGACACCTCTATCGAAAATTTTGCAAACAACTTAGCAATAAGAAACATATATTGTCCAACTAATTTAACTTTTTTAAAAAAAGTTTTGATCGGCGCCAAAAATGTAAATGTACTATTTTCGGCTTGCCAAGTACTTACAAGTGATGCCTATAATTTAGCTGTTAGTCTGTTAGTTGTTGAGCAGAAAGTCAGTTTCTATTGTCAACACTTTCTCTAAAAAGTTCAACAATGCCCAGAGAAATTACATTGATTTACTTCTAGTTGTTTATGAAACCATCAAGCATAGTTACCAGATCAACCTTTTCGTAATGCTTTTGTTCAAAAATTCGAAAATGCCTTCAAATATCGTCAAATTCGTCAATTAAATTTTACAGAACAACTCACAACTGTCATTCTGTGTTTTCACGGCAAAGAAAACATTGACGTTGATTTTTATTAAAATTTACAGAAACTACAACTCAAACGACTTTTTTTTAGAAAAGTTAAGACATAAACAAGATGCAGACCTTGAAGATCTAAAATTTTTAAATTCTACAACTACTGGCTTTTACGTTAAGAAAGTTTTCCTTAGCAAGTCAAACATTTTATCAGTGCTATTCGTTCGTATGACTCTGCTGTTATACACAAAAGATTTTTTTAAATGTTGTAAGTAGATACCATTAGCTTAAGGCTACTCCAGTGGTATATATGGCTACTAAAATCGTCTCAAAAATCTTTTATTCTATAAGTGTCAGAAGCATCCTTAGCATATTTTCTTAAAATTACTTGCTGTAAAACTTCTCCATGCAGACCTCAAAGAAATGATCTTACTTGAGATAAGAGAAGAAAATAGAATATACTGTTTTTAACAGAATAAAGAAACTTTTTTCATAGCTAACTGAGATACAATATGTATCAATATCCAGAATTATTCCAAGATCTTTAACAGAAGATTTAGTTGAAAACAAGTTAAGTTGATGAAAAAAATAACATTACTTAAAAACAGCCACACAAAAAATTAAATCTTTTTGTAAATTAAACGAATCAAGAGTCAATAGTACTACTAACTGTTTATAGTTAGTAATACTATTTTACTATAAACTAATTATTATTAGACCATTTCTAATAATAATGTTCTAATCATTAAAAAACAAAAAGAAATGACTATTTACTTCTAAATCCTCGTGAAGTGAATCTCTGAAAAACACCTGAAAACACATTCCATCTAGCCGAAAGACAACACTCCAATTTAACTCATCTATACGCGAGATAAGTCGCAAAGCACAACATCATAGATTAGTTGATTACATTACTAACCAGTTGTCACTCCATTTCTAAACAAGCTACCTGAAATACTAACAAAACGTCGAGTCTTTGCAAAATATTGAGCTTTATATTAAGCAAAGTTTATTGTCACAGCCCAATTCCAAAAAAATTTTATTTTACCATAGATTAAATTAGAATGTTTTATTCAAATTTGACATGTTTAAAAACCAATGTAAAACTACTTAAGAAAGGGTTTGCAACTGGTTTGAAACCATTTAAAAGTCAGTATTTTTAACTCTAGAATCTTTCTAGGTAGAAATGGTTCCGGACCCGGTAAAACCGTATTTTAATAATTCTTCGTCGTTCTGTAGAAAATTACAATAAATTTGTAAGCATAAATTTAGTCAAGTTTATTTAAAAATTTAGCTAAATTTGTTTTATAATGTTTTTTCAGATTTAAAGAGAAGTAACTTTTCGCATCTGCAATAGGGCAATAAATGTATGTATATGTTCCTACATAGATGGTAAAAACAGATATTTCCAATTTTTGGTGTGATTTTGTGTTTCAGTGAAAAATTAGCATATAAATCTAGTTTGTAAGTCAATCCATTATCAAGATAATTGATAGGGGAACCAAATGCTCACCATCAAAAATTTAAAAATCACTGACTCGATGTAACGTGAAAAAAGCCGATACATCCACAATCCACCACTATTCAATTAAACATTCTACAAAAGCTGGAAAAAATCCACTCAGCAAAAGCTCCAATCCGCAATATAATGGAATTTCAATGTAAATAAATATTGCCTTACAAAAGTCTTTAAATAAAATAGAACCAGCGGTTGTCCCGACTACAATGGCATTCATGAATAATTAGACAATAACCTATTAGAGCTGTGCTAGTATTAGTAGTATTATCTCTGAACGAAACAATGAAAATGTTAAATTTCTAATGAAACGCGTTCCTTTTGTAAAAAATATCGCGCAGAAGGTGAAAACAGGTGTCACACTTTAAATATCCGAGACGCTATTTATCATATAAATATGAGAAGGAAATTCTGTGAGCAATGTGCGTCAAGCTAGAAACGTGTGACGAAAACGACAAATTTCATAAAATCATAGCAGAGAAATATGAAGGTGAATCAAGTAGATAACATTGAGTCTGACGCAATCGAACTCACTTAAAAAGACAACAAATGTAAAATATGCACTAATTAAGGTTTGTCTCTCGACTCGAATATCAAAACATTTCTGGGAAAATTAATTTAGTAAGTCGTTGGAAGAGAAATGAGGGAATTCGGGTCAACATTTTATTTTCAATGGAATCCATTCAATATTAGAATCTCATTGCTGTCACAGTCAGGTCTTTCAGACAATACATAAGTAAATTCTAGACCGTCAAGTTGCGTTCCAAACTCTGGTCAAAGTTTGATTAAAATATTTCGAAAAAAAACATGATAATAAAAGCCCATAAACAAGGAGAAGGCCATTAGCTGGGGAAAATAAATATAAATTTCTTTTAATTCCGAAGACAATCGTTCAGTAGGGTACTCGTACTTGCATAAAGCTGCAAGTTTTTTATTTAAACTTTTAGAATTTTTATAGATTGAAAAAAATAACGTAACTTGCAAATTTAGGAAAGTGTGTCCTTTAAAAAATACTTCATTTTAAAAATCGGAAATTTTTATTGTAAACCGAATGTATAATGACGTCATAAAACAGTGGTTTAAATTGTAGTTTATATGACCAACTTGCATATTCTTCTAGCAAATTATTTCTGCTATTTACACTAGTAAACAACAATAAATAAACAACCCGATATTTGCAACACAATCGCCGTCGCTTCAATTATGTCGCTTACTTTACTGGCTTGTCTGGATCTCACTAACTAACTGACTAACTCCCGGTCAATCTCCCTCTTTACATAATCAAACGTTCTTGCTAGAATGTGCCGTGCTAGAATATTTTGTGCTCCGTTTTATTCAATTGAAGATGATGACTTACTGTTCTCGATCGGTTCATGGACGGACCTATTAATGATTTCGTGGAATTTCACGTTTCGGTGCGCCTCCGACGAGTTTTGATTTGTTCTTCACAATTTTTCTAAAACAATGTTAATTTACAGACTACTGTAAAAACGTCAAAACTTAAACAAAAAATAAACGTTTAACTATTTACTATAAACGTAAATTGTAGTTACTAATCTAGCTAGTTAATGTTTGTGTGTTCAATGGGATAGAATTTGCTCTTATATCAATTGCCCAATTACATACAAAGATTTCTGTTATCAATGTGTTGTCTTAGACAAGCTGATTCCTTTCGCTATTTAATTTTTTGTCCAGTGTAATGATGGATGAGCGCTTTTATGACTTCTGGTTCATTATCAACGCCTGCTATTGTATAAATCAAAGCTAAGTAAATGCCAAATGCATGTTTTAAATGGATGGATTAATCAAAAAAAACCCTTCCCGTCTGATAACTTGGATATTAAAAAAAAATTCAGCGCGTTACACAGCATATTGAAAAGTGTTTTAGTCGATGGCTCGTTTGATGATTAATAGATGTGCTGAAAGTTTATAGCATACATTCGAACATCATTAATTTTCTTTAATGTCCGGAAAAATCGAAATATTTCGCCGAAACTGAAACGTCTTATTCCTTTGAGTCAACTCAGTAATTCATCAGAACTAACTCATCAGAATAGTTTGAGACACATTATGTTACTGTATGTCAGTCTTTCGCTGTGTTAAATATCATTTCCAGAGGGAGCTCCTAATCTACAAGAACTAAAATTATTAGACAAAAAAAAACAGATGGATCAAGACGAGTTTCCATCACGAGATTTTATAGCATGTTTACAAAATTTTGGCATCGAGAGTCACTACCCATTTAATCTCAGCCAAATTGTCCAATAAAATGTGTCTTGTTTCTAGATAATAAATCAGCTGATTAAATAGACAAGTCGGGATATTTTTAGAAACGTATGTCTCAACTAAATCCACTCACAAATTCACGTAATGGATTAATCCAAGATGCGACTTTTATTGCCCAATGACAACACTTTAAGAAGATACGATGTAAATTTCTTTAGAGCAATTAGTCAAGCTCAAACAATAGAATTCGAGCACTTTGTGAAACATAATGGGCGGTTTTCTTTTGTTATTACTTGTCGACTAAATAATTTAAGTGTAAAACAGAAATCAAATAATTTTTTGCAGATTCCCTGCCTAAGAGCTTTCAAGTAGCATAGACTACATTCCTCAAATTAATATATATAATATCTAAATCTAAAATTTGTTGATATTGTATTACAAATATCAGCGATGTTCTGTTAACATATACAGGCTTATTCACGAATTATGACGAAAGATTTATGCAACCAATCTTACATTTTCGTATAAGACTCTGATACAATTTAATTTAAATTTCGCTTCAAAAAAAATGTTTTTAGTAACATTCTTTTTATGCAACTGTTGCTTACTTTATTGATATTTGCTTTCTTTATTCCAATACATGTTATTAACAATCTTAATAATAAAGCGCCTAATTACGCCTAACTGTCCTGTAGGATTAAGACCACGTGCAAATTGTTCTAACCGCGCCGCGAAGTTATCCCATGCCCAGCTACCTGCCAGGTATATAAAAATGAGCTTTTGTAGAGCCTGTATTTCTATAGCGCGTAAATATATAGCATTAATTTTCTATCCTAAAATATTTTTGAGAAAAAGCATTGTTTTATGTACCAATATTTTTCCTTAAAATTCAGGGTCCCCACTAATCATTTTTAAGGCGGGATGTAAAAACTGTCCGAATAAACGTTTCGGTGGTCGTATTTTTTGCAAAGCTACAATAAAATCTGAATCCATACGCATGGAAAAAAAACTTTGGAAGAAAAGTAGTCGTAAAAAGTCTCTTTTAAGTTATTTAAATTCATCTTGTCATTTTATATAAAGTGTAGCTTTCATCATGCAGAATAAAAAAAGTTTTTTATTGTAAAATCAGCAAAACTTTTATCAATTTTCCATCAATTGTGTAGGGAGTGAGTCATTAATAAAATGTCGATTGTTGTAAGCAATATTTAGAGCAAAATACATAAACAGTAAATTTGGATGCAATTTGTCAACGTCACCGGGGTTGTAGTAGGAACTCTAACATGATTTTAAATTAAAAGAAAAAAGCTAAGCTTTGACGTTACATTAATCCGGAAATTTATGAAAGAATTGTTTGAATTGGCAGAAAAGTTGAAAAGTTATTACAAACTTAGTTGAAACAATTTCAAATTTTTGTTGCAAAATTTTGCTTGGTATCGATTGCTGGAAAGCACATAAAATAATAAATTTATTTCACCGTGTTATAGTTTTATAAATTGAAAGATAACACGAGTGGCCATAAAATAAAAGTGCTTGTGAAAATTTCAGATTTAAGCTTCACGTCCGCATTGATTTTTGGTCGTATAAAACGTCACGAGTTAAAATATGGAGATGAAATGTCCGTTTTATCGCCACGTTTGAGGGCCTTTGCTTACAAATATGTACTTTAATATTCGGCCTTTCTGACTCACACTTGACCCCAAATTTCGCTGCACTAATCCCCCATCTATATTAAATTGTATTGGGAAATTAAGAAATTTTAATTGAATTACTGAACTGGAAGTCTTTTATATATATTTTTAAATTAGGAGATTAAGCTCGAAAATTTGTTTTTGTTGATAAAGCATTTTCATTATTTTATGAAAATAAGCCCTCAGGTGGATGTGGAATCTACTCAGTGAGATTCTGCATCGGGAAAAAAGTCATCCAATTAGTTTAAGTATTCAGAGCAGCTATTTTATTGAACTGTATATTCTATATACACAAACGCTTCCGCTGAACTTTTTGTTATTCGATTTTATCAAGAATTATTCTTATTTTCGTGAAAGATTTTGTTTGCGAATTTTATTAGCTTCTCAAACCCCTTGTTTGAAAGGACACTAAAAAGTAGCTAAAAGCTCTAGTTTTGAATTACCCGTATAATATTGTGGTGATCTGATCCTTTGTGGTTTAGGGATGCGTTTTCCAATATCAGTCTCACTGCTCGAAATGCGCTTTTTGTGGTAATTTGAATAAACCGAACCGATATAAATATGCACAGCTTTAAAAGCTCAGCCAAAGACGCGGACCCGGCCATGAGTTACAAAATTTGCCCCACTACACAATCAATAACCATTTTAATCCAATAATTATTTATTTGTTAATTAACCCTAACCCCATAAGCTTCTAATCACACTTTAAACCCTCAATAAAAATTACAGATTCCGAAAAGCGACCAGTCTTTAAAAATTGTAGACAAAAAGCTGAGAACTTGAGAACCGGTCTTTAAAAATTAAAAACTTTTAAAAAAACCGGTTTTATTATAAAAGCCGAGAACTTGAAAACCGGTATTTAAAAATTTACAACTTTTAAAAAACCGGTTTTATTCTAAAAGCCGAGAAGTTCGACACCGGTTTGCCTGTTTGTCAGTTGTCAGAAAAAATATTCGGTTCCGTTTGGTCAAAATATTCTGTTATATTAACGCGTTTGATGATCGGTTCGGGTGCGTAATTTGAAACTGGAATGATTAGGGAGAGTGCAAGGAAGGGTGAAGTTTGGAAATAAGAAATGGGGAGAAGACGTTCCAGATTGTCGTCGGGATGAAGGATGTCGTTAGCCAGGACTGGTTCGAGCGAGTGTGAATGCGAGGGCCCTCCGCTAGATTTTCGATAGAGATGGAGATGATTAATTGTGGAAATGAAAACATCGCCTCGTGGTAGGGAGCCGGCTTGAAAGCGCTTCATTATGCCAACGCAGTCATTTAGATTTATAAGTCTATTCTCCGGATCGCAATTTTCACAGTTAGTGTTGTTGACGCTTCACCGCGGACTTCGCGACACGATTTCTGCTGCTGTGATACGGATGAAGCCTACCAGAGGATTACTCCACTCGTGCTCCATCTATCATCTTGTCGAGGAGACAACGCCGTCACAATGCACCTCTAGCTGCGTTAATACTCCAAAAAAACACACAACACTTTTTCTCTACTCAACTCCGACATTTATTTCGAGCGCCAGTATTTATAAAATTCCAAATTCAACCAAAACGACGACAGCTGACTTCACAAAATGACTCTTTCTAAATCCCATAAACATGCACCGATAAATCACCGACAAAGTAAAATAACCACACAGAATACTTGGCTTGGTTTACCAAAAAATCAAAAATTAAAAACAATTTCTTTGTTTGATACACAACCAGCATCTACGTAATTAACTGTTTTGCGTTTCCATTTCACTTTGTCGGATAAAACAACGCACCGAATCCTATGACTTTTTATAAAATTGCACATACGAAAAATAACTGAATTATAATGGTTTTTGTTTTTAAATTACATTTTTATGTACCACATACATATACATGAGCTTTTGTCTGCTGCATTTTGCTAATCCCTCATTTTTAACATTTATTATGACTTTCACATTATTAAATAAAATTATTTTATATCAAAATTGTTGCTTTAATCCTTGTAACTTTTTCTGTACTAAAACAATTCTATTGTTTAACATGTAATTATTAAAACTTTATACAAACACGCGTTGAGAATATTTCCTAAATTAAAATATTTGACCGACAATGACCCTCAGCAAAATGAACTCATGTAAAAACAACATTTTCCGTAATGATTATTATTTAAAGAACAACCGCAAGTTTCTAATTAGACCCATTCTTATAAGCCTCCAACGAACCAAAGACCTTACGATTTCAAAGTAAAATTTTTGCTATAAAAAATTCAGTGAAAGTACAAGTAATTCATTAGGACCGACACGGCTGATATAAAATAAGACTTCCGTTTAGCCAATTTATGTAACATTTATTAAAGCTAATTTGACATAGCTTTCATTAAAAACTGGTTTTTCAAACCGGTTTAAGGGTTAACACCTTTCAGATTTGAGTACCGGTTCTGTTCTCATATTACAATAATTAGTAATAAAAACATCTAATTTTTATAAGATTTAATTGCATAGTATATCACACGATCGCATAGTAAAGTCAATTTTAGAATTACAAACTTTTAAAAAGAGTTGTTTTTATATTACTAAAAACAAATTACACTACTGCTCAAAATTATTTACCCCCCAAAAATTTTTCTCAATAAAAAATAAAAGTACTTATTTTTGTATTTGTTTTCTGTTTACTGTTTTGTTATTTATAAAATTACTTTTAGGTTTTTTTATTTCTTTATAGAAAAGAAAATACAGCAATCTTTAATTACTATCTTTGATATCGTTTTTCAAATAAAGTATTTGGTTTATCCTTATTTTTTTATCAGTTTACTGTAGAAAAACACATAAGTGTTTGATAGTTTACTTATTTCTCGTTGTTATTTAGCCCTTAAAAATTCGTTAATTTTAACAGGTGTTACAGTTTATTGTACTTTCTGTGTGTTTGTTGTGCATTTAATGTTCCTTGTCGCAATGGTAAAAAAACGGGAATTAAGCGCGCAAAACTGCGCGAAGATTGTGGCTTTTCATAAAATAGGCAATAGCAATAGCGAGGTTGCAACAGAATTGAAAATATCCCAGCGAACTGTCGATTATAATGTTAAAAATTACAATAGTACTGGTAGTTTCAAAAACAAACCACCTTCAAAAGATCTAGAGCTACAACTTCTTCAGAGAATATCAGCATAGTAGTGCGTAGTAAACGGAACAGACGTCTCACAGCTCCAGAAATTACAGCACAGTTGAATAAAACTAAAGAAAACAAAGTTGGCGTTTCCACTGTGAAAAGACGTTTAAATGAAGCTGGTTTGTATAGACGATTAGCCGTGAAAAAACCACCTTTAAAGGCTGTTTATTAACAAAAGGGTTGAAATAGGCAAAACAACACCAAAATTACAAAATTAGTCATTAGATGACTGGAAAAAGTACTTTGGACCGATGAGTCAAAATTTGAAGTTTTTGGAGGCCAGTAACGAAGAATAGTAACCGAAAAATTTTGAGATTCTTGTATTGTACCTACAGTTAAACATGGAGAAGGATCTGTCATGATTTGGGGTTGTTTTGGAGAGTCTGTTGTTAGAGATCTTATAAAAATTGACGGAATTCCGGTCCTATACAAACAAATTTTGCAAGAACATGCAATTCCTTATTGGATTTGTTTAATGGTAGGGGATTTACTTTTCAAAAAGATAACGATCCTGAACACTCCTCAAGATTGTGTAGAACGTATTTGAAAAATCAAAAACGTTTAGGTAAATTAAAAACGATGGTTCGGCCACCTCAGTCACCGGACTTAGAGCCTATAGAACCTTTGTGAGATGAATTAGACCGCAAAGTACGTAAAGTTTTCCCAACATCTAAGGAACATTTATGGAATATTTCAACAAGAGTGGCAAAAAATAGAAAAAACAACGCTGAATAAATTAATAGCAAAATTACCGAAAATTTGTTTAGCCCTGATAAAAAACAAAGGTTGTACTTATAATTAACTAAAATATAATGTTCTTCATTATCTTTCTGTTTTATTAACCAAAATTTTAATTTTTCTATTGTTTTGTAAATGGGCAAATACTATTGAGCGGTAGTGTAGTTAAAATCTTTTGTTATCCTGTGTTCTTCTATTCTCCGGCCATCTTGACCAGCTAGGTTGACCCAAATCAGATGCAAAATCATCTGCTTTGGTTTACTGTTTTGAGGTCTTTATATGTTTCACTCCTTCTTTTAATGCTTCTTTGATCCACAACTGTAGCATAATTTTTTTTCCACTTTATTTGAAGACATCTCGACAAATTACAATTGAAACCACTTATACCGTCAAAAGATTGAATCTTCTACGTCCCTAAAAGTTAAACCAAATTTGATTTGTTCTAAGGAAGATGTGCTGTGCTTCTAGAACGGCCATATTCTTCTACATCTGGATTATTATTCTGACTATTCTGTTCCTTTCGTCTTCATCACTTGTGACTTCTGACTGAAAAGCTTTGTCACATAATAAAACATTATTAGCAAAGTCTCACAAATTTTCTTGCCTAAATTTTCCTTAATATAATAAGACTCTTAAACGAGCCACCTTACTTTTGAAATTCCAAAGTCTAAAACACTTAGGTAAATTCAAAAAAACTACAAGATCGCGGTTCTTTCAGTTACTTTCTCATATACTAACTGATGCAGATTTCGTATAGTTTTTGCTGGCGCAAATAAAATATTCCAGCTTCTCAAAGAATTTTTAGTGATTATGTTTTTTCCATTTTAAAAATTAGTTACTAATTCCACTACTAAAATTGTAGTGTCTCACTCTATCGCATCAAATAATAAAACTGATTTCAGAAAAACAAAAATCTATCAAACTTAATTAACAACATCTTTTGTTATCCTACACCACTTGTCAAATATTTTAGCTTTTTTAGTAAAGATTGCTGTTGAAACAACTGCAATTAGTGCTGTAATAGAGTGTTCTTCAGGTATTTGGTGTAGAGATAGAGCTGTATATTTCTTATGATGTATGATAGCTTGTGTGAACAGCACCACAACACGAAAGACTACACAAAATAAATCACGTGATGGATTTAATTTATTGTTTGCAATTAAGAAGGTTTGTAGAAGTATTTTCTTTAAAGTAAACTGAATGAAATTGCGTTATTGTTTTATCGTATCTCATATAGCGTCATGTTAGATTAGGACGTTGACAGGTCTATTGGAACTATAAAGAAAAAAAATATTTTTCTTCGTATGTGGTCTTATAAAGGCAAATAAGTAAAGATTTAAAAAGTTTCACTTTGTGTCAATAAAAAAATTCAACACACGTGCGTTTATTTAAATATATTTTGTCTCAACCTTGCGAAAGCATTTTATTTGGTAAATTCCGACCATAAAGGTTGGAATCTCGTCGAAAACATTATCAGAGAAAGTCTCATCCTCCGCTTTAAAGATAAAACAGAGCGAAATGTATAAATATGATACGATCTAAATCTGAGTTGGTAGATATCCGTCATTCCATTTCCTCCCTTCTTGAAAGGCGAAAAAATTTGCGACCGTGTCAAAATCTTAATGATTGTTTTTAATTCCGAAAGGTCCAGCATTTAAAATTTGTAGCCTTTGATAAGAGTCTATAAATTTTTATTATAAACATAAAGTCGGGGTAATTCTCGTAAAAGGAGGAGCAAAAATCAATTTATCCCAAGTGCTATATATCTCCGTCGTTACAATAGATCGGATATTTGAAATGTGAAGGTCGTGGGGTTATCTCTGAGTTGCTGAAGAAGCGGCTTTTTGGTGAAAATTGCGCCGAAACAAAGACGGTCCATATTTTTATTTCGTGAAAATGGACTTTTAGCCGCCTTGTCCGTTGTCCAGCCGCCTTGATTGACTCGGGGATAAAAGGAGTCACGGCTCGCGCGGGACTGAAGAACTTGATATGTCCGTAATTGAGAGTAAGCCGCAGGGGTTACCGCCGTTACGGAGGGAACGTGACCCGCAAATTCACTGCAACCGACATTACTGTTTGCTGCTGCCGACCTGCGAGCTCTAGTGTCACATGCATTGCCGACGCCTCCAAAGGAACCATTTCAATTAGTTTCAGGAGCAGGATGTCACCCCACCCACGACAAATTTGCTCCACCGACCCATTTACACAATAAATAACAAGCTTAATCCATACAATACTGACATCAATCAAATAACAAACACACAAGAAATACACATAGGTACCTACACTAATTCACAAGAAGTTGACCTTTCAAAGTTTCTTTAAAAAAAGCATTTTCATATTTTTATAAACCTGATTTTATCCTAAAACCGGTATGACTAGAAAGTAAAAAACCTGTTTTCAGACAGGCTTCAAAACCTGTTTTGCAAAAATAACCAGTTTTAAACCGGTTCTTAAACAATATTTAAAAAAAAAACCTTGAATAAAAAATTAAATTTGATTATATACTCTAAACCAGGTTAGTCTTAAAATAGACATCCTCTTTGCACTAGGGATGTTTCAATTAGAGTCATTGTTTTCCTGTTTATTGTTAAATATGTACGTAGGTACGAGACTCCTATACCAGACGTCATCTAATAATGTAATTCTACAACAATGCATTTCTAGAATAATACAGAGTAAAACAACGAAATACAAGTAATTTCGTTTTTAGTGTGGTATTTAATTCTTTCCTTGTATGTTTTCTTAATTAAACAAATTCCGTTCTTTCAGCTTCAATCTAACTCATGTTAGATTGACGATTTTCATAAATCAGATGTTTCGAACATTTGACAGGTACTGTCAAAATGTGTATTAATTAAAGTCAAATTAATTGACGCAAACTAGATAGTTCAGTAAGTGTCCGAACGTGATTTATTGAACGAGATATACTTAATCCAATAATTGACCTATTTTAACTAATCTAGATTAGAGCTTTTCTTTACTATTTCTCCAACTGTAATCCTCCCAGAAAAACGAAAAAAGCACATTGTACAAGACCAGAAGTCTAGAAATCGTGTAGTTATGCCCCTTCTATACAAGAAGCTCCGAGCAAGCAAAAAGTTCTTCTTTAATATCTTCGATAATATTTTACGTATTGATTTCAAATTACGGAAAGATGTGCAAAACTGACCAACACATTTTTCTTTCCTCCATAAATAGATATAAATTTTTTGCACAAGTGTTTAAAATAAATTTACCTCCTGGAAATCTAATTGCGGATATGCTTTGAATATTCAGGGAATATTCGAAATCGTCTTATTGTAAACGTATATTCAATTAATTCACCAAGTTCAAACACTTTAAACTATAATATCGAGAAACGTTATCTTGGCAAAACCAATATAGAGACCTCATTTTCATACCATAATAAAACAGTGATTTCTCAGACAATATTGGCTAAAAAAATATTTAAACAAGGGCTACTCTACATATAAGTTGCATTTGATCTTGTTTTAGACCAACGAAACAATTTATTTTTTGTAAAGGAAATTATAAAAGCTATAACAAGGATAAATTACTTCTACTTGTAACAGTTTTTTTAATTTGTTTATATGAAAGTGATAATTTATAACCAAACACTACACAAGTGTATTGCCAGAATAAAACATTTAAATAAATTTAAAAATAAATATTGGGGAAGAAACATTATTAAAAAATCTTCCAAATTAAAGATTTTTTAAATTTAGAACGGAACCTGACAAAAGAAAAACTTAACAGACAATATAGGGTTAAAAAAAATTGACAACAGTATTTGAATTTGATAAACTGTCAGCATTAGAATGATAAACAAACGTTATATACACTTAATTAATCAACTTTAGATAGTAAGAAAAACATTTAAAAAATCTTAAAAAATAAAAAAATGTTTGTTCAAATATAGAAACCGAATGAGCAAAAAATAATCTTATATTAAACTTTCCTATTGCGTCAGAAAAGAACACATTTGAAGGTTTAAAGAGATTCTTAAAAAGAGTCTTTAAAAAAGTTTTTAAATGAGTTAAATTGTTATAATAAAAATAAAAACAATGTTATGTAATTAACGGTACCCTACTGATAAAAAAAGGCAGTTGAGGGTCAAAAAGGTTATCTTAAATGTTAATTATAAAGTAACAAATAAAAACATAAATTTATTAAATTGTCAGAATGCACTGGTCAGAAATTCTATTTAATAGAACATAAAAAATACTCTATACATAGAAAAAATAGCAAAAAGTGGTTTTCTAACATGACTAGTTAGTTACCTAAATTGACATTTGTTTATTTAATTTTTTATAATGCTCAAAAAGTTTTATATAACTAATTAACCTTCCAGACAGATAAAAATAGTCTAGAAATCGCAGAATCTCTCAAAACAAACTCTTTTATTATGGCCCTATAAAAAAAATTTTTACGAAGAATAAGTCCGCAACATATGCTCAACAATAACAAAATAAATTTAAAATTGACAGAGAGAGAACTAAAAGAGAACCTAAAGAAATAGATCAAAACTTAATCAAGAATCAAATGGTCAATAGGTAGAACAAAAATTGATTTTTGACACCTTTTTGCTTCGTTAAAAAAACAGGATTTATTTTAAGAAACATCTTAAACTCATAGATAGGTTTGGCTTTGATCTATAAGCCGTAGTTTTCACCAAAACTATCTTCAAAAATAAATACACTCTTCAACAAGGTGTGCCACAGTTCTTTCTGTTGTGTCATAATGACAAGTCGAAGTTTTATAAACGTTTCATTTCAAAAACATTGAATTACAACAGACATGTCTAGTTCTAATTCTGTTCAATTTTTTTCAAAAGTGTCTTGGTTGCTGAAATAATGAGGAATGAACTTTTATTGATTGAACCATTATTTACGCCATTTATTAGCAATAGAAAAGTTTTTATTATTAATGACTTTTTGCCATAAAGGTTTTGAAGAAGGTTCTCGAGATTTGCTGTATTTTTGAAAAATTTTAAAAAATTTGGTTGAGGTTTTTGATATTCCAACCAAAGTTTTTATCTAACGTTGTCTTCTTAGTAGAGGTAGAAGAATCAACTGTAACAAAATAGTTACCAGTTCTGGTTGATTTTAACTAAAATAAGTACTTGTTTTCCGTTTTAATTTTTGTTTTTATTTCTCCAAATGATTCTTGAACTAAATTTTCTGACAAGTGTAGTAAGAAGGGCGCTCATGTATAATTAAAAAAAAGTGAAAATAGCACTGCGTCTTGTGGCAAACCGTTGTAAAGATTTTTAACTCTACTCGAGCTGTCTCCAATAAACATAAAAAATAGAAACGTCTTGACATAAAATATTCAAACAAAAATATCTCATGAACAGTAGGCATCCAGATAAACAAAAAAAATATTTGCTAAATTGTCACAACAAAATTTTATAAAAAATATATAATAATCTTATATAATTGACTTAATTTATAAAAAAAAATTGTGAGAGGTTAAAATAGTCAAATGAAAAAAAAATTTTAATTTATTAAATTATTATAAAAAACTGTTTAAATTTTTTTAGGTAGTTAACTGTCTCATTAAATAAACAAATATGTATATAATATTTCTTTAAATAAGCTCTTGATTAAAAAATGTACTTAGAACTAAAAACAATTTTTATTTCACACCAAAATTTTTTTTTCATATCTTAAAATTTCAAATTCATCTCAAAATTAAAAACTTTAATATATTTATTGTAGTATCATCAGAACTAGTTACATGTGAATGCAAAATTTCACTTTATTAAGATAATTAAAACCGACTTAAACTTGATTTGCAAGCTTTCAAGCAGATATAACGATGGGCAGAACTCAAAGCATGCTAAATAAAATCTTTAAAAACAATAGACATTTTAAAGGCAAAAAGGGGTGTTAATAATGTCTTAAAAATATAAAAAAAACTTGTTAAATTGTCATAACAGAACGGAAAACAAATTTACTGAAATATTCTTCTTGACTTTAAAAAAAAGGGCTAGAAAGGGGTAGTTATAATAGTAAACAAACTCTTCTCTTTTATTTTGCATAAAATGTCTCAGTTCTGTTTTTAAGAAATGTATTTTTTTTTAAGTAGTGGATGTAATTTCGGGTGTAATGTTTGAAAATTTGTAATTAAAAAAATGGTTTATGTGTTGCGCTGTAGGCGTGGAGGAAAACGGTGTAAGATAATGAGATAATAAACAATAGGGTTATAAATTAGGGTAAGAGGATGCTTAAAAAATTATAGTGTAAGAAATATGTGAGCGTGTATGGTTTTGGTGTGTAAGATAAACGCGGTTGTAAGACGCAAGGCACCGTTGAGACTTTACCTTACCCATACGAAAATAGTTGCACGTCCCTTGGGATCTCTCGTTTTTTTGTATTAGTGTGAGTGGAAACCCTTGAGATATCCAATTATATTCCATTTACTTAGAGGTGTTTCCTGGTAGGTGCATAATTTGAGAAATGAAGTGGTAGGGATTGAGTAAAGAGGCCGTTTTCTACCTAGAGCTTATACTTAATTAATTAAAAAATCGCAATTGTGGCCGAGTATTTTAGGAATCCCTGTTTAATAACTTAGTAAACTTTTAAAAGTAATTAAATTATGCACTCAGCGTAATTGAAATAATAATATAAAAGGCAATGGTGTAGCAGATGATTGAAGTGGATTGTTTAAATTTCCTTTCGTTTATAGCGAGTGCTTTTAATAAGTTTCGTTGTCGTTGTTTGTGCGTATTTAATGTTAATGTGGGGGTAATAATCGAATTGGAGTTGGTATAAGCGTAAAGTTGGATCGCCAGACCGTATTTATGGACTCGAAACCGACAAATTAAAACTTACGCAATTGCGAAGTAGCTGCTTACAAAGTAATCGAGTCAGGCAAATTAAGGGTACGTGACCGGGTTAGCGAATGGGGAGGAAGGGGGTGGAGGCCGGCCATTGCATCGGTCGCAGGATAATGGTAAATTGCGTCTGAAGCAATTCCGCACCCTAAGTGGCGACTCTTTCATGAACGAGAAAAGAGATAAGGTGCCAGATGAAATGCTGAAAATCTGAAAATCTCCCACGAAATGGCTTCCTTAAACCGGCTGTCGTTAGGCTCAGTCTCTGAACAATTCGACGCTTCTTGCTTTTTATTCGGCATTAATCCACCTAAACAAGACGCCACTAAACTGTTTTCTATTGCCCAATAATGTCCAACGGTATAGTCGAGACCTAAACGCGGATAAATTATTGCGTTACATTAGAACTACCATTATATCCTCTACTCTTCATGCTTTCTTTTTATCCCGACACAGACGACCGAACACGACTCCAACCCTCCGACAAAGGAAAACAATGCACCCACATTTTATTATAAACGGAAACCGCATTAGAAATAACCGATCAGAAATACGCACCCCAAACGATAACAAATACTAAGAAAACAACAAGAGTAACTTTTACGCTGCACAAACTTTAGATAAATACATCAAGTTTGCGGAAACTAAATTTCACAAACTTCATAAAACAATAAATTATTTTTTCAATATATCGGAAATAATACTCTAGATGCATTCGTAAGTTTAGAAAAAACTAAAGCTGTAGCAAGACTAGCAACAGTAAGATGTAAAATTAGCGCCATCTCACGAAAATCGCAAAAGGTCGCGTCTCACCAAGATCTCCGTGAGATAGCACAATCGCTATACCGGTTCTAAACTAGTTCTTTCTGTTTGAACAAAAACTCTGTAAACAATCACACAAAGTTATCTATTATAGAAGTAGGTACATCTCTCTAAATTTGAAATTATTTTATTAAATAGGCAGTTTTTGATGTTGTTTTATTTAATAAGTTATCAACTAGTTAGTGTATAAGCAATGAGAAATTACGAAAAGTCATTAAAAATTAAAAATTCTGGAATTAGACCATGGGCATAAAATTTCGTACTCGACGTTTCGCCAAGCATCATAGGTAGCTTCTTCAGGAGTAGAGTGTCCATTAGTTGAAGATGTACTCAATAATTGTCACTTCACCCCTGAACAAGCTACCTTCTATGATTGAAGAAACGTCGAGTACAAAAACATTATTGACATGGTCCAATCCCATAAAAGTCGCTGAAAAAAATCCCTTAAATGACAGTAAAAACACACAACAATGTATGTTGTAAAAACACAATTTTTGATTCTATTAAAAAAGTTGTAGATAGTGATTTCAGATAGTATAAAGCATGATACTATATAAAACTGTACAGATTCTTTTCGGTTATACCTTAAAAATACTTTTGTAAAAAAGGAGCGAGATAGAATTTGACCACAATTTAAGCAGTACTAGGAATTAACTCTAAAACACACAAAATAAAAAGAAAAAAAAACAGTTTTAAAAACAGACAGTGCTGCTACAATATAAATTAACTATTTAATCTAACAATTAACATTTTCCATTTTTTTGTTTCAAGCAAATCAGAGCGCTCCCAACAGCAGTAGCAGATTTTGAAAATTTTGTTTTTGAGAAAAAAACTTCGACAATTACTAGTAATAAAATTGTGCATTAAAAATTACACTTTGTAAAGGCTATATGTATAATTTATTAAAAATTTCACGCTAAAATGTACATTTTTGGTTTCACAAAACTTCACATAAATTTTAAAAAAATGTGTAATAAAATAAGTATATAATGTCAAAATTTAAAATTTTAATGTAGGGTTTTGGCGCATTGCCCTACCGCTTTGACGTGTGTTAGGCCGCAGATGACGTCACGCAGTTTAAATCTGTAGCGGTATCAGAAACTAAGCAGCCCAGCCTATAAAGCCTATAAAAAGCCTATAAAAAAACATAATTACCGGTAGAAGACATCAGCAGAAATGTATTAAAAAATCAGAAAGAATTAATAAAAAGCATAAATAAATCAAAAGCAATCTAAAAATTAGAAGAAACTCAATACAAATTATCACAATACGAAAAACATAATAATGAAAAAATAAATGTAGGATATAAAATTTGATCAGTGGCTTACCTCCAGTTATTCATTAATTTGAATAATTTTTTGACCATCAATATATAAACTACGCACAAATGAATAGGGATATTGCTAGAATTTCTACTTTTACTTGTAAATAAAGCAAGATTTTTTTTAAGTAACAAAATAGCATCGAACATTACAAATTGGAATACTTTTTGTAATAAAAAAACTAATAATAATTCTAAAAAAAAAGAGACGTTGTCGCTTGTTTATGCAATTTTGATGTTGATGATTTAAAGTCATTTTTAACATCGAGTATAATGTCCACGGTTACTAGCAACTTGCTGAAATCTTTCTGCCATACTGTTAATAATGTTATTACAAATCTTAAGAGGGATTGCGTTCCAAAGGGGCGGTAACGCTTCTTGTAGTTTATGGAGGTTTAAGGGCTGTTGATAGTGATCGGAAAGTTTCTTTTGCAGTGCATCCCACATATGCTCAATTGGGTTAAGGTCTGGTAATATTGGTGGCAAAGGCAAATGTGAAATTTAATGGTTTTCCAAAAATTGATGCACTATTTGAGCTCTATGTGGGCGTGCGTTGTCGTCAAGAAAGCGAAATTCTTCACTTATAAAGTTTCTTGTGGGTAACACTTATTTCTACACAATTTTCTGAACATAAGGCACCTCTGTGAGGTTCCTATCAATAACGTGTATGTTTGTACGGCCTCCAGAATAAATCCCAGTACAGACCATAACACGACCGCCTCCAAACCGATAGACAGGCTGCACAAATTGCGGCATGGTGCGCATTTCTCGTTGTCCGTACACTCTTCGTCGTCGGCTGTCGCTGTGTAGACAAAAACGAGATCCGTCAGTGAACATAACAGCTTGCCAATTTGTGTGCTCGGTCAGCCGCTCGCTCTACCATTTTCTTCGTAACCGCCAGTGACGTTCTGTTGCGGCTGGTCTTCTTAAAGGAGCATACGATAACAGTCCAACTTTCCGTAAACGGTTCCGAATTGTTTAAAGTGCAATAAGTCGCTTGGGAACATTTTGCAATTGATTTCAAATCTGACGCGCTGTCAAAAAGGGGTTGTGCCTGGCTTGTATGACTATGTTACGATCTTCTCTAGAGGTTGTAACACGTTAGTATCCGCTACCAGGCCGCCTAGCAGTAGATCCTGTTTCCCGAAAACGTGAGAGGATGCGGGAAACCACGCTTTGGGATACACCGATAGTTTGGACCAAGTCAACTTGTCGGTAACCCTCACTATGCATTTGCACAATAATTTCGCAAAGGTTGGCTGGAACATGATGCCGTTCCATAATTTAACCGTAAACTGATACGAATAAGTGAACAACAAAAAAAACCAAAAATTTGTAAGAAAAACTTATATCTCCATTAGAGCCTTTTCTTTCAGTCCCTAAACTTACCAAAAGAAAAACAATTCATTTGATTTTTAGTTTTTAGATAAGCTAAGTAAAGATTAATTAATGACACAGTTTTGAAAAAAAAAATGGTTACATCAGCAAATCTTATGATTTTTCAGAATATCCCTATTCATTTGTGCGTAGTTTATTTTGGTATGCTACCTTTCAAAAAAACGTGTTTTTACGTTTTTTAAAAAATAATTTTAGTTTTCGTTAAATTTTAATTTTGATATTAAACCCCTTTTTGATGATCGATTTATGACGGAATTGTAAATGTCGAGGAGAAAAAGATGGTTTAGATGGTCTGTGGTGCGATTCAGGTACTTTGAACAGAGCTTTTGCGTCCAAAATTCAATTAAAATCCGATTTTATACAAAAGAAAAAAAATTAAAACATAATATAATAAAGTGACTTCTTTTTTATTAATTTTTATAAAAATATGCAAATAGAAATTTTTGCAAAACTAGATCTGTAAATGAAATAATAAGAAAAAATAAACTTGAAGTAGGTCCTTGTTAAAATTATTTTTTGATTTTTTTTCTCCGAAAAAAAAATAGGACAAAAAACTGAGAAAAGTCTGTATCTCACAAGTCCAACATACACAACATTTTAAATGGCGATATATAAATATGGCAAATATTAGCTTCAATAAATTTTATCAATAGCGGCTTTATTTCTTTTTAAAATTTATACTAATCTTAGGATAAAATTTCTCTGTCTAAAATTTATGTTAAAATTTCTTATTTATTAGCCGCCCGAAGATGGTCTGTAGTACAACCGAAACCCTGCTAATAATTCTCTAAAAAAATAAAAATTATAATAATATTTTTTTGTAAAGAGAGAGAAAAATATTTCAGTTTTATTATCAGTGTGTTTTTAACTTTTTGATTTTATATGCCCCAGTTTTTCGTCTTAGAGTGTCCAAAATTGGTCCTTTTGGCTCCATTCCAGCATCAAGACTTGTCATAAAAAGAGCCAAAGCATTGATCTTGCAACAAAAACGAAAAATATGAAACAAAGAGAAAAGAGGAAAAGTTCGCGTTTTAGTATAAATTACTTGGTCATGGAACTTTAAAATTGTGAACGTACTATTATTAATTTGACATTTGAACTTACCTAATCTCACTTTTTGACACGGAACTGAAACTAAATCTGATGTAATATGAAAAAACATTTATATTGAGTACAGCAAAATCTTGGAGTGTTGTAAAATTTGTAATGCCAAATTTGGCGATAAATTTAAAAACGTAAATTCTTAGTATATTATTTAAACAATGACAGATCTTAAATTTAATTTAGTTTTTTGTATTTAAGGAAGATAGATTAAAATTGTAGAAAAGAAAAATGAGGAGAAAACAGTTGCGTTTAATTTATTAGGAGCGCTGTTTTGTGCATTAAGTTTGAGGAAAGTTGAGTCTTGGTTTGTGGTTAATTTTGTGGTTTTAACATTGCAAGGTGCAGTTTTTCGCAGTGGGAGCTTGTGGGTCGGACGGGTCAATAGAAGTTTCTTGTGTGAAAATAAACTAAGAAGTATAGAGTGTTGGTCGTTCTATTAGATTGGGTGTTTCGTCGAAAGATTTGAAATTATGTTTTGAATGGATTCAATTACGTCCACTCCACTTTCATTCACTTTCATTTTGTTTAGTTTGGATAATATCGATATTGCATGAGAAGGAAATCGATTGTAGAGAGGGTGAGGTCAATAAAGTCGTTAAGTGTGCATTAAGTGTCGGATACCGCGGATGTGCGAATAGGGCAAAAAGTAGCGTCATTGGAATGTGAATAAATAGGTTCGATAAGAAGGCAGGAGACAGAAAGGGTGCGTGCAATTAATCGCAGCCGCGACTAATCCCAGATAACGACGGGTAATGAATAGACAGAACAGATACCAACTTGGGGAAGAAAACTATCGGTTTTGGAATTGGAGCGGAGGCCATGTCCCGGAATTAACAGCGTTTTTTCTTTCTGATAACAATTATCCGGATTTATGGCGCACATCCTTCAAATGGAATTAACGCGAGCTCCGCTATAAAACAACGATTTGTCTGGAGCTTTAAAGGCTTGCCGGCCTTCCGACTTAGCAGTTTCGAGACTGGCATGGCATCCATCAGGGCCTACGAAACTACCGATACTTCCACCCGGAAGGACAACCCGCCGCAGAATTACTCGCCGAATTACACCAAACCGATACTCGGACTAACGATCACCCAATATTGACTACGTTACTACAACCACAAACATTTCACAAACCTAACCGCAAATCATTCCACCAAGGATTTCAAACGACAAAAAACTCGCCTCAAACCCATTCCACTCACTTAATCCCCATTTACACTTAGGGACTTCATTTTTCAATACTACAGGCAAATTTTGATGAAGGTCGGGACTAATAAAGTTATGTCTCTATATCCATATTTACTAACAAAGTTACACTTCCGCTCCCACCTCATCAACTCATCAACAGTTCCAAAATAATATTGTACTCACAATAATCTCTAGTTTTTTTAAGCTCGATATCGATACTATCAAATTTTAAAAACAATTGTAATTTAAAAACAGGAAGATTTTTTTAATTATTGGTAAGACATAAGGTGGCGCTCTTCGAAAAATCGGTGTTCTCGGTGTGAACTTTGGGTCAAGATAACGTATTATTAAGATTATGTTTTTGAATTTTTTATATATTAAACATTATTTAAAAATAATGCCCCATTTTAAAAAATAACAAAAATAAAATGGGGCATTACTTTTATAAACAAAAAATTTCAAATAATTTTAAAGAAAAAGATCTAATATTTTGCCAAACAACAATCAAAAATTTCTTTTTCTTTACCTAGATATTAAATGTATCTTTTTTAAATAAAAGCATTTTTTTCTTAAAATTAGAAGATTTACTAGACATTTTCTTGCTCTTTTATATACTACTAGTCTGGTCTATGTATGTATGAAACTATTCAAGATTAACTCAATAAAGTGTTCAAAATAAGAAAATTTTATCTTTTTTTTAATCAGTTAAAATGTTTGCCCACAAATATAAAACTTAGTAAATAAACTACTGCACTGTGTTATGTTTAATATATAAAAAAAATCAAAAACGTAATCTTTATATTTTGTACGTTATCTTGACCTAAAGTTAAAACTAGAGTAATCTACACCAGTAGATTTAAAACTTTTTAGTTACTAACCATTTCTAGTATTTAAAATACAGAGCGCATAGTTAAAAAGATCAACAGTTTTGCGGTTGCTGTCTGAAAAAAGTTCAAGACCCAACGCTCAACAAGATATTAAAAAAGAACGTTATTTATAAATGCATCAAAGGTTATAAACTAAAGAAAAAATGTTATGGCGCGGCTTTATAAAAAAGGAAATCTCGAACTTCAACAAGCACGTGTCAAAAAGCTCCACTTTTTTATTGCTAGACCTGTCAGTCGTTTAAATACAATATAAAATATTCTTGTATCAGTAAAATTAAGTAAAGAATAATAATATAACTTAAATTCAAAATTTCCAAATATTTAAAAAATACATTTTAACAAGAAAATCTTGAAATCAATAACAATAAAATTATTTAAAACAAACAATATACAAGTATGGTTTCATATTTTCGACAAAAACACATATTAATACGTTTTCTATTAGAAGATTGTAAACCTTCGAAAATGTAATGACTAAAGCTGCTCTATTCTGAATTTGGAATTTTCAAAAAGTTTTGTTTTATTTAAAAAAAAATTTGAGTCATTATTAGACTTCGGTGGGAATATGGGAACAAAAACCCTTTACAGTCGTCTAGCTAACTACTCGTACCCGCCACGCGATAAAGCATTGAGACTTAAATTGGTCGATAGCGGTACTAATTCGGTACTACTATCGACCAATTCAAGTTTCAATGTTTTTTGCGTGACAGAAGCGAGTAGTTAGCTAGACGACTGGAAAGCGTTTTTGTTCCCATATTTCGTGCGAGCTCTAGTCATTATACAGACTGTTTCATAAGTGATAATAAACCTGCAAAGCTGAAAACACAACCAGCAATCCAATTCCAGAGTTAACGTAGATTATATTGTTTTCAAATTTTATTTGACAAATGTGTCACCGATAAAAAAATAAAATGTATTCAAACGATGAAAAAACCGACATAATGTTAATATATGGGAAAAAATGCCTCTGCCGCGGTGCGATTGTACAGAAACGTTTTCCGGGTAGAAGAATTTCCTCTCACATCATATTTGAAAGACTTGAAACTACCTTAAGAAAAATTGACCACCTTCAAAAAAGCCAAAAGCAAGCAGAGCTACTGTTCCTGTTCACATGTAAGCCAAAGAATGATCTTACAAGCAAGTGGCATTAGTTTGTCTTCAGTTAACCGAAAGATTAAATGATTTTTTATTTTGTATTTGTATACAAAAAAATAACTACGTTACTTTTGGAATTGTATTGCTGGTTGCATTTTCAGTTTTGCAGGCTCATTATCACTCGTGAAACAGCCTGTATACCAATCATTTCTACTAATTGTAAACAAAGTGTTTTTTTCTAAAACTCAAGTCAAAGTTCTTCAGATTTTTATAATTTATGATTTATGAACACGATTACAGTTGAAGCAATAAAAACTGGAAAAACTACCTATATAAATCGTATCTTGCTTTTGAAGTATATAGTTTTCAGTTTTCATTTTTTGCGATTTACTAACATCTTATGAAGTTAATAGATTCACTTTTGCAAAAAATTCTTCTAGAAAACAATTTATGGAAATCATAGAAGTCGTAATTTTAGCTGCATGTTTAAATTCACATATTCGAGCATTAAAAGAATTCAGGTTGGATTGGTTGTTGTCGTGGAAAAGTATTAAAATTTTCGATAATACCGATAGTATCTCAACTTGAGATTAGCTCATTAGATTAGTAGTCTCTTCTATGACAAATTTACCATTATTCTTATCAAAACCTATTACCACATTTTAACAGGTTAATTTATGTATGTTGTGTTTTGAGCTAATTTTATTTTTTTTAGTAAAGATAAGATTTAATAAAAGAATAATTAAACAATTAGATTATTTAGTAAACATTTTTCCATACTATGACTTCATTGGTCGCTAACTTGTGCAGTCAAATGGAACGTGTTTCAGTACAAGATGGCCATTATTTAAAAATAAAATTAAAAATGCATAAAGAGTTTAAATATAATTTCTCGAGCACCGTTTTTCCGCAATTTAGAAGCTATTTTCCTGGAAATTTCACTGGAAAATCTATTATCTCATTAACTTCTTACACCATCCTTCCGGCCACTCATTTTCTATAGTATTCAGTTAGCAGTAACCATATGCATGGCTAAGCTAATGGCCAACTATTATTACTATACGAAAATTTAGACTGTGACAGTGTTAGATTAGCTATATTTTGTGTGATCCCATTCTAAGTTTATGATAAAATGTGTTAACTCGACTATGTATTCAATTTCTATTCTAAATTGTTGTATAATATCCTTTGAGAAAATTAATTTAGATATTGTAGTCCTAGTATGAATATTTTGAGATATTTTTAGTCCGCCTCTTGTCATGCGAATAAGTACAATCCAATTTAAATCGGTGCAGCTGACGGGTGTATAACTAGTTGTCCTAGAAATCAGCAGAAATGGGAGATCTTTTATGTTAATTAAATCGATGTCAAACACGATTAAATAAAGTTTTATTTTTGATCACCGTGTACGAATTAAATTGGGCTATGTTATTATCCAAACCAAGAAGCTTTTATATGAAATATGCTTGTATCTCTTTTATAGAGATTTAACGTTATTAGGCAATTATTCAGCCTTACTCTCATTTATCAATTTAAACTCGAGTATCAACTGTGAAAATATCTCTTGGGGCACCTGATCAATAAAGTATTTTAAATCTAATAACTACAGAAAAGAAAATTAAAAAAACTCCATATAACCTTTAATCGTTTCGCATTACACAGCTTTGCAGCTGAGCACATTTGGCTTAACAAGAAACGCTCTAGAAGAAAATTAAGTGAAAATATATTAAACCTGTTTCGGAATTTCCCGAGGCACACATTTTTATAATTTTATAGTAAGCTTGTCGATAGTGACAAATTACTCTTTTTCTTTTATCTCAATCAATCACCAAGCCCACTATTAATGATCAAGTTGATTGGCAAAAAATGCAAAAACTAAGGCCTGTCGGATTTGAATAAAGTTGCGCTTTGTCTTACTCTGTCTTAAAATTAATGAAAATGAAATTAAGCTCATTTATTAACGGGTAACTGAATTAAAACTGTTTTTGATGGAGTCAGTGATTTTTATTGATCAAAATTGTTTTGTTTGGGCAATTATCGATGTAACGAGTGCGAGCTTTCTCAGTGCTGAAAAAAAAATGTGAATCCGTAGACAGAAAACGTGATGACCCAGCTGTAACGAATAGCTCTCTAGTGGCTAATGTTGCCTACGATCAAAAACTCGTCCCAAGCTCAATTTTCTCGTCACTTTCAAACAACTTTCTTTCAATCTCCAACTCTGAAAAGATTCTGTGTGCCCCTCGACAATTTTAACATAAGGCATTCCTTCGATATTTCATATATTCCATCTTGCGACTGTGTATTTACAATACTTTTTTCGATTGCACCAGGCTAATAAAGACACACTTGAGCGAATAAAGAGGATAGGGAACGGAAAGGGACTAGTGTGATGTTTGTAAGATGTAAGAGGAAGTAATGTTGCAATTAATCAAAAAGTAGCTTTTAATTTATTGTGTTCTTAAATCGTATATCAATGTATGTTGTGGCTAATGATAGATTGGGGAAGGGAGAAATAAATTGGAAAAGAATATATAAGCGAAAAGAAATGAAAAATCGTGCGGATTTTTCGTCGGTCTGAAGTGGGATCATAATTCATATTTTCGGCGAGTGCTAGTTTATCTGGGCTAGATGAAGCTTGACGAATGGATGAAGGAGATGAACGCGATGAACCCGCTCGATTAAGCCATATATTTTAGTTACACGGGAAACTTGAAATCGACGTTCCGATCTCATGAAATGTTTATACGCCATTATATTTCCCCGAGACGGTTTCGGCGATCGCTAGCAAACATCATTATGACTACTTGTAGGTTATTACGTGACAATTCAGGAAACTGACGGGTAAGATGAATGGCGGCACTTCTTCATCCAAAAAGTCATCAATGCAGACTTTTCTTGAAAGCGACGTTTTTCTTCAATCCGAGTCAAGTGGAAGTAATTTCCTGAAATTGCTATATTACAGTTTGAGTCACTTATTTTAATTGGTGTCTTAAATCCGGTCTCTGCAACGCAGGCCCTGATGATAATCAATTTCTTCGTCGGCTAGATGCGCCGCCATCAAATCCTTATCAAGTATGCAGTATCTCCTGGTTTTTGTATAGTCATTTGTCTTAATTCCCGTGACCGGAACGGATAAGGGCGGGGAGGACATTACGCGTATCCTGGCAACGGCATCAAAACGAGCCTCGCTGATGACATGCACTAACTCGACTTGTTGTTTCAGATCCCATGACGAAGCGCCGTGACTGGCATGGGGGGTGAGAAGACCCGGCCCATGTGGTGGCACACGCTACCTACCATGCTGGTGCTGGCGACGATCGGATCTGCCAGTGATGGAGCCATCTGTCCTGCTAGATGCCACTGCAATGACGAAACTCTCACCGCTTCTTGTGGCTCAGCAGCTCTCGAAGTCGTCCCCATCCAGCTCAATCCAGAAGTGCGACATATCGACCTCTCCAACAACAAAATCACTCACGTCTCCTTCACTTTCCGGTTCTACAACAATCTAGTAACACTTGATCTATCATCCAACAAAATCAAAAATCTTGGATCATCCAATTTTGATATGCAACACAATCTCAAACATCTCAATCTCAGCAGAAACGATATAGAAAAAATCTCGAAAGATTCATTCAAAGGACTTAGAGCTGTCACCACTCTAGATCTCAGTCATAATAAACTAAAAGAACTCAAATCGGAAACATTCAGAGAATTACATTCATTACAAACACTGAAATTATCACAAAACAGACTGGTTTATCTAGAAGAAGGAATTTTTAAGTCAGCTAAACATCTACAAGAATTATTTCTCGATTATAACTTATTTCTTGACTTACCATCAGGAGCATTGATTGATACTTTAAATTTACGTTACCTTTCTTTTGAAAGTAACCTTATCAAATCAATAAAAGAAAATCAAATGCCATCACTTCCCGAATTACGAACTTTACTTCTACATAAAAATGTTATCAATGAAATACATCAATCGTCTCTTTCGGGACTTTTAGCTTTAGATCATTTAGATCTGAGTGATAATAATTTTACAGTAATACCAACAGGATCACTTACAAAATTATCAAATATAACAAAATTAAAATTGAGCGGAAATTTTATAAGTACCGTCCCACCGGTTGCTTTTAAAGGACTCTTTCATTTACGTTTTCTTAAATTAGATCGTCAAGAAATTCTTCAAAGGATAGACACCAGAGCATTTGTTGATAATATAAACCTTGAAAGAGTCTGGTTAGATGATAATATAGCCGTTGATAGATTACCAACAAGATTATTTCATGGAAATCCTCGTGTTACTTACTTAAGTGTTCGTAACAACAGATTAACAAATATAGAAGTGACCCATTTCCCTTTAGACCAGTTACGTGTTTTAAAATTAGCTGGCAATCCTTTGGAGTGTAATTGTTCATTATCGTGGCTTTGGAATTTAATTCAGGAACAAAAATTGAAGCGAGTGATTGATTCCAATAATGTTACGTCTGGAGAAGAAGAGGAAGAGGAGATGATTTCTGATGATTTGGTTGTAGATTTGGAAGATATAAGATGTGCAGGTCCAGAAGCTCTGACTGATGTCCTTTTGGCTGACGCGACTGAGTCCCAAGTGGACTGTTCTGTCAGCTGGATTGCAGCTGTTTCGGCAACACTAACGGCCCTATTTATAGTCGTTATAGTCGGCGGTTTGTTGTATTGGGGCCCGATAAAGAGGGCATGTGCTAAAGAAAAGGAGCTTTCGGGAGTCGAGAGCAGGTGTCGGAATAAAAGCGTCGGAGCTTGTTCGAACGGAAGGAGTGAACCTTTCGAGAACGTAAGGACAGATAAGTGCATGATCGCGCCACCTCTCATACATCACGACTACCGCACGTTACCCTCCTGGGATCCCTACAGCGCGGACTGTGCCGGCAATATGAACATTTATGAACATTTAGATTTAAACAACAAGACGAGGCCTCATATCGTCTACGTGTAACTCCATTGTGATCTGTTCGTGCGGATCTGAGGTTCTTCCTAAAATTCGGGTATAGAAATTTGGCGAGTGCGCCTGCATTTATATTTTATAGAACACGTGTATCATACGTTATATGCCAAGAGCTCGCCTCTCGCTTTGCCAGGAGGCGCTTTTCATCGAGCTCGATTCCCATTCACTCAGTACAGATTCAAAAAGACTGATTCGTTTTTAAAGTGTCCGTTTTTGCTACTCCAAAATGTGTCAAATAGCTTTAAATTAATAATGATGTGTAAAGTTGTGACAAAACTAAAGCAATAAAGATTATCCGAACCGACTGCAATATCTTAATTGCATCTTTTGTTCGCTATTTCTCATCTTTCATGCTGTCAAACATACTGGACCATGTATAGCTGTTCAAACACAAGTTTTATTTAGGAACCTTTACACACAAAATATTTTAATATATAGATTTAACAAAAATCAAAATATTGTCATGTGTACATTTGTCCACAGTAAATAATACCTGTTCTTAATTATGACTACTACTATTTACTTCCTCCTTCATACGTTACATAATGTTTATTAAATTATAAGAAATAAACAATTACAAAAACACAACTGTCATTATTTTCCTTCTTCCAACATACACCACACACCAAACACTCAAACTCTTGTATATTTCTATCTAGTACCTACTATTCGTATTAGCTTAATTAACAATTGTCATTCCTGATCAAAGGGCTCTTACTTTCACTTTCTCACTTTTTTTTCACATTCGCTTTTACGAGGTCACTCGAGTTTCATCATGAAAATTGTCAAATACTAAGAGCTGCTGTAAATGTAAATTGTTGTATCGACCGCACATTCATGCCTTTGTTTAACAACCATCCATTCGCATATTGATGAAGCCGGAAAAGGAGTATTGCATATGTATGTTTATTCTTCTTTTCTACCGCTTCTGCTAGTCTCTTAAAAAAATAACTACCACAATAGCCTAATTTAACCCTCGCCAACTGTATTATTTAAGACAACTGAATCAAAAATCCGATTGTGAAACCACTTATTACAGGGTGACCTTCCTAGTAAATTACACGACATCCGCATAATTATTGAGCACTGTTTTCTCGAAAATTTTGAATTTTGTGTTTGGTGCTCTAAATTGAATTCAGTTTTTAATTACATTTAATGTGAAGTAAGGAATTACCCGCGGGACTCCTAAAAATAAACGAAAAGGTGTTTTGGAATTAATTTTAATTGGTAGGGTACTTAGGAGACGTAAAAAATGTTAATAAGAAATGCTAACAAGGTGAGCATAATTATGCTTAGTCTGAAAAGAATAAAGAACATCCAACGTGAACGACCTTTGACAAAATCAGCTGATAATGCAAGGTAGACAAGTTGATGATGCCCCCAACCTTAGTGACCACTCTTCAAGCATGAAATTTCAATTTATTCATGGTTTAAAGTAGAGTACCGACAGTTCCTAGTTTGTCATTGTTAAAATGATTTTAATTCGTAAAAAAGTAGCCTCGAAATGAAATAAATGTCACAATACTAATTTTTGTAACGTTAATTAAATACGAAAGGTGAAACTAACTATGAAATTCATGTAGAAAATACTTATATCTGCTTTTGATGAAAAAGAAGATACTTCAAAGAGAGTCGACGGAAAAGAAAACGGGATAAGTAGAAAGCTGCCTATTATCGATGTTTGATACATAATCTCTCTGTTGAAAATTAATTAATGAAAATAAGGGCACAACACAAAAATCAAACTTTGTTCAAATACGTTGGTAATTATTGAATTTCTGCCGTGACCAAGGAAAAGTCGGAACAACTTATAAGCACGTACACAAAACATTGCCAAAGAGAAAATCAACGTTGAATAAATAAGTAACACAAAGAAAATAATTTCTTTATTAATATCATTATTATTCAGCTTGAGGTAAGGTCGGATTTGAATTTTTTTGTCTTATCCGGATCATTTCCACCCCTGTCTACATATCCGGCACCCCTTTTATTGCATTAATTTCCTTGGTTTCGGCTCGTTAACTACACTTGTAAATAAAAACGGCCGTCATCGTATCTATACATCTAATTACAAATCCAAACAAGGCAAATTCAATTTACCCATTTACATTGTCATATAAAATGATGCGATCGCATGAGCGTAACTTCGTGTTCCTTCGTGAATGTCGAAGCTTCCACTCCTGCTGCTCCTGCAAAATGGATCGACATTCGTGCATTATTCACCTCAGTTAACAATTCTATGGTGTTGTCATGCGTTTGGTGAGTTCTGTGCGGTGCATACTGGTGCAAAATACGGTAAGAAGCTGTTCCCTCTTAAATAAGTGTATTGTCCTGTGAGAAAATTGTGCAAAAAGATCGTGCAGGAGTCAAGGATTTCCTTTGATAGGTTATTGTAATGTGCGCCGGTATGCGCACGCATCCACCCGCGGATTTATGATTTTCCAGATTTCCTGCTAAATCCAGTTAAATTAGAGCGTATGAGTCAGGAATTGTGGGAGGATTGCGTTTTTGCACAAATTGGGGTAATGCACAGTTAGATTTTCGGCGTGACCGGTGCGGGAAGCGATGCGTGACAATTGAAAGTCGGGTATACAGGGTGAGTCTGGCAAAAGTATATCCTAACTTTTCTCAAAAACTAGTGGTCGCACCGACTTCAGGGTTTGCCATTAAAAACTCTGGTTTTTTCTCTACGCATATGAGTTTTTTCAAAATTTTTCTAATATTCCTTCTAATAAATATTAATTAATTAATATTAATCTGTTGAAAAAATTATCAAATTTACATATTTCTAATGTAATTCTAAATGACGCGTTATTGAAATATTGTTTGTGAAAAAAATTGTAGATAACCGCAAAAAATAATAAAGTTTGGTGCAGCATTGCCAGGTTGCTCGATAATAGGTTGGGCATCCATAATAATTGCTAATACTTTTAACAGACTCACGCTGTATAGGGGTGTGCTTTGCTGCAGTGGATACTCCCCCAATTAAGTAATTCTGTATGGATATTAGATGATAATAGTTGGTGTGTTTCATTGTCTGTTGCAGAACGTTTGACGTCACGTCCGTTGTCTTCACTGAGGATGAAGTTCTCTTGGGTGATTTTATTGTCTGCGCTATGCATGAAACTGAGTTGGTGTTTTAACGGGGAACTCGCTGAGCTGGAATGCCCAGACGATTGCGATTGTCATTACTTCCGGATCAATTGGGTGACGGATTGTTCCGATAGCAACCTCACTGAAATACCGTACGAAGAATTGAGTTTGAACGTATACGTTTTGGATTTAAACAACAATCACATCACTGAGGTCGGGCCGTTCCCTCATGATATCAAAATGCGTCGATTACAAATCGCGGACAATCGGATGACTGAACTGAAGAAAGAGTCTTTCGTTGGACTGAACTACCTAATCGATGCCGATTTTTCAGGCAATATGATAAGGAGAGTCGATCCAGATTCCTTCGAGTAAGTAGAGAATTTGATTAGCTGGATGAGGTTGCATAGAAGGGTTATTTTCAGTGATTCGCCGGGGTTTATCACTTTAGAACTTCAAGACAATCCTTTAGAGCCGGTCGATGGCCCGTTTTTATCCATCAAGTCATTGCTTTATTTGGACATTAGCAACTGCGGGCTAGAATATTTAAATCCACTTTTCTTCGCCAATATAACCGCACTGAGTACGCTCGACTTATCCGGAAATCCCTTAGGCGCGATAGATAATAAAGTATTCGAGCCTTTGACTAGTCTGGAAACGTTGAAAATGAACGACTGTAATTTGACTTACATTGCAAATTACGCCTTCAATTCTTTAGAAAATCTCAAAAATTTAGAATTAAGCGGTAACATGCTTACTACTGATTGGTCATCAGTTCTCGATTATCTCCCCAGACTTGAATATCTCGATCTTCGTAATTCACAAATTAGACATTTACCTGAAATTGTTTTCAAGAATAACACCTATCTAAGAACGTTGATTTTAGCACAAAATGAATTAAATGATTTCGATGTATCACAAACCGTCGGTAAACTCCAACAATTAGATTCTTTAGATTTGTCTTTTTGTAATTTAACATCACCTCTATCTGAAGATGCTTTTGTAAATGCAACGAAAATTCGTAGTTTGTTTTTATCAGGAAATTCATTATTTGCATCTGACTTATTGGTTGCTTTAGCTCCATTATCACATTTAGAAAGACTTTCTTTAAGTAATTGTGGATTAACTCGTCTACCTGATACTTTCCGTAACTTCAAAAGTCTACAAGAACTCGATATTTCTCATAATCCTTTGAATGACGCATTCGTCAAATTATTGACGCCTCTCGATAAATTAGAATATTTAAATATGGGTTACAGTAATTTATCATACATAGCCCCAACGTCATTTTCGAAAATGACAAATATGAAACGATTAGTACTTTCCGGAAATGACTTGAATAATTTAGAAGCTGGTCTTTTTGGTAACTTAACTAAACTCGAAAGTTTAGAATTAAATTTCTGCGGATTAAGACGATCGATTAACGCAACATTATTCTTCAATAACTTAACTTATACCGATCTAACTGAATTACAATTGGCCGGAAATCCGGTACAAGTCGCAAAATCAGGTCCTCTTTTACCTAAACAATTATCAAGACTGCTAACATTAGACTTGAGCAATTGCAATTTGACGTTCTTACCACTGGATGCTTTCTATTGGACTAGAAATATTACCACATTGATTTTAAGCGGAAACCATTTTTCCTCGCCCGATAATTTACAATTCCTTGAATTACTACCTAAACTAAAAGTGCTCGATTTGAGGTACAATAAATTATCGTCATTTTCTCCCAAAACGATTTATTTAAATCCCAATGTGGAAAAACTAAAACTGATCGGTAATCCCTGGCGGTGCGATTGCACCGTTGCCGAATTATGGGATTGGGCGAACTTAGAAAAAGGCAGTCTTGGAATTTTAGAAGGCTCAACCATCGCAGCTGAGCACGTCACAGTCGGCAAAACCAAACGCAAAAAATTACTCGTTTGCAATTACGACACGACGCAACAACCTCTGCCGATTATCACAAAAACGGTGCGTGGCCGGCGGCCGTTTATTAAGCCCCAAAGAGTGCTAACTTCCACGAATCGTACTTGGGCTAAGTACGTCCGAGAGTCCGGATGCGAGCAACTCCCCATCTTGCAAAGATCACCACGAGCGGCCGAAGCAAACTTCCGCGGATCGGAATTAGAACCCAACACTTGGGCTGCAGCCGCGATTAATGCAGCCGTTGTCTATATCACCCTAATGACGATTATCGGAATTGCCTTTCTTTTCACAAGAAAAAGGCGAACACCCAAACCCCTACCCGATAAAAATAACTAAACTTTAATTTCCAGTAGTTTGTGATAGATCGAAACGTTCCTTAAGTCTAGCTAGGTTTTTTTACGTAATAATAAACTCTGTTAATTGTGTTAATCACGAGTCAGCAATTTCATAGAAAACAATTTTAATACATGTAAACAATAAGTGTGAAAGGTATTTGTTTAATAACGTAATCGTGTTAATCTATTGCGTTTTTTCCTTTACAAAGACTGTTATGTTGTTGACGTTTTTTTTGTATTTAATTGGGTGTGGCTGTTATTTTATACCAGAGATTGCTAATAAATATTACTCATTTATTAAATGTTGTTTTCGATATGGATTAGTGTGATCCCCACAATAAATATGCAAATTTGTGCGTGTACTACTCTCCTTCTTTCGCATATGACCCTTCGAATTATATTCCTTGCTGGAGGCGATTTTTAAATTGAACTCCTTTTAGTAAAGGGAATAGGTAATGCTATACCGGCTATAACTCCAAAATGGCCACCTCTCTTACCCTGTCATAGAAGGCGGATTTCCAGCAGTTCCTGTAATTGCAAGTGGAACGTGAACAGCCCTTGTTTCGGCCCTTCTGCCTCTCCTAATTAGAACACAGCGCCCCTTATACCCAACCACCTACTCTCCGATAACAGGGACACCTACAAGCTGGTCCCAAACTAAAACTATCGTCAACACAACAATTTTCATATTATCTTTAGTTAACTTAACAAGGAAATTGTAGGCTGTTCTTTAAATTTATTTACATACTTGTTCCCTTATTATATTAGCTGATAAGTTGCATTTTGTTTTATTTTTGTACTGCAATTTTGTAATTACATTTGTCACAGTATTAAAGCGTACCTTTTCAAACGTCGCGTCTTTCATTTCCTTTCTTCCTGCCTTATAATTAAATAATAGCACAGTTCATCGAATTGAATCAACTCAATCGAAAAGAATACACTCAATAATCGTTCATAAATTATTTTATTATTACCATTTAAAAAAAATACAATTTTCTTAAGCATACCAAGTCATAATTAAAACAAAAAAATTCTTAAGTAGATGAAACAATTGAATGAGAAGGTAAAATACAACAGAAGCGAGTCTTATGATATGAATACTTAATGGAACAACTTGTATGAGAAAAGTGAAAGTTTTCAAAATTTGAGTTTGTTGGAGTTTTTTTTTACATCATTGTCTGCGTATTTCTCGTAAGCGTTGAGAAGAGTGGTCATCATAGGTTCCAGGTATTCAATAGACCTCTTGTTGACTTTACGAGGGAGAGAAAATTGCTCCCAAACATCTAACGTATCGCAATTTCCAAGTAGAAAACAGATATTATGAACAAACGGAAATAGGAACAGGGATAGAAGTCCGACAAACCCAGCTCCAGCCGCTAATACCACGGTGCTAATTGCTGCAAAGTTATAAAATGACCAGTTAAGACCCGCTACTTCACTCCTATCATCCTTCTTGGAGGGATTTTCTGTCGGACTTGTTGCGACGGTGGAAATTACAGCCAGGGTCGCAAAGACGAGGGTTCGCTTTGTTAAGACCATCTAAATTCGTGTAACTGAGTTAATTACAAAGCGACAAAAATAATAAAAGGGTCTTACCTTGGAGATGTGCACTACACGAGGGGTTTGGAAAGACTGAAGATTTTTGGAAACGACAATGAGCAGGTAGTAATTGCATTGGAGGGATGGAAATGGTTTTAAAATACCTTGGCTTATCTGCGAATTGACAAGCTGTCTATTCTTAGCAGATAGCGGAAATGAAAACGAAAATGGATTTTAAGAATTTCAAAAATATGCCTTTCAGAAAAGAATCTTTCGATCCAATAATTTATTGCGGTGCCGTTTCATTGTTATTCTTTTAATTTAGTTAATAGAGGCACAGAGGATTCATTGGTAATCGCATAAATTCAAGGGTGAGCTGTAAATTTTGGTGTAGTAGTGCTCTTCCGTAATTGCTCGGTAAAATTTACATTCACCAACATTTTTACAAAAAATCGCATAACTGCTCTATTTATAAATCACCTCAATATTTTTTTCGCTATTTAATACGTCATAGAATAATTTACCAGATTTTCTACACTTTAATCTTTATGTAAACAAGTAATTAAAACGCAATGTCGGAAAAATTATTATATAAGCACAGAGCCATAAAATGAATTTAACAAATAATTGGAGTGTGGGTTTCAGCAAATTAAACCCACAATCCTAATTATTTTTTTTTATCAAAAACTCTATTTATTATGACCAATTATTTTTGGTTAACGTACATACAGTATTTTTTTGTTATTTTGGTTCTACACTTTCAACCCAGCTTGATATATGACCTTTGGTAGAAGGTAGTTAGTTATATCGGGTGGACCAATTGAAAGGATCGGGGCGTTTTTTAACTAAACTATAAAGAATTTAGAAAAAACAAAATATATGTATTAAATGGTTATAAAAATGCTACGCGAGGCTATGTTAGAAACATTTTATTCGTTTAAATTTTTAAGATAACGATAGCAACACTTTTGTTTATTTTTTTTGTGAAATTTATCTTTAATTTTTTTTCAAAACAAGCTTTCTAAAAGAAATGTTGCTGTATTAATTATTTTAATATTTATGACCTTATAAATTTTCAATAAAAAATTAAACCGAATATTATCTTTGATTTCCGCCACACCTACAAGATATCTGGTTAATTCAAGTAATGCATGTTGAAAAAACTAATAACAGTTCTTTAAGAAAGTCTAAAAAAATTATTTGTTTGAATAATTAATAATTTAACAATAAAACTTAGTGTGTTTGTTTTTAATTTTTTTGTTATTTTGTAGTGTACATTGCGAGTATGTTGTAGTACTAGGTATAAATAAATAAAATGTAAATAGTACAAATTAAAAACGCACAAATTTCTATTTAAGTAAATTGTTAGAAGAAAAATGTTGTCAAAACTGTCTTTCACCTTACTAACGCCAATGGAAGGTCAAGTAGGCGTTCTTACTCACCCCCGAGCTGTTCTATTGCTATTGTAAAATTTAAAAATATAATTTATTGGCTGAAAACCCATTTTTATAATTATTTTCGGATGGAAATAACGAAAGCGCGGAATAATGGCAAAAAATTGCAATATTGTTGGTTGGAACCACGAAGTAAAGTAGAAAGGAGTATTCACTCGCCGGGTAATCTCACATAAAAATATCCAAGAAATATTAATAATTTAAACTCGAGATACTTTATTTTAAAATATCGCATGAGAGACTTTATTATACAAAATTTAATTCCCTACAACTTTTTCCTTTAAGACTTTTGTAGCTTTGACAGTTGCACAACGTTTTTAAATGTACAAATTTCAACTTGCATTTCCTTTTTAATGTTGCAGCAACTTTTAATATAAATATTAAGAATATAATCCTCCATATGACATTATTGCTGTGTTATTAGTAGTAAAACTATTTTAATTTAAATTTTTTTTACCGCCTTTCTCTCTCAGCCTTTTTGTAACTCGGAGTGGCAAAGCCAAACGCACCTACTCTGTCTTTGTTTGTCTCATTCAGGACAGATAAATCCGTCGCATTATTTGAATTCAAGATTTACTAATATAAAGACTGTTTTCGTGACAACGTACGCTCTTTCTACCTCATCTAATAACTGAGTGCACAAAGAGCGTGTGTTGTTTTGGATACAGTGTCAAAAAGCATCAAGATTTTATCACCAGAGAGAGATAGTGAGATATGGACTCAACGAAGTAGATAAGGAAAGAGGCGGTGTACTTGGAGTGGCAAAGCTGAACGCAGCTAATTAAAGTAATTCAAGATTTACTAATATAAAGACTGTTTTCGTGACAACGTACGCTCTTTCTACCCCATCTAATAACTGAGTGCACAAAGAGCGTGTGTTGTTTTGGATACAGTGTCAAAAAGCATCAAGATTTTATCACCAGAGAGAGATAGTGAGATATGGACTCAACGAAGTAGATAAGGAAAGAGGCGGTGTACTTGGAGTGGCAAAGCTGAACGCAGCTAATATAGGGACACATTTATGAACCACAAGCAATTGGTTGACTCTCATAGTGAATAGTCCTGTTATAGTTTGTGGTAAAAGTCAAAGTATACTAATATTTCGTTCTTTCTTGAGTAAGAACATCATTAATTTGCAAAAAAAAAGGAAGAGTGGGAAGATTTTAACCAAAAACTAAATAATTATAAAAACTTTATTAAAAACTTAAAAACATGAAAAAACTAAAACTACGGAATGTAAGAATTAAAATTTAAAAAATTCAATAAACTTTGGTATTGCTGTAATACTGATATCAGCCACTTCCTGAAGTGCAAGATCCAATCTTTTAATTATGGATCGAAAGTTCCTTACTTATTCATTTTCTGGAACATTTCATTAATCGTTAGCTGTTTTTGTCTTTTCTTGACTTTGTCTTGCTTCAACTCAGATTCCAATCTTCTTTTCTGTACTTTCTGCAAATTCTCGACGCAGGATAAGGCTGGATCTTGCACTTCCTGAAGTGGCTCTGGAAGGACTACTACTCCATCACCGATTTTTAGAACGCATTCACAAGCCGGCATTTGTTCTTCATCTGAAGGATAGCCCTTAGAATGTATTGCATCAGATTGAGTAGATGATTGTGAAGTTGACGTCACCACTGGTAACATTACATCAGAATACAGAGATGAATCTTGAGAAAAAAATCGACTAACTACTGTCTCAATGTCCGTCTTTTTAGTCTTTGTAAATTTGCTCAACTTCTTTACAAAGGGATTACCCAAAACTGGATCAGTGGAACACCCTGGTTGTGGATCCTCATTTATCGCAGTTACATCTTCGTCATCTTCCGTATCCTCAGAAGGAGACTCCATGGGTTTGTTCCCCAAGGATAAATCTAATTCTACTATTAGCTGGCGTTCACTTTGTGAAACGATGTCATTTCTGTCTCTCATATAGAAGGCCAATTCCCTATCTACTAATTCATCTTCATCGATTTGTTCCTGGCCAGACCTTTCCCTCATATTAATGATGTAATCGTGGGCCTCATCCTCGCCGAGTTCTACCATGTTTCTGTTAGAAGCAGGAATATAAGTTGGCGGAATTGCAAACGAAGATGAAGGTTCGCTTGAGGTGCTGAATAAGTCAACCATTCCCGGACGGATCTTGAAATTTGGAGACCAAATACTATATCGACTAATCTGTAAAACAAAGTACCAAGAAAAATTTAAACAAAAAAAAATCTTTATAGGTACCATCGTATTCAAAACAGTCTTCAAATTACATAAGTCACTAGATGTAATGTAAGAAGTACCCAATTGGTTTGTCTCACAATACTGGCGTTAAAATGGCAGATATTTGATGATTTTTGAGAATTTGGTGTGATAATTTGTCGAGTATTCAAATTTATCACCTTTATGGCGCCAAAATGGAGGTAATTGTGGTACTCTACATATCTAAATTTTGAAGAATGTTTGAAGAAAACAAACTTTGAAGAATGTTTTTACTCTTGAAACGTTTTTGGGAAATTAAAAAACCTTAACTGAAGGAGACTGAGTCAAAGTCTAAAGTTATATTCAGACTAAAGTCTACCCAATGTAAAAAAATATTTTACTGTCTTATTACTTACGTCAGCTGGAGGTCTCCAGTTGGCAAACCTAGCTAATGTATTTACATCTATATTGCCCAATGCGATATCGAATGCAAGTGAATTACTAAAAAATTCACCCGCGTTAGCAGTATAAGGAATTTCCGCCTCAGGGACTGGGTTTAACGGTACCAACTCCCTTCTAATAGGATCGAATACGACCTGATATTTAAAAGTTGCATCCGCTAATAGGAATTTATTTTTGTATTCAGGGGTGATTACTAAATTACGCTTATTTAGATAAGCAGGAATTTTATCTAAAAACTAAATTTTTCATTAGACACATAATAACACAACTAAATAAAAAAACATACTAGTCTTGGATCAGTTTCGGCAGTGAGTTTAATAAATTTTAATGCTGTTTTCAATCCAATTCCAGGTAGCGAGTCCAAATAATCACAGCCAGATAGAATGCACATATGCCGAAACTTGTCAAATGAATATTTCTCTGGTTTCATCTCCATAGATAGATGAATTTTATCCGCTTCTATCAGCTTGCCAGTACCATTTTGGTCCATTTTATATAACACCTTAAATAATACAATAAAAAAATTAAACAAGTTTCCATGTGGCAACCTGAGTTTCTTAAGATTTTAACCCACACTGGACTATACCTAAGAAACTACAAGGAATTTATATCTAGGTAAATACCCCAAAATATGTTAAATAAATAATGGATCGAGTCAGGTCAAAGATCTATATTGTAAAACTCGAAAACTATAAACATTTGAGACTATTTTGATTATTTAGCTTTCTTTCAACGAAAAGTATGACCTTTTCAAATTTCTAAAGTAATTTCAAAAACATGCTGTATGTCATTTTTTGGTTTTGGGTTTTGATGGTTTTGGTAGATTTCTCGTACATCCGATTTTGAGATAAATTTAATGATGTAAACAGTTTTACACTATCACCTTTTGTTTTTGAGATATAACGCCTTTATGAATTTTATTTGATCTCTTAAAAAATCCAATTAAAAAAATAAAAGTTGGTGCTACTATAAAATTTTACGTAGAATTGAATGATGTAAGTACCTAAATATTTTTGTAAGTATTGCTTAATTTTTGAAAAACCATGGATGTATGTGACTCCAAAAAAATCTTTTCTCTCTCTCTTTACAAAGTGTCCCAGAAAATCGTTCCTTTAGAACAAGAAATTCTTGAGATCAAAATAAGGCAGTTTAACACAACTTACCTATAGATATACCTAATTGCACCGTTTAAAAGCTAGAAAACACCAAAATTAGAAACTAAAATTTGTTTTTTATTATTAATAATTTTTTAACCACTCTTGATTTTTATAAGATCTGTATCATTTTTAAACATTTTTTTAACTTTTAATTTAAACTCTAGATTGGAAACGGTGCAATTTGAGATAGATGTAGTTGCCTTAATTCGGTTTGTTTCCTTCAAGAATCTTAAGTTGTCTTTTGGGAATGTCTTCCTAAGACATTTTACCAATTTTTTTTTGAAAAGTACTTAAATTATGGTTTTTAAAACAAGAAAAAGAGATTTAACTAGTCAGCATAAAATAAGATTAATAAAATACCGACGAACAAACATTTATAAAAAAAAATACAAATTTTAGTTTAACAAAGTTATTAAATTAATTATTGTTTCTTAATTAGATACTTTAATAAATTTTTTATAATGTTTCTTCTATGGTTATTTAATACATTTTTAATACGTTATTTTATATTGCAATTGTAGTCATATTGACATAATCATTGAATAAAAATTTTAACAATGGTTAGACACAAAAAACCATTAAAAGAACCATTTATGTACAATAAGCCTAGTTTAAAAAATATATATTTTATGCTTTTCTTTACACGGACAACTTAGGTTTCTTTTTCAAAATTGCCTAATTTTTAATTATTTTTCAGAAAAACTTTGGAAAAGTATATTTTTATAGAAAGTCACAACCAATTATGGTATTTAACATAACAAATAGTTTTTGAAGTAATGTTAGAAATTTTGACAGGTAATAGCCCTTGTTGATAGAATTAACTAATAGAATTAGGATTACGCCATTTTCCTAAGAAAGCACGAAGTTGGAGGGTATGTATCTAGCCGATTGTAAAGTGGCAATCCTGCATGAAAAGAGGTCTTACAAGACGAATAAACTTTATTAGTTTTTGCGGTTATCTACAATTTTTTTGAAATATTTTTTTCACAAAACAATATTTCAACATTTTTACATTTAGAATGACATTAAAAAAATGTAAATTTTATATTTTTTTCAAAGAATTAATATTAATTAGAAGGAATATTAGAAAAATTCTGAAAAAATTCACATGCATAGAGAAAAATACAAAGCTTTTAATGGCAAACTCTGAGTTGATGTGATAACTAGTTTTTGAGAAAAGATGGGATAAACTCTTAGCAGACTCACCCTGTATATCTTAAAAATTAAAAAGTATAATAAACTTTTAATTACATCATTCGATCCTATTCAATTCTATGGTAATTCTAAGAAATCTATGGTAATACCAACTTTTACTTCTTGAATTGTTTAAAAATAAAAATGATTCGAAAATGTAAAAAAAAAACAAAAATCAAAAAAGCCTTGCATCTCAGAAACAAAAGCATAAAAAACAAATCACCCTGGTCACAATAAAAACGTATATGTTACCGCAAAGGTAAGGAATCCAGTAAATGTGAACAATTTATTTTTATGAATACCTGTGAGAAAAAAGGCGGTTATGGCGTCAGTACAAGTTTAGTATTAAAGTGGGGTATCCCTATCTGAGAGTAAATAACCGTTCTGAGCTGGTTTACCCAATATTTATGTCAGTGTCAAAATTTGATGTCCCAAATTGTAAAAGTGTATTAGTACCAAAACATCAAAAAACAAAAATTATATATAAAAACACGTGGCGACAACTATGTGTCTTTTGTTTTTCATTGATTGGCCTGGTCATGTGATACAAATGTTCGTTTGATTATGGTGTTTGCATTTTTCAAATGGAATTTGGGATAATTTAGAGACTTTTATGCTTAGAGCTGTACTATTGTACATTTTTTTCCTCTAAAACCAGAGTTATTACGTAAAATTTTCAAAAAACGAATTGTTGGTATTACTTCGAAACTTTAGAACAATAGAAAGGAAACATTGACACCAGATTGTGTACTTTAAACAGTAATATTTGTGTGATAAATCCCATAAAAATCATTAAAGTAAAGGAAAAAGCTACACAAAGAAATTTCCTAGGTTATTTGATGACAAAATACGTAATTTTGGCTAGCACTGCCACATTGAATTTGACACTAATGAAAAGAATTTATCATTAATCACTCTAAATTTTTTCATAATTTTTTAAACATTGATTTTATTTTTATTTGCTAGTGTAGAAACGAGAGATATCATTGAAATTTCAGCTCTGGTTTCTCAAGGTCCAAAAATCTTAGTCGAAAGAATGCATTATTTTACATGCTTTGTAATTCTTTGATAATTTTCTAGACAACGCTTTTCATTTACAATTTCAGAACAGATGAGTCTAAAGTTGTCTGTCACTGTTTATTAAAACCTCTATACATAAAAAATTTGGCGCCCTCTAGGTGTCAAATGGCGCAACTTGGCTATAAAAATATCAGGTTGCTTCCTTTTTAGGCCATTATATCAATTTTTTTGTAATGAAGAACTTACATGACTACACCCGAACAGTAACAGATCTGAATCTTCCGTGATAATGCATCTAGCAATTTTTCTCAAATTAAAAAAGGCCAACTGTGCGTCGGCTTCATATGGGGCTACAATGCAGTCCACCCCAAGCTTGCGACACTCCCGTATCAACGTCAAAGCCATATCTGGCGTAATTTCAATCGCTTGTAGAAAATATTTGCGTGCCTCGTCAAAATGCCCCAATCGATAGGCCTCCAGACCTAGCCTTTGAGCCCTTTCTCTTGCTTCACGCCTCTTCTCTTCAGTATCTCTCTTCGCTAGCAATCGACGACCGTCAAAGACCATAATAGGCTTAATGTTGTAACTTAAGAGCAACCTTACATATTTTATGCAGTAGTTGATGTGCCTGTGAAGCCCCCAACTTACAATTAGAGAAAGAACCAACAAAGATGATATACTTACATATCTGATTCTTTGAGTTTGGCAAGCTGCATGATACAGGACCATGCTCCCCTGTGCAACCAACAGTAGGTGTCAACAGCGACTGTAAGCCCCTTGAATTTAGAAATATGGCATTCTTCAGAGCTGCGGGCCAGAAAGGGGAGGAGTTGTGAAATACCCATATTAAAATAACTGCCACTATGGCACAAAATTGTACTTCAACACTAGAAACCGAATTGGCACAAATAAAAGATGGTTTGAAAGTTTTTGCACGCAATTAAGCTACATTTTTCACAACTTACGCTTCCGAACTTTTTCAAGAAAAATAGCGCCCCCTAACGTAAACAATTGACAACCGGATTTGGACGTGCTGCCAACCTAGAAATATTTACACTAAACTCATAAAAACAGCTTTAAAAAAATATCTGGCTCTACAAAACAAATCTACAACGTTGTTTGTACTCACCTGTGCCGTAAATAAAAGCTGGATTGTTTTATAACATCTAAATAAATAAAAAACGTTAAGTTGTTTGCTAGAGATTTTATGGTTGTGAGGTTGGTGTTATCGACAGTAGCGACACGAATTAACTCGACCGTTGCAAAAAACCGCCAAATATTGTTTTATTTATTCATCGCAGGGTGAGTGATTTTAGTTTAAATCGTTTATTGCAATAACAATATAATAGTAATTGTTAACTCATGGTAAGCAAAATTTACTGTTTACTGTAATTGCGTAATTATTGTTGTCGTTAACTGCTTAGTTCTACATTGTGTTTACCATTTTGTCCGACAGATGGCGCAGCTGTATTTTTTTAAGATGGTAATTCAAATAAAAAACAATAATTTATTAAATTTAAATTAATTGTAATTCAAATAATGTTAATTCGACCACTAAATTAAGAAAACGGTGATTTTTGTGAGTATTAAGATTTTTCTAAAATGTCGCATTTCGTATGGCATTTTTTAACATAAGAAAAAAAAAAAGAATCTCATGAAACAACCAATCAGAGAAAAGCGATGGATAGAGCGCTAAATTTAAAAATATATTTTACTTTTTTAATAAATTTTATAAACGTTGAAGCAATTTTAATGGAATTCGACTTAATTACATCACCATTAGAACTATACCGGGTGTAAACGAAATTAGGCTCACCGCTTTTTTTAATAGTATTTTTTTAAATAAAAAAACAAAACTTGGAAAACTTATTATGTAAGAAAATTCCCATTAACTGAGTAAAAAATAAACTATCTATCACTTCCGGTTTTACCGGAAACGATCGTAACTTTGGATTTTTAAATGGAACACTATGTATATTTTTATATTAGGAATTTATGTTAAATTCTGAGTCTAATAGACTACTTTTTATAACTTTTTGTGAAATAAGAAATTTTTTTGTAATTTTTGTTTTTTTATCTAGAAGGCTGTGATGGTAAAAAATATTTCTAAATATTTTTTAAGTATCACAGCCTTCTAAAAAAATCAAAATTTTCAAAAAAATATTTTTATTTTACAAAAATTATAAACAGTGTCTGTTAAACTCAGAATTTAACGTAGATTCTAAAAATATATAAATATGCATTGCTTGCAATGCATTGTTTATAAACATTTTTTGTTTCCCATAATATGCATTGCTTGCAATGCATTGTTTATAAACATTTTTTGTTTCCCATAATTTTTGTTTCCGGCTTAGTTTTGAAGTAAAAAAATAAGAATTAGGTGATATCGTTTTTTATACTAAAATATTAAGATTAATACGTTACAGTGCCGGAGTGGCACACGGGCTAACCGGGAATTTTTCGGTAGTTTTTTTGATATTGAAGGTTTCTATTTTGAACCATACATAATTTTATTTTATTGTGGAATATTATTTGTTTTAAAGGAAATGAAAACTTGATAAAAGTATTTCGTGCCTTGACGAGTCAGAACTTATTAAAAAAAGTTTGTTGAATTTTCTAAATTTTTTAAAAATATCTACCGAAGATAAAACAATGATTAAGAACAGACACATGTTCATTTCTAATGTGTTGAATCATATTGATGAATAATAATGTGAAACGAAAAATTATAAAAAATTTAGAAAATGTGGGAATAATCTTATCAAACTTGTCGATACCTAATAAATTAAAAACGTAAAAGAAAAATAGAATAAATCGTTATTTTTAGCAATAAGATGTTGATATCGATTTGAAGACATCAAATAAACAAATTATTTGTTTGCTATTTGGAAACAAAAGAAAGATAAATTTCAGGCGTCTCAAATACTGTCTTTTTCTAAAAGATTTGACATGAATTCGACATTGCTTTGCCACTATTTTGTAAAAATTTTGTTTGAGTTAACTTACGGCTTTGTTTGGATCTTAATTCTTTCATTATTTGTATAAAAAGGTATTGTGTAATTTTTTTACGAAAACTGTTTAAGGTGATACTTGAATAAAATACTATAGGAAACGTGTATAAATTTTGACAATATTGTAGGTTAGTCTAACATTGTTATCATACATCGTGTATCCAAGAAAAAATGACATCCTTTGTATCAGAAAATTTTTGGGTATTTACTTGTACCATTGTATCAACGAGGACTAACACCCGGTAAAATTTGTAAAAAATTAAAATAAAAATAGAATAGTAAGAATATAGACAAATGGACTGACTTTTTATAACTACTTTCTATAAACAAAAGCATAAAAATTATTACAGTTACCACAAAACTCCAATGACGTTTTTCAATTAATTTATAACAGCTTCTTTGCACATTCAAGTATGAATTTGGTCTTTTCGTATTCAGCTCTCAGTGAACCGCTTTATTGAAGATTTGCGGTAATCGAAATATTTTTACTCTATTTTACTGCATTATAATATTACGTATATCAACATAAACTAAACACAAAAAGTATTCAAGAAATCTGTAAATAGATACTTCAAATAAATGAGCACGTCGTGCCTTGAGTTCTAATTTTTTTTTCTTATTTCAATAAAAATGTTTGATGTCAATTTTTAGCATTGTTTTAATAAATATGTCTCTTATTATTACATAATTAAATTCGATGGAAGTATCCCGTTTTTTTCAAAGTGGGGCGATTTTCATACAACTGATAAATGAATTAAAGTCCACTCAAACCCCAAGTTTAATTAAACGAAATTCTTACATAATAAAGGTAAAGCGCTTTCGAGAACTATGTCTCATTATCAGTGGCGCTATATAAAAAATGCTAGAAACAACTCATCAAACTTTTATCGATAATAAATTAAAAACATTAAAGAATAAATATTTATATTTTTAGCAAAAATATGTTGACCGATCAGAAAGCATCAAATAAATAAATAATTAAGCAAATGGTTGCTATTTAGAAAATCAATAAAAGAAAGATAAATTTTAGCCGTCTAAACATCTGTGTTTTTTTAAAAGTAATTTAAAAAGGTGTAAATACAAATTTAGAAAGTAACGGAACAAGATTATAAACAAACATTCAATTAACTAATGACTTAACGAATGCGGAAAAAATATTACAGTCAAAATTTACTTGGTCATTTATTGCCAAAATGTCTTTTTCCATTTTACATATTTTTAAATATAATTTGCTTTTAATTCTGAAGATAGTCTTTTGACCTGTCTCGTACACAATAAGGATCAAATTTTACATTATTCTTTAGGCACTGATGATGAAAATATAGTTTTCGAAAGCGCTCTGCCATTGTTATATAAGTATTTGTCTCATTAAACTTGACGGTTTGACTTGAATTTTAATTCTTTCATCATTTATATGAAAAATCACCCCACTTTCAGAAAAAATGATGCTTCCATCAAATTTAATACTTTTTTAGTTCATGATATATTTATTTAAAGTGTTGTTATTGTCTCTATTATAGATAGATTATATTTCTATATAGTATTAGAATTTTCCACTTATATCTTTTTTTTTCTTGATTTTTACAGGAAATTATTTTTGTTTTTATATATTGTTTACTTTTATTTTTTTCTTCTTATGTAAACGGTTAAGTTAAGTAGTCTGCAACCAGACTCTGACCTAAATAAAAACGGTATTATTATTACTATTTGTGGCGAATAATGCCTAATAATTCGCCTTTTAAAATGCGCCGGCTTCGCCAATTTAAAGCGTGCGGGATATTTATATTATGCTCCAAGATGTCGTGTTTTCTCAATTAACTTTAAAAAAAATACTTTATCATCTCTCCCTCATGGACACCTTCTGAGGTTTTACCACCCTATATAGCAAACTCCAGCTAAATTCAACATCACTCAGACCAGTTTTTGCTCACCTGGGATGGTTATAACATGTACGCTTCATACCAGTCGGGAAATCTTACAATGGAACAAGTTGAAAATTCATTTTGTGGAAACATTTGTCTTTGTAGTGGTTACAGGACAATTCTTTCAACATATAAAGTCACTTTGTCCTAATGTTAGTTCAGATATGGAAGATTTGAGTTTGGCAAAACAAAAAAATTTAACGAACGTCGGATTAGAGAACAGTTTTATTTAAGTTTTAAAGACTCAAAGTGGATTAAAGTACACACTTTGAAAGATTTATTACATACTAACATTTAGTTTGAATTTAACATCTAGTTGTAGATTAGTTGAGGTTTATTTAACTTGTCTAGGATTGTAATATTGTATGTGTATCTTGATTTATTTGTTTTCTTTCAATCGGTCAATAAACTATTCCAAAAAATTCGACTTTTACTAAATACACCTTTCCTTCTCCTATCAAAGCGTGAAAGTTGACCAGTTATGATCAGTTACCGTGAACTCTTGAACTAGTTAGTGCAACACGTGTAAATTAATCCAGTGCTAAAAATGGGAACTACACAATCAGTTCCCGAAAATGTGGATTTATCACAAATAAAAAAGTACGTATTTAATAACTTAATTCAGTTTGAAGTAATCAAAACTTTATAGACTTGATGAAATTAAATTTCATTTACAAGACACTGAACATGTCGGTACGTAAATCTGCTGAATTTTTTTTTATGAAACTAATTTTACAATTTAGTTAAAACCGACAGCATCAATCCTAATACAACTTTAAATTCATACCTTCGGAATAATTTACACCTGACTGGAACAAAAGCAATGTGTCACGAAGGCGGTTGTGGTTCTTGTGTAGTCGTTTTGCAAAAGAAAGATCCTCAAACTCAAAAAGACAAATTCTTGGCTGTCAATTCTGTGAGATTTTACCAAACAGAATTTGTTTTCTTAAATTTTTATTTTAGTGTCTTATCCCAGTTTTGTCATGTAATGGTTGGAGAATCTACACTGTTGAAGGTATTGGTGGTCCATTATTGGGCTACCATGCTGTTCAAGAAGTCCTGGCAAAATTTAACGGGACTCAGTGTGGGTTTTGTTCACCTGGGATGGTTATGAATATGTACGCTTTATACGAATCTGGGAAATTAACAAAAGATGAAGTGGAAAATTCGTTTGGGGGAAATATTTGTAGGTGTACGGGTTATAGACCTATACTCTCGGCTTTTAAATCGCTTTGTACTGAAACTTGTCCGGATATTGAGGATTTAAAAATTTGTCAAAAAGAAAATTGTGAGAAAAAATGTGAAGAGCCGTTTTATCATTCGATTGGAAGTTCCAGATGGATTAAAGTTTTTACTTTGAGGGATTTATTTACAACTTTGAATTCTTACTCAAATTCGAGTTATAAATTGGTTGCTGGAAATACCGCTCAAGGTTTATTTAATACAACAAAAATTTCACAAAATAATTTTTTTTACAGGAGTTTTCAAATTTTATTCACAACCTGTTGATTTATACATAGATGTTACTTCAATTCCCGACCTGACAACACACAAAATCAAAAATAATTCGCTTATTTTGGGAGCTAATACGACACTCACTGACACAATTGACATTTTTACCGATGTTGCTTCAAAGTATCCCAATTTTAGCTACTTAAAAAAATTGGCCCAACATATCGATTTAATTGCAAATGTTCCCGTTCGGAATGTGAGTCAAATTAAATTTCCGCTTTTTTCCATTACACATAATTTTGTAGAAAGGCACTTTAGCTGGAAATTTAATGATGAAACATGATCATAATGACTTTCCCTCTGATATTTTTCTAATACTGGAAACAGTTGCTGCTAATTTCACTACTGGTAAGTCTACCAAAAAAAATCGTTTTAGTGTCATTACAATTTTAGTCTCCGTAAATGGGCAAGAATCTACTTTAACTCCCCACGATTTTATTAAAAGTGATATGAAATTAAAAATTTTGCAGAATATCACTCTCCCTGAATACACAGATCAAGTTAAGTACATAAGCTACAAGGTAATAGAGTCTCTAAGTGTTATAATTTTTTAATGGTATATTCCCAGATTATGCCACGAGCTCAGAACACTCATGCACACATAAATGCGGGATTTTTATTCAAATTTAATAATAATTTAATTGATGAAGCTCGAATTATTTATGGAAATATAAACCCAACATTTATACATGCAACTGAAACTGAAGGCTTTCTAAAAGGGAAAAATTTATTCGATAATGACATTTTACAACAAACTTATGCAATTCTGTCAAAAGAGTTAGATCCTGATTTGATACCGCCAGATCCTCAACCCGAATTCAGAAAACAACTGGCCATAGCATTATTTTATAAAGTAATTATACACAAAAGTTTCTAGCCAGACACAACGATAGGAAGCTGCCTATTTTCCTCTCATCAGCACAGCGTATCTTGCTAGTGTGTCTGACTGAAACGCTGTATACCGGACGAATCAAGTTTTATCCGCAGTTCTAAAACACCTCTTAAAACACGGAAATGTATAAGAATGGAAATAAAATGGTTTTGTTGTATTAATTGATTTAACAAACAAAAATTCGAAAAACGATTTTAACAAAAAATCTATTACTTGTTTTTACATCAATTGATTAAAAATGCATAACAAAATCAGTTTGCAAAATTTTTAATTGAAAAAATTATCGGAATTTAATTAAAATTTATTTTTGTTTTATTAATTAATCAATTTTTAAATTGGAGTAGTAATAAAATAAATCTTTGACACAATAAGTGACCTAATACCCTAATAACAAAAAAAATTTGTGATTCCATCGGTCGGTTTTAAATCCGCAATTTGAGAGAAAGAAATTTTGTTATAGTTTATGAGAAAATTAGTGCTTTAATATCAAAATGTTAATTAAAACTAAACGGCACATTTTTTAAAAAACTGATTAGCCATTTTCATAGATTGTATTAAAACTCATATCTACACAAAAACCGTTAACGATAAATTATAATTGATTAAGCCAAAGCTAAAAAAATAGTAACAGTTTTTACAAATAAACAATTTAAAAAAAAGAGTGTTTTGGGGGTGCGGATAAAACTTGATTAACCTTGTACAGGAAGAGAAGTTGAGCCGTAGCAAGTGGTGACATCCCTCTGACTGTTAAATTATTAGAGTTTTACAATTGAATAAAAAATATTTTAGGCAGTTTTGAATATAGCTCCTGCTGAAAAAATCTCGCCAAAAAATAAATCGGGAGGCACAATTTTGGAAAGACCAATTTCTAAAGGAGTACAAGATTATGATACTGACAAATCTCTGTATCCTCTGACACAACCAATTCCAAAGTTGGAAGCTTTAGCCCAAACTTCTGGTACTAAAAATTTTATAATTTCATAAATTTATTTTAAAGATTTTAGGTCAAGCTCAATATATTGACGATATGCCAGATTTACCCGATCAACTATTTGGCGCCCTTGTTTTAGCAGAATCACCTCCAAATTCAGTAATCAAAAATATAAACCCCAAAAAAGCCTTGGTTGGATTTACATAGTAAAAATTTCTAAATTTTAAATATTTTTTCCAGGAACAAAACGACATTGTTGCTTTTTTCAGTAAAGACGATATTCCTGGAGATAATAATTTTACTCCCCTCAGCATTGCATACATTTCAGCTAAAGAAGAAATTTTTTGTTCTGGTAGAGTTCAGTATTACGAGCAACCAATCGGAATTTTAGTTGGCAAAAATTTTGAATCTGTACAAGCAGCTACAAAATTGGTCGACGTGACTTATGATGTACCAAATGTTGAACCTTTACTTTCCGTTCGCCAAATTTTAAAATCGGGGCGAAAAGACCGAATTCTTGAAGTTAAAACAATCAAACCAAAAAGACGCGGTAATGATATCAAACATGTGGTAAAAGGGACTTTTGATATCTACCACCAGTACCATTTCCACATGGAAACTCAATGCTGTAATGTTATACCAACTGAGGATGGGCTAGACATTTACCCGTCAAGTCAGTGGATGGACTTGACTCAAGTTTCGGCAGCAAATATGCTTAAAATTCCAAATAACAAAATTAATGTTTTTGTAAGACGTTGTGGGGGAGCTTTTGGGGCTAAGATTAGCCGAAATGGGTTAGTTTCTTGTGCTGCAGCTTTGGCTTCTTGGAAATTGAGAAAACCGGTGAAGTTATCGTTGCCTTTGAGTACAAATATTGCAGTGATTGGGAAGAGGTGGCCACTTTCAACAAATTACGAAGTTGGAGTTGATGATAAAGCAGTTATACAGTACCTTGACTGTACTCACTATTCTGATGTTGGTGCAATTAGTAATGAAGATGGAACAGGAGAACTTCTAAATTTGTTTTGTGCTAGTTACGATTCTGATACTTTTGCTATTCAAATGAATAAAGCTGTCACTGATACTCATACAAATACCTGGGCAAGAGCACCAGGTGAGTGCAAATTTTAATATTTGATAGGTGAATGATTTTTTTGCAGGAACTACTGAAGGTTTAGCTGCTATTGAAGCTATAATCGAGCACATTTCTTATGTTGTAAATGCTGATTCGCTAGAAGTGCGACTTGCTAATTTTCCTAAAAACTCACCACTGGTAAAATACGTCAACGATATGAAAACTTGGGCTGATATTGATAATCGGAAAAAAGAAATAAAAGATTTTAATCAGGTTTTGAAACAATATATCTATTTTGTACTACAATTTACAAGATGTTTTAGAACAACAGATGGAAAAAACGAGGCATTGCTGTTGTCCCAATGGATTACGAATTAAACATTGCTGGTCCTTTTGCCACAATGGTATCAATTTTTCACGGCGATGGGTCAGTACAAATTTCACATGGGGGAGTCGAAATAGGACAAGGAATTAACACAAAGGTACGTAAAAATCTTTTGAAAAAAAATGACGTTTTTTGCAGGCAGCTCAAGTATGTGCTTACAAATTGGGTATACCTCTGGACAAAGTTTCAGTTATTCCGAGTAACAGTTTTGTTGCTGCAAATTCTATGTTGACTGGAAGTAGTATCACTTCTGAAGCAGTTTGTTATGTATAACTTTCAATTAAAAAAAGGACAGTTTTTAAAAAATATTTTTAGGGGGTGATTCAAGCTTGTGATCAGCTGTTAGCTCGAATCAAACCTTACCGCGAAAAATTTGCAAACTTGACGTGGGAACAGTTAATACAAAAGTGTTTTGAAGATTATGTCAATCTTTCTGCTAGTGGCCAGTAATAACTAACCAAAATAAGGCAATTTGCAAAAATTTTTTTCTAGATTTTCACCAAAAGAACCAAACGTTACTGCGTACCCAATCTATGGAATTTGTGCTTGTGAAGTTCTGGTAGATATACTGACAGGTCAATATTTAATTACAAGAGTTGACCTAATTGAAGATACAGGACAATCTATGAGTCCTGAAATTGATATTGGACAAATTGAGGGAGCTTTTGTTATGGGAATGGGTTACTATACCATGGAACATATTGTCTTTAATTATGAAGGCAAAATTTTGACTAATAACACCTGGACTTACCATCCCCCAGGTGCTAAAGATATTCCGATCGATTTTAATATCAAGTTTCCTAAAAATAATCCAAACCCTGTTGGTGTTTTAAAATCAAAAGGTACCAAAAAGCTTGTTGCAACTGAACACAACGCTCATGAAAATTAGTGTTGTGTGCGATTGGAACACTTTCTAAAAATCTTTCTGTTTAGCCACTGGGGAACCTGCAGTTTGCCTCACAATTTCTGTTCCTTTGGCAATTCGCAATGCTGTAGCTTCGGCTAGAGCTGATTCAAATGCGTCCAGTGCAAAGTGGTTTGCTTTTGGTATTACATAATTTTTTTATTTGTCATTTTTTACAATTTGTTTACAGATGGTCCAACAAATGTGGAAAATGTTTTTATGAACAGTTTAAACAGCTACTCGCAGTACATTTTGTAAAAGTAATTTATCTCTAACATAAAACCATAAATTGGATGTCAAGCTCGCCAAAAAATTTATTTTCTTGATCTATTGTATTTTGTAAAAGAAAATAATATTTGTTTCCAATTCAAATGCATTTTTATTTCAATATACTAATAATAAACACATTGTGTTTAACATTAATTAAACCACGTTTACTTTTTTTACCAAAAAAGAAATTTTTTTATTCTTGTAGAGTGCCTTGTTTTAAGCAACCAATCCAAATTTTAGTAGGGAAAAATTTTCAAGTTGTACCGGCAGCTGCAAAATGATCGAAGTGAGTTGTGATGTACTAAATATTAAACCTTTAGTTTTTGTTCGTCAAATTTTAAAATCGGGACAAAAAAAACAAGTTTTTGAAGTCAAAACAAACCAAAAAAAAAGCGCTCTAATGATATCAAACATGTGACGAAGGAAATTTTAACACCATCATCAGTACTTAGTACCATTTTTCAATAATTTATTTACTACGTTTCCATGACAATTTACAAATTTAGGAACAACTAACTAGACTCTTAAATGTAAATTCGCTACTCTACTCTCTTCTTAAAAATTCGACGTCTTAACGAATACTGTAGGATCTCTGCTATGGTCGAGAGCTAAACGATTGAATCATCTTTGCAGGTTGGTGTTTTCTCTTTATTCTAAATACTATAACAATTAGGCACTTTATTATTTTGTATTGTCTTTTTCAATCTTGTTGTAAATACTGCCTAATGCCTTTGCAAAATTAAGATCTTTTTAATCTGTTTCTTCATCAATTGATGTTTTTTATAAATCTGCCTTTCTTTTATTTCTCAAAGCGCAGCTTCACGTGTTCTTGTCAATAGCTGTCTTTGTTGTAAAAACTGTATTTCTATTAACGCAATTTTTCTCTTGATGTGAATTACTGAGACATCAAAGTAAACTCTCATAATTCTCGTTCAATTCTTCTCATAATTCTCGCGCTCTAAATAATTCGCATTAATTTTTTTTCAATTTAAATTCGGTCCTTCGACGCTCTTTTGACATTAGTTTAATTTTGGATTTAAATAATTTCAGTTTTTGTTTTAAGCTGTCTCGGAATAACTTCAACTCACGTTCTTGCTCGCTTCGGATCTTCTTCAACTTTGCTGTTGGTTTAACATTTCTAAATCGTTCTGGTAGGTTCTTTCAAGAGTTACTTTTTCTTGCACAAACATTTTTTGTTGTTGTTTAAGTCTCAAGTTTTTTTTTAATGCTAGATTTTGGAAGTATTGTTGTTTCTGTTTTTGCAAATACGTATACTTCAATTCTTGCAATTCCTGTTTTCTGTTATTATTTAAACCAGTCAAGATGTAGTTATCCTTATCAGGACAAATTACCTTACTTGTTGTAAAGGTTACAAGGCAATCTGTGATAAATTTTCTTGTCCTTTTTTGTGTTTTGTTATTAGCGTTTGCTAGAATTGTTTCTTTAGCTTCTTGTGGTCTTTTTCTTGTATATTTTTTTTCAATTTCGTTTCTTACTTCGGTCTTATATTCATTAGTTTCGTTTTTCACTTTGGTCTTACACTTTACAGTTTTGTTTCTTACTTCACTAATTTCCGACGAAAATTTTCTGTATTTTTTCCTAAATTTTATAAACATTTTTATTTGTTTTTCTAGACGTTTATTTATTTCTTCTTTTTCTACTCGCTGCTCTTCCTTCAGTGAATAAAAAAATTTTCTTATTTCTAGCAATGGCGCAAACATATTTTGTAATAAAGCTTCCATGTTAGTGCCTTTTCTGCGATCCGCAAATATACTACAACAGATTTTTGGCATTGAGACTGCCAAAAAAAATCTGATTATGTTGCGAGTGGAACTTGTCGAATCCAATTTTCATGAGCTAACGTCACTCTAAACACTTTAAACAAAATATTTTTTTGGTGGCTTTCTCTTTTACGATTTTGATACTAATTCTTACGTTTGAAGCTACAAAAAGACTTTCGAAAATTTGCTCCTGTAGATGAACCTTTCAATAACTTTTTTTAAATTTAATTTATTTGGAAACCTATCATACCAATTTGGAATTTAGAAATAAGTAACTAGACTTCTAGATATAAATTCGCTATAATACGTTAACGATATCAAAGCCTGTGCGATATAGATAACCGAAAAAAAAGATTTTAATCCGGTTTTGGACTTTATCTATTTTGCACTACTATTTACAACACGCTGTAGAACAAAAGATAAAAAATTAAGTATTTGTATTGTCCTAATGGACTATAAATAAACCATTGCTGTTTCTTTGATCACAATTTTTTTGCAGCGATAGGTAAGTACAAATTTCATATGGGAGAATCAAAATAAGAAAATAAATCAAAATATATGCAAATCTTTGGAATATGCTTTTTGTAGGCCGCTCATGTATGCCTCTGGAAAAATTTTTAGTTATTTCAAGTAACAACTTTGTTGTTGCAAATTTTATGTTGACTGGAAATAGTATCACTGCTAAAGCACCTTGTTATGTACAATTTTTGATTAAATAACGCAGTTTTTAAAAAATATATATAGGGAGTAATTCAAACTTGGTGATAAGCTGCCAGCTGTTATCAAATCTTACCGCGAAAAGTTTCCAAACCTGATATGGGAAGAATTAGTACAATTTAATATCAAGATTTTCAAAATAATTCAAACCCTGTTGGTGTTTTAAAATCAAAAGGCACCAAAAATCTTATAATTGAATACGATGCTGAGGGGCATAAACACTAGTGTTGTGTTCGATTGAAACTGTTTCTAAAAGATATCTATTTAGCAATTGAGGATTTCTTTAGCAATTAGCACCGGCTAGAGCTGATTCAGGTGCGTCTAATTCAAAGTGTTATTCTTTTGGTTTTACATGATTAATTTATTTGAGTCATATCTTACAATTTTTTACAGGTAGTCTAACGAATGTGGAAAAATTTTTATCAACAATTTAAACAGCTATTTGCAATACATTTTTTAAAAATATTTTATCTAAAGATAAATCTAAGAACTACCTGTGGGGCTTGTCAAAAAGTTTATTTTTCTGTTTTATTATACTTTGTAAAAAAAATAATATTTGTTTCTAATTTAAATGCATTTTGATTTCGGTTTCCTAATAATAAACACATCCTGTTTAGCATTATTAAAGCCACAATTGAGTTGAGTGACTAGTACTTATATAGATTTAACTGATATAAGTTCAAGTAGATTGCTTTTGTTTTAGTTTTAGAAACAAATTAATTACCAAAAATCATTATCAGATAAATGTTTTTAGAAAATACTTATATATAAAAAAAGGATATACAGTAAACAACAAGTAGCATGAGAATTCATTTCTTATATCTATCTTTATTTAAATAATTATCGAGATATAAAGCTGAGTAACTATCGTATTGATTACCTTGTTTTGTCATCATCATGCTAGCCTTCAGTTAAAGTTTTAAACTCGACGAAGAAGGTTTAAAATGACAGCTTTGCTAAAAAAGTAAGTATTTTTTTACCCTTACATATTTTTTTTATCTATATTTTTAAGGGTGAAGAAAATAAAACTATATATACAAGATGTCGAATATACAGGTAAGCATAAGTATGTGGGAGTAAAAACATTAATAACTGTTTTTTTCATTAAGTTAAAACTGATGAAGTTACGCCAAATACGTCCTTAAATTCCTACATTCGGGACACTTTGCAACTTACTGGAACAAAATCTCTATGCTATGAGGGAGGTTGCGGGTCCTGTGTGGTGGTCCTGTATAGTGTGGACCCCACAACAGAAAAAGATGTCTACTTAGCAGTCAATTCGGTAATTATTAATTTTCCAATATTTGTGGTGTAATTTAAGTAAATTTAGTGTCTGGTTCCGCTGTTATCGTGCAATGGCTGGCGAATTTACACAATCGAAGGAATCGGAAATCCTTTAAACGGTTATCACCCAATTCAAGAAGTTCTAGCGAAATATAATGGCACGCAATGCGGGTTTTGTTCACCAGGAATGGTGATGAACATGTATGCGTTATACGAATCGGGAAAACTAACAATGGAAGAAGTTGAAAATTCATTTGGAGGCAACATATGTCGTTGTACCGGTTATAGACCAATACTTTCCGCTTTTAAATCGCTTTGCACAGATGCTAGGCCAGAAATACTTGGCACATTTCCTGATATAGAGGACTTGAGAGTATGCAAGGAGAAATGTGAGAAATGCACAAAAACATGCGAGAAAAAACCGTTTTATCATCAATTTGCTGAAGCGAAGTGGATAAAAGTGTACAGCTTGGATGATTTGCTTAATATTTTGGGTCAGTCAGCGGGGCAGACCTATAAACTAGTTGGGGGAAACACAGCTAAAGGTTTACTGTGAAATCTTTGAGTTTTGGCTAAAATAACTTTTTTTAGGGGTTTTTAAGTCGTATGGAAACTCAGTTTGTGTTTACATAGATGTGAACTCAGTTCCAGAACTTAAAGTCCAAGAAATGCAAGGCTCGAATTTTGTTCTAGGTGCGGGTACTAGTCTAACAACAACAATGCAAGCTTTTAACCAAATCGCAACTGAAAACTCTCAATTTGCCTATTTAAAACAATTAGCTAATCATATTGACTTAGTTGCTAACGTTCCAGTGAGGAATGTGAGTTTTAATTAAATTTTACGACCCTCTTTCATTTCGTATTTTAGGTAGGAACACTTGCTGGAAATCTAATGATGAAACACGACAATCACGATTTTCCATCCGATATTTTTCTCATTTTAGAAACAGTCGGTGCTATGTTTACTATTGGTCAGTAAATTTAAACACCCAAAAGTAAAATAAATTCAATGTTAAATTTCCAGTTGGAGTCGATAAAAAGGAAGCTCAATTGACCCCTCATGATTTTATTACTTACGACATGAATTTCAAAGTACTCAAAACTATTACTTTTCCAAGTTATTCAGATACGGTTAAATATGTTAGTTATAAAATAATGCCACGTGCTCAAAATTCACATGCGCATATAAATGCAGGATTTTTATTTAAATTCAACGCAAATTCAAACCTAGATTCTGCTACAATTGTTTATGGAAATATCAATCCCACATTCATACACGCAACTGAGACAGAAATGATTCTAACAGGAAAAAATTTATTTGACAATAGTCTTCTCCAACTAGTGTTTACTTCATTATCTCAAGAATTAGTAACTGATGTCATTCCACCAGATCCAACACCAGAATTTAGAAAACAGCTCGCTATAGCCCTTTTCTACAAAGTAAATTTTTGACATCTAGATTCAATTTTAACAAAAATATTTTAGGCGGTGTTAACTGTAGCTCCAACTGATAAATTATCGCCAAAAAATGTATCCGGAGGCCCTGTTCTTACTCGTCCAGTGTCTTCAGGAGTACAAGATTACGAAACTAATGAATCTCTCTACCCTTTGACTGAAGCTATACCAAAAATTGAAGCACTAGCCCAAACTTCTGGTATTACCAAAATTATGAATTTGTCAAACTTATTTCAAAATTTTAGGCCAGGCTCAATACATCCACGATATGCCAGTTGTTCCCCACCAACTATTTGGTACTTTAATTCTTGCAGAAGCTCCCCCAAACTCAGCAATTAAAAGTATTGACGCAAGCAAGGCTTTGGTAGTATTTCGATAAAATTTGATAAAATAATTTTCCAAAATTTTTAGGAAATTGAGGGAGTTGTTGCCTTTTACAGCAAAGATGATATCCCTGGAGAAAATAATTTTACGCCAACTGATATTTTCCCAAACAAAGAAGAAATTTTTTGCAGTGGACGTGTCTTATATTACCAGCAACCCGTTGGAATTTTGGTGGGAAATAGTATTGGTATCCTTAAAGAAGCTGCAAGTTTAGTTCAAGTGACTTACGATCCTCCAAATGTGGCGCCTTTATTATCAGTTCGTCAAATTTTGGCAGCTGGTCGTACTGACAAAATTCAGGAAATTAAAACAATCAACGCAACCAGAAAAGGAACAGATATTAAACACGTAATTAAAGGATCTTTTGATATTTACCACCAGTACCATTTCCACATGGAAACTCAATGCTGCAATGTAATTCCTAACGAAAATGGTTTAGATATTTACCCATCGTCGCAATGGATGGATCAGATTCAATCAGCAGTTGCAAACATGCTCAAAATTCAAAATAACAAAATAAATGTCAGTGTGAGACGTCTTGGTGGAGCTTTTGGGGCGAAAATCAGCAGAAATGGTTTAATATCATGTGCTGCAGCTCTAGCTGCTTGGAAATTAAAAAAACCGGTAAAATTATCCTTGTCCTTGAATGAAAACATGATTGCTATTGGAAAAAGATGGCCGCTTTCGACCGATTACGAAGTTGGTGTTGACGATCAAGGAGTAATCCAGTACTTGACTTGTACCCACTATTCGGATTTAGGAGCAATAGTTAATGAAATAGGAGCCGATGAATTATTAAATCTTTTTACAGCAAATTATGTTAATGATACTTTTACCATTCATATGGATATTGCAGTAACAGACACACATACAAACACCTGGGCACGAGCTCCAGGATCTACTGAAGGTTTAGCTTCAATTGAATCAATAATGGAACACGTGGCTTATGAAATTGGGGTTGATCCTCTTGATTTACGAATTGCAAACTTTGTTAAAGACTCACCGCTTTTGAAGTATGTCAACGATTTGAAAACTTGGGCAGAAATTGATAAAAGGAAGCAAGAAATTGCAACTTTCAACCAGGAAAATAGATGGAAAAAACGAGGTTTGTCGGTAGTACCAATGACGTACTTTCTGGACATTGGAGGTCCATTTTCTGTAATGGTATCTATTTTCCATGGTGATGGTACTGTCCAAATTTCTCATGGAGGGATCGAAGTGGGACAAGGAATTAATACAAAAGCTGCACAAGTTTGTGCTTACAAGCTTGGAATTGCGTTGGAAAAAGTTGCTGTTTTGCCTAGTCACAGTTTCATTTCGCCTAACAATTCAACGACTGGAGGAAGTGTCACTTCTGAGGCTGTCTGCTATGTAATTACTTTTTTGGACTTTGAATTTAAATCTATCTTGAATTTTTTAGGGAGTTATCCAGGCCTGTGACGAACTGTTGAGTCGTATTCAACCTTATAAAGATAAAAACCCGAATGGAACTTGGGAGGACTGGATCAAGGCTTGTTTTGCTGATTACGTTAATTTGTCAGCAATTGGACTGTAATTTTTACGATTGAAAGATTTTTTTTTACTTAATAATTTCAGATTTTCGCCTAACGAACCAAACGTGAATTCATATTTGATTTATGGAATTTGTGCAACCGAAGTGATGGTTGATATATTAACCGGGCAACAAATAATTTTACGAGTTGATTTAATTGAAGATGCAGGACAATCTATGAGTCCTGCTATAGATATTGGTCAAGTCGAAGGCGCGTTTATTATGGGAATGGGTTATTACACTACGGAAAAAATTGTTTTTAATTACGAGGGCCGTATTTTAACCAACAATACTTGGACTTACTATCCTCCAGGTCCGAAAGATATTCCGGTAGATTTCCGTGTGAAATTCCCGAAGGATAATCCCAATCCTGTGGGAGTCTTAAAGTCGAAAGGTAATTGCTTTGTATAAGAAACTCAGTGTATATAGCAATAAATAAACGGAAGGGTTGCAAGTAGTAATAAATCTCTCTGATATTTTATTTGATGGTTATCTTGACAATACGTGTCCTTTGGCATTTGATATCTAATCAATATGTCCTGTTTGGTAAGGGAGTGACCAAGCGGAATCAAACTGAAATAACTGTAGTGTTCCCAAGGCTAAAACGGACATTACTTGTGCACATAACAGTTATCTCTCTTTCTGTTATTGCCAAATGGGCTTATTTTTATTTCTTTTATAAATTTTCTATTCAACAGCCACTGCGGAACCTCCTTTGTGTATGACTATATCTGTTCCATTGGCTATCCGGAATGCTGTAGCTTCAGCCAGAGTGGATTCAGGAGCGAATAACTCAAAATGGTATCCTTTTGGTAAAGTAGCTTTAACTTCTGTAATTATTTTTTTTATAAATTTTATTTTTACAGAAGGGACTACAAATGTCGAGAATGTTTTTGTGAACAGCTTAAATAATTACACACAATATGTTTTATAAAGTTTTATTAATTAAATAAATGATTTTATGATTCGTTTAATTTTTTAGACAAATTTCTAAAGATTCGAAAGTATTAAATCTTCCAACATCTTCATCCGAACGCACCCTAACATCGGGCATTTTCCTTATTCTCTCAACTTGACTTCCATCAATATTCAATTCGAGACAACATCTTTCCATTAGAGTTCTATAAGACAAGTCGTGAGAATCCATCTCTATTTCTATATAGTCTGAAGCAGCACCCGCAATCCGAATTTTGAAAACATGTTTACCTAATGAAAGAACTGGTCAAGCGAGAGTGTCCGATATGTGATTTTATTTATTACCTGGGGCTGGTCGATACATTTCGGTGGAACTGTTTTACGACAACATACGAGCGTACAAAAGACAACATAAAACTGACAATACCAGCGCTATCATCTTTTTATAAAGGATTTTTTTGAAACAACAAAAAGCAGTCGATTGGTTTGTTTGAATTGGGATGAATAAAAAGCAGCACCCTTTTGAACATACTTTATTAGAAACAGGAAATTTCCAATATTATATGTTTTTAAAAACAGATTTGGTGATGAACAAGTGATCGATTATATGGATGGAATGGCATTGCACTGTGGAAAGTAGAAACATCTACATAATAAGTTTTTATTTACAGTAACAATTTTTAAAGCCCCATTTATATGTTAAAGTTGAGATACAAGTGATACTTAAACTACATACATTCTATATTTGGCACATGGTTAGGTTAGGTTAGGTTCGGTTAGGTCATACTTTACAATACTTCGATTCAGCATCGTCTAATACTGAAGCAAATTATCACCAAATAAAAGCAATTGGGACTATGAAACATTTTTTTATAAATATTTGCTACAAAATGCAAATATTTTATTAAGACTAGGTTGAGCACAGTTCACAAAAACCTAACAGTTACTGTCTTTTTGTAAATATTTATAATTGCTCAACGACTACTATCAAAATTTTGCAAAGCACTTTGAGCAATGTTTTAACTTGAAACTATAACAAAACAAGTGGTTTTAACCAACCCGAAACATAAAAACCGAAGTGAAAATATATATTTTTCATTCAATTAACAAGTACCTCCTTCCGAAAATTCGTTTTTATTAGATACTTACGTGTAATAAAATAACTTTAAGTTTTTGTATGTACATATAAATATATATGTAATTAACGTGAAAGTAGAAACAGCAATAAATTTTGTTGGTGCATCAGGGTAACGAGTAAATGCAGCGATGATTTCACACAAAAAAGCTATATACGAGTAACACAAATAACACTGAATTTGATATCGAATTGTTTGAAATAAACTTTTGTAAAACAGCTTACAAAATCTACAATTACAAGCCAATCGGATTAATTTTGATCATATTACTGAATCAGTGGTGAACATTGACTCTCGCTGAAATCTAGAGTGTAGTACATATCAGTCGCATCCAAAGAAGGTAAACTGCGACTAGGAGTAGCTGTTGCAGCTTTGTCCTTTCCGCTAAACCATTCGCTACAAAATTAATTTGCAATTAGAGAAATGTTTTGATTTGGATTGATTCTGATCGTTATTTTGATGAGTGTATTGGAGAGTGGTGATTCATGTGGTTGTGACAGGGGCTTCATCTAGTGCTAATTAGAGAGAATGGAGAGTCGTTAGAGTGGTGTACTCACCTATTGGTCGAGGTCGTTGGTTGGGTCACCCTCTTCCTGCAACCCCACAACGGATACGCCCGCGAAATAAAACGCTTATACGTTTTGTTCACCCGGCAGTGGCAAACTGTCACCTACACGGACAGATTAATGTGTAATATTTCTTTAGATGGCAGAAATTTATCATTTCATTTATTTACGACAAGCAACCCGCCGGCAAGAAGTGCAACGAAAAAACGACGCAGCGGTGCCTCGACAGATTTCCAAACATAAAGCCTAATGATCACTTCCTTTGATCGAAAGCGATGTCAGGTTTTTCACCAATGCTTGTATTTATCACGAGCATAATTGCTAAAACCGGTTTAGAGCCTGTTCTAAACCGGTTTTTCTTGCAGGTTTTTGCTTGTTGTACCGGAAACAATTAAATATCAGGTTGAGTTAAAAGGCAAAAAAGGATTATAATCTGTTGACAGTTTGGGATAGTTTGGAATTTCGGAAGGACGAGCGGTTGATGGCTTTCATACTTACGATAAGTGCGACGATGACAAAAGCGCAGGCTAGCGTTCCAGCAGCGATATAAACATTATGCAGATGATCGAGATGAATAGAGATCGGCATTTGAAGATCGAGTTCATTCTCTTTGTTGATTGTATCAACGTTCGTTATTGTTTCAACAACAAACTCATCTGGAAAGAGTATTTATTTTAATATCAGATATTCAGTTAGAGAGAGTTAATAACCTTCGCAAGTTTTGCCAGTATAGCCGGGTTTACAAGCACAATAAAATGAGTCCATGTTGCTCCAGCAAGTTCCTCCGTTCGTGCAAGGATTGGTGCTGCAAGCCTTGAAGTGCCGTGGAAATAAGTCAAATAAGTTTGAATTTTATTTGAGAAGCTTACCGCACGAGACGGAATTAAACAATCGGGCCCGGAATACCCTTTGGGACACTCACAAGAGTAGTTATTACCGTGGTCCACGCAGTAACGTGGTTCAGGACAAGGGTTGGGCTGGCAGAGGTCCACCTGATAGAATTTCATATTTAATAAGACTCATTTCCCTGTGGACTTTGTTTAATTGAGATTTCAATCAAATTTATCCCTACCTTAATGTGACACCTCCTCCCGGTAAACCCCCGACCACAAGTACACGTATAATGTCCCACGTGATCGGTACAAGTGCCCCCATTTGTGCAGGGAGACGATTGACATTCATTATACTCGTACTCGCAGTGAGTTCCAGTAAATCCTTGAACAATTATTCGGATTAATCAAGCGGGAATTAGTTTCGAACCTGATTTTCCTTTTCTGCTTCTTAATTAGCGATTTTATGTGATCCTAAGAAAACTTGCAAATATCACATTCGCTCCAAATTACCATAATGTCTCAGCTAATGTAATATAAAACGCAATCTGAAGGGAATAAACTTCATTATCATCCCTGCCCAACCGTACAACATTCTAATACTTGTTTATTACAATGCACAATGCAGTGTTACCCTAACTCCCCATTTTCTAACCGTCTGATCGGCATTAACATGTTATTACATCCCACGCTCAAAAACAATTCCTCCCTTTGTCTTTCGCTTCGCCTTTTATTGAATAAATTTTTACTAGCACCAAAAATATTAACTCACGTTCATTAAACACCCGCTTCGAAAATTCCATTTGTTTTCCTCAGACAGGCATTATTTCATTAACTACAATATTAAATCTTTTAAACTTAACTCGGACCTCGAAACAAAACTTAATTAGTTCCTACATCACTAAAAATACTTCAAAACTTTGACAACTAACAGACGTTTTCATTTGAAATGAGCTTAACTTACTCGCAAACAAAACGCCAACTCTAAAACGAAGCAACTTTCTTGTCTTTTCATCAAATCCATTTTACTTATAATCGTAAAAAAATAAATACAAAATTACGTTATTGAAAAAGAATTTTAAAATCGAGTAAAGGATTCCTTTGAATCCTTTTCATCCTCAACTTTTATGGAACTTCTAATTAGAACAGAATCATTCCGACAAAGTAGCAGTGTCGCCAATTACCCTACTCTGTCTATTCAAGTAAAAAAACGGAATTAAAAAACCTAAAATCATTCTACTTGTCAAACTTTTTTTTTAATTTGAGAAATTCTCGAAGCGGAATTGATTATATGAAAAATAATTCGGATTGAGTAAATTTTCTGAATTATTGGAAAGAGAATGCTAATTATGTGTCTTGTATGACTAAATACAACTTTTAAGTCTCTTGAACCTTCAAAATTGAATTTGAACAATCGAGAGGTTATTCTTAGGCTCGTTTGTTCATCAGAAAGTCAAAGGAGTTGATGTTGTCCCTTGACGAAAGTTGAAACATCAGCAAACTCCTCCAATCAGGTATGAAATTCTCTTATTTTAGGGCGAGCTCAAAGGCATATTATGTATCATCGTAATTTGTTCGTTGTGGGTCGCATAGCTCATTGTGAGCTACCCGCGGAAGATGAATACTTTCTTTACAAACAAGGTCTATATTGAAAAATAGGTTCTTTTCAGGATGTGTTTAGCTTGCAACATTTGAAAGAGTTGTATATAGCTAGTTTTTCAATAACAAACTTTTTATCTTTTCAGTGAGTTCATGTTTGGAAATGTGTTTTCCATAAGGTTTCATCTGAAACGTAATAAATGACAAATAAAAATTCGACCGTGTTGACATTTCCCTTAGCTTGTATTATTTGTTCCAATTTGAAATATGTCAATGCTGGAAAAACTTTCAACAATTGTGTCGCGTGACACAATTTTAAAACGCATAGAAATAAAATAGTCGTTTTGTTTTTGTAGAAGCTTGAAAAGTGATAATGGTGCAATTCCCCAAGCGGAGACACGTATTATTTTAAAAAAACTTGACGAGATGGGGATGAAAGGACGCCACTGAAGGGATGAACCGAGATATATAAGCAGCTGTCGAGCCGGAGAGACGGATTAGTTTTGTGGCTTCCAGAGCAATAATTTAATAATTAAACAGCCGGAAACGCAACTTACTGAGATTACTAATTTACGAAAAATCGAAGCTAAGCTGAAAGCCAAACGTTATCAATCCACATAACATAACATCCCTATCGTCCTGTTAACGCCCCCAATTTATTTTCTTCCCTCTATTTCCTCTTGTAAAGATAATCTAAATTGCACACAATTTCCTTTAATGAAATTAAATAACGGTCTAGGAGAAATTCGACAATAAAAGACGTTTACTATTAAAGCTAAATTGTTAGGAAAATCGATTTAGATAGGTTTGACTGATCAAGCAAAAATGGCCACCAAACTTCTCTCAAAAGGCTACTTCAAGGATCTAACGCTAAATTAATAAAGTACTTTCTACATCGGACGCATTCCTACACTTCTCTCAAGTGAAAACAGTTTTTGAAGTTTAAACTCGAAAAGTAATTTGTACTTAATTCCAACATAATTGAATAACAAAATCATCTGAAAAATATGAGACCCTTTGCCTCTAATAAATATTCTACCAAAGTATTAAATAAGAAGCAAAATAGGAAAACTTAAAAACCTTCTCAAATTATTCGCCACACCGTCTTGCGATCTAATAACATTAAATCTTAAATTTAAAACATTTTTTATTATGAATTTAAACATCTTAGATACATTTTTATTTTATCTCATAATAAAACTAGAACAGACTGCAGCTCTGCTTTAAACATCAAATTATTATTATGCATTTACCTATTAAATTTTGTATAAATAAAAAGATGTATAAAACGGCTTATTAGTTAATTTAATTTACAACATAATAATAAACAATTGAGTTAATATTATGTATAAACATTATTTTAATGCCCTGAATTAATAGGTAGGTATGTAAATGAGAAATATAAAAAGCAAAACTAATTATTTTTATTTTTTATTAGTATGTGTTATTTATAATATTACCAATTAAAGGAATTATGAAAAATTAACTTTGAAGTAGTGTAAAGTCTTATAGAAATTGACGGGCGCAAAAAAATCATGCGCAAATTTTTGAGTATTTAACGCTGTTTTTTTAAAAAACGCTTGAACAACTCTATTTTGTTTTGGATAGGGACATGTTTCTATGACGATGCCAATACTGGTCTTCCACCCCTAAAACAGAAGCGGCTACCAACTCCAAAATTTTAAATAGCACATAAGGTTGACTTCCACACCGTTGGAAATACAAATAAATTCATTTTTAATAGTGTCCTTGTTGTGAAAATTTGACTACTATCTTCAAAAAAAAGTTAAAATTATTAAAACGATAAAACGTTGATTGAAACGATGAACCAAACTGAATTCTAAGCATTGCTTGGTATAAATAAAAAAAATACATACAAGATGTAATCAAATGTTGTATGGAAATTTTACCTGGCAATTGGTCATTATTATGCAATTTTTTTGGCCTAATATACATAATGCAAATTTGGTATTTTACATTCATGCAACGAGTATTATACGACATTTAATTTCACCCCTTACGTTCAAAATCAGAGTTTTTGTGTTTATAAACAGACTTCGGCAAGAGCGAGCGCTTTGCAGTGGCATGATTTTGCAATATTATTTACATTTTGTTTTGTGTTATTTAAACTTACAACTAATAGACAAATAGACTGTCACTCAATTAATCAGTTTCTGCTTATTTTTGACTATCATAGATTTCTTTATTTAAGCATTTTCAATAAATGTATTTTAGGTACATTTAAAGCATGAGCGCTACTGATTTCCGAGCGTTTGACGTAGTAACGTGTAGACCAGTTGAATAACATACAGCCCGCTGGATTACACCAATTAATTTATCCAAAGCCTGTTTATAACAGAGTGCTTTTAAAATAAAAAGCTTACCCTCTAAAATTTTAAGTAACTTTTTTGGACAACTTATAAGTTCTAAAAACTTTAGCGTTTTTAAATGATCTTAACTCCTAAACCAATTAACCTATTTTTAAATGCTTAGCGGTGTTTAAATTTGAAAAGCATTCGATAAGCATATAAATAGTTACTTATTTTTTACGAAAGAAATATTTGTTCTAATGTCAAAAATCAAAGTTTCTAAAATATCTGAGAATTACAAACTTACCACCAATTTTTACCAAAAACTTATAATTTTATACTTTTGAGTAACTTATTAGAGCAACAAAAAATTTAAAAAAATAGGCGTTTTTGAATAGATTAAACTATTAAACAAATCAACTAACTTTTAAAAGCTTAGCAGCATTTAAAAAAAGTTTACCTAAAGAAAGTTTTGAGATATACAAAAATGGTATAACAGATTTTAAAGATAGATGCACATTAAAACATTTTAAGATTTGATTTGTTAAAATGCTTCCCCAATCATCGTATTTAAGTTTGGTCACCTCACTTGCGCACTAGCAATATTTCGTAGTGAGAGCCATGTTATGCTGTAATTTTTTATTAAAAAGTTGTCAAAAATCATCAAAGTGAGTTACAATTTCAAGACTATTGCTCTTGATACAAAAAAATTCTATTCTAAATTGACGATAAATTTTTGGATACCAGAAAAATCAGAAAATGATATATCAAAAATTAAAAATTGGTGTTTAGTGTTGGTATATTTTATCCATTTACACCTAGTCGATGTATTTAATACTAAATCAGACTTAACTATTAACAAAAAGAATTATCAATATATAAGAATACTTGGCCCTAACAAAAAAATTTTAAAGTAAGTTTGTAGGCTAAAATGTTACAAAAAATTTGCTGTTTAAACCAAAAAATGATGTATCATAATAACTGATGTATTAAAAATATACAAAAAAATTAAAGTATATATTTTTTTATTTCATTTTTATATCATTATGTTCACCCAAAATAAAAACTTGTCCTACCGGAGTCTACCCAATTTTTCAATCCTATCTACGTCTTTGTTTACTTCTCATTGAATTGTGATTATATAATATATAAATGTATATATTATATAACATAATAATGATTATTTATAAGGAATTAGCTAGAGTGTTACCTTGTTAACATAATATTATAATAATTAGGCAGTTTTATATCAATGAAAAGTGTGCAAAACATTTCCTTATTAATTATGAATTTCCTTATTGCCTTATTAATTAATTAAGTAGAAAATATGCTAAATATTTGTGTTTAACCATTATTTTAATTCGTTGAGAATTATTATGTTAGAACATAATAGTTCAGAATTAATATTATGTAGAGACATTTACTGTGAACATGTTTCTTAATTAAGCAAATTGATAGGCTGTTTATTTCTTTATTTGTTAAAATTATTTGGAAAAATGTTAATGTGTATGTGCACTACAGTTACGTATGTAATATGTAATACTATGTTTATATAATGTAACTTAAAAAAATAATTAAATTATTAGTAACACAAACAAAAATATCTTGATTTTAAAAAAGAAAATTTTTATGCTGTAAGTTAATTTAATTTTTGTACATTATTTTTATGTTCGAAGTTTAGCTTGACATAAAAGTATTTTTATTTTTTTAATTTTTATTTTTCATAACAAATAAAACAAAAATTAATATTAAACTGTAATGTTGCAACACAAAAATTAATTGCGATGTATTTATAGCTTTGAATTTAATTAATATTTTATTAGAGTAATAAATAGCAAACCGGTGAGGCATACATAATATTCCGGTGAGAATTGGGATACTCACCTGGTTGGCAGAAGCATTTGTACCCTTCCTCTTGATTGACGCATATCCCGTGGACGCAAGGTGAGGATTCGCAATCGTTGTGGCTGTGTTGGCACAGTGTTCCAGAAAATCCCGTAAGACACTCGCATTTAAACTGGGTGACATTCCCAATACACGTAGCACCATTCTGACAAGGCATCGATAGACAAGCATTTGTTTGATCCTCACAAGTTTTTCCTGTGTAACCTGTCGGAAAAACTCTATTAAATATTAATAACAACAATGCCCCAGAAGATTTCCAATTCAACCAAAAGATAAATTATTAAAACTTTTCCAGCCAAACTTATCTGAAATTACTTTACATTTAGCGGTCTATATAATCAGATATGCATAAATTTTAAATTAACTTGTGGTTTTTATAAGCCGAGCATAGCTGGGGGAATACTGTAGCCTTTACCCTCAAATAAATTTTTTAAGACCGAAATTCAGAGCGGAAAAGTGTTGGCTGGAGTGGATTTCAAATATGTTGGCAAACTTTAAAGCTGCGGTCAGAAATTTCAAACAAAATCAAACACTTTTCACCGAAATAGAAAAACTAAAAACAACAGTCAAATATTTGTTCATTTCAAATAAAAAAGAAGCTGAGAAAAAAATGAAATAAGTACTTAATTAGAATGAACATGTTTTATAACTTGAAAACAATTAATTTAAATAAGAAACTTAGTTACAAAACTTTTTTAACGAGAAAAAAAATTAAGGCAATTACAGCTAACTTCAAAAATAACCCATATTTTCATTTGTTGGTTGTGAGGTATACATCGAGTATACAGGGTGTTTCACAGTAATTGCAAGTATTTAGAAATCTAAAATAGATATTAAACTGCAATTTTACGATCTGTCTAATTAAAATATGTTCGAAATGCTTCTGCTTCTACAAGAAGTTGTTAGTAAAGATTTAAAAGTTCAAAATTTTTATAGTAGTTAAAATACAGTTTAATAAGTGTATCAAAGCACTTTTTATGTTAGTAATTAAAGAATGACAAATCTTGTTTTAAATAAATCACGCTTTAATGCATAATTAGATAAAAAAATTCTATTGATTAATATACCAACATATGCTCAATATAGTTTCTAATAAAAGGTAGTCATAAAAAACCAAAATTCTGACAACGTATGTCTTAGCTCCTAGCTTATTACCCTGGACATGCCATTCACAAGAAAGGCGAACCAAGTTAGTTGTTAAATACAAAAAAAAAAAACAGGTGCCACAAGAGCACATATATTATACTATACAAAATGCCAAATTAGACATATTTACATCATTTAGAATTATTTACAATATTACATAAGATCTTAATTATTTACATATGTATAATATATAAAACAGTTAAACTCAGAAAACAAAACTACAAGACAAAACACTCATCATATATTATAGAGAATATTAAAGGATTACTCTATGTTAAAGGGTTTTCCCAATATTCTCCAATATAAAATTTAATATTAAATTAATCCATATAAACTTTTAAATACAAAAGTTCGTCATTCATGCTCCGCTAGCATCAATTGCAATAATTTGACCGTTTTTCAAAATCTAAAAGCTGAAGTCTTTAATAAACCCGAATTTTGTTGGAATGCAAGTCTAAATTGTTTTTATCAATTGTCTGACAAGTGCCATAGGACCATTCAAGCTGTTGTTGAGCATCCGTAAAGAAAATTGGGGATTGTCCTTCACTGCTTGTCTCGTAGTATCAATTTTTTAAACAGTAGCACAGTTTTCGTATTACCTCTTTTTCTCTCGTATTAATTCTGCCCGTTTCTCTAAATTGGTTAATGAGATATTTCAAATTTGTGCAAAACAAAATTTTGTCTGATGAACCCATTTTATATTTTTCAAACAACTATAATAAATTTTTAAAAAAATTCTGCTTAGAAGTAAAAGCCATATCTGTGATACTTTTAACAATTAATAACAAATGATTTATTATTTAGAATAAAAAGTACAATTTACTTCCACATTTTGTGAATTTTTGTTTCCCATGCCTATCGCTCATCAGAAATTACAATCAATAATCATACTATACAGGGTAAGTCTGGTAAGAGTTTATTTCATTTTTTCTCAAAAATTAGTTATCACATCAACTTCAAAGTTTTTTACTCTACGCATGTGAATTTTTTCAGAATTTTTCTGATATTTCTTCTAATGAATATTAATTAATTAATAATTTCTAATGTCATTCTAAATGAAGAAAGTTTTATATATTGTTTTGTATTTTTGATATATTGTATTGTAAAAAAAATATTTCAAATCAATTGTAGGTAACCCAAAACTAATAAGGTTTGTTTGTATTGTAAGTCCTCTTTTCATGCAGCATTGCCACTTTACTTTACAATCGGCTAGACACTTACCCTCCAACTTCTTTGTGCCGCCCGCTTCCTTAGAAAAAAAGCTTAATTACAACTAGTTTTCACACCGAATGCAAATTAAATCAAAATTTCAACAAAATAAAGAAGCAGTTTAAAATAAATATAACAAGTCATATATTATATGACTTTAGTATCAAAGTTTACAGTCCCAGTCAGCCTAAGACCTGTTTAGAAATAAAACTTATATTTAAATCAATTTTTAACCTTTTTTATTTCTTATTAATTAAAAAAATAAAAAAAGAATTTAAAGATAGACGTTACTGTTTTGAAGGTTTGTACACTTGGTTAGATATTATAACAAAGAACGTAAGAAACCATGTTTGTATGTTTAGCAAAGAATATAAAATCATATTTATCTTTTGCTTAATTTTGTTGTCTTCTTGTCTTTCAAATGAGACACAAATAGTGATAATAAAAAAACATTTTTTTTAACCAAACAATTTATAGCAATAATAATAATAATAGCCCATTACCGTGAAACACTCTGTATAAGCGCAGCTTTTTGTAATTTCAGTCAGTTTTGTTTTCACGTAATTGAAAGAACAAGTACTTTATGATTGAGATTCGTAATAAAAAGAATATTTTATTCGTTGTTTATTGAGATTAAACAAAAAAAGTATGAAAAAATTTAATATTTAAGTAATTCGGCAACCACCGTTATTAATTTCTGCCAAAAACAACGAATTTTTAAACAAAGAAACAAAAACAAAATTACTGAATTTTTTAGTGCTTTTTTGTAACAAGTTTTTGTTATATTTGTCAAATAATGGCAATAAAAATTAATTATTTATAACAAGGCAAACAATATAAAAAAAACAAGGCATCATTAAAACGTTTGCTTATTTTAAATAAGAAAAACAGTTTTAACAAACTTTGCTGTAGGGCTTTTTTATTGGATTGCTTTTTTCATTGCAGAATATCTCTTGAATTAAAAATAAAATATTTAATTCAGTATCAAAATACTATCGAATGTGTCAATAATTATTAATGATATTATTTTATGTACATACAAATTAGTTTTGAACATCTAAAACAAAAACAATTTCCGCTGAAATGGATTTACAAAATTAAATTTTGTTTTTAGTTATATTGATAAAGTATATACACCCAAACACATTTGTTCTAATTAATATTATAAAAAAATGATGTAGCAATATACATAGAAATTTATATTTACTCAGTGATATTAGAACTGTTACACCCAGAAGAAATAATTTTTTAGACGAGATTTTTTGAGCAGTGTGGTAGACTTACATCAAGAATAAAAGGAAAAAAATTTGTAAAAAAATTTAGTAACTTGAAAAAAATTGACAACGTGTTTGGCGTTTCTGTAAGTAGCATACTAACAAGTCGACCTTCTTCTCCAAGCCATTGGTGACCGAGTTGTCGCGTAGTAGCAAAACGGTCTCAAAAAGCTAATTGTTTGAAGCGCCTGTTTTGACGCTGTATAATACATTTCAAGTTTGAAATTTCTCTGTCTTTTTCTGTACCGAAAACACACGCATTACCGTCATTGCAGTAGAATCAAGATAACAGAAAATTTCGCGATAGAACAAACCAACATTTCACAAAACCACAACTTTACCTCTATCGAAATCGCTAAAATAATAATATCGTTGATGCCTTCGGACTGAAGGCATTTTGTTACCTTTTAAACAAGTAGTTGGAGACACAACAACTGCAAATATTTCTACTTATCAGCACTGATAAGTCTTTTTCGAGTCTTTTTCTTAACAAAAATTAAGAAATTTTTTTTGCAAAAAATGACAAAGATAAACCGTCACAATAGTTACTATAATTATCTTTAAATTTACTTGTTCTGTTGCCAAAAAATCACTTCCAGAAAATTTTTTTTTTTTTGGGTGTTAAACTTCTAATATCACTGAGTATATAATAAGATCAAGTATGGTAATGTTAATTGTAAATAGCCATTTTAAATGAAGCAAATAAGTGATTATTCTATATTTTTCACTCCTGGGTTAGTCTCTGTAATGTTGACAACTGGCAAATAAAAAAAATACGCCATTAAAAAATCAGCGTATTTTTTAAGTAACATAATTTTAAAGTACTAAAAAAAAAAGTTTTCTGTATTGCAACAAATTTGAATTTATGTCAATGCAATAATCAAATCATGTAAGTATATTTCTCGTTTTGTACCAGTGAATAGTTAAAAAGTCATTTATCATGAATAAATGTTTTTAATTAATTATTTTTTTTTATATCTTGATTAAACGTATCTGTTTACAATTTCCGCAATATATAGAGATTGAGGAAATTGTAAACCACATATCAGGATAATTGTAAATTAAGTAAAAATCGAAAATAAACTCTGGAAGATGTTGATAAAATTAGTTTTTTTAGAAAATGCCTTGCAAGTATATTAGAAAAACTAATGGTTCAAAATACACACTAAAAAATTTAAAAATTTAGAGTGTTTTCAATTAATAATTTATACTTGCTGTAGCAGACGAAGTAATGTTAGTGGTAATTATTTTTACCCTTAAAAATTAAATGTGTATTAAAAATAAATTTTTTTAAATAATAGTCATTTATATTTACTTGCAATAGTCAAGAAAAATGTAAATATGTTAGGGTAATTGTAAATAAAATTTTGGTGTTTTTTTTTCAAACAGTATTCTGATAAATTATAGGTCATAATCAATTACTAGATAAATTATACAAAGTATTGGCATAAATAAGCATTAAATTTTTTTTTACATCATTTAACTTAGAATTTTCAAAATTCATTTACAATTACCAGCTCCACCTGACCTTATTACATATAAATGTTTTATGGTTTTGCGTAGGTTTGTTGAATCGAAGAGAGTCAAGAAATAATAAATAAGTAATGATTTATGATTTCCATGTGTTTGAGGAATAAAAATCTCGCTTTTCTGAGGGTTTCTACACACGAACAGATGTGTGCGTTTTTTAAAATTCCGGCAAAGTTTTATTAAAAATCCCGCGCACCTGCATAGTCTGAGATTAATTTCAATTAGGGGTAATTCGTCGTGTTTGACCTGTGCATTATTAACAATTTGCGTCAGAAATTGAATTGGTTGCAAGCGACGCAATATATTTAACCTGCGTCTTCTAAAGTTGTTTAAAATGTAATAATGTGTGACATTCAAATACCAAAACCTGTAAGTTAGGTATTCGCAAGGGAAACCGAGAGAACAGAAAGCTTGAAAAGTCATGTGTTCATTCAACACTTTCTGAGCAAGGCCAGGAGAGGATTACTTACAAACTTCGGCGACTTCTAAAACTTCCCATCCCCAAAAGCGAAATCATCTCGCGACGTATCCATCAATTATGTCCACTTAATTTTCGACGTATTTGTATGCAGCGTTAAAACTCACAAGAATTCGATTATTTACGACGCTTCATAATAAAAACGGTTTTAACCGCGACGGTTCGCAATTTAGAGCATCTGCGGCTCTATAACTTATCTATATAATGGTGCCAGGAAAGAACTATAGCGTATAATTATTTTTCGTGAATTTGCTTTCGTGCGATTTTATTAAAAGATATAGCATCACAAGCTCAAGCGCGTGTTGTATATAATTTTGAAAAAATTCAGCCTAAGCTGATTAGAAGCGATCTTATAGAGATTCTAAGTAAGTAGCTTTAAGCACTTCAATCAGTTCAATGAGCTGCGTTAACAATATCGGCTTGGCATGAACCCATAAATTTTCGAAATCAGTCATCCGTTCAATTACAAATTGTAATTTATGTACGTTATATAATTTTCGATTGACAACAATACATGTTAATTAATAGTAAAACGAAAAAATACACTTGTGATGTAAACCAGTAGCGCTACAACATCAACAGATGCTCAATATTGTTGGAGTGATTAGTAAAATTTAATAATCAAAATATCCAAAACTGATATTACATATCTACTATTAATAAATCGGTTTTGTTATTTGAAATTACTAGGAAAGTTCTGAAGTTTGTGGTTTGACCCTTGCATCATCGACCGACGAAGTTGACCAATAGGGGACAACATTTCAAACATAAACCTATTGACCAACCTAGTCGCAAAATAAAAGAATATTTGCTTTGTTAAAATTTCAAAAAGTACAAAAAAACAATATCAAAATTGATCAAGTACAGTGTTTAATTTAATTAAAAATTATTTATTTTGTTTGCAGCAAAATATTTAAAAGTAGGATTTATTGCTAAGTTAAATTAGAGTAAAAGTTTAATTGCCGAAGGGTGCAAGATAAAAGATTTGAAAAGACTTAATAAAGCCAAGTAAATTAATTTAGTAAAATGTTGTGGTTTTGGGAGGTGAACTGTAAGATAGTGTAGTGATTATATCAAAATCTGAATTGGTAGTGGCGTCGGTGGCGTCGCGACGTCCTTATTTTCTAGACGTGTACGATGATTCCATGTGGAAGTTTTATTTTTCGTGGTCATAGAAATGTCAATTTTTATTAGTTCGTAGGAGGAGAAATATCGTCGATATTTCGAGAAGGAAATAACCGAAAGTTCTTCCTTAATTAACCCTATTATGAGAATTAATTAGTTTTATAGATCTTTGGCAGCGACTTGACAAAAATCGATTAAACTCATCCGTTAATTAAACTGAGTCGAGTTAAAAGGAATTTTATTAGTCGTCGGTGACAAATCCGTGAATTTCCCGGAAACGAAAATATGAAAATAAGGAAACGATTTAGACCAACACATAAATTCACTTCAACTTTCTTATTTAGTTTGCTAGAGTTGTGGTCAGGGTACAAATTTGAAGTTCCATATTTTATGCGGAACTTTCCCTCAACTTGTCCAAATAATTTACATGCACCCAACATTCTGCCTTCTGAATCTTCAAAAGTACACCTTGTTTGCCACGTTGACTCAATATTACCGATTCAATTCCGCTCCTGCATTTCAAATTGCGCGAATTAAGCGAATAAAACTACTCGCGAAATGTCATTTTAACTTAAAAGCAACTTTTTTTCATCAATTTCCTAACGAAAAGATTTCCGACTAAATCAGTGCTAAAAATAAATGATCCTTATCATGTGAAGGGGAAACTTTTAAAAGCTTTTTATTTCCCATCTAGTTTAATGAAACTTCTTAAAGGGAGTACAGGGGCTAATCATTTATTTTATTATCATTCCATATAATTAGCACTCAAACTTGCCCAAAACATTCCTCACGAATTAATTCTATTATTTGTTTCTCTTTTCAATCCTTTGTTTACCTTTGTTTTAACAAGACTGTTAATTAATTTATGTCGTAGCCGACCGGAAATTAGCACCTAAGACAAACTCTTAAAAAGTTTTTACCCAGATTTTTAATTTTTATTTAATTAGAAAAAAACGACAATAGTTAAACTACTTTACACATAATAAAATTCTGTATTTGTTGAATTGTTTTAAAAAGTAGACATTAGTATCGGTTAACAATAATATTTATAAAAAAAACTCTATTTAACAGAAGCTGTCAGAATAACATGCATAGAAATGCTCCAAGCACTGGCTGTTATAAAATTAACAATGTCAACACAAAGACATCTCATGGTAGACTTTCCCAACACTTTGTCTAGACATCTTGGTATACCTTCTTAAAGGACATCTCCTGTAGAACCGTCTACCAAGTATTTCCTAAACTTCTTGCAAAGCAATTTTTGTAGGACACTTTTTAAAAACATTTTCTTCCCTCAAGACATTTCCTCTATGTTTATAGAATGTTTTTTTGGAGAACGTCTTCTCCGGAGAACTAGGATGCGTTTAGGTACAAGATTAGACACTTGTTTCTTTGCTTCGTTGTTTGTTATTATTCTGAATAAACTAACGTCTTAAATTTTAATTATACAAACCTCTTTATGTAAGACCTCTTATGTTTTATGTAAGCAGACGCAAAGAAAAGTTTTATCGCTTTTGCTGTGATGCCTAGAAGACAATTTTTTATAGCGTCTGAACCTAAAGGGTATAGACTCCCAAAGATATGCAAAAGATATCACTATATTAGAAGATAGCAGCACTAATTGTAGTAGATACTTGATGGCATAGAACATGCATGAAAACGCCGCCAGAGCAGAGTTTGTGCTGTTAAATATTTAAGCTTTAATGGCTTTGTTAATTTTTTTAAAAATGGCATATTTTGTGTGTTGAAAATAAAAAGATAATAGAAGAGAAAATTGTCTTTATTATCAGGAAACTCATGAGCATTTCTTTTCCCGATCGCGATATTTGCGCAGTAAATGATAAGAAAGTCTTACGCAAAAAAATTCTTATTATAACTGAAAGAGTCAGGTAAGTCAAAAAGTCTTTAAAAATATAAATATTAACTATAAAGTTGTTTAAAAACGTATCAATTTTCTAGTGACACTAGCAGAACACAATAAGTCAATAAGATAAAGTGGGTGCCTAAATCCCGAAAAATCAAAACAAACAAGAAAATAAACCTTTCAGCTAAGAAAAAACCCAAACTCTCATCAAAGCCCTTTTGGGCAGCATTATAAGACTGAAGCAATCGAAACTGGTAAATCTTTTCAAGTAAAAGCTATTAAACTGCTACAAATGAGAAGGCAACAACTTAAGAAAACAATTAGACTTTTTATAGAACAGTATGAACTTACAAAACAAAATCTGATTAGTTTAGGACTAGAAGATAACCGTAAATGCAGAAACTTCTTACTTCTTAGTTACTTCAAAACTGTAAAAATAAAGGTAGAGAAAATAACGGGATTACCTATTAAATGAATTAGTAGTTTTTTTAGAAAAAAATTAATTTGCAAGTAATGGTTAAAATATATAAAACCATTTTCGTTTCAGAAGTTTTAGTTATGTTGGACTTTTTTGGGTAGTTCACTTTTCTGTGTGCAGTTTTGAATAATTTGGCATTAATCTGAATTTAAAATTGAGCAGACTTTGAAGGGTTATTTAAAATTCGGGTGAACTGAACGAATTACGTTAGATTTTAACAAAGTGTTGAACAAAAGCTCAATTTTCTTATATAAAACTTTTTGTGAAATAGAACAAGAAAAATCCTGAATAACCATATTTTACTTAGATATTCATAAGTTTACTCACCATAAGGACATAAGCATTGAAAAGTCGATCCTTCATGTCCTTGAGAAATATCCACACAGATTCCATTATTTTTACACCGAGAAGGATAACAAGCATCTTGCTCTTCGCAATGTTGGCCGACAAAACCAAGACAGCATTGGCACTCATATCCGTCCTGCAAAATAACCACCAACATGTCCTCATTACTGACATGAATTGCGTTCTAAATTATTCATTCATCCATCGACAATACCACAATAACGACTTTTAATATAACTTTCTGACGTTTTAATTATATATTATCAGCTAAATTCCTGAGAATTAATTTAATTTCATTAAAACTAGACACAATGGATTGATTTTAATAAAGTCGATATAAAGAAAATGTGACTTTATAGTGCAGTGAAATAAATGCAAATATCTTGAGGGTGGACTTTGGGATAAGATCGTCCCCCCGACCTGAGTCGAAAACGCCGCAATCTCCTTTTATTGAATTTGCTTTCGAAATGACTCCAGCGTTTGTTGTTGTCATTTGTTTTCATAGCTAAACCTTATTTAACGTTTGGAGGAAGTAAGCTAAACCAAGTGTTCAAGAGTGCAATAAAAGTGATTTGTTTAAAAAAGAACTTTCCGTAATTCCCAGCGAAAATATGGATTATAAAGTCCACCCCGAGCTTACTTTGGTCTAATATGTACATCTGCAGATGAATATTTCGCCTGGCGTATTTGTAGAGCAAATATCAGGAATACCAAAATATAACCCGCTCGTTTTCCTCGTTATTTTTCAGGTCAATGTTTCCTTAAAACTTAGATCGTTACGAGCTTAATTATCTAGTTATCAACGTGAAAAAGCTTACTTTGTCATGAAATAAATTTAAAACGGATTAAAATTTTATTTTACACAACAAGACGTCAGGACAGCAGGAATTTTCCAGGCAAGCGCACTGCTCGGATTTGTGTCATGTCAGCCAAAAGATAACACAACATATCCCCATCGAAAGTTAAAACAAGAAACTCGTTTTTATGTGCCATTTTCCCAGAAGTATTAAAACATTTGAATTACATTACACGAATAATATCTAAATACAAATGTTGAAATTTTTTAAGCAATTATTGTGTTACGACATAAAAATTATTATTATGTTTCATATTAAAATAAATTTATAATTAATTAAAATTGTAGTATAAGCTTTGCAACAGATTGTTATTAGGTGGAAGTATTAAGTATTAACACACGGTCCGTTCTGCAGCGGTAACTCGGCTAGTAAGCGTATACACGAGAAACCCTAAGTCATTATCCCCAAAAATATGATTCATATAGGCGCTCCAGCTAACGGAAGATCCACGAGCATACTAGAAGTAGCTTGCTGCAGGTACAAATAGAGCTTTTCCGTCAAAATAGTTTCATAATTAGCATCAAAATTTTATTAGAAACTCTGTTTTTTGCCATAGATTGCCGTATTGTCTCGAACAAAAAGTTGGACACTTCAAATATTTGTTAAAGTAATAATAAGATTTCTTACCTGTTTCTGTTAGTTGATTAATAAATTTCTAGAAAATTAACGTGTTTTGCTTCGTTATCGTCAAATCTGCACTTGTTACTTGTCATTTTGTCTTTTAACAGTTTGCGGTAGGCAAGTACACCTGATTGCACAGCAAAAACTTCTAATACAGTTGACCTGTATCTTTTAAAAATGAACATAGGGACTACCTACGTTCAGAGTTAAAAAAATGTCCCGGTATAAATTTTCAGATCTTAATTTCAATTAAATATAAATTTTTGAAAAAAATGCTTTTCTTCAAATGTCTAAACTTTATAATTTTTAAAACAAAATTCCATTTTTGACACGGTGTCTATATACATTTATATATATTTTTAATTTTACTTTTGGGTAATTAATTTGTTCTATCCTATTTGAATTTTTTGGATGTTTAATTTCAAAGATTTTTTTAAATTTCAAAGCCACAAATAAAATAGGACTTAAAATTAAGAATTACCCAAAAACAACTAAGTTGTAAAATATATGTAGAGTAAATAATAATTTAGGGGAAAAAAATATGAAAAAACAACATCTATACACTCAATTTCAAAAAGAAGATTTTAATTTAAAAATTAAAATAATTTTATTATTAGCAATTATATTCTTTTCTTACTTTTTTACAATATGTTTCGTATATTTATTACAATTATTCTTGATAAAAGTTGATCATAGAAAACAAAACTTCTAAAATCGTAGCACTTAAGTTGTTTTACAATAAATGTCAGAAATTTCACTGTCATATAAAAAATCTGGAGCACGAGAAAAAAGCAGAAAACTTGGTTTGTAGATTCCTATTTCTGTAATAGACATTTGAAAAATAAAAATTCGGTCAAATTTTATTAAAACGAATTTAGAAATAAATATCCAGCAGAAATAAAAGCCACGCTTTTAACTAATTTTTTCTATGGTCATCTTTTATCAAAAATTGTAATAATCATACAGTAAAAAAAATTTTTTAATTTATTAAAATAGTTCCATTTTTACTTTGTTTTAATACAGTTTATTCAAAAACATCAATTTAAAAAATATATATTTTGCGATGCTACAGTTACAGAAAAAAGAATTAATTTTTCTTCAAAAATTTATATTAAATGAATGGTTTAGTTAAATAAAAAACTGAATATTGATATAAAAACTTTTTTCAATAAGTACTAAAAAAATTAAATATTTCAAAAAATCGCAGATACTTTTAGGTATTTTGCGTGGAATGTCCCACATAGCAGCAATTAGAGAGTAGCAATTGATTTAGCAAAACACACAGTTATTTCGAAAAATCTTCAGCGATTAATTAAAAAGTAATAAAAGTGTGTTCTTAAATTCTTTCATTATTGAGAGTTATTTTAGAATTATTAGTGTAAATTACAAAATTTGTTTAGAAGCCTTTCAAAACTTCTTTTGCAAAAAACGCAAATTGAGCTAGTACCAAAAGTAAAATTTAAAGAAGGTTAAACAAAAAACCGAATTATTTATATTTTACGGTCAGACAAAAACAATACAGAAACAAATTAGAGTTTCAAAAATTTTAAAATTGGTAAATAAATTGGAAAAAAAATTAGAAGTTTCCAACTTTTACGAATCGATTTTCTGGGTGCTTTTACTCCTTTATACACAATTTAGAGTTTAAAAACTTAAACAAAAAGACAAAAAACGAAACAAAAGGAGATTCTGTAAGAAATAGAAAAATGACGTTTGAAAAAATGAGTAGATCAAAACAAGCTTTTAGAATGAAATAAAAATCGTCAATTAAAAAAAAACAAAAAAAAGATAAAAAAAAGTAAGAAAAACACTTTTAAAAGAACAAAAAATATTTTAGAAAAAGATTTTAAAAAACTACAGGTATTCCTCTACTTAGGAAAAAACCAAAGTGTTTCAATTGTGGCAAGAAAAACTACATAAAAAAAATTGCCGCCGACGAGAGAGATTTAAGAAAAATCGAAAAAGCCAAAATAAATGCACCTGGTTTCACTATCTTGCAGTGGTATGCTGTAAATATAGTAGACGAAAACTGAAGAGGTAGTACGTCTTCATCCCCTAGCTAGAAGCTCCGCCAACATGCTAAAAGCCGACTGTAATGTAAAGTTGTTCTTATCCTGTAAGATTATACAACCACCATAATTCTCATTATCCGCAATTAAGACGATCTATTGTAAAAGTGCTTTAACCCACGCTCCCTTGCAATAAATCACTCTTGAAGAGCTGTTGCCTGATGTTCCATCAGCTCGGCTCTGTAAACTGTAAATTTGCTGGTAGGTAAAAATTACCTTCTGCAAAATATATTCTAATTTCATAATCGTCATATAATCTTACAGAATATGGACTACTATATATAAGCAGGTTTTGGCGGGAGCGATATCTTTGCAGTCGCATTACTATTTACACTTTATTTCGCATTATTTGAACGCGAAATAAACAGTTACTCACGCAATCAAAAATTGCTTATTTCTGACTATAATGGATCCCCTCATTAACCCAATAAAAATTTTTTGAGTACATTTAAGCAATCAATGTTACTGATTTCTGAGCGCTTGGTGCATGATCGTGTAAACCAGTTAAATAAATAAAATGCAGCCTGCTGGATTCCACTAATTAATTACCTGGCAATTACCTATATAAGACAGAGAAAGCATTATTAAAGTTAAATTGTCTGTCTTATCGAGAGATACAGATTTTATCACAACAAATGTTCCGCGATAAATCAATCAAGACGTTAGACGTGTGTTATTAAATAAATGAAGTATTAAAGTATTTTTTTGTGTAAATTAAGTTAAAGTTAGTTTAAGGTATTAAATCGCAAGAAATCCGAATTGAGTTCACATCAGAATATAATAAAAAGACACTAAATACTATATAATAAAAGTTGATATAATAAATTTGAGTACTATATACTGTTTTTTTTTTCAGTATGTAAACATTAATAAATACTTAAACAAATATTAAACAGCAACGTTATAATATTCTAAAGTTTTTATTAGGTTTCAACATTATATTTTTTATGATAGCTTTTCCTGAGATTTATCTATTTAAGTAGCAAAAGAGTATGTTATAAAAATGAACGATTTCCTTTGAAATTCTTTAAAAGTTTTAATGAAACAGTGCTTGTAATAATAAATGACGGCTTGTTGCTATAGAAGAGGCAACCTAAACTATCCGTATTCAGATTGGTTGCTGAGCGTGCGGTTCAGCTTTGAAGGATAGAGGTTTAGATTTGTTTGTATTTACCACCCTAGAAGCATATAATCAAGTGCAATTGCTTTTAGTAGAAAGTTTGATTAATAGAATCGCACTAGAGAAGTACAGTCTCATTATAAAGAACTGCCATCACTTTTAGAACTAATTAAGTTGGTCTTTAAGCGGTAAACGATGTTTTTTGATTGACATTTTCAATTATTGCGTTTTGTTTAGCTTAATTGACGCTTATTACGGATTTACTCGAAAATTAACTGCGTGGACACTATTCCAAAATAAAAATTTAACAAGCAATTAGAACTAAAAGTTCTGTACTCTCTTCTAGACAAAACATTGATTTGTTTTTCTTTGCCTTGGGTCGGATGATACGTAGCTTTGAAGTAAACAAGTTGGGAACAAATCTTGGACGAGACAATTTATATATGTCACGTTTTAGGTTGGACCCTACCTATATAACAAAATACGACTATCTAATTAAACTACCCTGAAATATGTGACCTAAATAATAATTATCTCACAAACGGAAATATTTTCAAACTAAGAAATCGGAAATGTTACAGAACCAGCTTAATCGACAGAAAAGTCAATCTAGATAAGAACTGACAGTAGCACATGCCAGCAGTAATTTATTTAGCCCCCCAAACTTAAACGACAGAATTGTTTAACTGGACATTTTAGTAATATCGATTACACTCATTCTTACCCTGTCTGGGAAAACCATCAATTTTATTATTGTGTCTTCAGCAAAACACACTTTGACGAACATCTTAACCCAAAAAGTGCAACAATAAAAAAATCTAGTGTAATTTTGTAAATGGGTCACGAGTCGGCGACGAAGTCGAGTCTCGACAAATAAAATAAAACATTTAATTAAGAGAAGATAAATTATTTAAGGCCGCAAATGATCTCAATGTTTGGATTAAGATTTGCTCCCTTGAATAAATTTTTGGGGGGAGTACTGAGCACAAATGGGATATTTTAAAATTCAAGTGAGAAGTCTTATAAAATATGTAAAGCTTATGCTCGTTGAAAGGTAAAATTTAAAAACGTTGCTCTTTTCTCATCACCATCTTGTATGAAATCATAAACATTTTAAATAAGGATGCTTTTACTAAAGGAAATATTTTCATCTTAATGAATTTACCAGTTCTACCAAAAAATACTTCTCTCAAACAAGATTATTAATTACTTTTAATAAATGGGACAAGAAACTTCTATTTTTATTATGCAAATAAAAAACTTCCAAGATTACGTCCTGTTGTGAAAAGTTGCCTTAATAAAATTATAAGGCGGAGACAGAGCGTGGCCTATAAAATATTATAGTTAATAAAACATATTACGAGTTCAAAACCTGTACAATACGTCGTCGAAAAATTGATTCTAATCTGAGTCGGCGAAAATTTTTGTTGCATTCAAATTTTTATATAAGAGAACTTTTATAAGTCATAAAATATTATAAAATGTGGCCCTCAAACTTGAAATTCCTCAATCCTTCATCCTGTCATAACTCGCTTCAAAAGTGAGACAGAGGATGCGTAAAGTTACATAACATTCCTTTCCTGAAGTGAGACATTTAATTGTATTATGAGAAATTTTTTGGAAACCCTACCGGTCTAAATGATTATTTCCGTGTTGGGAGTTCTTTGAAATAAGCTTCTGAAAGTTCATTGTTATAGATTGTGTGTCAATCAAGAAAAAAAAATAAGAGATTAAAAACTGTCAGTGTGACCCAGAAACATCGATTTTCTAATCTGGTTGATTAATAGTGATAGTAGACATTTCTTGGATCAGGAAGAGAGTAATAATGTGCTAACATGGTAAAATATTTTTATGTAAAAAATATTAGCTTTGTATTTCCCCTCCTGTGTAATAAGTGATTCTCAAACTCAAAATTTTCCCATCGTTCATCCTGTCACAACTCGCTTAAGAATGGAGACAGGAAGATGAGTCTTTCTATATTATATTCCTCACTTAAAAAAATAAAAGATTTAGTGCGTAATATAGCGAAGTTGCGTGTCTTGGGAAAAACGCAATATCATAAACAAAATTTGGATTGTTAGAATGAATGAGGCTACGATAAGAGAGATCTTGATTAAAAGCGATAATAAAGGGAAGAAGGGTAAATCTAATGCAATATGTGTTGTTTCTAGGACGGTGATCACATCTTTTAGCACTTTGGACACTACGATGCGCTCAATGAATTCTGATAGAGTGATATAAGGTTTCATATACCTACTATTATTAGAAATAATTCTGACTATCATCACAAATCTAGCGAAAAACCGGAAGCTCCAGTCACGTGCCAGTATAGATCGAACACAAGTGGCGCTTAATATATAGCCTTCATCTAGGAGTGTTTGAAGGGATTTAATAAAACGTCAGAAATTCGCGGTGACGTAACAATTTTCCAAAATGATACCATTACTCTAAAAACGAAAAGCCGGCATTGTGTGATCGATGGAGGCTTTACGCTCATGAGGACTCTAAGACTAATTGCTCGTTGATGTCGTTCTTATCCCCCGTACAAAGAATTATCGACTATCCTCTTTTATTTATTTGAACAAATCAAGATTAGAGTAAGACTTACCATGGAGTCGTTGGAATAACAGATGCCTTTGCCTGAACAGTCCTCGTTCTCCCCACAGTTGTCAGATTTCACAGTGACTTTCAATCGAATACACTGATTCCCCCACAATTCCGAGACAACTGTAACATTTATTACACCACTTCATCAATTCTTACATTTATTTAGAATTTTAAATCCTCTTTTTAACGAAACGTTTTTGACCAGAATTTTGCTCGTTTCGTGCACTAACAAGAGCGGATTCGCGAACCCGAACCTCGTTTCGAATAACATCCAGGAAAAAAAACTAAATCAAGCTTGGAATGTGCAAGTCATATTATCCCCACAAAACGGGGTTTGCGAAAAACGATCCAGGTTTTTCACAGGAAAGCCACAATTTAAGTGAATTGTTGAAAATACTCAGTTTCCAAGTTGGGTGACACGTTGCTTATCAAACGAGATTTCGAGAAAATTAATATTACTGCTATTGATATAAGTGATAGCCAAGGTGTCTCCAGCTTTGAGAATACTTGAAACTCGAGTTGCTTTGGAGGTAAACATGCGCTCGTGTTCTAGTTGCTTGAGTTGTAGAGCATTAGCCATTATAAGATGGTTGATAATTAACTCGAGCGATATTGCAAATAATTAGATTTGTGAAAATTTCGCTGACTTGATTATAAGTTTTTCAACCTTATTGAGTTAGAAGATGATTGCTGGTAAATTTTGACGCGTCTAGGTCGTTAAGATCTAACGAAGTTACCATCAAATATTTCACTATATTCGTCTGAATAAATTACCTTCAACCAGAATATCGAAAAGTTTTTTATGTATGAGAGTAGTTCTGCTGTCAATGGTAGGATTAGAGAATAGTGTTTTGTAAGTGAAGGGTAAAGTAATGATTTCCTGAGACTTACCAATAAGAAGATTGATACCCAACGTTAAATCCTTGTCGTACAACGTAACGACTTTCTGGTTATCCACTTTTAAAGGAGTGATGTCTAGTAAAATTCCTTCGGTGACATCGCAATGGTCGTGTCCCGTCCTGGTCACTTGATAAACGGCAGTCGTTGGTTCGTGCATTAACCTATAAAAAAAAGCAAAAACACTATTGTTTCACTATGAAATTGTAAAATAGTAGAAGTAGAGCTTAAATACAAGACCCGAGAGGTTATAAAGTAAGACAAAGTTGGAGGTTTATTGCAGAAGAAACTTTTATTAACTAAAAAGGTTTATCCGGATGAAACCCGGAAATATCACTATAAAATATTCACGAAAGTAATGAATGCAATTGCTTCGACCAAAATTACAACGGTTCGGTCCGACTTTAAGAAAAATATTTAACACGAATTCACCCCAAACTCAACTGACCTTTTAGGAGCATTACCCTAGGGGCATCTGGCGTATTGCAAGGCCTCTATCATAAAGTACGAACAATTCTCTCGAGAATTGGTTTACGATGATGAAGGTGATGTACAATATTAAAGTCATTTTCCACTTCGTTTCCAGAATGTATCTCATTACAAGATCTCCCTTAAGGAAAAAAAACACGCAAGCGTTGATTTCACGGTTTTCCAAAAAAACAAGTTTTATATTTACATGTGTAGTCGAAAAACCGGCAAACCCTAGTTGATCAATTCCAAAGGCAAACGACGAGAAAGATCGCAACAATATTGCATTGACAACTCTACCTGGGCTCGGAATTTCCCATTCTTTCCGCAACGAGTTTGCCAATTCCTTCATAAATTTATGGATCCCGAAAAGCTACGAAAAATATTTTTACTTTATAATCTTATAAATTTGAAAGAAAAGGGGAAACGACTTTATTTGATTATTTATTTCGTCTTGTGTGTATAACAGGGAGAATGTGGCGAACGTGGTGCGAGTCCTAGGAGGCAACACATTAAAGACGCTCCCTTTGGTGCAATTAGCACCACAAATTCTCCAAGTTTCATCCCTCCCTTTCGGAAAAAATACGAATTAGTAAAGTTTAATGATTAAATTTAAATTATTAAAATCCACTTGCACTGGAAAGATTTACAATACACGTCGGCTTCAAAACACTCAAAATTTCAAAAAATATACACCACGTCACAAAGTTTTGCCTTTAAAATTACATCATCCACTTTCAAGAAGTTTGGCTCAACTTTTCTTGATAAAATTATGAGGAAAAAGAAAAAAAAAACACTATCACATGCATATTTCATTTTTATTGTTTTAAAGTTGGAGTGATAAGGGTAACAATTTTTTAAAGAAAATTTTCTAACTTAGAACTAGTTTTAACATAATAAATTTCCATTTAAATTCACTTCTAGTCACGTATTCATCTGATAATATAATACGTAAAGCCCCTTTGGATATAATAAGGGCAACGCATGCAGTGAAGTATCTCCAAAGAGAAACCTTGACCAAAATAAACTTCGAACTCTCGCACCAAACTTTCGTCTTTTGTTGTTCCCTATTCTTGTGAAAAATTTTAACTATTGGAATCATTGATAAATTTTAGTTTCTATTTTTGATTTGAATAATCTCCTGTTGGTTCCTGCACGTTAATATATTGCAGTTGTTGGTGCTATAATAAAAATAATTCTAACTAGTGGTATGCTCACGTTGCAAGCTTATTGCTTCTTGGTCATTAATTGTTATTTATGAGTGCTGTATCTACATATTGATACTCGGGAGAATATTCGGCTTTTAATTCCAAACGCTTAAAGTATTAAATCGAGCCGAAATTTTAATTAACGCTACATAAAACCGAATACGATAAAAAATTAGAGCATTTATCAATCCAAAAATGGTATGCAGTAAATAAGAATAACGTCATTTCTTGTTTGTGCAGTGAGTGAATTTATTACGTTTTATGCGATATGGTGCCAAGGGGGGGTTGAAATGCTCCGACGCATTACTGCCGCTAGTCTCTTGCTATGAAAATGAAAACATAAACAAAGAGGATACGGCGAGAATGAAAGTGCTTCTTTACTGCCATTTTTTATTCCTCTCCTAATACATCGCCTTAAATTTTCAACAATTGAACGAAGTTTATTAATTTCGCGGCAATTGGTTTGATAAGCGCCCCTTTCTTCTGCCATACACCTGTTCCAGAGGGAACCACAAAGAAACCTTTTCAACAAACCCCACGAAATTAACACAACAAAATACGTTAATTAAAGCAGATTTCCAAAAAGAGGGCTTTGTCCTTACCTGCTTGGATTGTGGTCAGTATCATTGCTCTGGCTCATAATTGCGTTATGCTGAATGAGATGAGAATCATCAATTCGGACCAAAAGAACATCTCCACTCTGGATCTCGATTGAGCCATCCCAACTCAGCGTGGTAGAATGAGGGCAATTCGATGTTTCAGTAGTATTCAGTACACTAGGTTCAGTCGAATTCCCTTGACCCAACTTCTTAGATCCCACCGACGTTTGAGAACAGTCCGTCGGGACCTGTGTTCAAGGACGAGTGTTAAATTCTATTCCTTCCACCCGTAGCTAATTCTAATGAAATCGTTAACAACAAAACATCACACGTCAGCTACAACAGATTTATAAGTCTTGCAAAACCCTCACTGGCTAAACAATCATAATCTAGCCCTAATAAACAACAAAGATAGCTTATCTCACGCCATTCCAGAACCTGGTCCTGTTTTTGCTCATTTAATGATTATGTGAGGGTGAATATGTTTGATGAAATGCCTTCTAACAAAAATTTCATTCAACGCTTCTTGCTCTTATCGATTTGAAAAATTCACCGGATATATTTTTAATTTCCAACTGAAGCCAACTCAACTACGCTAATAGCAAAAGCTTACATTGCTAATCTCTAAAAGGTCTACGTTTCCAAATACCTACATATTTTAGTCCGCGTCGGCATTATTTTTTTTACAAAACATTATTTATAATACATCAAAAGAACATCACTAGAATATTAATATCTCGTTGTTACCTATATTAACAAAATCCGGGCTCTAGGCGTCATAAATATTAGAGTATTTACATGCAAGCAATTTATTATTTACTTCATTGTACTTTATTATTCTCTCTCAAAATGAATAAGATGTGTACAGTATAAAGCAGCAAAATTTCTGAATAAAAAACCATTTGAATCTTAAATTTTACACATCAAATTTTGTTCAGTTTATAGTTAATAGGTCTACACCTACAAAAGTTGTAAACTTTTGTGAACAACTGCTATGCACGAATGCTCTTCAATTTTAGTGTATACTTGTAGGAACAGAACTTATGTCAACAAAAAATATAGTTAATAAGGTTGTTCAGGTTATTACTCAAAGTACCCTACTTAATTCTGCAGCTGAAATTAAATTTTAGGAAACCCGCTTACTAGAAAAAAAAAATTTTGGCGCCGCTTGTCACTCATCACACAAAATAAGACAAGTAGCCTAGATAAGGATTAAAATCCAGTGAGAGTGGCAAGGATTTTTTCACCGAAACAAAAAAAATAGATAGAAAAATCAATGTACAAGTAAGACTGAGATAGACAATAGGTAACAATACAGCTATATCGGTTTTTGTCACACTTGTAGATAAATAAATAAACATTAGAGAGAAACAAAAAAAAGACGATTGCTTAATCTACAAAGTTTAACAGCTTGCTGCCATTTAGAATCTATGCAGCTGAATTACTTCTCTACATCTGAAGAGATGTGCTAATAACCAGGTGCTGTTATAAAGTCTTCAATAAATTGTAAGCGGCGTAAAAACTCTTACTTTTTTCTATCAAAACTTTATTAGTGCCATTTTGCCGCTTTATTAAAAATTGGTTACAGCTAAGGGCGGTACTTTCGGTAACACTGTGGGTATCTTTCTGGGCTTAGAGTTCAATGTTATTTATTAACTATAGGTAAGTTTTTAAAACTGTTTCTGTTAATTTATACAATTAAAAAAATACAATAAATAAAACTCAGTTATTTTTATGCAAACAAATTAGAAAATTTCTAAGCGATTAGCTATTTGAACACGTTTAGCTCTACACGCCATAAAACTTTTAAAAAGAGAAAAACTGTTTTATCCTATATATATTAAGTTTTTAAAAGAGTAGCTAACATTTAATTGATTACAGAGAAAAGTTTTATTTCTTGTTACATTGTAGCATTGCAATACAGTATCAAAGGAAGCAAAGCACTTGATCAAAGAGGATCGATTAAAGTTGTAAAGAAAAATACTGGACTAGTGTTGTTTCTCGTCGTTCGTACATTTGGAGTGTAATAAAAAATCGAACGAGCTATTAGTCAGACAAAAAGTCTAAACTCGAATCATTTTTGTTTCGTAATGAAAGTGTAAAATCAATAAAATTTAAATCAACCTAGAAAAGAATTTTTGTTGAAAAACAAATGTATCGAGATTTTTGAGAAAATAGATAAGAGTTTGGAAAGCAAAGGAAGCAGATAAGGAGGGAAAAAAGTGTTAACAGAGAAGGCTGATGGTATTAAATGGATGAGGGTAAAGTGTCAGAAAACAGGAGCGCAAAAAGGATAAGAAAGCGGATCTCCCTTTTAATTCTATTATTTGTGTAAAAGTTTTTTCAGTTAGAATTATTCTAATCGATGCAGGAAATCCGGTAAAAGTCTTTGCTAGTTGAGTGTATGTTTTATATGATTTGGGCCGAAAGCAATAAAGCAGAAAATGTAAAGGGAAAATCGGGTAGAAGTTGTCGGTATCTGGTGTTAAAATCAAAAAGGAATTTAGCGCAAAGCAGGTCGTCGTCCGGAATTCGTGTTTCATTGAAATTCCTGTTGGAGTGGCCAGTTTTTATAGTGCCTTAATAGCGGGTTTAAAATTGAGAATATAAAGTGATGGGTTGGAGCGACGCAAGCATCGCATTTAGAGTCTTCAATGCGGCCACCCGTGAAGCGTAAAACGTTGGCCACTCGGCCGAGATCAGTGGTGATTTTAGCCGTGAACGATACGTGATGGAAAATAGTTCCAATCAATATAAGGACAAAGTTTCGCGCCATAAGAAAAACACAATAAGCTATAAATCACCTTTCAGTCAGAAAATCGCACCACCAACTACAACAAACTACATTTCACAAAATTAATAAATGGACCCTAAATATTTTGAGTAAATGATCTTTTATAGCACCCTATATTACATCATATACAAATAAAAATAAAGATTTAAAAAACAGATATAAAACGAGTTTGAAATTTGGACTTTTTGGGACCCTCACGAAAAACTTTTTACTTTTTTAAATAATCTGATTCTATTCTACAGCTACGTCTTCTTAAAGTATTATGTCTAGTATATGTTTGACAATAAATTGTTATAGACATAAACTAGATAGAGACTCGAGATTCTTAATGATGCCAATTTAAATTTCTCACTTGTATATTTTATTAATTAACCAAAAACCGCTCATATCATGAGGCATAACCATGGAAATGGGTCGATATCAACTGAAAACTTAATAGCATTGTTTGTCAAAATTAACACAAACCAACTATTTCACACCCTAGACTAATTTATACTCAACGATGAATATCTACAGTTATGCGGAAAGTTTACCTGGGCCCCAAATTATACATCAATTATACAACACTATTAGCTTACATGCCGGAAAGTCTGCTACGATATATGCTAAGCCCCCGGCACTTATTCTGCGTTATGTTACTGTTTACTAAATACGCTCTCCTATTTTCGCTTTAAAACACCATTTCTTTCCCATTATGAGCTTAGCTAAATTCCATTCTACAGCACATAATTAGGATTGTGCATATGCAACCGCAATTGCAAACCCTCTACGTAAAACGAGCTTTTCCATCACGTCAAAAACACTTCACACATCTAAATCGTTATTAAGCTTTTATCTCAAAACTTCTCAACATTGTACAATTCTTCAAAACTCTCTTACTGGAATTAAAAAAAACTACAACTACAGACTTCAAAAAGTCAATCCCTACAACGACTCTGATTTTATTTAGATAGAAGGAAAATGCAATTTCACCTTATCAAGCTCGAAAATATGACTACCCATAATACATGCAGATACTACCAAGAAAATAAATTAATCTTTTTAACAAACACATTACTATTTAGTCTAAACAGTATCAGTTGGAATAGTTCTGTTTATGGCTTTTTAACTACTTTCCAGCTATTTAATAAACGACTCAAAAATAAAGTGTTGTAGATTCTTTGTTGAGCAGTAAAGTTTGTGCAACGATTTAAGCAAAATATGAGTAAAATTTAAATTTTGTTTTTAGAATTTTTTTATTAATCTGACGATAAAAATTTATTTTTAATACTATGATTATTCACAGCTTGCTATTATCAATTTTCTTCAAACTACTAAAACATTTTTTGTCAATTATAACTTCAAAACAAATCATTTATAATATTATAAAAAAAATATATTCAACGTTTTTAAAAATTTCTGATGTTTGACATTGACACATATTAAATCAGCCGGTATTTCTTTATTAAGCATGTATTTTTAATCGAATTCTTTATTTTCCAAAGCATCTCTTATAAAATAATACCAGATGATAGTGGTCGTGTAGACAGACACAATATGCCATCCAACGGAGATTGCTAAAAGGTAGCGAGTCTTGGCATTATAATTATGGCGCGCAAAAATGTTGCCACTTTGGCTCTTGCTTAGTCATCAACATAACCAACCTCCACGATTAAGCAAAAGCAACTTCATCACCTAATTGCTCAACCAACTCTACACTGATAAGCAGTGTATACACAACTAGCAAAACGTATCCCAATCGAACACAACCTGATGATGATATGTTTTGTTGTTGAATAAAATATCAGATATTTTACTTTAGTTATTTTTGAGCGTCTTCTTTTCCTATGATTAAGCTTCTCTACTTGATAGAGCTACAAAAATAAAAACACAACCGCTATAAGTGCGTTTCTCATTTTGAACATGCACTCTAAGCAGCATCAGCAAAACCTTCAACTTCTTTTGTAAATTTTATATAATAAATTTTATAATCTTGGGTTTCTTTTAGGTATCGTAGTACTCTCTTAGCTGCTAGCCAAAAAAATTTCTATAATTTGTGTTAAACTCACTTAACAAACTAGCATATTACATGTCAAAACGAGTTGCTACTGCTAAATACATTAATAAACTAATCAGCTTTTAGAAAATATATTTCTCTATTTCTTGTTTTCAAACAGTTTCTGGCTTCATTAATTTAACATTTTGTTTTATTAGTGTTTTTGCTGTTTGAAATCTCGTAATTAAAAACGATTTAACAATCCTTCAATGTATCTTTCTAAAAATTTTGTTATCTTTCCAGCGTTTTCTTCATAGAAGATTTAACTTTCTAAAAAATAATATGCTTTTCCCAAATTCTTTAGTTTAAATTGTTTAACTGTTTAACAAAAAACCGCTCGAAATTCTTGTAATTTAAATAATCAAATCTCTGGTGCTACATTATTAATTTAGACTTTTCAATGAGTTGTGCAGCAAAAGCTTTTTTACTGTTTTTTTTAGAAAATACAATTTCTTCCTCTTCTATGTTTGTTTCATTTCATTTCATTTTTGCTTTTTAAACATTCTACAGTATTGTGACCAATTTTCATATAACAATGACACTTATACCTAAATTTTCTGTTTGTTCTTTGTTTCGTGGCAGTCTGGTTAAATTTTCTTTTTCTTTGTAACATCCTAATTACTTTTATTCTAAGCATGATATCTTCGTGACTATCTTCATCTAATACTTTAAGTTTCTGACAAAACTAGTGTATCTCTTGCTGCTATTGCACACCGAAATTTATCAAAACTCTTAGGAAGATTATTTAGTAGCATTATTTATTGCAAATCTTTACAAATTTTTTATAACAATTCTGTTAATTTATTCTATCTGTCCCAAAATTCTTTATTTTATCACTTATTCTTTTCTACTTTAGGGTTTATTAGTTAGCTTTATCGAAAGTGATAGGTTCTTTTATATTAAAATATGTCTTCTGTCTTCAGCGAAATATTTTTAGACGTAGCACAGATTTTGTTTTGCTTCAATTCGGCATAACTAAACTAACTGCTAAATAAAAATAGTTTTTTGTTTTCTTATCTTCTTTTTTGTAGTCTGCTAGATCAGCGGCATCGTCTTGTAGTTTCAGGTAAATTCTATTTTCATAATGTCATGTGCTATTCTCAATCATTATAGCTTGTATTCTCAATTTCCAAGAATCATAGTTATCTCGATTTAGAATTGACATGCAATAACTATTTCCAACTGATTCTATTATACTTATTTTGCGTATATTCTTCTTTTTCCACAATATGTTTTCAGTAATTCAGTACTGGGCCTATAACCTGTTAAACTTAGAAACTGTTTTATTCATCTGACACTAAAATATTTACTTTCACCACTATGGTCATTCATTGCTTGTGTCTTTCTGATATTTTTAAACAGATTAAACCGTTTGTGTAGATGCAGTCACAACAAGAACAAATTTATTTGAAAACAAGCACTTTTTCAGCAAATGCATTTTTTTAACAGATGATATAAATATTTGTAACGATATTACAAAATTGATTTTCAACTTTCTTTTTGTATTTTGTGTCATCGCGTTAAAAGTGCATATACTTAAAAACTTTTAAAATTGAGCATTTCACTGAACTACTGCTTCTTAATATAAATAAAGTGTCATAAAAACAAAGTGTTTTTAGCGTCAAAAGCAAATAATTTACAAGAGAGAAAAGCTCAAAAGTTGAATAAAAAATAACAAAAGAGTTAATTTTTATTATGTACATTATTGTCGTTAATTAAATATTTAACAAGGAGTAAATAAATCTTAGAGAAGATTATATTACAAAAACGTGTTAAATAATTTTGTTAATTAAAAGTGTTAGAAAATAAGGTGGCTGTTATCGACAAAAGCTTCAAACTAGAAGTCGAGTGAAACTATTGGACGTAGCAAACTAATTAGTGAAAGTAAAGGGTTTTGTACAATAAGAACAATAGAGGCGTTAAATAATGGAAGTGTTCCTCTTTGTTTTGATGTTGCCGAAATGAGACTGTTAAAATGCACTCGCTTGTTATGAAAGCTATTTAAAACTCAGTGCACCTACCGATTTTAATAACTTCCCCATGGTATGGACACAGATCAGACATAGTTAACCTGCGACAAAATTCATTTTGAAGTTTGTAATTTTAAAAAATCGCATTAAACTGATTGCGGGATAAAATACAAAGTTTTACTAAATTGGAGTTTTTGTTTGGTGCAATTGTACTATCATATAATTAGAACTGTACACATGCAGGTTGAGCTGCAAATGAAATTTTTGAAATTTGTAAAAAGAGCAAAACAGTAAAAGTAGGTTTTGTTGTCGAGTTGAGAACAATAAATCTAACGGTGTGTTTAAATTGGGATTTGTATAGGTGGTGCTCGTACTTGTATTAGAGGTGATTAGTTAGAGTGTTGTATAAATTTGTCCGGCTACAACAGAGGATTAGATTAGTCGATAATTAAAGAGCAATCATAAACTCCAAATAAACCAATCAAAATAAATTTTGAAAGAAATATCTACTCACAAACCTTTTTGTAATAATAATTCCACCCTTGTCACTTCACTTTTTATTCGCTCTTTCTGTGAGCTTGAAGAATAAAGTTGAGATCGTGGTCGGAATATTATATTATTTACTAGAAGTTCCGTTCTTGTTCGAGTTCGGTTTGAGTTCAATTTCTAAAAGAGGATGTCACAAATCTAATAGAGATGTTTGGCACCATAACTGAAGAAAAAATACCCAAGAATCTGCATCCCACCCAAACATGAAAATAAATTACATTACCAACAACCTTGAAGTTAGATTGGACTTTATCTGCCTACGACAAATACGTTATAAACCAATAAATTTCCGCAAACTGCCAACTCGAATTATCTCTTTTCAAAAAAAAACAAACTACTGCTGAATCACTGATAATGTTATTTAGCTCAATTGCAAACATTTTAAACACAAAGCTGATATTTGTGGAAACTGCTACTGAAACTATTCGTCACAGTCCAATTGATTTTACAAGGCATTTACTTCGAAAATGGAGCGCCGCATTTCAAGGATTTCAGCAAACAGAGCCAGGTATTGAAACGATTATAAAAATACTGCACCGATTCAGATGCATTTTAAAATCGATTGAAAAACAACCAAAATTTTATTAAAATACTCTAAATTGAGTCTTTAATGCGCCAAATCTATAAAATCCGTGTGATTCCATAAGAGAGTTTTAGAACATCAATCCTTGAATTCCAATATTTGCAAAAACCGCAGTAGAAACTGTATTTCCTTCTAACCAAAAGTTCCAAAGTAAAATGCTTTTTAAAAAAAACGTTTTCTTTAAAGGAAAACTAGTTCTACCTAACTAAAAAACTTTGTATAGTTTGACGAATACAACGTCTAACAAAACCATTAAAAATTTGTGTACACAACATTTTTTGAAAAACTCGTAAACCAGAATTTTGCAACCTACAGTTGTAAATATATACTTGCTAACTGAAAGTGTATCAGTAGCACCAAAAGCATGTTACCAATGTTACCATAGACAAAAATCCAAATGTTCCTGAAGCATTTAAACAAATTAATAATATGACTTCTAATAACAATTTGAAAACAGTTATAGCAAAACAGTTTTGTCATACAAAAAAACCTAAAAATTCTATAAAAAAAACAATATTTGAAATTTTTGTTTATGGGTTTTTGTTAATTTTGATCATAAAGTAATAGTTTAATGGTTTATATTTATTTTATACTATATCTTCATGTTGTTTATCAACAGTTTTCACCTCTTTCTCGTGTATTTTACGAAATTCCAACAAAGTGCTACCCTCTAGTAGTCTAGTTTATCTAACGTAGACACCTTTTCGCACTTCCTCTTCATTAAATAGAGAGAAAAATAATAAAAATTTAAAGTAAAAAAGTGTGTTAACTTTCACTTGACTTTATGAAACACAAAACTTATAAAACGTGAAAGAGTTGATAGACACCTTTGCAATGCCAACAGTTACAGAATAGGCAGCAGAAAAAAGCACTACTTTAATTTTGCGGTTGAATAAGTAAAGTTAATGCTAACAAATTTTGACAGGTTTTTTTAGACTTTTTATTCGATTTATAAATCGTGTGGCTGTTCACACTCACACTTTCAACAAGCCCACAGTGATATAATTAATTTTTTTTATGAAAATAAACATTGTTGTAAAAACCAGTGTCTAAAGTTCTCTGAGTTTAATTAGTTCTTGTATTACAAGAATTTAGCAAATCTACATGTTGTTTTGATGTTTTAAAGATAAAGTTGTCGTCTAATTCTCCATTTTGTTGCGTATTTTCTAAACATATACCATTTCCAAAGTCGTGTAATTACGCTCTCTGTCAATTTGCGGCCTTTAGTTAATTATCCAGAGCTTATGCCAAACACGTGTTAAAAAGCTCTACCTCTTTTATTGCTAGGCCGGTTAGTCAATTAAATAAACTTTACATACATGGCGCCAAATTCGAGTTTTCCCTTTATAAAAAGTTTATCATTTTAGTTCAATTCCTGTTGTCAAAACAAGTTTTTAAAACAACAATATATACGTACAAATGATTTTTACTCATAGAGGTAATTATATACATTTACACAAATTATAATTAATTATGTCGAAATATTTTTGTTATTTGCTGCTATTATAATATGTAATGATTAATGAATAGTAGTATGCATAAATAAACGTCGACTACACAAAATATCTGTAATTTACAGAGTGAAAATTATTAATTGCATAGATTATGAATACTTAACTATCTATTCACTGACGCAAAGAAAACATGAAAATAATTAAACACAACGCAAAATATTTGAACCCCATTAGTATAGAATAATTTGGTGTTTGAAAAATCGAAAAGCTTACTCTGTTTGTTTTAATTACTTGTTTCAACAAAATATGATAAAATGTGGAATGATCGTGGATACGAAAAATTAATGAAGCCTCATCCGAAAAAGTGGTTATTTGAAATTTCAATCATCAAAATTGTGTAAATGAATGGCAGCTGAAAATGAGCAGTAATCGTAAAATTGTAATGAAAAGAAACAAAGTTGCATAAGGAGGCAATTAGCGTGTCTTTGTGATAATGTAGCTGGGTATCCGGGAACACAATATTTGATTTCAGGTTTCCGTTTCAGCATTGCATGTCAGTAATTTAGTTAACCGGAATAGGACCGGCGGCTTTATTTGTTGTAATTTCAATTTCTTGGAAGGTAATTTAATTGGAGTTGTCCTTCAAAAGTAGGCTTTAGTTTATTTGAATTTAGTATGTTCGAGTTGAATTAGCAATTGTTTTCGTTTAATTAACATTGTTATTGTAGGATTTCTAATGAAGTTGTAACACCAGGTATACTTACAACCGTTTCAAAGCGGCATGTTTCTTAGTATTAACGCAGATTCCTAGTTTCGTGTTGTTCATGGATATCCGGTATTTTATAGGGCTAATTTATGCTACAAGCTCCTGGAATCTTGATGTATGAGGAACAATGTCGACATAGACACTAAAGCCTACCGAACTTGTATAGTTGCCAGACTAGTTAATGATTTATGCTAAGCTATATTTAAATTAAATTTCCTGTTTATTGCCCCAAAAGCATTCGCACGGAATTGAATAAATTGGACCGGCCCTAACATTCCATCAAATGTTACCTCAAGATAGAAAGGATTTCCTTAAATTATTATTTCAGACATAAATCAAGTTAAATCGCAAGAAAATTTCTTGATTCCCTAGATTTACTCCCCGGAATTAAACGATCGACCACGCGAAGATTACTGTATTAAATAGCCACCGGCGCCATCTTGCTACAATAAAAAATTTTACGAGATTTTTACATGTCATATGACCGGATCAAACCATTTATGGCCTGATTCCTGCAAATAAACACCTTAGGGCACCATATATTATAAACCTCCAGACATACGTTTAGTTTCGCATACCTGTGGCGAGAAATGCGGCTATTTCTCATTCGATAAAATATTATCACGTCATACTTCCACCGTTAAAAAGAAAATTTTAATCCCACAATGCAGAGAAACACTCAAGTAATAACCCCAATATTAGGTAAATTTTTGCAACGTTACAAGATAACAAACAAAAAATGATAATACGGTTACCCTCACCGCCTCAAAATAGTTAAAGCTTTCGCTGCCCGCAGAATTAACAAGATAACTAATTTTGTTAATAATTATTCACCAAATAAAACTATTTATTAATCGCCCAAATTGTTGTTTTCGCTTGTGTACAAGTTCTCGAAAATATGAAAACTAACCGAATTTTGTTATTGGTAAGAGAATTTTGTTTCTTAAGTTACTTTTTATATTTTTGTAAACTTGTATACAAGTGAAAGCAACAGTTTCAGTAATTTAGTTGATTTTATTTATTAAATAACTATCAAAGATCATTTTCGTCTTTTAAAACATCTGATATTTAGTCTTTACGGGATTATAGTAAAAACCACTTACTGTATCAATTTGGCAAATCTATCATCTTTCTGCATGTTTTTCACGATTAGAGTGACTGACTTATTTAGTTCGATCTAAATTTCTCCAGTTTCTTACTATCTAACTTTTGTTTCTTTTCTATGTTTTATAGTTTGTTATGTTGTCTTATAATTGAATACACCTGTTAGACAACTAAATAATAATAATAATAACAATTTGTCTTAAAGGTTGCTTCAACCATGTCTTTCTTGTCATACACTATTTTATTCTTATTTTTTCTTTATATTTTGACAATCGGTAAAACGCATTTACACTCACTTATCGTTATCAACTGTAATCTGTCAAAAAACGTTGTTTACAAAGTTTTTTGGTAGTGAAATAATTTGCGTGGTTTAAACGTTTAGTGATATTTATCAAACGTTACCTCAAAATAGAAATAATTTTTTTAAATTATTATTTCAGATATAAATCCAGTCGCAAAAATAATTTTTGGATTTCTTAAATTTACTTCAAGACTACTACTTACTGTATTAAATAGCTCATAACCGCAAAACAAATTCCAACATTTTTACATGTTATATGACCGGATCAAACCATTTACCGCATGATTTTTTCAAATAAGCACCATATATGTATTATAAAGCTCCAGACATACATTTAGTTTCGTATATCTGTGGCGAAAAATGGTGCTGTTTCTCATTCGATAAAATATTATCACGTCATACTTCTACCGTTAAAAAGAAAATTTTAATCCCACAATGCAGAGAAAAGGCCAAGCAATAACCCTAACATTGTCTCACCTGGAAGCTTATTACGTATTGTTAGAACCATCAAAGATCATGGAACACAATTTGCATTTATAAGAGACTGAGGGAGAAATAATCCGCACTAATTTAAAAACACATTAATTGTAACACTGGAATAAACCGGTTCCCTAAGCTTTCTTTCCCGGATTTCAAATTAAATTTATTTTAGTTAAAAAAGCTCTCCTGATATATACTCACCCACATGTTTTATTTTGCGCAAAATTAACTAAAACACGACCCAAAAAAGAGAGATTAAAACTAACCTCGTTAAACGAAATTGTAATAATCATAGAAGAAAATGTAGACTTCGCTCGAGAAACCTGATTAAATTTTCTTTTTAAAAAAAGATACACACACTATATTGTTTCATATATCCGAATGTTTCGTGTTTGCCATATTAACTTTAGCACCTTTTATCTTTATTATTGCACAATTTCATGTTTCAAAATTGCTTTCATAAATAAAATATGTATATGTGTTGTGTGAGCACTCACAATCAGAATTACGCTCATAAAATTACAAAGATTAATAAATAATATTTGAAGAGCTCCACATCTCAAGAAAGCACTCAAAAATTGTCGCACACTTAACCATCGATTTGTTCTTGGCACACATCACTGTAAAATGTCACGTCCGTTTAGAAAAATAAAAAACTTTTTCAATAATTTCAAAGTGCAAAGGCAAGCATTACAGTGCCGGCTTTAAAAACCGGTATTTTGACTAAATGCGCAAAATTGAAGCACCGGCTGAAAACCGGTTTTTGACTAAATATATAGATATGTATTAAAAACCGGTTTTTAAAAATATCGCGAAAACCGGTTCTCGGTAACTTTTATAAACAGAATGGTTTAGAACTGGTTACCGGAACTGCAGGTAGGTTCAAAGAATTGTATATAGTTCAAATATATTTCTATTTGGTATTCAAATATTATTATTATTTGAACAAATTCAATAATAAAGTAATATTATATTTGACACTCAATACAACAACGTCAAAAACGGAACACATAACGTTAAAATCGGCTGTTAACTCATCGAAAAATAAATTATTTTTTGCACTAAACAAAAAAACGCTAACATTTGACTTTAACAGTTTTAAAAACCTACTTCAAACGCATTTTTTTACTGCATCTTTTTTCGGCATTACATATTTTATATTATCCTGAGATAAAAACACAAACTTGCCTTCTACCTCCAGCTTGTTTTAATCAAAATTTCTAATAGCATAAGGTCTGCTATATGAACCACAATCCTTCAATCATTAGCTAATAGTTATTTTTTAAGACATTTTTTGCTAAATTTGCGTCTGCATTTTTGTCCTCCATTTTAACGCTTTTTTCCACTTTACGTCACTTTTCTTCTTTTATTCGCTTTTGCCTTCTACTCTTTTTTTCTTTTTTAGCGACATTTTTCTTTTTGTTTTTTTTTGTCTCTTTGTTCTACAATTATCTAAGACATTGTTTACGTCACATTACGCAAAAATTTTGCCCAATCTTTCAGTCACTTAATATTTAAAGTGTGACTTATAAAAAAGTACTAAAAGTAATTAATTTTTTAAAAATTTATGGCATTTCAAAACCAGATAAAGGTTCTTCATTTTTAATTAAAAGATCTAGTAACTGACACTTTTCATTATTATCTTCTTCGCGATTAGATTGACAGTTTCAAAGTGCTTTAATTGCGTAGTTTATTTGTTCTTTGACTAACTTAAATAGTTGACAAAAGGTTTTATTATCGCAAAGCTCGTATCAACGCCATAATAACTGTAATTTTAAAGTTTCTAGTTTTAGTGACGTTTGATCTAAATATCTTCAGTTTCTTTACTGTCTAACTTTGGCTACTTTTTTTCTATAGTATTTTACATTGTCCTGTAATTAGCTTATCTTTTAAGACAACTACAATATCTAATAATTAATGTAAAAGTTTGCTTAAGCCACTTGTTATCTATACATTTTTTAAACGGGTTTTTAGCATTTATAGTTTGAAAATTTAATTTTTTTTTTAAATCTAAATGTAAAATTGCCGTGTTGACAATTGTTATCTTCAGATATCTTTTAATTCCTCTAAATCATTATCAGACATCACATTTTCGTGATATTAGAGTAGTAAGTACACGTTTTAATTCGAGTTTTTTTTTGTATAAATAACAAGATCAAAAGCTTTTTGACAGCATTGGACTCCAGAAATTAAAAACTCAGATGTAAATCTGTACAAATGCAAAATAATAATAAAGAACATAAAGAAGAGTCTCCTCATCTTCCACACAATCTCTGCAAATATCATCTATATTGAGATGCAAGTAAAACTTTAGTAAGTAATGCCTATCAATAACTGTTAGTCTTTTAATTAAAACAGATAAATTTTTTGCTGCGTATTTTATCTGAGCGTCAAATTGAAAGCCTTGGAAAACTAAGATTTGGGCGTCTAAGTCAAGTCCTCTTCAGGTTTCTCCAAGACCTCTGCGATATTTAATCGCGATAATTTCTACATGTTTGAGAAGCATCTGCAAAAAGTCATCTTCAAAAATGCAAATACAAAACTATTTCTAGTAAAACATCGCTAGAAAGCATTGGTTCTGAAGTACCTGAACCAGTTCCTGAATAGAAGCTTTGCGAGTACTTCTTCAGATATAGGTTCTGTAAGTTATCCAAGTGAGTTTTTGAAGTACTAAGGTTAGGCTGCAGAGCCTTTTACACATAGGTTTTAATATTGGCGCTACTCGATGCGGGCATTTAATTTCTTTTAGTCAAATATGCCTATTTCTGGCTCCTCCTCATAAATTCTTTTACGATTTACCTGTACTTATTTACTGCGATCACTTACATAAAAAATATTAGCTATGTTTTCTTAAACAGCTATAATTATTTTTTGTAAATAAAACACTTTTTTTGGTTTGATTACTTTATTAAAAAAACATTAATTAACACAATATTACAATTAATTATTTGCTTTTTATCTGCCTATTCAGTTCTTCAGATTCAGCTATTTGCTCTGACTAATTACTTACGAACTGAGCCACTGACTACCCTCGACAAATATTTTTGCTTATGCTAAACCAAACTTTCTTTTTTATAAATTTGAAAATCAAATTTTCTACTCCTATGAATTTTGGTTTGTTCTTTTTTTATCTGACTTCCTACAGTTTTTTAAATAATAATTATAATTTTTTCACCTTATTAACATTTTTTGTTGGTTTTGCTAATTTAATAATTTAAATTAATTTAGTTAATTTAATAACTGATCCAATTTGGCAGTAATACAAAATCTAAAATAATAATGCGAAAAGAAAAACGTTTACTTTATCAGATATAATAAGCTGAGCTAAAAGCGCGGAAAATTGAAAATTCCTTTACAAACAAATAATTTGGTTTATTACAAACATAAAAATAGAATGATAAAATGATTAAAAATACAATATCTTTCATATTCCCTGCAGTAAATATTAAACCTTTTCCTGAGAAAACATTTTTTCCTGCAAGCAATTACACAGCTATCAAGATAATTGAAAATATTACTGCAAGGTAAGTATTAAAATAATTGCGTCATCAATTACGAGTAATAAAAATAAATTGTTTTTTTTTGCTCACCTGCTTTGATGTAGATGAAACCGAATTTGGTCATTAAACAGGACGTAAAATATTCAGATATTATATGAAAAAAGCTGATTTACTAAACACAATAACACGAGTCAAAAGAGCGGAAAATTGAAAATTTTGTTTATAAAATGAGATGATAAAAATTGCGGTGATTGGAGATTATTAAAAATTCATTACTGTTAATTATGTTAATCAAATATTGGTATAACCGTAAAAGTTAATAATGTTGGAAGGTGCTTTTGTAAAGTTTATTATACAAAAGTTAGTTGTTGTTAACAAGTTTATAATTAAAATATACAAGACGTTAAAGAAAATTAAGTTAAATTTAAGGTGAGTAAATCTATGAAAAGGGGGTTGAAAAAGCGAGAATTGAACGTATAAATTTTGTATAATCGCCTTTGTCACTTCGAGGATTTAGTCGTCTCATTTTCATAATTCATGGCGATTTCTTTCAGATCTTTTCATTACGAAATCGCTTAATTTGGATAATTTTCCTTGCTTTTTAGTGACATATTGATTGAATGAAAGTTTTGCAATAAATAATTTTACTTGTCAGAACTTTCGTAGAAGGGTTTGTGTTTACTGACACAGACAAATGGCAATTGCATTCAGATTTGACTCCTTTATTGTTAACATTAAAATAATTGCACTTGTGCAAAATGTATTCAAACAAAGCAAAAAATAGCATTTGTGGCCCTTTTGTTTAATTCACAGCCGAATATCAGACAGGGTACTTATTAATTCCGTCCAGAAGTAGAGAAAATTTAAAGTTTATTGCTTTTAAATTGAATATTAATTCCGCCAACGTCGCACCTTTAATTTCGAATTTTTCCTTTTATTTGATGTATAGAGTTATTGAGTGCATTCATTTAGTCAAAAGTTATTGATCGAACTCTGATTAACTTTCAATAAAAGTTAATCATAATGAAGTAAAGGTTATTTTTCTTGTATTAGTTAGTATCGCGCTGATGTAAAAGTTTTAACAAAGTTGCGCTACATCAGGACGACATTTGCATCGGTAATCTATACTTGGCAATTTCTTCCTGACGCAAGCTTAAAAGCTTTGATGTCAAGTCACCGATTTGAGGATAATTATCCTGTGATGATTTTTTAATCCGGTGTTTGTCTCGGAAGAACTTTCAAAGGATGCAGTCTCTTGTAAACAATTTATTATGCAGCGAATGCAGACGGGAGAAATCCTGATAACTTAATATTCATACATCACGTTTCGCTCTAACGCTGCACATAAATGTACCAATAAAACTTATTTCTCTTGCTGATGAGTGAATAAAATCGTAGATGGGATAACTAAGTGTTTCATTTAAAAAGTTTTATTTGGGAAGAGCATCATCCATCATGAGCTTCTGGGGACGTTAGGTGTCAGAAACTCTCAAACGGCGGTCAGGTTTGAAAATTAATCCTGTCAGGAGGCCGCCTCACACACGATAACCATTTAAATGAAAAATAACCCACACTACTTTGTATAAGATGCTCGTATATCCCCTTATACAGACACTATCTATTTAAACATGTTTTGTACATATATTTTATGAGCTCAATTTGCGGTTTTGCGATAAGCCACTAGAGTTTATTAAAAACCGGTTTTCAAATTCTAAAACTGGTTTCTTAACTTTAAAACCGGTTTTCAAATCGTACAAATTTTTGTTAAAAACCGGTTTTTACAACCAGTAACCTATACTTGAACGATTCATCTTCTTCAAAAATTTTATTTCTCCAATTTCATGTCTGTAAACCAATATTCCTCTATAGATGTGATTAATCATAAAAACGGCATATTTCATGAATATAGAAATACCCAAAAGCGAATAAATTATGAAAATTCATATATATCTTAGTCTGTAGCACTCCTAAGTCGATATAAAACCCTTAAAATATACACGATGCAGTATTTCTTTCCTGAATACGCTACTCCTGAAACGAAGCCTTCCGAAACACTCCAACACCATAGTAATAAAACCTAATTTCTTAACTTTCTCATAAATTACAAACGAAATACAATGTTAATCTTCTCATAAATTCTCGATTTATTCGAAAAAATTACATCCAATATTGCACACCAAACTCATTACAAATCTGTGCTTTTCATCTCAAGAATTTCCTCCTCAAAATAACACATATTTATTTCTTCCAATGTTTCTACTTTACAGTTATGAGACGATTTCCTCGATACTACACATTCTGTGGTAATGCAATAATACACAATAGACGTTTCAGACCAAATCGACTTTATCCTCATTATGACAAAAAGTTTATTTCCAACCAAAACCATTCACTAGTTTTCATATAAAATAATTGTTTGGAAATAAATTTTTGATGAGTTGTAATTGCACGGACAAAATTTTTGTTGTGACATAAATCGAACTAAAATTAAAATGGCTTTCATGAGGAATGAAATTGTCTCACTAACTCAATTTAACTGATTGCGTGAAATTCATATAATATTTATTACATAGAAATAAATTTGAAACTCATGAATTTCCTGAAATAAAAATTCTAATATTATAATGCGAAATGTTTATGAGAATTTTTTATTTCTTTCATTTTCATCGTTATTAAAAATTGTTTACAGTCTAAATATTACAGCAAATTAGGCTCCACCTTCAATAATTCTAAAAATGATTAAAATTAAATTTTTAAATACACCAAATTTTCAATTAAACATCTTTACAAAGGTCAGAGACTTGAATAACCGGTTTTCAAACTCGGTAAACCAGTTTTTAAACTTAAAAAAACAGTATTTTTGATATCATTAAGTTAATACCGGCTTTTCAAATATTTACACTCCTAAATAAATTTATTATAAAAAAAGTATATGTATAAGCGAGTATTTACAAATATGTAAAAAAAGCACAGAACTAGTTTATAACTGAATTATTAGAAAACAGTAAATATCACAACAAAAATTGATGAAGTTTTCAGTTTTGTTATTATATATAGGCGTATTTTACCTAACATAAAAAAAGTTTGATAAAATTAACATTATCTTGCTACAAATTAGCTAGAAATTTCATTGTCTTAAAAAAATGAAAAATAGAACAAATATAAAGCTCTAATATTACAATACTTGTGTTTGGTGAGAGAAGCTCTTATAAAAAAAATATATTGTAAAAAAAGTCGAAAGTACTTCAAAATGTTCCGCAAGACTTCAAAAAAATTTTTTGTAGTAAGCTTTAAAAGATTGTCTGCTTAAGGCTAGGTTAAAGGGATTTCTCTAAGTTTCGTTACCCATGTCGTTTTTACGCGATGACTAAGTTATTTAAAAAGATATCAACTTCACTTAAAAACGAATGTAATCTTAGAAATACTATCTACTCAATGAACGGTTTTAATCAATTGTAATGTTCTAAATCACGACAAAAGTGAGTTCAAAACTTTAGCAAAAGTATTTAACAAATATTTTTATTATTATTAACATTATAAAAATACTAAAAAGGTCATTATATTTAGAGGAGAAAAATCTATCTATCGTACGAAACATTCTTTTTATGATTTTAACTTACAAAATTTTTTTTCATTTCACGTTAAAGCGTTATATTTTATTTAAGTTTTAAAAATGACTTGCATAAAAAAATGCTTTGTACGATAGATAGATTTTTTCCCCCGAATATAATGACTTTTTTAGTTTTTTTATAATGTTAATAATAATGAAGATATTTGTTAAATCCTTTTGCTATACTTTCTAACTGACTCCTGTCGTGATTTAGAACATTGCAATTGATTAAAACCGTTTATTGAGCAGATAATATTTCTAAGATTATACTGGTTTTTAAATAAAGTTGATATCTTTTTAAATAACTTAGTTATCGCGTAACAACAAAATAGACAACGCTACTTAGAAAAATCTCTTTAACCTAGCCTTAACAATAACAAGTAAGATGAGCACTACTTTTACCACAGAGATCTACTATTAGGTCTACCATTGCTTCAACTATTTGTTAAAGCTGAAGAAATAATGGCAATTTGCAGCATGAAGTCGGTTGATTAAAGACCACCTGTGTGCACAAAAATACCATACTAAAATATTTGAAAATCTGAAAGAAAACTTTATCTTTAAGATAAGGTGAAATTGGGTTAATAGTTATTTACACAATAGGAGCGAGAACATATATTTTGCATATAAGTGCGACAGTTTTTACATAAGTCCGCTTTGCGCACGAGTAAAAAATGTCGTACGAATAAAGTAAAACTGTTCTCGCACGTCCTTTATATATTATATTTCGCACGGATCCCCCATAAAACCGAAAAACGTTATTTTAAAATTTATCTTTAATTTGTTGAAAGAATCAAATGCGTTGATGTTGATAATGTAGGTAACTAACTATCAGAAAATTTAACATTTTAATGCCTTACACAATTTTTCACAGATGGCAGTAATTAAACTTAAACTTTAAATGCAATATTGTAAATGCATTTTTGTTGTTTTATCTGGATAAAAGTGGTAAAGTGCATTGTTTAATTACAAACTTGGGCTCTAATAAAATAACTTAATTTTAAACCGTTTTTTAAACGAGCAAAATCCCTGTGTTCTTTGCAGGCACTAGTGCCGTAAAAACAAAAGATGATTGTAAAATTGACGATCCCGATTGTTCGCTCAATGCGTAAACACTTTATTTTTAGCAAAGTAGTGCAATAAACTATATACAACATAAAAAACCTTTTAGAAGAGGCGAGAGCAATCCGTTTGATATACTAAAAAGTAAAACCGTTTTAAAATAGTAGAATCGAAATATAAAAACAGACTAATCTGGGTTTAACAACAACTAATTTTTAGCCAGAAAAAAAGTTTTTGCTTATGCACATAAAATAACTCTAAAGTAGATAAATAATAACTCGATTTTCTAGTGACACTGACAAAACACAACGGAGTTACTCTAAAGTGGGTTTTAAAACACTAAAGAATCAAATAAAACAAACTAACAAACTCTCTAACTAAAAAAAAAACAAACAAAACTTGTAGATCCTCTACTCATTTAAAAGACAAATTAAAAAACCGCGAAAATAGTTAACTATAAGCATGGTGCCTCTGATAATGCTCATTAGCAAAATTTAAACGTAAAAGCTAGCAAACTGCTTCAAATAAGCAAGTAGTTCAAAAAACAGTTGCGCTTTTTACAAAACATTGTAGAAGATGTAGCCAGTTTATAATTGAAAAAAGATCTAAATGCAGAAAGTCTGTAAAAATTATAAACCCCTTGCATTTTTGTGAGTGCCTGACTGTTAGTGTCATTTGCTATAGTTACTCTATAACCATTACCACAAAACCCAAAAAATTAACAAACTTTCGAATTTTTTGAAAATACGATCTTATTCAGATAAACCGTAAAAAAACACAATTAGCGTCTCCGCTAAAATGTTCTCTGAAAAAACCTAGAAGAAGTGTTCTAAAAAAAGTGTTCTACAAAGATGAGTTTGCGAAAAGATTTGAAAATACCTAGTAAAAGATCCTACGAAAAAAGTTCCAAAAAACATTTTATAGAAATCTCTAGTAGAAGTGTCCTAAGAAAGACTGTTCTATGTGTCCACTAGAAAATCTTTTAGTTAATGAGACTAATTTGAATCTGCTTTCTCTGTAAATTAGCACTCTTTTTATACCCTTCATTGTGTTGACATTGTGTGAGAGCTATGACGATCAGTGTTAACAGTGCTAATTCCTAAACAACCACAGCAGAAAAACATCCTCAAAGCTATCACTGTAACAACTTTTTTCAAAAATTAACTCAGATGTCAAACAAACTTAATTTTTACAATTATTACCAAAACTACAACTAAATATTTCAACAAATAACAAAACTTTGTTACGGCACATGCGAGTATGTCTACTACTTTTAAAAAGATTGCTTAAAGTTACTATTTTATTTTTATATATTTACAAAAAAACAATCAGTGATTTTTAGGAGGTTGCTTAGTATGTAAAACAGACAGTTTGACTTACCACAGCAAATTCGTAGCATTGGTAATAGTGGTGAGATTTACAAGCAGTGGTCGAGTAAGTGAGCAACATCTGTTAGTGCAGTAGTTTCCAAATACAAATCTCTTACAAAAAAAAAAAAACAAGCAAAAAAAAATAACAAAAATTAAACAAAAAAAATAGTATACATTGAAACCAAACTAACTCTAGTTTAGTGCTAAAACCAAGAAAACAAGTTTAGATAATTAGGTTGTACAAAAAAAACGGTTTCAAAACAAAACAAAGCTTTAAAGTGTAATATAGTTTCAAAATATATAGTTTCTACATTTTTTGTTTTTGGAGAAAACATTTCTTTAATGAGAAAAAAAAGATGTTTTAAGACTACCAGATTTTTAATAATACAAAAATAATTTGTTTACTGTCTGCATCGAATTCTTAAACTACTTATAATTAAAAAATATTGCATTTTTGTGACGTATTTTTATTAGTTAGCACTGTATGTTGATCAGCTTGTTTTGTTTTGTGTTGTAATGCACTTGTTGAAGTTTTGGGCATGTTGAGTGTTTGTGAGCATAAGAATGCGGCTTGTAAGTAATTTGGAAATTTAGGAGAGAAAGACACAAACGCAATTACTCGAGGCGTGTGTTCTTGTGAGCAACGTTAAGTCCTATAACCACAGTTAATTAAAATAAAACCGTGAATTGGTGGAAAATTCCTAAACTAATTAAACGGAATAGTTAGGCGTAGGTTTGGTTTATGTTATTTTAATTATTAGGATCTGCTTTTGACAAGGTAAAATTATAAGCTGATTCCGGAGAACAGTAAAGCAATCAGAAGGGGGAAAAAGTCCTTTGAGTGGTGGTTGAAGCCACAATCTTGGGTATCTGTACCTAGCTATCAGTAGACTAGTTGGCACGAAGATTATCGCGCTATCTCGTTATGGCCTTTGGTAAAGTGTTGGATTAAATACCGAAGTTTGTGGATTCAACTCCCATTCACAGCGGTTGTCTGACATTACAACCGAGATTACAGCTTTCATTTTTCGTTAATTGCTGTTAATTAGCACTGAAACAAATCGACGCTTCATTTGTTAAATAAAAATCATCGAGTCGTTTATTTACATCCGGTCGGAAAGTCGAGGAATGCGCGCTTTCCCAGGAAATGCATTTCTCGACTTTCTCAGCAAAAATTTAATGGAAGGAAACAGAAACCGCACACAAACCGAAGCGTTTAATTTATAGAAGGCAAAACCAAAGCCTTAGAGGCAGTTTTGTTGGCGGCAACTTCTCGATGTTAAACGCTGCGGAGAATACCGTGTTATAGATTCTGCGGATGTTGTATTAAAAACACTGGAGGGAGTTTCCCTTCCTTTCTCTCAAACAACTCAAATAATATTAATTAACTTTTCGCCTCTCAAAGTATCTCAAATATGCAAAAATTCCTTGACAACCAGCAAACTCCATTATACTAATAAAACAACCTTCTGTGGTATTTTATCGCTACCACTTGTCAATGTTTCTTCTATAACACCACACGCCACTTCAAAGTTGAAATGTTTACGGTAAAAACAAACGACTTACCAACATTTACATCGAGATGTAACGCCACTTCGAATTTTATCTTTATCATTGTCTCTCAATACATTACCTGAACTAATTAATTATCCAAACAAAGCTGCATACTAAATTTTTCACTACTCAACTTGCATTTTTATGAACTGATTAGCCAAATTTTTTCAAGCACTTTTATAAGTGTAGGAAAACCAACAGAGCGAATATAATTTAAATTTGTAAAATAGTGCAGCTTTTACATAGCAGATGCATTTAAATGGCTTATTTTTTAAAATTAACCCTGTATCACAAAATACACAAAAAATACTACTAAAATAATCCTCTTTTTATTTTAATCCTTAAAAAACTGTAAACAACAAAAATTCTGATCTAAACATACATATTTTAACTTATTTTTTAAATTAGGAACCTAAAAAAATATTTTTAGTAACAGACCTTGAGCAAACAATTCTCGTATCCTGCGAGAGATCTCCGTGAGATATCGCTTAACGTCAGTCTAAACCACGACCACTAACTTTTGTAAATAATAAACTAAAACAAAAAAATCTGTACTAAAAATAATATTGTTGTTTTAAATAAAAAATATGTTAATTAAACTTACACATCAAAATAAACGATTGCTATTTAACAAAATTGTCAAAAAAAAAAATTTAGCCGCTTAACATACCTGTTATTAAAAGACTTAACATTTAATTTAAAAAAATAGTTTAGAAAAATTATAAATGCTAATAGAAAGAGTAAAAAAACAATATTATAAACAAACATTTAGATAATTAATAAAGATTAAATTAGTGAAGATGAAATGAGACTTTCACCACCAATTTGTCCATTTAAAATTTATACTTTTCTTCTCTTTCGACGTCACTAGTCTATTTTCTTTTACTTCTCCTAATAAAATTCTTTCTATTCTTAGTATTATTTTTTTATTCATCCCTTCTTTTACACATCACTGATTTAATTTCTTCAGTTAAATTAGTTTTAGATCAAAATTTCATAAGTTTTAATAATAATATTTTAAACAACCTTAAAGAAAAATTTAAAAACTTCCAGTTTTTTTAAAAAGTATACTTGTTTTTGGTTTAAATATGTTAAAAACGTAATGTCTCCGTTCAAAAACACCAAAGAAAAATTAAATATTTTTTTTAATTATTAACTTATTACATAAAAACATTAAATTTACTATAGAAACACAAACAAATTCTTGCATTCCAATTTTAGATCTTAATATAATAAGAAAAGACAATTTATTTTTATTTTTAAATTTGTAGAAAACCTACATCAACTAATACTGAATTACTGAGTAAAAGGATTTCAGATGAAAAATTTGAAACATGAAGAGATGACGTAAAGATTAGTATTTTAAACATTCACGCGCCAACAGAAGAAACAAACCACAAAAAAGATTTCTAATTTCTAGTTAACTAAAAACAAAGTATTTCAAAAATATTATCTGAAAATTGTATTGAAAGACACTAATTCAAAAATGGAAAATATATGTGAAAACTATAGGAATACACAGCAAGCACAATGTAACAACAGAAAATAGACAAGAATTCTCGGTGCTTTTATAATAGAAAATGTGACTTAAGTTAAAAATAGTTTTATTTGAAGTAACCAAAAGTCTTGAGCTTTGGCCATTACGATCTGTGCTTTGAGATATATAAGAATCTATAAAGACCCAGATACAGATTCAGACCATTTTAGTTGAAAATAAAAAAAGCAAAACATTATACATCATAAAAATAAAGAAGAAAAACAAAACAATATGACAGCAAAATATTAACCCAAAAGAAAGAAAAAAAAGTTTAAAAAAAAACTAAAAATAAGTAAAAATCGATAATGAATACAGAGCTATAAATATCTTATAAAAAAAAATTAAAATCTTACAAGAAAAATAAAAACAATAGAATAACATGAAATGGTTCTACATAAATTATAAAAACAACAAAAACAAACTAATTACAAACAAAAATTACAAAAAATAAAATACAAAAAACGGTACAATATTTTAATAACTACACAGATGCAAAAAAACGAATAAAGAGAAAAAAAATACAAAAAAAAACAATGATTGAAAAACTGAAGATAATATTGTAATTAAAAATATAATAATAGTAACAGTGATTCAGTAGATACGTAGTATAAAAATAATAATAAATATTACGAAAAAAACCAAAAACCCATCAGTAATAGATAAGTAAACAAATAAATGTTTTCAAAATAAAGATAAATAACTGAATAACAAATTTCAGAAACTAATAAAGAAAATATGGAAAGAAAAAATGTTACCGAAAAAATAGAAAACAACAGTTTTAAAAGACAAGAAAACAAAATGTGTAAATTACAGAAAAATACCAATAAATGTTGCTTGAAGCAATACACATCACAAACAAAATAGCACAAAAAATAGAAACAACAACTGCAACGTCTCAAAGAAACCTTGTGAAACGTTTAAGCTAAAAGTTGTAAATTTAATTAAATATTTAACTCTGCTTTTCATTAATTTTAAAAAACTTATAATAAAATCTTGAAAAAATTCGGGGTAAAAACAAATCTTTTGAGAATGCTAAAATAATGTTTGAGTGTACAAAAAGTCAAAAGAATATTTGTCAAAAAAATTTGTAGTGAAAGAAAAATTAAAACAAAAAGACTGTACAGTCCTTGTACATAGCCTTTGGGGGTAGTACCACCCCACCACTACCACCTACCTCTGGCCGACGAGAGAGCACTCACTTGCTTTTCAGTACTTGTACTTAACACATCATACGCATTACTCTACTTGTTAATTTATTCAATAATAAATGTTGTTAAGTTACTTTCGTATTATTATTAAGGCAAGTCTGGTCCTTCGAATCTTGTGGCTCATACGCCACATTTTGCCTTGTGGTTATTTAGACACCACAAAGACTGTCTGAGATCCCTACCTACTGTTTAATTTTTTACTAAAAAAGTGATTTTTTGACAGTGTAGGCGCAACGGAATAATTTCTACCACACCGTTACATTTAACTCACTTTGTAACTCACTAAGTTTGGTTCTTTTGTGACAATCTGACGAAAACATTTTCTAGAAAAAAAACTCAATTTTTTTTACATTTGTTTTGTTTCTAACTCAGCAAGATACACTACCTTTCGATCATTTTACATCCATAGACACTAATTAAATATTAAATTGGTTCAAAGTTAAAATTAAAATGACAGAAAACATCACAAATAACATTTTACGTTTTCACGACTTCATGACGACATGTGATTGTGTTTTGATTTTCCGATAGAGTGGATAGACATAAATTAATTTACTATAAGCAATACCAATATCATAAGTCACTAATTTTTGACGTGACTAAGAAACATAAAAACTGGTATAAATATTAGAAAATTCTATAACAAAAATTTATAAAGTAAACAGTAAAAAAACAAAAACGTAACCGGCGTGGTTAGATTCTGCCTAAATAAAAACGCTATTATTATAATATGTTTAAAAATTAAATAAAAAAACCAAAATCCAAAATTGAAGAAAAAATAAGAAAAGACTTAAGCCAAAAAATAATTTATTAAAGTAGAAAAGCAAAAAACGAAAAAATTTAAAAATGTTGTCTATAAAGCTGCAGACTACTTGCTAAGCCTAATTGCTAAAGTTATATGTTTTTCTATACAGTTGCTTAATATTTTAAAGCAGATCAGATTAGCTAAAGTAATATTTTTAATTTTAATTTAATCTAATCTGAATTTTAGGAGTAAACACTATCACAAAATACTAGAATTTAAAAATATTAGTAACCATTTTTAAACTTGAAGATTAAAATCAAAGAAATAAAATTTTTAAAATGTATTATAACACTTAGTTTTTGTTATTTTTGTATAATAAGTCGTTTATCAAAATTAATATTTTTTAATTTTATATATTATACGATTAGCTTCAATTTACATAATTTCAAATTAAGTAATGGCTAGTTTGTACGAGTAAGCCACACCTTAGGTAAAGCAAACTGCCAAATTTTACTACAATAACTTTTACTTTTTTTTTCTTATTTTTTTTGCAATTCATTCAGTAATTTATACTTACCTTATACTTTTGTAATGTTAAACTAAAATTAATTTTAAAATTTTGAATAAATAGTAAAAGTTTATGCACTTAAAACAATACTGGTTTTAATCTGTAACTATTAAAAACACAAAAAAACAAATAATAAATTAACTTATAATTTTTATTACTTTATGTTAAGAAACAGAAATATAGTAAAACTGTTTTATTCTACTTTTAACTAGTTTTAACTAGTAGTTGTAGATATTAGAACTAGTACACCCAAAGTACTTTTTTAGAACTAAATCTAACTAGTAGCGTTTCTATAGTAAAATGTATAATATCACATTGAGTAATGTTGTAATAAATAAATTTGGACATGTATCTCGTTTTATAGAAGTTATTTTTTTATTAAAAATTTGTTTTTTACATAAAAGTTTTATTCAGGCAAATGCACGTTAAAAATTATTTAATTTTGACTTTGGCTATTCGTAAAATGCGGAACATTCCGGTTGCATGGCTCTATAGATCGGACTTTGATCGGTTATTCCGGAAATATTTGGCGTAGCCGGAAGAATCTTACAGATTTGAAATCCTGTTATGATTTGCAGTAAAAACAGTGGATTTCAACTAAAAATCACCGCCGGCTATCAAACTACAAAAACTTTCGCTGCGTTTCGTCTAAAAATAAAAAAATTAAAATTTTAGATGCAGACTTTTTTAACAAAATGTTTTGTTAAGAAAAACTACCTTTTTCTACTTCAGAAGTTATTTTTAAATCATGCGCCCTAATTCTATTTTTCGCAAACGGGTCGATTAACGGACGTCCTCTCTCATTATCATTAATTTCGGGTGCAACCCTAATCTGGCCGATAAAGCCTGGGCCAATTTGTTGTAGCGACGTGTGAAATATGCGGAGATATAGTCAATTCGCTACTACTTACCGTTATCGGCAATAAAAGCTCGTGCGTCTCGTTTCCCTTCCAGATGCGATATTCCGTAGGTAAAACCGGGACATCGCACGCAAGTGCTTGAATTTTTTCTTCGATAGGTGTGAGAACTCTGTGCAGGGGCGGATACTGTGGCCGTGTTTCAGAGCTTTCGGTTGAAGTATTAACCAGGTTGAAATTTGCTGAAGTAGTCGTTGGCACGGGAGAAGTGACCGGACTGTTTCCAACCGGATCTGCCTTGCTTTCGGTGACATTTGGAGTCGTGCTTGTGGCCGGAGTTGATATTAAAGTCACATTGGGTTTTTGAGTCGAGAGACAGTCACCCGAGGGTAAAAGAAAGAGTGACGCGATTAAGATCCGGTATTTCATTTTGATTGGTTCAACACTTTTCACCTAATTTACTAAGTTGCATTTCATTCGAATTTGATCAGTCTGCAACAAGGAAAAATACATTAGAGAAATGGTGGAGGCGCCGGGATAGTCGAAAACTTCGCCAAGTAAATTATTTACAAGTTCCGGTCGACGGTTTTCACATGAGTTGACAAATTTTTGGCTAAAATTAGCCACTTAACGTTATTGTGTGCAAGATTTAATTAAATAACTTGACAAGTGTAGAACGAAAGCATAAGTTAATTATGAAAATTTTCGCATAATCATTAAAAGGCATCAGTACGTTCAATTAAACAATGGCTAATTTTAAATGTACAAAAGGATTAATTGTGATCCTGGCGCCTAAACGGCGAGACCGGTAAAACGTTCTGGCGAATCCGAAATTAGGCCATATCTTTTGTTGGTAATTCGAGCAACAAATTTAAACTAAGACACTTATTATTTTGTGAGTCTCATATTGCGGATTTGATGTGCTGAAACAGCACCGAGCAAGTCAAATGTAACGGACGAGTTTCAGTTTTTGCTGAAATTAGCTGAAAACGTGTTTATCAGAGTGTGATTAGTCCACGGTGACAAAATTGAAATTCTGCATCAGCTAAATATTTAATCACTTTATCGTGTCCAAGCAACAAAAAGAGATGATGTTTATAGAACAAATTTTATTTATCTTTGGTTTTCCATTATCGATTATTGCGCGTTTGGTTGACCCAAAGTAGCGCACATGTTATGGCATGCTTCTTTTTCGTTTGCTAAACAAAATTCTCGTCACAAATCAATTAGGAGCGCTAATTAAATCAGTAGGATATAATCCTCCTTGGCCTTTATTAGGCGCTAATCTCAAGTGCTTCTCATTGATTATCAATTTTAATCACATGTCGTTGAAAGCGTAATAAGAAACAAGCAGGGTATCCAGCATGCACTTGAAAATCCCTTTCACCTTCTCTTGCTTCCGAAGTACCATCAATGCTGAGAAGTATAGGGAGTGAAGGCGAGAGACTGGAATTAATGCATTAGATGTATCACGCCCCTTCGCAAAAAGGTTTCGAATTCACCCTAAGGATCCTATACACTCCCTTTACGCTCCTTGTTCAACAAATTTAACCCCCTGAAACAATATTCTCGGCGATTTATTACACAACTCCTATAATTTCAATCTCGTCCTTACCATCGAGTTAAGGTAATTCATTCCTAAGCCCACTCACAATTACCCTGACGAAATAATCCGTTTAACATCGACTCACCCTCCAAAAAATTCGACAAACCAGATACTAACCGGATTTTAGCAGACAGGAACCAGATAAGAAACAAATGACAGATTCTCCCATTTTTTAACACGACACTATCGTGATTCCAATTCTTAAAATGACGCAACCCGGCGCATACACCAAATTTTTCAAAAGCGTCAATCCACTAATACTACATGTTGTTTATCTCATACGTTTATCTGACACGCCATGCACTAATAATTTGTAATCTGGCTAGGGGATACATATGCAACACAGGTAATGCACAAGTCAATGCACACACAAATACTGCTGACTAATATCGTGTACATATTGCTTTATGCATTACTGCACAAACAAGATACACATCCGAAAATTACAAAAATGTTATTGCTCTATCAAACAATACCTAAATTTACCCCAACCCTGTTTGGTAATTGGTTAGAAAATATGCCGATTAAAAGTAATAAAAATAACTTTAAAATTACAAAATATAGTTTTTAATTTTTTATTTTAAAGCATATTAACCCGGCGCATTCACCATTTTCACAATTTGTTTTGATTGCATCAAAAAATCCTTTGTAATTAACAAAATTTTAATATCATTTATTTTACAATGTTTCAGTATACGTAAACTGTCGTACTTTTATTTGTTTAAAATTTAAAATTTTAATTAGAAAACACTACACTTTTATTACTTTTATCTCGGCTAGATAATTTTTGTTTCTTAATTTTCTCACTTAAAATAACATTATATTACAAACTAATTACTTTTTAAACTAATTTTTAACCCAACACATTTACTGTCGTGCAAAATATGTTTCGGAAATTAGAAATATGACAAATAAAAGTACGAACACAACACTAATAATCATCAAAAATACAAAAAAAATGTTATAACTAAAACAAAAAAAAATTGATAAAGATATATCGACAATACTTTAAACAATTAGTAGAAATTAAAGACGATAATTTTTTGCACAAAACATTTACTTGGTTAGAAATAATAAAAATATATCTCAAAAAAAAAAGATAACCACTCAAAAAATAAAGACAAAACAACTTCCAAATCTAAATAAAGTAACTGCAATCATAACAAATAACATAAGTAGTACCAGACTTAAACAGCAACGAAACCTTTAGAAAAATGTGTTAAAAATTGGTAAATAGTGTCACAATTAGTGGTAGTGGCATCAAACACTAAACCGCTAGAACTAGACCAGTATAAATTCAAATTTTGCCTTACCACAGATGTTTTATAAATATTCTTTTTAACAACAAATTTGTTTACAGCATTCTTGGATAGTCGTCTTCAGCAAACTGTCAACTTTAACTGAATACACATTAGTGCGTTTCTGCACTCTATGACAACTGTGGATTTTTGTCTTCTATTTTATTTTATAAATACTCTCAGCGCTGCCTTGCACTATTCTCTCGTTCTTATTACCCCTCAACATAATTTCTGTGATACTGTCTGGATTAACCCTTTTCTGTACGAGTACCTTCAGCCTATGTAGAATACTCTCCCATCGTCGGCATTAAAAAAATGCGTGTTATGTTATCTCCGCTTTCCTCCGAAAATAATAAATTTGTATCTCTGCTTCAACTTTTTTTGCTGGGTATAACACGGTGAGTTCTCTTGGTACTTGCATCTCACCGAGTTTCCAGTTTGTATAAGCGTCGGATTTTAAGTCGTAAGATAAATACCAAATTTGCCATTTTTTAAAAATGCTCTTTTTGAAAGCAATAGCCTTTTCAGGCCTGCTATTATTTTTGTAGTATTGTCAACATTTTCTCTGTTTTTGCTGTCACCCTTGTTAAGTGTGATGTTAAATTTTTTTGTTAATGTGCATATGCGCTACAGTTAAGTCTAGGAGTTTCAGTGGTGTGTCGAACGCTAACACACTCAATTACATGTGGTTTGTTTGCTCTTTGTCCTTTATTTACTCTAACATATAGAACAACAAAAAAACTCAAAATCTTAAAAAAACAAGTAAATAAAAAAGTAGTAATTCACATTCTCACAAACGGTAAAAACATGAACAACAGATAACAATGCAACAAAATAATTAAAGGTAAAATTAAAATTTGTAAGATAAATAGAAAAAAACAACAATTAATAAATTATATAAAAGTAAACTCAGATTGGTATGGTTATTTAAAAAAATTACAGACAAAAACCTGCAAGTTTTTAAAAGCATAAAAAAGTAAGAAAAATACAGCAGTAATAAATAAAATAAAAAGTTTGACCAAACAAACATGATCACTCAAGAACTTAAATCGAAAAAAATTAAAATTTTCAATATAACCATCTCAATTCTACTAAAATTTTACACGCAAAAAAGTAAATACGTTGAAAGTTAAGTAAGTAAACAAGTAAAATTATTAACTAGATACAAACTTGTAAAAATTATATTTTAAATATTAAACCCGGCGCATTCACCATTTTTGCAAAAGTTTGTTTTGGACTGAACTAACTTCATTAAAATAAATTTTGAAATTGTATACAACAAAACAATGTTTGAATTATAACTTATACACAAATTACATTAAAAATAAAGTAAAAACCAACTAAATAATTGCAAATATTTATTTTATATTTTAGTTTTTAAATTACTTTAGAAATCAATACAAAATAATATAAAAAATTATTCAAATATTTAAAACTATAAATATTAACAGCACAATTTATTTTTTTACTGATTTAAATAAGTTAAAATTACCAAAATAATAGCATTAGTTATAGACATATTAAGCAAACACTAAAATACATACTTACTAATTAAATCAAAATATCTAATTTAAAAATGTGTTAACAGGATGTCAGTCAGGACGTGTTGTGATAAACTATGCAAAAAAAAATTATTAAATTATTTTAGCAACTAATACACAAAAAAACATTTTTAGCAATAAATTGTTTTTTTTTATTTTATAAACAAATTAGTTAACTTTATTTAATATTAAAAAACAGATAATAAATTATATACAAATCATACATAAATATTATGCATAAATTAAAAAAAAATAAGTACAAACTAAGTCTATAATTAAAACTGCTATTTTAAAATTTCGGTCTCGGCGCATCCACCATTTTTGCAAATAAATCATTATGAATTAGAATGACCAAAACAATTCGGTCCAAAATTATAATTTATTGCCCCGTTCTAGTAAGTAATAGAGTATGAATCGGGGAGATAACTCGCACATAAATTACACTTGCAGTCCTAGAATAAAGTACAAACTTTAAAGCGGATATTGGAAAAAAATTCATGTTTATTAAAATTTTCGGAACAAGTTAAACATTTACGTATAATTTGTACGCCTGTCATATTGACAACTTAAACAACACATTGGCGTCAATATTATTGAATCGAAATGAAAAGTAAACTGTCTATTTTTGAATTTGCGATTTTTCTGAACTAGACGTTATCGAATGGTCGCCTAATCGTCTTAGTAAAGACTTTCATCACGAAGAGGATTGTGGTGAATGTCGTCCATTATAAGAAAAAATTTCCGCCTAATGTAACCAAGGGAGCACAATTCTAAATCCTTGACAGTATAATATATGGTTCGATAGATTTGTTCGAGAGACATCGGCCAAGTGGCTCTTAAAGTCATATAATCACCTGACAGATGTAGTCTCATTTCGAGTTTTAGTAGAGTTTGTTGTTTCACGTCTGGTACATGTAATTTTTGAGTTAGGACGGCTGGATTTATGCTGTGTATAATTTGTTAGGAGCTTAATTAAGACGTAGTGTCAGCCTTTTGGATATTTCATTAAATGTAATGTTCACTTTCAACAAATTCGAGCTGTTTCATCTTTCGACTAATTGCTTCTGACAGTTATGTATGGTAAAACGCATACAAACTTTTAAGATTAATATAAACATTCATTGTTAATTGCTTTAACTTAATCAGTTAAAAGAGAAAATTAAACATCTGCAAAAATTTGAATAAAAGAGTTAGGGAAATCTCAGCAGTATCAAAGAACTTTAAATTAAAACAGTTTTAAATGCCTACTTTTTTACAATAATTAATTGCCGCTTTAAATATTAAAATTAATTGTTGAGGGAAAAGGATTTATTCTAATTACGCATTTATTTGTCTGAAACTTTTTATTCTATCAACTTTCCGCCGTTTAACACTTGCCTATATAAGGGAGGATATTCTCGAAAACTATATGTAAATCATATTTAACGCCATTTAAACCAACCGTGTGCACATCGGCTTTAAAATTCTCGATGTGCTGTAAAAGTATGCTAATTTTCCAACAGAACAATACTTACAAATGTTATTATAAAAACACACACCTAACTTCATTAGCACATAATTAATTAATTTAAAAAAAAATCCCTAAAAGGCGCACCTTAAATTAAGATAAGAGTATTAGTTGTGCAATTGAAGTTCCATTAAGTATATTAAATGTTAAAAAAGTGATTTTCTGGCTCATTTAACAAAACAAGTAAACTGTAACATCATCAATAAAGTTGAGTGCATTAAAAATTTTCAAAAATTGTGACAAATTTGACATTCTTGATTAATAAATGTTCGAATTGGTGGTTTGAAATTGCAAACGTTCACCTATAAATCAAGTTTGAAACTTCTTGTAATCCTTCATTTATCAAAATATTGCACGGGAATAAATGAGCACGTGTTGTGAAAAGTTTGTACGTGTGAAAATTCGGTGAAAATTGTGTAAAATTGTGTGAGAGATAAATAAAAGTTTGGTCTTTTTTGCAATTTGCAATATTTCAGAGAGTTGTCATTTACGACTTACCGATAACCTCGCCGATAACGGCAGTTGTGTAAACAAACACACGCGCTTTGCTACCGAAAGAACAGAACTGAATATTACCTTCTGGTGAACATTTCATATAATTCTCGATGAATATTGGTCCAACGCAGAATCCGTACGAGATTGGGATTCTGCGCCCTGTTCTGCAGGATCGGTAGACGCCTTTGCTGCGACGTCATGCAACAAACTCCAAATTGACACAGTTTCGCCCCCCGATATGAAAAATCGGGAAGGAGCCGTTAATAAACAGTCAAAATGTAAATGTGCTCATCCATTATTGAAACTCGGTGCATCGCAGCAGGATTGAGACGTTATTTTAAATTTATTATTAGCAATTGTGATGAGATCCTCATTGAAATTCTGCGATATTTCAAATTAATCCTCTTCCAACTGTTGAAACTTTGACTACTTAATACTTTAGTAATTCCGGTCGTCTCAATACGACCAGTTTATAGACACTTGATGATCTGCCATAAAACAAACCACTTTAACATTCAGAACAGGGAAACCACAAATATTTAATCTGTGACGATACCAGATGCCGCTAATACACGCACTTTAAATGACATTCACGCGCTTTTCTGCGTAGGGATTTAAGGGAATTCCCTAATAACTTAAGTCACATATTCCACAAGGAAAACTTTATATCCGACGCTACCCACAAACTTGATTTTATTACGTTCATTATCTTTACGACCACACAACTTACCTACCTACCTTATCCCGCTTTAACTCGCACAATTTATTCCCTAAATCTATCTAAACACACCAAAAGACCAATTTAACAAATTCAAATTTATCACAATTATACAACGCCCTCTCAACAATAATTCTACAACAAAACGTAAAGCGGCATCTAACAAAATACGAGCTAAAACAACCCCAACACAAAGAAATCTACAAGTCGGTATAACACAGCATTGCGAGCGAACTCTTTGAGGTACTAAAAGGTAACACAATCTTATTGAAAAATAATATTGCAAAAAAATCTTAATTTGTAGGCTATCTACAAAACTTTTTATTGAACAATAATAGTGAATTTGTGGCATGACTTTACTTGAGTTGTTCATTATAACATACATATACAGTGTGTCAATTTGAAAAGTTGCAATCAGCAATATCTCTAGAATTGAAAAAGTTATTGAGAATCACTTAAAACTGTTTCGGTGGTTGCTAGAAGGAATCAAAATGACATGGTAAGTGACGCACCCCCACACACCCTTTAATCCACAGCCACACCAACTTGAAAATTTTAAATGGCACTACCCTGCTTGTGATACACCGTTAGAAAGCTCATAACAAGCGCTTTTCAAAAATGTTATGCAAAAACCTATTTGGAAATGTCGTTTTCTAAATAGTCGACAAGAAAGACTTTAAATTTTCATTATTTGCTGGAGTAAATGAACTCTAATTAAAACTAAAATAAAACATTGCCTAAGTGATTAATTTTTATTAAATGCTATAATAGATGTTAAAAATAATTACTGTTGTTTGCTAAACAAAAATAGAACCTGCTTTGAAATTCTTCACAAACTTTTTGAAAAGTTTCTCTGCGAATAGCTCGACACTCTTGAATGATTCTTTGTCTCAATTGTTTAAGTGAGTCTACTTTTGTTTTATAAACCACAGACTTTAAAAAACCCCATTAAAAAAATCCAGTGGTGTAAGATCTGGTGACCTAGGAAGCCATTCAATAAGTCCTCTTCTCCCAATCTATTGATCTAGGTAGTGGTTATCCAACCATTGCCTAACTAGAAGTACATAGTGTGGAGGTGCTCGATCTTGTTGAAAATGCAGTAGATGTTTATTTAATCCGGGACTTCCCAATTCATCTAATTGATTTTTAAGCTCTTGAACTATAAGAGGCTCAATGGTTGTCTCCAGTATATTTGCGTATTGTTCGCGGTTCAAATTGCCATCAATAAACAGGGCACTAATAATGGCATCTTCTAGTATCCCAGCCCAAACATTTAATTTACCTGCAGTTTTGTTTATTTACATTTTCATTTAAATAAAACGAACATTCATTCGAAAAACAAATGTCTTTTATGAATAATGGTTCGGTAATGCATTTTTCAGTAACCATTTCACAACATTCAATGCGCCGATCCGGGTCGTCACCGCAAGTTCTTGGAGAATTTGCATCTCATACGGATGAAATTTATGAAGTTTCAATATTTTTCGTACTGATTCGTGTGATAATCCAGTTTCCCTAGCTGCGTGACGAATTGACATTGTTGGATTTATAGCATATTGTCCAAGTACTTCAATTTGGCTTTCCTCACTGAGTACTCTTGGTTGATCTTTTTTTTATTTTTAACAGATCCTGTTTTCTCAAATTTGGCGACTAACTTCTGAACGTACGCACGACTGACTTGTTTTTCTAGATATTTATTATTGAACACTGCCGCTGTTCGAAGAGCACAACGATTTTCAGAACCGTAAATAAATATCAATTCAACACGCTCTGCCGTACTATAAACCATTGTTAATTTTTGATAATTTACAATATCATTTACAGGTACAATTAATAAATCAAATGTATAAATTTACAAAAACAGATACATTATAATCTAATCCCAATAAACATAGGAGTGCAAAAACCATAATGTATTGCCATTTTGATAAGATTCAAAACACAAAAAATTACATTAAAAACATGAAACGTAGTTTTTAGAGTTTAGATCATCTTTTTGATTGTGTATTTTGTAAATAACGTCAATTTTTCCTTTAGGACATCGCATAACAAAAGTGAAAATTTAAAATATTTTTTTTCGACTATTTGGAAAATAACTTTGTCAAATAGGCTTTTGCATAATATTTTTGAAAAGCGCTTGTTATGAGCTTTTTAACGAAATATCACAAGTAGGGTAGTGCTATTTAAAATTTTTAAGTTGGGATGGCTATGGCTTAAAGAATGGGTAGGAGTGCGTTACTTACCATGTCATTTTAATTCCCCCTAGCAACCACCAAAACGGTTTTAAGTAATTCTCAATAACTTTTTCAGTTCTAGAGATATTGCTGATTGCAACTTTTAAAACTGGCACACTGTATGTAAAGAGCAATTTAAAAGTCGTGGAATTAAAACAAACTTAGACAAAAATAAGGTTTGTTTACTTAATATAAAATTTTAAAATTTTGAAATTCAACATTTAAAATATTTTGTTTTCAGAGGTCAGTATATAGTTCTTTCCCCTATGATTATTTAAAATTACAGAACTTTTGGATCTCTATATATATTATTTGCAATTGCAGTAAAGCACTGATTAATCAAACTCCGATTATTTGAAAGTTTATGTTATCCGGAAACAAAATCGACTTTAAACATTCCGTTTTATTTAGAAGTATTTAGTTAGTTAGTCTGAAACTAACCTTATTTCTTTTGTTAAAATTTTAAAAATAATAAAAATAATTTTGCGATTTAGGCAGTTTGCATCATATACCGACTACATGTACAACTTATATGTATAAATATAAAAATTTTATTTATTTTAATACTTATTTGTTTATACAAATAATAAAAGAATTAAAATCTAAGTTATAACCAAGATTTTAATTAGAGTTTTTACATAACAGTGACTGAGTGCGTTTGAGAACTATATCTTATCATCAGTGCCTGAATAATAATGTAAGAAAGAAAATTATAAAAAAGTTAATAAATGTTAGAAAAAATTTTCCAAACTTTTGTCAATAACAAAAACGTAAAAGAATAAAAATGTATACTAAAAATTAAATAAATCATTATTTTTTGAACTAAACTTGCAGTTCTGGCAATAAAACTTACGTATCAAATTGTACGTACCTAAAATAATTCCACGAATAAAGCTACATTTAACAAAAAAATTAAAAAAATGTTGAAACTTCACTAGTCTTACGTCAATAATACCTAAACCTGGTAGTCAAAACACACTTTGTTTGATTTATTTATTTGTTGTTTTATTTTGTTATGCGTTAGTTAATTTTACAGGCTTTAACTAATCAGAGCTTTTGCTTTTAGCTCGAGCCTGAAACAAAGTTGTCGACTATAAAATTAAACTTACCGCATACAAAGAGAGATTAGCTATTTGTCTATTTTTGACAAAAACAACGTTTTAACAAAAACAAAAACACAAAATTTTACACTTTTGAGGTAAATTTGGAGTAGTTGTCGTAAGGTTAGTAAATTTTGACAAGTCATAAAAAATAAGAAAAGCAAGACATTTTCCAAATTACAGTTTAATAGTATTTTTTTCTGAGTTTGACATATTTTTTGCTTAGATTTACTTTTACTAGAAAATAGAAGCTATAAACTCATCGTAACTTTAAACCTTTTTTTTATTAAAAATTGTTGATAACAAAAAGCAGAACTGGATGGCTTAAAATAAATGTCTAATTTATAATACCAAAAATAATTTTTTTTGGTAAATAAATAACAGATCTGGGTGTAAAATATTAACCCTGTTTCCAAACAAAATATTTGTTAGCTTGATTTTTTTCTTTCTAGAAATGTAGTCAGAAGACTAACTTTAAAAATTTAAACTCTAGTTATTTATTGAATAAATTATGTAATTGTAGTAGAAATGAAAAGGACGTATTTAAAACCTTTATTTAATAAATCTAACTTTAAAGTAGAAAAATTAATATGTGACAGGTTTTTGATTTTTGGGTAAAAATTGTGTTCAAGAAATACTCTCTAAGCTGTAACTTTAACTTTATATTACATAATTATTCTTCTACATCTCCACTTTCAAGACCTTTCTATTTTTCTGTTCCTTTCATTATCAATTTTTTTTTCTATTTCTAGTACAATAAAAAACTATAACATAAATGTTGCTTCTAATTCTAAAGATTGTCTTTCGACCTGTCTCATACACATCAAAGATCAAATTCTTTTTTTACATCATTTAGACGTCTACAAGTTATCTTGTAATGACTGCAATGCAGTTTATATCGGTCAGACAAAACAAAAAATTAAATCCAAAATTCGTCAACATGTAAGAACCATAAAAAAGTAAAAAATATAGATATTACCTATACTAATAATTCTAAAATCTTTGACATTTACAATGAAAGCTATTCCTTGAATTTTTAGAAGCTTTACAAATCCTTAAATCCGCCCACAAGCCTTCTCTACAAACATTAAATAATCAAGTAAATTTCGATTGTAATATTTTATCTTCACTAGTTTAATATTTATTAGTTAATTGAATGTACAATCTTGTTTCTTTACTCCCTTTATTAGTATTTATACTTTTTTAATTATTTTTTAAATCAAATGTTCAACTGATGCCAATTCTTTTAAAATAACATGTTCATTTACAAAAGTTGTCAAAAATGCCATAAAAAAACAAAAACATCTTAAAGTATTTTTTAGTTAAGTTCGGCTACCGTACTGTTAGTAATAGTTGTCAGAAATGTCAAAATTGTCATATTATGTCGGATTAATAATCTAAAATATATTTTACAAAATATTTTATAAAATCAGTAATCTCTAAAGCTTTTTGCAAATAATTATTCATTAATTCAAATGAGGAAACATTTCCAGTGCAATATTTGCCGATTTAAAAGTGTTAACATCCTGTGAACAAAATTACTGACTCTTTTTAATGACTTTGTTCTGTGTTCCATCGAATAGATCCACTCGCTTTCAACCTCTCTACCACTTTGAAAGTAACTGTCGACTAAAAATTTTTCTACTCTAAAGTGTAATTAGCTATCTCCACCAAATAACAATTAACCAGACTCAATAACAAACAAAACTAAAACTGAAACTTAAAACGATCAAAAACTGAACACGAAAAACAAGGAACAAAATAAAACTGAAAATAAAGATGACTCGGAATCTTGCAAACACGCACTCAAAAATAATCAAAATAATTTATTTATTTACTTATAATGTTTTCCATTGTTACAGTATATCAAATTTTGACAAACATTTTTTGACTTATTTTTTTTAATCAAAATTTCATATCATTTTTAACAACTTTTTTAAATCATGTGTTAATTTTTTAAATGAAGACTTTTTACCTCGCTTTTTACTATACTAACGTGAATACCCCAATATTCACTAACATCTCCATACACTCCAGAATATTTGCCAGACATTTTGTCACCCTTAAAACTTCTAACCCTCAAAAGTCACTTTAACTAAAATTGCTTATTAGTATTCCGACATCAAAGGGGTCATCCATAAATTACGTCACACAAATCTTAAATTTTTTTTTGGTATGTGATGTCACAAAGTTTTTGATCTTTCTACTGCCTCTTGTTCCAATATGTCACATTTCGTTGACCACTTTACCCACCCCCGTCCCACCCCCTTAAATTGTGACGTAATTTATGAATAGTCCCAAGAGCTTTTTATAGCCCCAAAGCTATCGTCTGGGAAAATCATCATCAAGGGGTTGGCAATACTAGAACTAATAACTGTCAAAATAATATTTTTTTAACAAAATTAATCATATTTGTTTTAAGACACATAAATGTGGTTATTTCTTTTTTCTTCTTGGTCCATAAACCCTGTTATTAACCCTTTTTATTGTAATTTAAAAAAATATAGTCAACAAAGCAAGTTTAACCGTTATTATGGTAACTTGTTTTAGTCGGGATTTATCAAATTATTCAGTTTTTAAAATGTAAAACAAATATTTTTTATTAAAACTCAAAAATAACAATAACTTTATTTAAGTGAAGCTAAAAGCATAAACTGATAAAAAGCTAACACTAAAGAAAAAAAGGAAATTACATAAATTACCATTACAGTACAAAAACCTCGTTCCATGCCATTTTGAATGGCGATGGCGCCGTCTTGATCGTACCGGGATGGTCTTGGTAGTTCCACTGGGGGTATCACTGGGACCATCACTGGGACGGTCCCGGTTACAATTTTGGGTATTGTAATAATTACTACACCACCAGGAAAAAATTCAGTGTGGTATTCGGCCGCATCAAACCACTGAGGCAGCGTAAATTTATGTTCAAAGGTCTTTCTGGTCACCCTACGGCGGTGGTTTAGTGAGCTCCAGTTCTCCAAATTTGTACCTGAAACGGTAACAACGTTGTCGTAGGCGACGATTGACATGATAAAGGTTGAGACGAAATTGGGTAAATGAAGTTCTATCTTAAATTCATTTTCGTCCCAGCTTACAAGAGAATTAAACAGGTCTCCATCTTGAACTACACAAAACCGATGGCGGTGCATTGTATTATGTGGTCGTTTAATAAATCAGAAGTCCTGAAAATTAGCCGGAAATTGCTAACAAATCGTAGTTGATTAGACATACTTACTGTTAATTTCCAGGTCGATGTCTTGTTGTTATCGATAAACCAGATTCGTTTTGTTGCTAATGAGGAAGAGAGGGAAGGGTCCAGAATAGAGTTTCGCGAAAGTTCGGTGTTTGGCGCAGGCTGTTCCTAGAATTTTGGAAAATTCTTGGAACCGAATGGCGCTAATTCTAAATGGCGCTACTTTTAAAAAACTTTTTAGTAGAGAATTTATTTAAATAAATGTCTTTTTTGTATCAACAAATTTGCACTGTTTTTTATCTTTAATTCGTTATTACAGAATACTCAAGTGCAATTAAGAATAAGTATTTTGATTTATTGTACATAATAAATGATTACCATTATCAAAAATTAGGCTTAAAAATAAAAACAACCGAATTAAATAACACTGCCGAATTTCCGCCGGCTTGAACTGCTGCTCGTCGAAGTTCACCTGGAATCTGTCCCTGGTGCACCTGAATCAGCTTATGGTAGACCTGATGTCTTACTCTTAAGCTGCAGATCGCTAAGGGCGAAGGTAAGGACGAAAGACGAAGCAGAGCAGAGCATCAGGCCAAAGTGCTGGTACAGGATGCGTAAAGAGCGTGTGAAGGCAAAAAGTTCGCTCATAAAAATTCGTAGATGATAAATTTTGGAAGACGGCACCAGTTACCTGGAGTTTTTGAAGGTTGTAAGAACTGGGCACTAAACCTCAGATTAAAGATTCTCTTTATTCTAGAATTCAAAAAAGCATTTTTTTACAAAAACTACATATAATTTTTATTAATAACTATTTAAGCGATCTATTTTATTGTTGGCTAAATTGACATTTTTTTTCGGATTTTTACATTTTACAAATTTATGCAAAATTTGTAGTTTTATGTAAGTCTGAATTTGAAAAGTATTTAGTACATTTATAACACAAACACCGATGAGTCCGTTTTTAAAAGAAATTTTCAACAAAATGATTCAAAGCAATTGGCCCACATATTTGGTGAAAAAGTCGCATCATTAGCCATTTATGGCATCATCTGACCTGACCGAACAGATAGTGAAAAAAAAAACTTTTGGAAATTTTTATTAGAGAAACTTTTTGCATAATATAAAAACAAAAAAGTTAATATTTTATTTGTTTCGTAGTTTTATTAGTTTTATTAAAATCAAAACATTGCTTATCGTTATTGTTATGAACTTTAGGATTTCATAAACTTTGTAGATTTGTATGTTTTAATTTTTTCTTTCATTAAATAGGAAAACTATTTACTTAAGTTACCTATCAATAAGTGTCAAGTATGTCCATTGTCATTTATGTCTAATGAGCAATTGCATACCTACTATTTCAAAATGTTTAAATAACAAATTAAAAGGAAACAGGAAAGTAGAAATACAAACCAAAACAATATCACGTGACATGTGGCAAATAACTTTTTGTTTTCAGCATATAGGCAACTATTAATATACTTGTTTTGAATGTTAACATTGTTCCTGAAGCTAAAATAAGTGCACAAATCACGTAAACATAAAATAATATACAAGGTGTTAATAATATTAGATTCGATTGTCTCATTTTACTACAATTTTCTTAATAGAAAAACGAAAGTTTTAACAAATCATTGTTGGAATCAGACAACCAACAATTTTAATAAACAGTCCTCACAATTTTACTCAAAAATTTAAATTTTTTAGAATTTGCAGAAACGCGTTAACAACTCTACTTATCCAGAGAAACTTATCCTTTTTTTTCTTAAAGTAATAGTTTAATAATACTAATTCACCCTGAGACAGAAAGATTTATTTTTGCAATTCAAGATTAGGTCATTAAAACAAAAAATTATAATAAATTTATAATCAAAAATGAAAACGATGATTCATGTAGAATTTGTTTATCTCAGCCAGAAACTATTCAACACATTATTTCATCTTGTCCTGTATTGACACAAACAGAATATAAAAAAAGACATGATAATATGGCTAAAATCATCCATTTAGAATTGGCATTTAATTCAGGTTTAATTGAAAACAAGTCACCTTATTTCATATACGAACCAAAGCCATATCTTGAAAATAATAATTATAAATTATATTGGGATAGAACTATATTGACTGACTTAAACATAACTGCTAACCGCCCAGACATAATCTTAATTTCAAAGATCGAGAAACAGGCATACTTGATTGACATTGCGGTTCCAAATTCACACAATATACACACAACATACACTACAAAAATATCAAAATATATTACTTGCGTTACTTGCTGGCGAAATCAAAAATTTATGGAACCTGCAGACAGTTAAAATATTTCCAATGATTATGTCGGCCACTGGAATTGTGCCAAAAACTCTTAATAAAAATTTAAAATTATTAAAATTAAATTCAAACTTAATAATTGAAATTCAAAAATCAATACTTTTAAACACATGCAACATCGTCAGAAATTTTTTTAACATTAATGACACTACACTAACACAACAAGAACAAAGTTGCGTGGCAGACGATTTGTAGTCACGCTTGACGTCAAGTAAGGAAATTTGTTCCTTATATCTTTTTCATTTCATTTCATTTACTTTTTTAGCATCATTACTTGATAATTTTATCCGTAATGATGTCTTGCCTGACTATAAGTTTATACTGCCGGGTTAGTGATGTGTAGAAGACGTAGGGATTATTTATCAATTAATTTTTGAATAAAAAAATTAATTGTTGAAATGATTTCTATTCTTTTGCTGGGTTTAACACTTGTTCTAAATTTACCAAAATATAATATCATCTTTCAAGACCAGTTTCTTTATTAGCCGTCCCAATGACACTAGAAGCATTTTCTCATTAAATTTCCAAACAAGTGTTTTGTGTTAAAAATGTCTGAACATTTCTCGCACTTGTTTTTTGTCGTAAGAGATTACCCAAAGTGTTCACAAATGCTTTGCCTCTATTCTACATGTATCGAAGGTTTCTACAGCAAATGAGACAAGTTTATATCTTTCATTAATCACCACCTATTTCGTATGCTTGAAGGACTCCGCGAAAGCAGCAGTTGAACCAGCATTGGAACAGCTTCTTTGATACAATATATCGTCTTACTACTGCCAAAAGTCATTAACTTACATTCAGTTACTTTTGAGAAAAATGTGTGCAAAGAATAATGTCATTGCACAAATCAATAGTGCAATTTATTGTTTAATTTTTTTTACTAAGGAGTATATAATAATATTGGGTATCTATTTAATAAATTGTATCAACTTTACAAAACTCTATAAGAGCAAAAAATTACAAAAGTGTAGTTAGTGAATTTTAGCACACCCAAAAATTACAACATTTGCAGTTAACAACATTTTATTAAAGAAAGATTGTTCTAATAATACAAGTTCAACATTGCGATTAGCCCTGATAACAAAAGCAAATAAAATAATGATAAAAATGGAAAAAAGGAGAATATTCAGTTGTATTATAAAAATCACTGTCAACTACTGCGCGTATCAGTAAAATAACTGAACAACTTTAAGTAAATGCCAAAAGTCACTAAGTGATGTTAGGGAGTTTTTGCATTCCTAATTTGCCTAACCAGAACAACTAGCATTCGGCAAAAATTACTAACTCACTTGATGATGAATTAGGCTTTTAGAATATTTTACCTTTATCTAAGTTAGTGACTATTCCAAGTTGAAATATAACATAAATAGCAAAAAATTGTAGTAAATGACTTTTTCCATAGACGTCCATCTTCAAAATATAATTAGTAACTGATTTGTTTTATTTTTTCCAAAAATTTTAGTTAATGACTTTTGGCAGTAATAGGACGATATATCGTGATGACTTAAGCAATCAACAATTGAATTACAAGCACAAGAGTAAGGCTGATAACTTTAAGAAAAAATGCGTAAGCTAACAGATATCTTCTGTAGTACATGTGTTTAACCATCGTTAAACAGATTATTTCCTTTTTTCTTTAAAACACAAATGTATGTCAAGATGCAATAGGTCATTAATTGGGACCTATTGCTCAAAGAAATTGCAACTAATATTCCAGCATGTTGAAACAATTTAAATAAAATTTGGTAAACACAGTTTTGCTTACTTCAGCGGGGACAAAGTACTATAACAGTTGCACGGTTTTCCAGCGACCGACAAAATGTAATTTATTATATCATTTAAATGTACAGAGTATCAATTTAATATAAGTTCTAGTTTTGTTTTATATTCACTGTAGGTTAGGTTCATATTGTTAAGATTTTGTTTTAATAAAGTTAGTATTCATCGAAGAGTTGTCTTGTTCTTTACTCACCCCTTAACAACATGTGTGCCAAATTAAAAATATGTTTAAAATTAGAGAAACGTTCTAAAACCAAAAATAACTAGTTATATACGAGTATTACTATATAATATAACTGTAATCAATACTAAAATTTCTTAAAACCAAAACAACGATAGCCAATACATTTCTACATCTACGTCGCTAAATACTATAATCAATATTTAATTGTTTATACTAAAATTGTAATTAATATCAGATAATATAACCGGAATAAAACCCACACTTTTTTCATTTTTTTATAAGTTAATAGTTTTTTAAATTTTAATTCCGTTAATATAATTTTTTTTATTCTGACTTAATTTATCTCTCAGTATAGAGAGCAACGAAAATATTTTTAATGAATGTGTTTTGTTTTTTTGTAAATGTACATATGTCGTAGGATAATAATTACAAATTCAGTCATGTAATAAAACGCCAAACTTTTTGTAAACGATTAGGCAAACTTTAGATGAATGAACGAATAGGAAGTTTTAAAATTTTAGGGGTAGTATAATGGGGCGTTTTCAGACTTTTATGCAACCCGCCTGACACCTCAGCTTCAGGACACCTTTTACATGGTGGCTTATGGTGAAATAAATTTTGGGAATTTTTTTCACGTATTTAGCGAACGATATTCAAATTATTACTCAAGGTGGCATAAACAATGGGATTAAGTCTATTTAATAATGTAGTTAAAACTAAATTTCTTTCAACTGTTTTTTGTAAATTAATTATTTTATTAAAATAAATTCGCGGGCAAAATTTTAAATTTTTCAGTGATCTGTGACCAATGAGAAGTGTTCGTGCCAATAATGAGTTTTGACAGTTGTTGACATAAACAACTTTTTGATTCTTTAAGTTAACATTTTGTGCATTTTTAGGTGTCTTAAAGGGTTTTTATTGCTGTTTTTTTTAATTTTTAGACTATTTCAAAGGTAGGTAGAATTCTTCCAATCATCAGTGGTGATGATGTTTATTAAAAGTGTAAAATTTTACAGGAAATCTCTTTCAACTTAATATTCCAAAATTACCCCCTACACATTACCTTGCCTTGACCGAAGGGTACTGACAATACTAAGACTAAGTAAAAAGAATCCACCCCACAGCCAAGCAGTTGCACTCTTGCATTAACCGATCATTCTGGGGGTCCCAACTGGTCTTGTGAGTTACTCATACGCTTCGGCATCGTCAAGGAGCCGCTTTCTTGTATCAACAGGGCATCCTGGGGGTCCCTATCTGGTCAGAATCTCGGTTCGCCCGCGTTCGAAAATAACACCACGGTCTCAAGCCATTTATTGTGAACAAACTAATTATTAGTGTAATCATAAATTACTGTAAATAAACTATTCTAAATAAAACCGATTACAGTACCTATTTATGATTCATAAACACGAGTGTTTTAAAAACCAAATATCTTGTAGAATTATGCGAAATAGTTGTGGGACTTCTACGTAACAAAGTACAGGATATTTTCGGAGGTATTTCTAATATTCCTTTTAAAGAAAAAAACATGGACTATCTGTGGGAGATCAAATGCTTACTGTTTGTTCCGTTTTAGTAAATTTTTGTTCACCAGTATTTAACTAAAAAAAACCGTATCAAATAAAAATTGGATATTTATAATCAATCATAATGTTTTATTATAATATTACAGCATATCATTCATTGTATGATCTATAACAAAAAAAAATACTAACATAAATTGGCTGTATGACACTGACTATAATACTAATATTAAAAAGATGGAAAAAATAAAGTTGAATAAGGCATTTAATTTTTAGGTTTTCACTTTGGACAGAACTATTTCTTAGGTATTCTTTGAAGATTTAGGCGAGTTTTATGGTACCAAACTCTCTTGCAATTTGTATTGTTGCATTTCACCAGTACCTTTCCATTATTGAACGTTTCACAAGGGCATGTAAGCACAATATTGTCTACCTACAAGAATAAATCAGTATTTGTAATTAAAAAGGTTTAATAAAACGTACCTTCTGTGAAGTTTGTGCTGTTTCAATAATATACACATCTTCAGTAGCTGGTGCTTTAAAATAAAATAATTCGTAATAATTTGACAATTGGATTTTCATCAATACATTTTCTGGAGAATTTTTGCAAACTTGGCTTCACATTCCTGGAGAAAGCATAAGTGAGGTTGTCACTTAATTGTGATTTTTCATCTTTAATGACTTTCAGTAAACAGTCACCGTTTTTGCGAAAATATAAACTCACATTTGGAATAGCCCTAACAAAGCATCTATGTTCACGCCACTCATGACTGTAAACAGCCTTAACCCCCGAAATGAGGTAAACATCCCTACCCTTGGTGTCTGGAGCTAAGTCTGTAAAATCTTGTACACCAGAGATCGATTTCATCATTAAACCAGTAAACAACGAAAAGTCTTTTTGTTCGAATCCGTGACTCCTTCGATCCTCCCTCACATTTTGGTCCAAACCAACATCATCACGATCGAACACTCAGTAGAAGTGTTCGTTGATGATGGGAAGATATCACGTCAAGTCGTCCACTTTGAGGTGAGGAAATTTATCGCTGAACTACCAATAGCATCCAGCCCAACCCTGTGAAAAGGGTCTTCACCGGAGGGTGCCAGGTCAACCCATCGAAACAGCTGTGCAAATCGTCACCAACACCAAGCTTACAGGCCGTGGAACCCATCAACGAGCCGTCATCATCGTCCAGACTTTTGGAAATCGCATCTTCCTCACAATCTATTAGCCGTGAAATGAAATTTTTTCCAAATAAAAGTACGAAGAATGACCAGAGATTATGATTCCACTTGTCTCTAAAATGTAAACACGGAAACATCATTCACATCACATGTAGGGTTGAATAACGTTGTACTTACAATGCTTTACAAATTAATTACTTTAAAAAATATAAAAAAGTCACTCAAAAGTCCAAAAAATACGATAAAAACACAAAAATAACAAACGTCATTAAAGTTCACTGACTTCTGTCAAAAGCAATCTTCACAAGCAACACAAGCAATCAAAAGTTACTAAAAAAATGCGGGCAAATTTGAAAATTATCAAATTTCAATAATTAATTTAAAAAAAACAGTTGAAAGAAATTTAGTTTTAACTACATTATTAAATAGGCTAAATTCTATTGTTTATGCCACCTTGAGTAATAATTTGAATATAGTTCGCTAAATACGTGAAAAAAATTCCCAAAATTTATTTCACCATAAGCCACCATGTAATAGGTGTCCTGAAGCTGATGAATGACGTCATTTGAAAAAGGTCTATTAGAATCGTGCATATTAACTGTAGCATATTATCACTTTGAGCACCCCCTAGCGGAGAATGCAGTCAAATCGGATAGGAATCCATTGTAAACACCGACTTTTCTGCACGATCCCTTCAAAAACCCGAATAAATGTTAAGAGGTATTTTTTTAAAGTGTATCTACTACGTATCTGTAGTAGATACACTTTACGGGTATAAGCGAATCAATGTTAAAGTGTAACATTAATAACTCAAAAACGCTTTATAATTTTTAAACTCAACTACCGCATTAAAATTTAAGAAATATTTTAAAAAACTTTCTTGGTATGAATACCATGAGTGCGAAGCACGAATGGTGTTCTCAAGTAAAATGACCATAAGTGATACCACCGGAATAATATTCTACTCAACTTTGACTCGAGTTGTATTCGGAAGACTATTCAATAAACCAAATAATATTAAAAATACCGATCCTCAAAATTGACTTACACTTGCTTTCTATTGCATTCTTATTGGTTGTTAACCAAACAATGTCTTATTTTTATTGGTTTAATTTTCAAAAATCACAGGTGAGTTGAATAGTCTGAAATATTTCTACTGCGATGTAACAAATTAAATGACGCAGTGGAGCTGCCTATTGTAAAACGATACTAACAAAACTTACCAAACTTTTGTCAGTAACAGACCAAAAACATAAAAAAATAAAAATGTGTACTAAAAAATCGTTATTTTTTGTAATAAAGTTGTTGATCAATATGGATCTTAAATTTGATCTAAAAAAAATAAACAAATAGTTGCTATGCTATTTAAAAAATTGACAAGAAATAAATAAATTTTAGCTGTCTAAAAAAGTGTGCTAAAAAAATTGGTATCAATTTGACATTTAATTTTAAAAAAGTTTTAAAAAAGGTTGAATGTAATATTTTATCTTCACTAGTTTGGTCTTCACCAGTGAGTAAAGAGAGTAAGAAAACAAAATTACAAACAAAATTTAATTAACTGATAAAGATTAAACTAGTGAAGATAAAATATTACAATCAAACTTCATATAGTCATTTAATATTTGTAAAAAAGGTTTGTGAGCAAATTTAAGAATTTCTTAAACTTTTAAATCAATTAAAAAATAACCTGTATTGCAGATGTAAAAGATTTTGGAATTATCAGTAGAAAAAAAAGCCGAAAAAAAAAATGAGAAACGAAAGCAAATGAAGGGTTAGTTATATTTGTATTTTGGCACTTTTCTATTATTTTAACATGTTCAATTATTTTTCTTACTTGTCTATCTGATATATATAAACTGTGTTTCAATTATTACAAAATAATTTGTACAGCTATAGCTAAATAGTGTAATGAAAAAATTTGATCTTTTTGTGTAAAAGACAGGTCGAAAAACCACTTTCAAAATTAAAAGCAACATTTATATTATAGTTTTTTTTGCCAATGAAGGGAAGAGAAGAATATAGAGGCTATAAAAGAGAGGATGTAAAAAGATAATTATTTAATATTACTCTTTTTATCAATATTTATACTTTTTTTTAATTCTTTAAAAAAACGCAATTTTTTAGGCAACTAAAATTTTTTTTTAATTCAAATTTATATCGATCAACAACATTTTTATGAAAAATAGAGATTTTTCAGTATACATTTTTATTCTTTTGTTGTTAACAAAAGTTTAGTAAGCTTTTTCTAACATTTTAATATATTTTTTACATTATTATTTAGGCACTAATAATAAGATAGATTTCAAAATTACTCTGTCACAGTTATGTAAGAATTTTGTTTGTGGGTTTGACTTAGATTTAAATTCTTTATTTGTTCAGAAATCACCCCACTTTGAGAAAGAAAAGATGCTTCTATCGACTTTAAAATCTGTTTTATTTGTGTCAAATAGTTTATCGTTTATTCGGACTAGTTAAAATCTATTCGATAAATATGATAAGTAAAGTTTTGTACTGTTTGGGTAAAAATTATAAGTAAAATACTTTTAAATTCAATTTATCGTATTGAATTTTATTTAATATTTTATCCAGTTGAATAATTTTAGTAATAATACCGTAATTGCATATTTTTGCTACATGTTTTTTTAAAACTTTTACAAAGTAATTATTTAATTCATTCGCAGTTAATTATTGGTTTTGAATTTACATTATTTTGATTGATTAATAATAATAACCAACAAGTTCGAGGATTATTATTACAAAGAGGATTATTAGGTACAACTACATTTGATATAAGCTCCATTAGCTTTGATTGTAACTTCTTTTAATAAAGCTATCGTACATTATAACCATGCCGATATTTATAAAATAGTTTAAGTTTTAAAGAACAGTATAATTTGTATTCATCTGTATGCGGGTAGATATAGACATAAGTAGTTATTTTTATCTTTAATTTATCTCTATATTTAACTAAATAGCATCTTTATTTTATCTTTCCAATTTAAAGTAACCTGTAAAGTCTCTAAATACATAAATAAAAGTTATGTTAATAAAAATCAATAAATAAAATTTCTAAATGAGATACAACTATAACCAACACTATAAAATTATATTTTAGTTCGTATTTAGAGTTTGCAACCGTTCTTTATTTAAAATAATAATCTTTTAATTTTATAAACTGTTCATTGCTCTTAAAAAAGTACTTAAAAGACACAATTTGTCCCTTTACTTCTAGTTTTTAACCAATAGGAAACCAGTAAGTTTTAGGATTATGTGATTAGTTAATTTCGAAAATTAATTAATTGTCTAGACGTCTTTTTAAGTCATCAAAATAAAATTTTAAATATATTTTAAGCACAAGTTTCTTCCAAACTTGAGTTAGAAGTAAAACCTATGCAAATAAAATATTTAATAAGAAAGAAAACAAACAAGGAGAAATACGACTAGTAAAAAAAAATAGAAGTAGGTTCTAGAAGAATTTGTAGAAAAAAAGACCTAATGCCAAAAAATCTAGTATGTTTAAAAAAAAAAAAACAAAGAAAAATTCTAAAATAATAAAGAAATGATCCTTCGAGGCGGATACTGAGAAAAGTCTGAAAACAGATAGAGCAATTCACAATAATTTTTGCTTGCCACTTTAAAAAATCTATATTTTAAAGTTTTTAATAGAATGTCGGAGCTGAAGGCGACAGTTTGTACTCCTTTTTTTTTGAAAAAATTGCAAATTTGCAAATTGTATTATACATTTTGTGAGCCTTCAAGCCAGATGTAGAAAAAATTGTTGGTATAAGAAGAACAATTTCTTGCAAGCATTTAATTTTACTTCTTTTTAGAAATACTGCAAAAACATTTTTTTTACCAGTTGTTCTTCAAAAATTGTAGTTTATCGAGCCAGGTATAGAAAAATATCTGCGCATAGATAGCACAATTTTCAATAGTCCTCTTCGTGGTTCTCATAAATTTACAAGTATTTTAAGAAGTTCTACGGTTTTTTAAGTTGTTTAAACTTTTATTTTTGTTAGTTTGCTGCTGACGTTTTAGAGCTTATTGGCCCTTAAAAGCCCTAAAACATTGACAACAAACTAACAAAAACAAATATAAAAGTACAAACAACATAAAGAACATGTAATTTTTAGAAGCAAATGAACGGAATTACCTACTAACGTAAAATATAAAATTTTGAAACACTTTCTATTTTTTTAAATGTAAAAATTGTATTAAAAATTGGTGGTTCTTCGAGCAAGATATTGTGAAACGTCTGAGTATAGAAACAGCAGTTTACAATAATTCTTGTTTACGCCTCTCAAAAATTAAGATTTTTATAGGAATTAGAAGAGAAAGAAAACGGTTTTAATTTATTTATAATAAATATTGTAGTAACATTTGTTTTTGCAATAATTATCGCCTTCGGATCCCAAATTGTATTGCATTGAAATGCCGGATATAAAAAAGTCTGAAGGCCTACCGAAAATAAGAGTTTTAAAGACAATAGTAAGATAGTAAAAATTCAAACTCAGTTTCCTCTTCGCTCTACCCTTGGCAACCCTATTTGTATCCCTTTTTAAAACTACCGCTTAAAATTTGAATTTGCTGCCAACATAGAGAGTTATATCGTTTTTAACAGATTTCTGCACTGGTGTTGTTCTGGTTTTCCCCTAGATGGGGCTAATAATACCGGAACTTGATGTTTACATAAATTTTATGGTATTGTATACATGGAAGGGAGTGACATCAGTTGTATTTACATTGTATTTTCTGAGAATTATCTAAAATCAAATATAACTTGAATCTGAATGGTCGATTTAAGCAAAGTACTCGATTTCTCACTACTAGATCTTTCCCATCTATAGTGTACTATAATAGATTGCAACAGGTGAGTTACTGTATATGTTTTTTGTCTATTTATAGAATAATGCTTTGGCTATTGTGACTGGGGTAGATTTAGTATTAGAAATGTAAATAAATGCTTAAAGACGCTTTGATTTATAGGAAACCAGCCGCAATTTGCTTTAATGTAGCTTTCTGCAATCCATAACTTTGTGCTAAATTTCTGGCACTTCTCAAGAGGAATGAAGCTTACGTTTTTAATGGTAATTTTACTGAATTTACTTATTAATAAAAAATGTAATTTTTTTCTTGCAATCTCTATTAATATACAAGGTTGCTCTGATTTGCCAAAAGTTAAAAATAGTTATTAGTAATTTTGTTTTAGCATGTTGCTGAAGATAATTGCAATGTTGAAATTGCTGGTTTTCACCTTTCTACTGACTGGAAGTTTCGTTTCATCCCGCAATGATCCTAATAAAAACGACCCCAGAAATAATGGGGACTTAGCCCTATGGATTGATGAAAAACAAGTCAAAATGTTTAGTGGTACGTCAACTCTCTTCTTAATAGATCACATGTAGAATGACTATTATGTTATATAGGAATGTCTATGGAGATATACGCAATAGTCAATGGCAATGTCTTGCCGTATATTTTAGACCCAAACTTCGAAAAATACTTACCAGTCATACCTTCTGAAGTTAGTTACGTAAATTTTACCTGGAAAGCCGGGATCAAGAAGTATTATTATAATTTTGATCGATTACAGTCATTTGATGAGAGTATTTTAGAAGCTCCAGTTATATCTATTAAAACGAAAGGCAGAGTGCCAAAAAGGCCTAAAGAATTTAGTATTTTATTACCATGTTTAGGGAACAGTTCAGGGGTTGCCCCCTTTGGAATAGGGCTGTTAATTGAAAGTAGAAAGGGAAAACCTCTCAATGGGACGCCTTTGCGTCTCAAATTACGTAAAGAATGTTCACAACGAAGTAAGAACATCACAAATCTCTTATTCCCATATAAAGAATTCAAAATTATAGATCCTGATCCCGAATGTGATAAAAAATGCGCGAATCGAGGATGGTGCAACAATGACAAAATTTGTCAATGCTCGGAAGGATACATGGGACAATTCTGCGAAACAGCATTGTGCTATCCGCAATGCATGAACGGAGGCAACTGCACCTCGCCCGGAATCTGCAGCTGCCCTCCGGGATTTCAGGGCCGCCACTGCGAAGGAGGTAAAGTCCGCACATCTATTATGTTGATGAAAATAATCATTTTTGTAGGCATTTGCGGGGAGAAGTGCCTGAACGGCGGAAAGTGCGTCCAGAAAGACACCTGCGAGTGTTCGAAAGGCTACTACGGCCCCCACTGCGAATATTGTATGTGCCTCTCTTATGGAGAAAATGAAAGTAAAATTTATTTTCGCAGCAAAATGCATCATCCCCTGTTTGAATGGTGGAAAATGCCGCGGCATTAATAAATGTCGGTGTCCTCAAGGTTTCCGAGGTGACCACTGTGAAATCGGGAAGGCTAAACCTCATAGAAGTAATTGTAGATTAAACTGCAAACATGGCACTTGTGTTGATAACACGTGTGTTTGTGATCCTGGATGGTATGGCCGACTCTGCCATCATAGTATGTTATATAAATGAATTTTGAACTGTTCTAATCAATTTTTTTGCAGTGACTATGTAAATTTGGAGGTTTTAACTTTGCCATATTGTTACGTAACAACGAAAATTGATTGTACAGTCGAAATTTAATCACATTGTTATACTAAAAAAATATTTTGTAAAGTTTGTATTTTATATATATATTTTTATGTAAGCTTTTTTGTTTTAAGTGTTTTGTATGACAATTGCTTGTGATATAGAAGTATGTGTATTTTTTAAACTATTTTAATAAAATTGGCAAAATCGCTTTATTTTGCGTTTTATTACTCAACTTCTATTACCAAAATTTGAACATACAGATCAGAGCCTGCTCAAATTCATTTTATTTTGGTACGCATTGCCTTTCTTCTACTTGATATATAACGAGTTTTTACTGAATTGGGGAAGTCAGGTTTTATAATAATTAGTTACTTTATTTCCCCGCTTATTTACGAACATCTTGGATAGAAATGACTACCGAGGCGACACACGGAGCAAACACACGTGTTTAGCCCAGGGACGGCGCATTGTGATTGGTGACCGAGGCGACACACCCGCCACACGAAGCAATCATAATCAAACGCATGTGTTTAGCCCACGAACGGCGCATGGTGATTGGTGACCGAGCCAAGCAATGAAAAGTGATACACTCGTGTGTCGCCTCTGTCTTGTTATAGTCTCTGTAGAAATGACCAGCGGCGTAACTAAAGGGTGTTATTTTAAATTTAGCGTCCCAGTTGGACGTGAACGATGTACAAGCGACATCCACATAGGCAACACACACAACGAAGTAAAAAAAAAATTACTTACCTTCGCTTCTACGTGAGTTTAAAATAGTGGTAGCTGTTATTTTGACATTATTGATGATATTTAATCTTATTTAAATACCAAAGTTGTAATATGTATATTAATAACACATCATATTACAATAAACAATAAAATATAACTTTACAAATCAACTGTTATCAAAACCGTGCGCCAAATGCTCAGAGGCGGCTTTAGGGCATAATCTTTATCTTTATGGGCTGCATCTTAGAATTCCGCAAATCAAAAGACCCCCTCCATAGTAATCAAGAAAACAAAAAATTTTTACTTAAAAAATAATGCAAAGATTAGTAAAAGTTTGACGGTTTTAGGGCCGATTTCATAATCAACTTAAAAGCTTCTTTAATTTAAAAGACGCTTAGACTGTAACTACATAACAATTATGTAGTACACGTAATTATGACAATATGCATCGAAAAATCATCGACAGTCATTAAAAGAACCTTTAGGTTGATTATGTAATCAGCCCTTATTAATTGTAATGGAGGTTTAATTACCGATTTTTTGTTATTATTACTTATATTATAGATATTTTCTGGAACTAGATTTTCCAGAACCTTTAATTTAAATTTTATTTTCAATTCTGTATCTTTAGAAGATCTTTTAGAGCACTCATTTTAGCTGTTTTAAGAATAACCATTACAGTACAAGTGCTGCAATAATATTATAGCAAACAACTTTTTTGCCTCCCTTTCTTTTCCAGAGAGAAAGTCGTCATTTTCTAAATTTTACTAGAACTTTTTTGGTTTTATTTAAAAAAAAATTTTTGTGTTTCTAAACATAGTTTTTTATTTTTCTTTCTTTTTTAGTCAAGTTTTTCGAAATATTAAGCTCGTCAAGTCTTATGCCTTTATTACTAACAATAAGTGTTCTCTATTTAACCTTCTCTTGTGCTAAACACACCCAGTTTCTTTTACCCAACTTCTACATTTCTGACTGCTATCATGTCATTTCATTTTTGGTCTCTTCTCTTGTCGTTCTTTCAGCCAAAATTTATTTTGTCTGCCTTTTGTCACCTATTGGTTTAACCATTTCAGTCTTTGTGTCTTTATTAATTTGGCAACACTAAGATCTCTATACATTATTCCTATTACCTCTTTATTTGTTTTTTGAAGATCTTCATTGTTTTGCTACTTTTTTGCTTTTATATATATATTTTTTTAACATGTTTCGCCAAACGTTTTTTGCAGTATTGTATACAAAATTTTACTGTGATTCTCAAGTTTTTTAAATTTTTTATCTGTAAAATTGGCAAGAAGCAGGCTGAAAGAGAGACGCCCCTAATTCAATTCCCACAAAAAGTAATAAAATAAAAGCTAGAAAATGCATGTTTTTACTGTTTTTCTCATCACTTCTTAAAATAAAATCTAAGCTAAAGAAATACTGATATTTAAGTTTTCTTTCAAAAATTTTTTGTTCTTGTAGAAATTTTTTTCAGCATTTTCTTCCAATAGTAGTTTTTTATTTTTTTTTGCTTTATCTATTACGCGATTGGCCTGAATGAAGCTGATAAGACGGCCAAAACAGAGTAATTCAATACCCGTCTGAACTTTTGTCCGAGTAGTAGATGTGTTCATTTTGGCTGTTTTCTACTGAAGAAAAAAAAAAGATGTATGACAAAATGGCAAATAACTCGTCTCAGCAAATCCTTGCTTAGATTAATTAAGAAACTCCCAAAACAGTGTTAGCTCAGGGCCACAAAAATTAGGTGTCCGCCCTTGCAATCGCTTTTTATACTCATCGCAGATCTTTCAAAATTTGTAGTTCGTTTATGGCATCAGGCTAAAGTTAACTTTGATGATGCTAAATAGAATACATGACTTGATAGATTTTTTTATTACAAACACAAAAAATTACTCGTAAATCTTACCAAAAATAAACAAATAACTGATTATTAAATTCTATGGAACCATTATATTTTCCAAAAATTTTGAGTTTTTAAAAACAATCAAACATCACAACTTTGATGTGTATACTTTATAATGATCATTTGACGCAAATATTCTACTAGGCTTATTGTAATTTTTTGTTAAACTGGGCTGTTTTTATATTATTTATCACTAGCTAACCCGACAGACGTTCTGTCTAAATTTCAATAATTTGGTTTGTAATCGTTTTGCGAATTTGTGAAAAGCAATGAGAAACTATAGTTCTTAGATAAATCCTAAAACAATACAAAAATAATAACAAATGTAATTTTATTTTAACTTTAGCTACAATCTGTTTCTTTATTTTCCAGATATTTTTTTAATTAAAATTTAAAAAAAAACAAAATAAAAAAGAGACAACCAAATCGTTCGTATCGTTATGATCGGGAGTGCTTACAAATTTATGATTTTTGCAGTGTGTCTGAATTTTTCGACATTTCTTTGTAACTGTTTCAATTTTTTTTTTGAAAACATTTCTAAGACCATAACTAAAAAAAAATAGAAAAAAATACGCATATCAATCATTGAAATCGTAAGTTGCGCTCTTAAATTTCTACAAAAATCCCATAGAAAGCACATTCAGTTTTTCCTGAATTTTTCAATATCCAAGACCAAAATTTAGCTATTTTCAGCCGAGTCTGATTTAAAAAAAAACAGACGAAGCCAAGAAAAAACAATTTTTGGTCATGGCATACACAAAACTTTTTAGTCGTCTTTAATAAAAAAAATATGAATTGAAAAGTGAGCACTTTTCGGCCGCTATCAAACGGTTATTTTTCGGCCGCATCTGAAACCGAAAAAAATTTAATTGCTATTTTAAAATATGTAAGTATTAATTTTTCTATTGTGAGTTAACCTCTAACTCAATTAGTAGATGGAAACTATTAAAGATTTCTTTTCGCTCGTATATACTTCTTAGAATAATGAATATTCTGATTTTCGGATCATCGGATCTAAAAATCTTCGTTACGCCACTGAAGTCGACCGAGAAGAGAAGTGTAATTTTAGAGCGTCAGCGCAATTTTTTCCAAGCTGTATACAATTGAATCATTACGGAACTATAAAACGTTTAATTATAATCGCTGATTGGAAATTTTATTTTCTTGTTTATATTCATCATTTTGTTATTTTCACAAGCTTTATTAATATGAATAAACTTTGATGATTACGGTGAATTTTATTAAAAAAACTTTTCCAATTTAGTTAATTACATGAAGATTTTTCCAATCAACGATCAATCGGTTGGGTTTTTGAAGTTAACATTTTGTCCACTGTGCCCTAAAGCAATGCGTTGATGAAGCAGTTATTGCAGTGGAACTGATGGATGGCGAGTTTACTCTTTTCGTCATTATTTCACTGTAAATATTACCTTGTAGGTATATTGCAAAGAATCCCACCTAATACTTTTCTTCATTTCTTATATAATAAAAAAACAATAAGAATTTGCGTCAAAGCAATTTTTTTCTCAGATCACAATTTCGCTTGGAAAGGTCTTCAAGTAAATAATTGACAAGGTTAACTTGTAAATTCAGGTGAGGTAAAAAATTCATGACTTGAACAATTAGGACAATTAAGGATTTTTTATCAAAGGATATAAATTTGAATATTTAATTATTTTTATACCCGAACCTGAGAGCAATAATAATTATATGATGCTTTTTCGCGAATATAAGCTAATTTTATTTATTTCACACACTAATGCTCAATCCTTTCAATGAAAAATGGAATGAATGTTATTTTTGTGATAAGAAAAAAACGAAATGTTTGACTCAACAGAATAATTTTTAATTAAAAATTTGTAATTTAAATTTTTGCGTCGCATACAAACATTTTGATAAAATAGCAAAGTTGTGTGTGCAATATGATGAAAAACATTTGAAATATTTAAATATTTGATGATGACAAAGGTTTTAAAAAATCAAAAAGACTCATTATACTTACTCATTATCGCTAATACAGTGCAATAACAATAATCTCTCAACTGAACCGTAATGAATCCTACTCGGAGATGAATTTATTTACTTGCCAGACGGTTTGTATCGCCAATCTTAACATACCTACTTATAAATTTTCTACCTACTTTATATAAATAAGAACCATCTGTTCATTTTAGAGTTAATTGTTTGTAATTCTTTCAGTTCAAGTAATAGTATTTTTTGCACTATTCTACTAAAAATCAAGTGATTACGCACTGAGCAAATAACCGGAACCGTCAATTTTACAATCATCCTCCGTTTTTACCGCACTAGTGCCTGCAAAGAGCGCAAGGATTTTTCTCGTTTAAAACACAGTTTAAAATTAGATTATCGTATCAGAGCTCAAGTTTATAATAAAACAATGCACTTTACCACTTTTATTCAGATAAAACAACAGTAATGCATTCACAATATTGCATTTAAAGTTTAAATTTAAGCAGCACCATCTGTGAGAAATTGTGTAAGACATTAAAATGTCAAATTTTGACAGTAGATTTTAGTAGCTTGGAAAAAATCAGACAGTTAGATACTTACATTATGAACATCAACGCACTTGATTTTTTCGCCAAATTAAAGATAAATTTTAAAATTATCGTTTTTCGACCTTGTGGAAGATCAGTGCAAAAAATAATATACAAAAGAGGTGCGAGAACAGTTTTGCTTCATTCCTGCGACATTCTTTACTCGCACTCATATATATGTTCCTCATGCACTCATGCAAAATATATGTTCCCGCACTTAACGTGTAAATAACTGTTACACATTAGCAAAAGATCTGTTATTCAAAGATTTATGATTTTAGTCACAGTGGCCAATCTTCTAGTGATAAATTAGATGCGTCCGCACAAAATAAAATTTATTTCATAAATTACTGTAACATTTTTTAAAATTGTACTTAGAGATCTGTTTGACTGCTTTGTCTTATAATTTTTTTATGTTGCTATCATTCGTAGTCCATTTCAATTTGATAGTTTTATTTTTAAACGTACTCTTTTAATTTCATTTCTCTAATGGCTTCATTTCTATTTTATTTTCAAGCGTCCCTAAAAACCTCATTTCTGTCCCTATTGCAGTTTTTGCGGGCCCACTACATTGAAGATTTAGCTTTATTGTGCGTCTCTTGCAACTTACTTGAATAAGGCCGTATTTTCAAAATATTGAAAAATTCAGTTGAGTCTTTGGGTTCCATTCTAACTGTCTCAAAGTAACTGTGACGTTACCACCTAGCTGCTAGAGGACGGTTACACCTCGAAAATTACCAAATTTGGGTTATTGTCCCAAATGTGTTAAGTCACAAGCTAGAAAAAAATTAAGACCCTAAAATTTTCGTAAAAAACTGTAGTAACTGTCTTTGTCTACACGCTCTAGGTAGGATAGAAACAAAAAATTTTGATAAAACAGTAACAAATGTGTGTATAATGATTAAAAGATTAGATTTTTTATGAAAAGTTATTCGTTTACAATGTTTAATTCTGTCTTTCAAAGAAATTTACAACTTTTTGTTTGTATTCTACTTTATTCTTTTAAAATAATAATTTACATGGATGTCATAAACATTTTTTCTATAAACCAGATTTAACAACACAAATTCTATGTATTGGTACTTATGTATGTTTTAGTAGTTTTGACATTTAAAAAAATATTTTGTGATTAAAATTTTAAAAAATCGATGTTGCTTATTACTTGTAATCTCTATTTCTATTATTTTTGTAAACCAAAAGAAGATAATTTTACTAATTCGAAAGTAATCTAAGCTAAATCCGTTAAAAAATAAGTCAAAAACAACATACAGATATTGATAAAAATTTAGAAAAATTTATTAATGATTCCATTAAGACGGCTCTGTTTTTTGAAACAAGAATATCAATATTATTTAGCACAATAAAATGGCTCTACTCAAAAATATCTAACGACAGAGAGAAACAAGACAAAATAAGCTGCTATTAAAATACAAAAAAGATATTTAGATAGTTTAGAAGAAAGAACACTTTGTAAACAAAATTATTTGACATTTTATCAGTTTTATCAAAAAAAATACAAATTAATGGTTCTACAGTATTTTAGTTTCTATAGAACCAAAAAAATATATGTATATTAATATATAAAAACTTGAAGTACTTGGAAAACGTCGACTAGAGAAAAACCTTAAATATACTTAAAAAACAAGACTAGTTTTTAAAATATTAAAAAAAGTTTCAGAAAAATTTGAAAATCTTCAATTGAAGTTTAAATAAAATAAAAAAAAACTACTAATAAAAAACTATATTTAAAAATAAAAAAAAAGAAAGGTAGACTCTAGATTCTAGAAAAATAAAAAAATATTATTTAACAACTTAGAAAACAAACAATGAAAACTAGTAGCAAGAGAAAAAGCAACAAAATATTTAGAAAAACTTAAAAAACAACAATATAAAAAATTTAAAAAACTACTAAAAGAGAAAAAAACTAGAAAAACGTCTACATACAAAACAAAAAAAGTTCTTAAATAAATTTGTTCGTTGAGTTCAAGTAAAAGTTTTAGAAAATCTAAAAAAGAATAATAAAAAAAATCAACAAAAAAATTAACGAATTAAGAACTAGAGTGCTCTATAATTTGCAGAGTCTAGCACTTTTTACATTTAATTTTTGCATATTTCTTTTTTACTTTCTCTAAATTTATTTCGGTTTTCTTCCTCATATATAAGTATTTTATTTTGTCTCTAGACGCTGTTAATACGTTTTATAAATTATTTTTTTTCTGTTAAGATTTTTCTTCTTTATCTTTAGTATTCAGCACGGTATAAGATACCCATTTTAAAAATCGAAAAACCTGAAAGTTTCAGAGAATTTAAAATACTCACATTATTATGTCAGGAAATAATAGTCAAAGACATGAAATATTTATTTAAAAAAACAGAGATATTTTTTATTATCTGTAAAAGACAGTTGGTGAAACAGTGTTACAGTTTACAGTAAATACAAACCTCCTTTTAAAGAAAAAAAACTAGAAGTTGTAAAAACTGTAGCAGTAATAAAGTAAAACAAAAAAAATTAAAACAGAAATTGTATTTACAAAAAAAAAACCTATTAAAATAACCAAGCAAAATTAGCTATAAACTTATAAATTAAATAAACATAATATTATGTGTAAACAGCATAATTATTCAAAAAAATAATGTCTGAAGACTTCCGAAAAACCTGGAAAAGTCAGAGAATTTAATTCTGCTAGATTGTTTTATACCGTGTAGCAGGTGCTCTTTTCTGTCTTGTTCCGCAGAATAGTCTTATCTAATTGTAGTTAATATACAGTTTTATTTTTTATCTAGACATTTATTTTTTTATAGGCTGGTTTTTTTATATAATATTTTTAATTTGCTGCATAGTTTTTAAGATTGTTCCTAATTCCTCTTATTTATTCTTTGTTTATAACACTTATGTTTTTGAGTTCTTGTTTAATTTTTTTTTTCTTGTTTTATTGTTCTTTCTAGTAGAACTTTATATTTTGTACATATACTTTTATTATGTTTTTCATGCCTACTAGGTACCTTCTCCTAAGTAATACGACTTTTAACAGATTTTCTCTAATTTTTTTTCTCTTTTTCTCGAAGCATTCCGAGCACCACTCTATTTCTTTATTCAAGTTGCCAACTCATCCATAACCTATTTAGTACCTATCTTCAGCTAAAAACAGTAATTTCCCATTTAATTACCATTACTCATTTATTATCAGTAAATTTGAATTTTTATTTTCGAATTTGAGATTTTTTTAAAGCTATTTCTGCGATAATCTTTCTAAAAATAATAACGCAAAAATTTATACAAAACTGTATCCACTTCTCCAAATTCGCTGTATTTGTATTATCACTGCGTATATAAGTATTTACTATTACAATAAATATATGCAAAAAGTGTTATCGGTTTATTTAAATTTCAGTCAAGGTCAATAACGTAATCGTTGTTGTAAAGACAAGTCTCTGAATTAAATTTTTTTGTTTTCTACTAGACTGCTAATGCATCTTTTGAAAATTAGTTGATAATAATTAGTCCTGTGGAGGATTCCATCCTATGCCAAATAATTCGTTTGGTATACAGAGTTTTTCCATTAGCAAATGCAGTTTCCTTTAACAATGTTGCAGGTAATTGTCTACTGAACAATAAAAATCTATTTATTACATGCTTCCTTGTTATAAATTTTGCAATAAACTTGAAATAATTTTACTTGCACTTAACTAAGTTTAATATTTATAGGTCATAAATTTTTCCAAACAGGTAAAGTGTAATAACATTAAATTGATTATTCATGTAGAGTATACTAAAATTGACAGGTATTATTGGTGCATATATTTCTACAGAAAATCATACGACAGTAGAATAACATAACATTTTACAAAATTTATTATTAATGGATTTTTATGTTTAATAAATTATTTAAGCTAAGAGGATCGTGCTGAATTGATGTCGATACAGATCAGATCAACTGCAAATGTGCTTAGGAAATAATTTAGACACAAACAGATGAAATATATTATTGAATTTATATTTCAGTTCGGAAATAAACCTAAAATAAACATGTTTATACTGTTAGAAAAAGAAAAATTTTATTAAAAACGTTATTGCATATTTAGGAATCGGAAGTGATAACTATTGTATTTTTTTTATACTAAAAATTTTGTTTATGTATAAAAGCTTGAATAACCAATAAAGTCTAATAACAGACACGCAAATCTGGCTCTCTTATACGCTCTTTACGCGATTGTGAACAATCAACTTTTTTCCTATTACAAATATAAAAGTACAGTTTATTTACATGTAAAATAGCACACAGGAAATCCAGATTTGCGTGTCTGTTATCGGACTTCTTTCGTCAATCTAGTTTAAAAAAAAACAAATAAAAACTTTTATTTTCGTCTTCAGAGTTCTATCAATTACTTTAAGATAGGTATAAATTTTTGGGAGCCGGTAGCGAGAATTTTTGTAAATTACTCTTTTTATACTCAGATTTTTTTTAATGTTTGTTTTAATGACCATAGATTTACCAATACAATTAGAGAAACTAATTTCAAGTTAAGATACTACCGATAGTTTCACAAAATTTAATACGTTTCCATGGCAACAACCAACCATAGCCCTGAATTCTTTTAATTTTCTATAGAAACGAAGATACTACCGGTATTATAGCAACTTGAAATTAGTCCATACGGCGACAAATTAATTGTCTTCAACAAAAAAAAATTGTATAAATATTTCGTTTTAAATAATGTTAAAATCAGTATTTCTTTTAAGACTGTTAATAAGAGACTTTTCTTGAAATGGCTAGCTTTTGAAATTGTCATATATTAATTTTGAAATTTTTGGTTATATATATTTTTTAATTTAAAAGATTCTAATAGCAGAAAATAAGTCCATTACCCACAAGCGACTTAGTTTTTAAATACGTAGACAGCAGTTTTAGTCAAAAACTATAAAAAAAATATCGATAAGTACACTCAGTTTTAAAAAAGATATTTTAACTAAAAAATTAAACAATATTTTTTTTATTCGTTAACATTTCTAGTTGCTGATTTAAGGCTGCCCATCGTGAGAATTTTTTTTAATAGTAAATAGGTAATAAAACTTGACTTTTTCACACAAATTTTATTTTATTTCTAACCCAGTATTTAGCATACTTGTATGCAGTGGTTATCTTCAGGGCATTATTAACAAAAATTGTTAAAATAAAATTTTTTTTTGACTATTTCTGTTAATAAAGCCCTGAGGATAGCCTTCCTATAATAGGTCGAAACCTGAGTTGGTTATAAATAAAATAAAATTTGCGTAAAAGGCTTAAATCTAATCATCTATTTACTCCTTTTTCTAGTTGTTTTTTTTTTGGTAAAGTTTATTTAAAAACAAAGATTTTTTTATATTGAATTTACAGAAATTTGATAAAAAACGTATTTTTTAATATCAATAATTTAAATAACAGAACAAATTAATTTTCTACAGTAATTTTGGTCTTAAAAATCGTAGAATAAATAATGAATAGATACTAAGTGATAATGAATCAGAGCAGGCTGCTCTGATTCAGTTACATTTCGATCTCAAGTTAGTTTTTTCAAAGAAAAATTAAAAGAGTTCTCGGCACAATTAAAGACTAAAAAGTTATATGACAAAAACAAAAGTTTAAATATTGTGTGAACATACCTACTTGGTAGACCGATTTGGCTCATACGTATGCAAGCTGTTTCTCAAGTAACTTTAGAAATTTTAACAGGTGATAGCCTTCATTGAAAAGATGCTAAAAAGCCAAATTTGCTTTATACAAATGTTTTTGGTTTTTGAAATGTTAGATGTATTTTTTTTAATTTGTTGTTGATTGAGAAACGATAAATTATAGCAATTTTTTGATATACAGAGTACGATTGAAATTTGTGTAGAGATTTTGCCTGGTAATAGTTTTCATCAAAACAATGCTAAATATGCAAATTTACCTTTTCAAATGTTGCTGGTTTTTTATATATAAGCTGTAAATTTTTCTTTGTAAAGTTACTTTAAAAACATTTGTATATAAAAAATAAGCTAACTTCCGGAAATTTTTTCTTAGTCAGTCAACACTCTACTCATTTTTAAAATTTGATTTACTTATTTTATTTAATTTTATTTAATCTGTTTATCAAAGTTGGATTTATTTAGATAATACGTATGTATAATTCTTAAGTTATATAGATTTGTACGTATATAAATAAGAATAAAATCACGTGTAATTAAACAAACCAAAGTAACAATATTATTTTATTTAATATTTATGTGGGAAAAGATTTGTCTGCACCTGTATTAAATAATCGATTTTCTGCATATAATACATATTTACAATTTACATCATATCAATGTTATGTTTACATTTTCACGTTAAAAGCTGTTGAGATAATTAAATTCAACAAATTTTAATAAAATTAAAATTGTATTAAAAAATTGCATTTTTAGAATACATTTCTAATAAATAAAAAAGTAAGTTTTTATTTACTGAAACGTGTCAAAAATTTGTATTTCTGAAAATATGAGAGAAATAAGCACCAAAAACCAGAATTTCGTAATCTGAATGCGACAACGAGAACACAAAACTGCCAAGTATTATCGATAAGTTGTACACGTTCGGCACATTTCTCACACGTACATACATACATTTATACATATTTACATCATGTACGTATTGCAGACAAAACACCACCTAGGCACCTACGTAAAATCTAATAAAAAGTCGAGCAATTCCAGTAAAACAAATTTTTCAAATCTATATTCAAATTAATTCCATTACCGTATAATTAGTAGGTATACCTAGATTCAGTTACAATTTATCGTATATGTATGGTGTAGGATGCTACGATACCGTATATGGGTGTAGGTGGCACTACATAATAAATAAACTGAGATTAATTATGACGATTTGTTTGATCAACCAACGAAATATGTATTTGTGATTGTGAAATAAAGTCTATTTTATTTTCAAATCATAATCTTGTTTATAAGCACCCGAGTGGCTGATAGATATCGAATTAGTCGCACAATTTTTTGGAATTAAATCAGAGCTTTCCTATAATTTACAAAAATATTTTGAACTACGTATTTGGATTTTTTTATTTGTGTAGTAATATAAGAATTTTTTTCAAATTACATAAATTTGGAAGTGATAGAAATTACCACGAGAATGGTTTAGGATTTGTTGTTAACTCTACTTATCAAATACTTAAAAGTTATACACCATATGAAAAGGAATAAAATTCTCTACAATTGTGTAAAAAAAATAATTTTAATATGTTAATTGCAATGATTTACAGACATTTTATTTTATTGAAAGAACTTGATGCTGTTTATAGTCCTACCCTTACAATTTCGTTATTTATTAAAATAATTTGATTAATTTCAAACAGATATCTATTATTACACACTATCTAATATCTACAAATTGACCGAGCAAAATTTAAATATTATTTATTATACCAGAAAAAAATATTTTAAAAATAACTAAAAACAATTTTTTGCGGTCTTTCTCCACAGGCATAGCGATGACATAATTCCTCTCGATCGTTCTATGGGCATGACTAATAATGGTTTTGCGGAATATAACGCTACAGCATGACTCATGACTCATTGCAGGCATCAGAGATTTATACCTGGGCTCTCGATATCTGAAGTCCAGTGTGCTATCGAGAAGGCTCCTGCAGACAAGGTACTGAGCTTCATCAGAGGCACAGGGCTACTGCAGTAGTACTATTCTGAGAGGTAGCACACAATGGGCGTAGGCCTCGGTGTGCGGCTCGCGGTTCGGAACCCCTTGTGTTAAAAAATAAATAAATAAAAAAAAATGACTCATGACGCGTTGTCCTTCTGGTTTTACTCGAAACTTTTTTTCTTTGGAGATGTTCGCAACAATATGTAAAAATAGGGATTAATCTAAAATTAATCAAATTATTTTAATAAATAACGAAATAATGATAGTACTTTCAAAGACATTAAGTTTTTTGAAAAATGATGACTGTAAAACGTAATGTAACAAATTAAAAAAAAATACAAAATTTTAGAGTTTTTTTCTTTTGTCTTTCAGACGGTACATAATTTGTAAATGCCTTATAAATAGGTTAATAGTACGACGCAAAACTATAAACAAAACGTTTCGTCGTAAGATATTTCGGTAGCAATCTGGGTGAAAAAACAATTTCTTGTTTTTTTGACATTGTGTTTCCTCTGACTTTTCTTGTCTTGCAAGTCTTTATTTTTTCTGACAGCATTATCCCACGATTCTTGGGACTTTTCTCTTCTTTTTTCTTGAATTTTTACTTGTCATGCTTGTTTCACTATTCTGTTTTCTGCCATTGTCTTCACTAACACAAGCTGCTTTTCTTCTATAAAGTCTGTTTATTTTTTATTACTTCGTATTTTATTTATCCTCCTTATTTCTTTTACTTTTCGTAGAAATTTTATATCTGTTCCTTCCAGTCTTGATTTCATTCATTCTATTAACACTCATGGTTCACAGCCGTAGGTCAAGATCTGTCTGTAGATGGTCCTGTATGAAATAATTTAGCGTCTTGGTAAACTGAAAATTGATGAAAAGTGATTTACTGGAACAAGCAGAAGTTTATAGGTTGGCAATTTTGACAATCATGACAATCATTTGATAACCGCTGGTAATACTAATCAGTGATAGTATTGATTAACTACACTATATAGTTAGTCAATCGCAATAGAAGTCTCCATGTAATGTTTGTAATCGGTGGTAATCAATATAAAACAATAGTAATCTCACTTTCTGTGATGTAATATCGGAAATTTTGCTAATCTTTGATGAGAACTAATTTAGGAAGCAAATTTTTTAACTCTTACGCTGATAGTAGGTAACCTTATGGTAACTTTTTTTTAGCCTTATTGGCAATCATAGATCTAGCAATCATAAATTTAGATGAGAAAAAAACCGCATTTTTGAATGTCCTACATAACGTAAATTCAGTTTTCTTTTCTATTTCTATCTATTTTTTAAAAAATAACCGACTTTATGACAGCACTGCTAGATTTAACCGAGTCATGAGTAATTAATTAAAAATCGAGGCATACTTGTTTATCAATAATCCAGTATCAATAATTTGCAATTTAATGTTAGAGATGTAGAATAAAATTGTACAGAAAGTCCTTTTCTTCCTTATTTCGCCGTCTAAGATTTAATTGACACTCACAAATAAGTTTTACGACATTAAATTAGATTTTTTTGTCACAAAATTTAAATCTTATTCTATCAGTGGAAATCTTTGGCAATTTTTGAAAATCGATGATAATTACAATAATACAATTGTAATTTCTAGATAATCAGATTTTTTGTAGTAATCTTGAACAATATTGTTAATCACGTTAATTAAAACGTATTTCCGATGGTAATCTAGTGGTAGGGAGTTTTTCCTTTTGGTCTTTTTGGCATTGCTAATTTATGGATACTTTCTTAAAGTCCGAGAAATAATTACATAGCAGAAAACATTCTTGTGCTATTTTTTAGTATTCTGTGGTAGTTTTTGGAAATCTGGCTTTCCTTAAATTTTTACTTGTGTCTGATCTTGTTTTTTAAGATAAAATGGCATAAAACTGCCCGATATTTATCAAGAGGTAACTGAAATTCCTTCTTATTTTTTGCACCTTTCCTTAAATCAATGACGCAATAATTTATCTTCTTGGAAAAGTACGAGTACACTCCAAAATTCATTGATGACTCACAATATTTGTTTGTATTTAAATGATTGCTAATGGAAATTTCTTGGTGATAGGAAATTCATAAATTAAGTTCGTATTTCCCCGAAATTTGTGAACTATCGTAAGAATTTGTTATTGGCTGTCTGATAGTGAGGTTCCCCTTTAGCTTCAGGCCCTAAAGACGTTATCAATTTTTCCGATATCGCATCCCACCTGGATTTCTCGCGTAATACGCATTTCCTTTTCGAATCGCATTGTTGACAATTGAGGCGTCCAGCCCACGTGCTGCTAAAAATTTCAGTGAACGGAACGTGCGATTTTTATTACGCAACATGCAATAAACATCTCGACCTCACGCCATTCATTTGGTAAAGATGAATGAAACCAGCCAGGCTCTGCGAAGGAGACCTCCAGGTGATTTTTATTACGCAACATGTATAGTTGGTTTATTCAAGAATAAGAATTTGAGTTTAGCCATAAATTACGCTAACAAAAAAATCATAATTAAGCAATTACTAGTCCTAATGCTTTAACGAAGTAAATAAATAACGTCAGGCAAAATCATCCAACTCCATACTAAAGTGAAATCTTTTATATCTAGGGTTGCCAACCGTCCTTTATTTAAAAAGGTAGTCTTCTAATTTTATAAATTAGATTTTTAGATTAGAATTTTATTCGAAGATTAATTAATTGTTTAGAGTTCTAGACGTTCTTTTAAGTCACCAAAATAAAATTTTAAGTACGTATAAACAAGCAAAAGTTCCTTCTAGACTTGAGTTATAACTGTTATAAGACTTACGTAAATAGAATATTTAATTAGAGAGAAAAAAGAACAAGGAGAAGTACGACTAGTGAGAAAAAAATAGAAGTAGGTTCTAGAAAAATTTGTAAAAAAAGTGACCTAATGACAAAAAAAACTAGTATGTTGGAAAAGAAAAAAAAAACAAAGGAAAATTCTTAAATGATAAAATCATCCTTCGAATCGGATACTGAGAAAAGTCAGAATACAGACAAAGCAATTTACAATAATTTTTGTTTCCCACTTTCAAAAATTAGTATTTTAAGATTTTTAATAGAATTTCGGAGCTGGAAAGTGAAAGCGACAGTTTGTACCTTTTTTTTTTTAGAAAAATTGCAGTATTGCAAATTGTATTATTAATTAAACATTTTATAGGCTTCCGAGCCAGATGTAAAAAAACGTCTTATTGTTACTATAAAAATATTGCAAAAACATTTTTATATTAGTTGTTCTTCAAAAATTATATAGTCCTTCGAGCCAGATATAGGGAAATGTCTGAGTATGGATAGTACAATTTGCGATTAAAGGCCTACCCATAAGAAGAGTTCTGAGTTCTAAAGACAATAGTGAGATAGTAAAATTCAAACTCAATCTCCTCTCGGTCCGCCCCCCTAAAAACAATCCCAGATACGGCTTTGACGTCTTTTATTTCGATATCAAAAAGTAGCAACCCTATTTATACCTGTATTTTGAAATAGGATCCATCATAAATAGGTACGATTAATAAGTGCCCAATTACGATTCCTTTGTTAGGGTAATTTATTGTTAAAGTCAAATTCTCATTTTTGGTTGAACCCACTATAATAAAGAGCTCGGCCTCACGCCATTCACTCACTTTGGAAAAGATGAATGAGACGCAGCGTTACCAGCGAAGCCCTTGAAGAGGATCTCCAGGTATTTTAGCCGATAAATAACGCGAGATTATTGCGCGCTATTAAAAAGTGGCAACCTTATTTGAATCGGTCATTTCAAAAACCGCATAAGTCACACAATTAGAATTTTTCAGGAATCAATAAAAACTGTTCAATTCACAAATAACTTAGTTTTAAAGAACTATTTGGACTCTATATAGTATTTGTATTCTAAAGGATTGAAATGTCGAATAATCTATACAGTTTGTCAATATTAATGATAAAAAATCTTTAAAAAACTGTTCTTGACTTTGTTATTTTAGCAAGAAATAGAGTTTTAAATTAGAGAATTATTAGAGTATTAAAAATTTCACTTAAACATTAAAACATATTAACATGTCACATGTTTTAATTTTTTATGTTTTATTATATTTAAAGTAAATTATTATATTCTCCATCATTCAATATTTGCAATTAGCTAACTAAATATGTTTTAATAAAATGGCATATGCTCTTAAAGAATGCTATTTTGAACTCGTTTTAAATCATCTAATGTTTTACTATTAATGATCACTCACATCATAAGCCTAGGCTGATGGAATAAAGCAGCAGTTGAGAGTTTCTTTATTAGTATGTTCAATAAATCCTTAATACAAAAACAGTGAACTCACAATTGCTGTAAACAAAAAAAAATGTTTTGTTCAGGTATGTGTGGCAATGGTAGATTTTACATAAAATGGAATGTTATAGCTGCAACCCTATCTCGTTCTTTGCATAGACTATGAACTGATGAATTTTTTTGTAAAATTTTTTGGAACATCTTTTGTAAATTATTAACTCAGCGACTTTTCTCGTAAGTGTGATTGTCCTATTTTTGTTGCTAGATCTTTGCAAGTCATATTGTGTCGATTTGTGTGTCTAAATCGATTCAGTAGTGTAGGTATGCAAAAACCACTTAACTCACTGACTTATGTTGTTTATGCACTGACCGTGTATAACGCGGTATTATTTTGAACAGAAAAGAATATATTGACTGACGTGGTTTTTAGCTAGAATATGCATCTACCTTTAAGGAAGCGTTTAGAGCAAAAAAAGCATGTTTTTTGATTTATTTATATCTGCATTTTGAAATAGAATCCATCATAAATCGGTATGATTAATAAGTGCCCAATTATTACGATTCCTTTGTTGGGGTAATTTATGGTTAAAGTCAAGTTCTCATTCTTGGACAAACCCACTATAATAAAGACCTCGGCCTCACGCCATTCACTCACTTTGGAGAAGATGAATGAAAAGACAGCGTTGCCAGCGGAGCCCTTGAAGAGGATATCCAGGTGTTTTAGCCGAAAAATAACGCGAGAATATTGCGCGTTATCGAAAAGTGGCAACCGTATTAAAATAGAATCCTTTATAAATCGGTATGATTAATAAGTGCCCAATTACGATTCCTTTGTTAGGGTTATTTATGGTTAAAGTCAAGTTCTCATTCTTGGTTGAACCCACTATAATAAAGAGGTCGGCCTCACGCCATTCGCTCACTTTGGGGAAGATGAATGAAGAGGCAGCGTTGGCAGCGGAGCCCCTGAAGAGGATCTCCAGGTGTTTTAGCCGAAAAATAACACTAGATTATTGCGCGTTATCGAAAAGTGGCAACCTTATTAAAATAGAATCCTTCATAAATCGGTATAATTAATAAGTGCCCAATTATTACGATTTCTTTGTTGGGGTAATTTATAGTTAAAGTCAAGTTCTCATTCTTGGACAAACCCACTATAATAAAGAGCTCGGCCTCACGCCATTCGCTCACTTTGGGGAAGATGAATGAAGAGGCAGCGTTGCCAGCGGAGCCCCTGAAGAGGATCTCCAGGTGTTTTAGCCGAAAAATAACGCGAGATTATTGCGCATCGCAGTGGGGGGGTTAGACAAAACTGCTTTGAATTGTACCGCTGAGCATTTGTTGGCAAGGGCGGTGTTGCGCAGTCTCAGAGCACGACAGTTTTCGATGAAGGTGGGTCTTGTGCACGGCAGACGGTCGTCTGCATAGAAATAAGTATAGTCGGTGCAGAGAAAAATTGGTTATGTCGTAAAGCACGTGTGAGGCCACCCTCGATAAAATGCTGCCGCGAATATGCGATGTTCCCGTTGCATGCAGCTTGGTTTTGTGTTGTCTAATCGGTGCTTCTTTCGCCAATTCGGAATTTAACGACCAGGGTAAGTTTGAGCGCTTTAGCCCTCCATCCCCGGCCGCTGCGGGTGCAGCCAGCGATCGTGGGTTTCGCCAAAACTATAACTATTTGAGCTTAGCGCACAAGTTTCGCTCACGTCACATCACCTGATCTCTATTATTTACCTGCGTAAACCTACAAAAATCGACACCTAACCTTTAAATAGCCTCGATTTGGTAAAATGCGCGAAATCAGAAAAACGTGACGATTTCAAAAATTTGAAATTTCGCAAAAAATTAAGCGAACCCAAAACGCGCTGATTGCGCCTACTTTTTCCTAGCCGTTTTTCACGCGCTTCTTGGCTTATCCTCGACCAAAAAAAAAATTTTGACAACATTTTATATACTAGACTATAGATCTATAATAACAAGCGATATTACAAAAATAAAAAATTGCATAATTATTATATCACACGTGATTTAGGCTACTGAAATCTAAACATTGTTGCAATGTTTGTAAACAAACTAGTATTGTATCGGTAATAAACTCTAGGTTAATAATTTATTATAAGCAATTTTTTTCTGCTTTCGCTATATTATTATGTCAGAATGCTATCATTTTAACCTTGTTCAGGTTTATTTTTGTTTATTTTATGATGTATTTTAACTTGTAAATGTAGGGACAATTTTATTACACCGAGTTGTGTGACAATAAAATTTATGCATTCCGGGTATTCACTATTCACATTTTAATCTAAAATTCGGTTAGGTTTTCTCTTTGGATCGTTTGATATTTATGAGATATTCCTTCTTTAATTTTTAAATATCGCGACGAATTAGTCACGCAATTTTAAATTTTAACATCAGCAATCAAGGAATATCTATCTACATACTGCATAAAAAATAATCATGAAAAATAATCGTTTTATTTATAGGTTTCCAAGTGGGACACACAACAAAAATTTTCTCTGCTTCTTCTTCATAAAATAAAAACAATAAATTTACCATTACCATATTATGGTAGTTTTTGTTAAATTCCTGACAATAAAGGCTGGAAAATATTTTTTTTTGTTTGTGATTTTACCACTGAATCCCAATCCAAATTTTGGTCTGTTATAAATAGACAAAGGAGACAATTTTTGACCACAGCTAGGAAATGACATTCAGGTGTAGAAAGCCAGGTAGGCAGCCGGCAACAATTTATCGTTTCAAAGGTTGTCGGTAGTTTGACCATACAAGGCTAACTATTTTTAAAAACCTAATTTAAATACCACATAATTTGTTTTAGTATTATACTAGCTATTTTTATTCAGTTTGAGCGTTGAAACTATAAATTTTCATTTTTGTGACACTTCTAGTCTAGTTATACCTGAAATCATTATCTCCGTTGTGATATCTTGCTTTTAAATGTTGTTTATAAAGATAGCTTTGTGATAAAAAGAAAGAACAACTAATTCGATCTGGTCTGACTTCACTGGCCCGATTTGCGCTGATCTGACATTTGTTGTCTTCTTGCTAAATCTTGGTGTATATCCAATGAAAGAAATAAATAAGATATTTGTACGCTAGTTTCGTGTTAGTATAAATTAATAGACATCATATAATCTATCTCGGATATTTTTCTTAATAATTAACGTCTTTTTTAAGTTTATAAAATATACCGGGTGAGTCTACTAAAAGTGTTTCTTAACTTTTCCCAAAAACTAGTTATCCCATCAACTTCAAAGTTTGGCATTAAAAACTTTGTTTTTTGCACTACACAGGTGAATTTTTTCAGAATTTTTCTAATATTCCATCTAATTAATATTAATTAATTTCTTCAAAAAAATCTAAATATTTCCAATTTCGTATTTGTGAATGTCTGTGACTTATGGGTCGCCCTATTATAACAGTTAAGAGCCACCACCGAATTGATACATTTCAAACTTAATTACGCCATTTTTTTCTAAAAGGATAGGGATCTTGGTGGGACTAAGATACTAGGGGTAGGTATTGTCGAGTTACGCCAGGGTCAGCTTAGCAATGCTGCACCAAAACGCGTCTAACGAATCAAATAAATGTTGTTATTTTTTGGGATTATCTACATTTTTTTTAAATGTTTTTTGCACAAAATAATACTTTGACATCTTTTCTTTTAGAATAATGGTAAAAATTCGAAATATTTAGATTTTTTGAACAAATTAATTAATATTAATTAGAAGGAATATTAGAAAAATTCTGAAAAAATTCACCTGTGTAGTGCAAAAAACAAAGTTTTTAATGGCAAACTTTGAAGTTGATGTGATAACTAGTTTTTGAGAAAAGTTAAGAAACACTTTTAGCAGACTCACCCGGTACAATGGTAAAACCCTTTTTCCAATTGTTAAAGTAGTAGTAAAAACTCGTCATAACAACGGACTACATCTTAAGTTTTCTAGATTTTTGCAAAAATTGCGGCTTGTTTTTGAAACGACGTGGTATTTCAAAGTTTTTTTTAGAATAAAAATTTTATTAATATTGTATTTGTACCAAAAAAATAGGTATTGATTAAAGTCATATATTATTTTACAAAGCAAGCGAATTTAAACTATTAATTCTACCATAAATGAGTTTTTAGTTTATAACATTATTTTTTCAAAAGTAGACATAAATTTTGGGTTACGGTCTGGTTTTTAAATGTTTAAACTTCAAGTTGAAACCCATCAGGGTTTAGATACGGCTGTTTTGTTAAGATAATTTATTACTTTACTCGTACATTCTTATTTTCTGTAATATACGTATAGACTTATTTTCAAAATGTTGTTTATTTAAGAATGAAAAAATTGTAACGTAAATTTAAAAAAGTATGATTAACTGCAATTTTGAAAGTTATATTGGAGGTAGAAGTTTTCAATGTCACACCCTGTGCATACCCGTATTTCATGAATGGTTTCAAATTAAGGTATGAAAATTGACAGGAAAAATTCTTTCAGTGCGAACTAAAACCATAAAAAAATTCATAAATATGGCCGTTGTCAAGGTTTTTCGTAGGCCAATTTAGCATGTAAAGTAATCGACTAATCTGATAATTATTACTAAATATTCGATTAATTTGATAATTTATTATTTGATTTAATTAATCGATTAATCGGTTATAAAATTAATAGCTCTCGTAATCGATTTTTAATTTTACTTTACGGTAATACTTGTATATTTTCGTTGATTACATTTTATGTTTTGTTTTTAGTAATGCATTTAATAATTTATAAACATTCAAATTGTTTAAACAACGAAGTTATTCATAAAATGAGATTTTTTTATTCAACACCTCCATGTAAAGAGTCTATAAGAAGCTCATTATAGGTGTGTTCGACTTTGCCACTCCGAGTGCACCTACTCTGTCTTTGTTTGTCTCATTCAGGACAGATAAATTCGTTGCATTATTTGAATTCAGGATTTACTAATTTAAAGAGTGTTTTCATGAAAACGTACGCTCTTTCTGTCCCATCTAATAACTGGGTGCACAAAGAGCGTGTGTTGTTTTGGATACAGTGCCAAAAAGCATCAAGTTCTGGTCACCGGATAAAGTTAGTGATATATGGACTCAATGAAATAGATAAGGAAGGTCAAAGGAGTGTCAAAGCCGAACGCAGCTTATATAGTATAGTGATAAAAAATAACACTTTAAGTAACTACTTCCATGGGAACACAACTTAAATACATAATTGGTTTTGCAAAAATTTTAAAATTTGTTCGACGTGGTTTATTATTTCTTATTATTATTTAATTATCGATTACGGTTAAAAATCGATTTTTTTACGATTATCAAAAAATTTTCTCAGTCCTATTCTTTATGTTTTGGAACTAAAAATATCTTTTGCAACAACAAATCTGTATCTACCCGTGATTCTTAATCTTTTGTTATTAATGAATCTTTGGTGCTTTTTTAACTGTTCTTGTGATAATCCAAAATTTTTAAATCGGTTTGTTCTTTTTTGTCAATTTTCTTTTATAAGCGTTAGATCATATTTACTGAAACCATTATTAAATTCAAAACTCGCTTAAGAAACCTTGATGAAAACTAAAAATACATGAAACTACCCTTTAAAACCAGACTCAATATTCAAACAGGACGCGCGTTTTAACAAAATGTCATTTTAAGTTGAGAATAAAATTAAATAACTACCCTAATAATTCTCATGATGCTTGCGCCAGTTCTGATGTAGGGCAACGCTGGATTTTTTAAAATTCTGTTGTTTTTTTATATTTATCTAGTGTGAATAGATGCCCAATATATTTTTTTAATCTCTTTAGTTTTTATATTTAAAATTCCTAGCTTATTTCATACAGTTGGAATCATTGGATCTTTAGATTTTTGACGTTAAATGAAGCATGTAACACTGGTGTTACCCCAGAAATGTTGTTTTCTTTTAATTTAGTTTTGAAAAACTTGGAAAAAAAATGAGTAATCATTAAAAAAATAAGTTTTCTGTACTTACCCGGATCCCTGTATTCATCATTGTTTGCCCTTTTGTCCAGTATTGTTAAAACTAATTTCCATCTTGGTTTTCTTCTATTTTAAATTTTGACTGGATTTTGCTTCTAACTTCATTTAAAAAAAAGTCTAGTGTGTCTTTTAAACCGCTTCCACTTTGCAATGTACGCACAAAATTAATAAGTTGCAACTGTAAAAAGCACAGTGGTAATCCGATTACTCATTTTGTTTGGGTTTCATGTTCTATTGTTGTTGAATTAGCGTAGATAAGTGAAAACTTTGTAACACCATGTATATGTATATGTAATACAATCTTTCGATAGCTACCAGAAAGTATAACATTAATCTCAGACCCATAAAGATCTCTGATTACTTTTTATGCTTTTATGATAAATTTTAATTTAATTCAGATCGCATAAACTGACTTACTAGTTGCAACGTATGCTCGCCCGCGGGCCCCACAGTTCCGAAGATTTGTAGATACGCCATTTTTTTTTATTTCTTACTATAGACGTAACATCTAATTCTTAAAAATAACAACAAAAGTAAAATGAATTTGATCTACGTTTTCCATAGTAACAATTATTATACAAGTAAATGTATTAGTCTTTTTGAATCGATTTTTTTAAATTATATTAATAATTTTTCTTTCACTATGAACAAATGAAAATATTGAACAAAATAGAAGACCAGAGTTACAGAATATTTATGTTTTACACCATTTTAATTTGTTAAACTCTGAAGAAGACGACAAAATAAATTCGTCGAAACGTTATTTAAATTATTTTTGGCAAATTTTTATTTATTAACTGCCGCCTTCGGCTTCCAAGATTTTAGAGATTTTTTTTGATAAAAATTAATTTTGTTTACTTCCAAATTAAAACATTTATTTCAACAAGAGTTCTACAGGGTTTGGCAAAATGTAGGACGTATTTTATTTAGTTATTAACTGGAAATTTTGGCATCAGATCATTTTTATAATACTGACTTAAATCAAATAATATAATAACAATATAATATTATTGATTTAATTTTTAGTTGTTAATTGAATAAAATAGGTCGTACATTTTTGACGAACTCAGAATCGATTTTTTTCATTACAATAAAAATTTGTTTATTGGTTTATTACAAAATGACAATTAGCTCATTCTTGTCGATCATTATTGTCTTCTTTATTTTTTAAATTGTCAAATTGTCTCAAACTAGCTTAAAATACCAATTAATTTTTATGATAGCATTAGAATTAAATTTTAAATTTTGAAAACTGGTTTTTGAATGCTACACTTAAAAAACCGCGGCATCGGCTGTGTTGAATAACTGTTTTTAATGTTAAAGTAGTTATTGGTAAATTAAGGGATAAAAACGTGGCTAAATTTATGAAACTGAAAATGATCTCCGAAATGTGTTTTATTGAGAGGTGTTTTGTAAATTCCTCGCGTGTTCCTTTGAGCTGTCAAAATCAATCTTAAGTTTAAAAGTTAAAGGATTGATGATGTTGAAATAGTCTATAAAAATTCGATTTTGTTACGAGTTAAATTAAATCGAAAATGTGGAATCTGTTCAGGTAAAATCACATCTGCGAATAGCGATTAGGCAATGGGTGTAAAATGCCGACAATCTGTAGATAAAAATGTCGACGAATCAGTATTGGGAAAACGTCGACTAGGCAATAGCCCAACATGTAAAAACGTACTTATTGACAAGCCATTATTATGTCGTTAACATGCACATTTTTGTAGTGCGTCAAAGTTTTTCATTTTTTTATCCTCATTTTGCATGAGAAACACGAGAACAGCTTTTATTTTTCTTCCTTTCACATTCATATACAAACAAAATAATTTTTGGTCTTCTAAATTATTTAACTATTTTTGTTTCAAACGGGTTCTACGGATCTTCCCCGTTGTTTATTTTTCTGATATTGCAAATAAACTAAACCAACTGATAAAATATTCCTCAAATATTTCGTAAATAAAAAAGAACTTGCTAGGAATTTCGTATAAACTTTCTTGAATATATTCATAAACTAAAAACATTTTATAAATACAACTATTTTTCGACATTAAAAAACGTTTTTATTAAAATTTAATTAATAAGCGCATAAGGTTTTAGAAAAACATTTGTTATTATTACTGATCATGAACAAACAACATAAAAAATCTACGTTCCCAGCTACAAACTTATTATTATTTGCTTTTAAAAACCCACGCACATCAAAGAAAATATTTGGACTAATTTGAGGAGCGGTATTTCTGACAAAACAATTTTTTTACTTAAGGCTAGCGTTTAGTTGTGTTAGCGCTTTTGGAAAAAATAATACCTAATAAACAACATTTGAATTTACCTATCAAAACTAAATTAAATAAATATGTACTCGTATATATGCATGTGAAAGACAACGTTTTTCTTAACGGGTTGTTCTTGTCAGGGGCGTCACAAGCGATGGTGCAAGAGGTGCTCACTACCCTCGTCTAACAAGAAAATGCTACAAATGAAGCACAAACAGTGACTTTGGCGCCGCATAAATAACCCTTTTTTTTAGAAAAAGCACAATTTATAAAAATAACAAACAATAATTTTTGCTGTCACCAACAGAAAATGAGTTTTAAGTGGCAGAAAATAAACTTTTACCAATTACTATTGGCTAGTTTTTCATCTTGAAACTTTAATCAGTGCTAACTTAGTTCAATAATGTCAAATTTCTCTGACATTTAAAATAATAGCAATTTTTGTGCTAAAGACATGCTTGTCTAATGTAATGTCTCTACATTAGTCATATTATAGAGTGGTGCAGAAATAGGAAACAGGACCGGTTTCGGACGGTTGGTATCATCATCAGCTTCTAATTCTACCTTATACAATATTTGTTGGAATTTTATGTCGCACCTGATAGTTCAAAGCCACAGCTGTGGCTTTGAAGCTGGACAAGGTGGTAATCTGCTTAATTGCCGTATTGAACATATAATTTCTTCGCCGAACCGTTTTTTCTAAATGTTGCTGTTTAAGATTAAACGACAAATTTTTATTTTAATGAAGACTCTGTCGGCTCTAAAATGTTTGGTGTACTGTCTAGTCAATAAAAATGCTTACAGATTTACTAGTCACTAAACGTGTCACTTTAGTGCGCTTCAATTGTCACCAAAATAGTGGTCTTTACTGTTTTATTTTATAATGAGCTGCTGATGACTCCCACCAGCCGAAACTGGTCCTGATGAAATTAGGAAAAATTTTGATTTAAAAATTTTGATATATAATGCAGTAACTACTAATACGGTAAAACAGTCAATAATTTTTAAGCTTTTATAGGCTAATTTCAAGTTGAGATATTACTTGTAGTATCGCAAATTTTAATACTTTTCTGTAGCAAAAACCAATCACAGCCCCGAATTTTATTAATTTTCCATGGAAACGAAGACACCGCCGGTATTATCTCAACTTCAAATTAGCTCATTAGAAATATTTATGAATAAATGTTGCTTACATTAAGTGAGTTTATAAAGAAAAACGTTACCATACCTTGTATTTAACGCAGTAGTTACTCGATACAAGAAAAAATCGACAATTTTATAGCTAACAACTGAGAGCTACATCCCTACATCTGACGAATGGCAATTGCCAAAGTCAAAAAAAATTATATTTACATAATATTTATACATAGCCAAAAAGTTAAATACATCTGTCGCGTATAATTGATATTTTGTAACTGAAAAAAAATTTGTTTTGCGGTCTTTGTCATTAGTGATTATAATCAACTTATGTATAGTGGCGGCTATTGAAAAGTGGGACACTTCGACAGAAAAAATATTCTTAGGTAGTTACTTAGTGTCTTTTTTAATCTTGAATAAATAATATCTCTCTTAATAAATTACTAATTAATAATATTAATTTAGTTTGATTTTGATATTATTTTAATATTATTTATTGAATTAAGATTGATATCATTAATTGGTAATTAATTAAGATTGACATTATTAATCTTAGCTCAGTTAAAACACTAATTACTAGGGGTTTCTACCTTTAGAGTCCTACTTTTTAATGTAGTTACTACAATACCGTCTTTATTTCTTTTTTTTTTTAATAAAATCGAATATCTAGCTCAAATAAGTCAAAATAAGATTTTAAGCAGTAAATTAAAAACTTTTTGTGTAAAAGCGGTATTAAAAATTAACAAATGGGCTGCGTGCTCTATCAGTTTGATCAGGAATAAGTTCACAAGTGCTTTATTGAGGGAGAAATGTCTAATTTTAATTGACATTATTTTTGTCATTTTTATCTACAAATAAAAAAATATCTTCAATAAAACACGTGTCTGCTAGCTTCAAATGTCACCATCAAAGTATATATCGCTTCTTGGTTATTGTCAGTAAGGAATAATTCTAAATTTCATATTAACTCAGAATTTGGGTATAAAATATTGCAGAACGGTGTTGTAGAAACATCTTAAAAATGAAAAACTATAACTTTTTGGAAAAAAAAATTGTCTCCATTACACTTTTCCACCTCGACGGCCGGCGAAAGATTAAAAACAACCCTTGGTTTTTTTTTCTGAATGACAGGAACGAAACCAAAATTGACCATTTTTTTCCTAGGTCAATGGCAAATTCAAATACTTTATAGATTGTCTATAAATGCTTGAATTTTATGGTGCAAATTTTTTTGGGTTTTTAGAGATAAAGAAACCGCAGCTTTTACAAGGTTGCTTCAACGGATTAACTGGTCGCTTCGGTGACAATAGCACACACTTTTTGTTATAACAACTTTTATTAAATTCTTTATAAACTACTTTTTTAGTCAAAATCATCAAACTCAAGAATTGCTAGACAAATTATAACTCTTTAAACACTTGTTGGTCTAGTTATTTTTAATAAGAAATTGACCTCGGATTGACACTATTTACATATATATGTTCATACATACGTATTTTCAGAAAATAATTACTTAATTTTATTTTTATTTTGTAATGTTTTTTAAACTGTATTATCTTTTATTTATAAAACGTTTTAAGTATAAATTTATTTTATTTGGTTTTGGTAAATTCAAACGCTCATACACCTAAGCCAGACTTAAATAATACGCAAAAGAGTGATTTTTTATTTTGTTGAAATAGTTACTAATATAAGTAATGGTTTTATAATGATAGAACAAATTAATTACTATAATTTAAGTCATTTTGCATAACTAATTATGTCAGATTATTGTCAATAATTGCGTCTAGATTTTTCTATGGTTATTGATTATCATCGCTTATAATCGCTTTGTTATTATTGTTTTTACCAAATTAATCAAACAGATACTGACCCAAATAGGTTATATACATACAAACAAAGTGTAATAGTGATTTGTCAAAAGTGTATATCAAGATATTCAATTAAACTACTTCAATGATAAATATTTTAGACGTCACAGTGTTTGTACAAGAGTATTTCTAATCATTTCCTATTGATATTTGACTGGAAATGCTAGAATAGAAAATATCCGAGTATAGTGCGTCACGGTCGACTGGATTATATTTTTTAACGATATTATCTTTGTACATATATCGATATAAAATAACAAGCCGCAATATTGTCTCTGATATTGGCAAATCTGTAATTTTAAACCGGGAAAAAATATAATTAAGCCGGTAATTTAAAACGTGGAAATGGCAAATTTTTACGAGAAATAATTGTTTGTGTTGGAAATTGAAGTCAGAAATCACATGATGGATGAATATTAAGTATCACTTCCTATTTCCATAAAATGAAGGTCGTCATTTTGAACGAACTTCCGTGTAATATCTAATTAGAGCTTCGAAATTTGATATAAAGTTAGGTCTTTAGTCGTACATTATTATATTTGTTGAATATTGTTTACGTGAGGTGCAATTAACGTTGTAATTTGAGAATATTACAATTAGCGATGATATTGTAGAGCGAGATTCAATATGTTTAGCGAAGGCAAATGTGACTGAACCCCTAAATTAGGTTGTGTCTATGGCAGGTGTCAACGTTTGGAAAATATAGGGGTTAAAATCTTGGCGCTTTTGTGACCGTTTGCGGTTTTCTTCCCTAAACTAGGAGAAACTAGACCTCGCCCATAACTTGTTTCCGTTGTGGCAATGAAACCATAATTGTTTTAAGGGAAATACATTTTCAAGTAAGTAAACTTGTTAACAAATTTTAAATAGGACAGTTAAAACTGTTTTTAAATTAATTACACTCGAGGATTGTTATTAGGGAATACATTGTGTTTAATTACACTTTATAAATCTAAATTAATGCCGGCATAAATATTAAAACCGACTTAAATGCCCACTTTAAAAAATATGCCAAGATTCGACGTGATTTTGTTCATATTCACCTCAATGCGATTTAGTTTCTATAATTAAAATGACCTTAATTTGGCTCTATTGCTTTTAATTGTCGACTGACGTTGCATTAAATTATTAGATTCAAAAACCTACAGGTTCCGCCCTTCATTAGAAGTCTATTTATTGAGAGAAAATTTAATAAACTCCTTTTTGTTTCCAAGAAAGTAGATTCTATTATTGCAAATTCAATTTTTAATTGTAAATTATTAAGTTGGATGATGTAAAAGTTTAGTGCAGTAGAGAACGATCAACTAAGGGAAAAATTTCTGTTCAACTAATAGTAAAACGAATAACAAAGAAGATAAAATTGTTTATAAATTTAAAAAAAAAACAAATTTGATGTATCTAATTATATTACTCATCAGTCTGAATTCTTCAGTCGTTAGCTGTAATATATAATCAAGTTATTCACTTTCCCAACTGTCATCGTGTTATACTTTGTCTAGAAATGCTTGAATTTTATGGTTTTGATTTGAACTATTTAAGGGGCTAGGTTTCTTTATCGCTAAATGCCCAAAAAGTATGTTCCCATTTAATGTGCGTCGATGAAAATATTCCCAATTCGTGCGTTATCTAATACCGCTACCTGTTCCTCTCCCACTTCGTGCGTTGACTTTTTTACTATTTACCCATACCAAGAGGCATGATCTTGTCAAGGGCTGTACAATTCACAAATTAATAGAATTAATTTTTATACGCAAAATTAGAGAAGAGAGAGACTAAAATTTATTTATATCTTTTTCCAAAAAGTGATGAATACAGGTTTTCATCTACGGTTACAAAACATTGAAGAAACTTAGCAGGATTTGGGGGAAAAAGACTAAACACACACAGAGATTTTCTAATAGGTTTTCCAACTAGAGTTTATCTATTTTAGTGTGAACGGTTTCCGAAAATTTATTATACTCGTAACAATGCTTTTAAATCTGAAGTTTTGACCAGAATTACAGGGAATATTAAACAACAGATTTTGCGTTTGTAAATAATTAGATCAGTTTTTTTAACTTCGTTGTACCTGTTCCTGGTTATTCATTGTTTATCTCAAAAAAATATTTTTGTTCTAAGATATGATTAATACAGACAATTATAATACGTTAATTATGAATATAAATATGATCAAAAAAATTCTTCTTTAGATACGCTATGACTAAGTTTTTTTCTATATAATTTACATTAGCAAAACCAAAAGGAACCAATGGTCGTTAGGTCCTGCCAGAGACTGTAGATGCGACCTGAAAAGTCTGGTACTTGGGTGAAGCATTATCACTATAAGTTTATTTATTTTGTTTATTTATATAATTGTTTTATTTGAGGTTAATGCACGAAGTGGCACAACCTAAATAGTTTTTTATTTTTGAAGCACGAAGTGGGACTAAAACAGGTAAAATTCTGAAACCTCACAAACGGAAAGATACCGAAAAGTTAATTACTTCTATTGCACCATAAAATTTAAGTATTTTTAGATAAATTATTTATAAGACGCATGTTCTAATAACTTAACCTAGAAGTTTTGACAATTGTCAAGTGTGAGATTTGTTTGCGTTGTTCTTTGTGATTATTATCTTTAGAACCAAAATCTTGGTGAGTGGCAAATTAAAACCAGTCACCAATCTTCATAAAGAATTGTAGGTTATCTTCGTGGAATTGGAGTTTGTTACGAAACAACTCTTGTTACACTTTGTTTACTTATTAAAATGCCACAATCTGTTGAATTTAACATTAAATTTACTAGAATTTGACATTGTCATGTTTTTTGGTTATCCTGTCACGTTGTCAAGAAAGTTGTAGAAATTTCGGTGTTGAAATAAAAGAAGAAAATCAAATTACAAGAAATTGAAGATTTGTTAGATCAACAACTGAAGTTAACTGAAACACGCTGTTACGACTTACCAGAAGAATAAATTGCAAATTAAAGGGACTGTTATTTGTCATGACAATTTATTTGTTTTAAAGATTTGGACCGAGGAGCTTGATGCTGATAATTCTGTTGATGTACCTACTTAGACATTTCAAAGGCTTTCAATAGGATGTCTCTGTTATAAGCTTGAGAATTATGGATTGTATGAAAATTTGTTTTAATGGCTTTTCTTACCTACCCACATTTAAGCTAAAAGTCGGCAATTTCTATAGCACAAAGTGTACTTTAAGACACTTCGTTCTTTACTATTTGTATAAGATTTGCAGCAATAGAAGAATATGATTCTAGCTGATGACTTGCAATTTATACATGAGTGGTCTCGTCTGTGGTTTCTCTTCAATTCCAAATTTCCATACAAAATCAATGATGTAAATTTGTCCAAGACAATGTGTTGACACGGGGGTACTTATAACTTCTTAACGTTTAGGGTCCTGATAATCACTAAGAAAGGCCAACAAAATTTCTGAGCAAAACTTTTAAGTCTGAATCACAGTTTTTTTGTTTAGGGAAAAACTAAAGTTTTAGACTATAGTTAGGCAATTATTTAATAGGTTGCGGCCTCAGCTTGATCGCATTTAAATAACAATATACTTTGCTACTGAATAGCCAAAACAAAAATAGGAGAGCTGAAATAGAAATAGAAAGAAACAGAAGGAATTCATGGATTGGTACTTACCACGATATAAAAGCTCGGTACTTCTACAATATACATGGATGACGTTATGATTAGATACCAAACAAGACAAAAGATCTTTGTGGATATCGGAATGTGTATTTGCTGATCATACTGTAGTGATCACGTGAATGGAAAATGGACTAGAGTAAAACCCGAATGTATAGAATAAAGTTTTGACTGAATTTGGCATAAAAATAAATGTAAGCAAGACAAAGTTGATGGTAACTGTAAATAAAAACAGAAAACAAACATTGAAACAGACCGGAAATTGGTAGAACAAATAAATAAGTTTAATTCTCTAGAATAGACAATACAAGATCTGGGAAGCAAGAACTTGATATAACAGAACGAATAGAGAAGTGTAACAAACTTTATTACTTGAAGAATAAAACTTTCATAAACAAAAACAAGTTTCTTAAAAAACAACATACTTAAGACTATTTTAACCAACGGACGTGAAATATTTACGAAGGGTTAAAGGAGTACCGTTAAGTAGTTAAATAAGAGAGAAACTGGAAATTAATCGATTGACAAATATAGAAAAGGACAGCTTAGCTGATGGGAATATATGATTATAATGACAATGGACATAATGGTGAAGTAAGTTTGGGAGGTGTAAAGAAGTAAAGAAAGCCTACAGGAAGAGGAAAAATTTAGTACAAACCGAAAAAATTACGTACGAAGAAAAGTATGGTGGGCTTTTTGCATTTTTTTTTTGTTGTGAAATTATCCAGCGATAGTAGAACGGAAACTGATTATGTATAAGATATATTAATTTAGCTTTTAATTGTAGACTGACGTTGCATTAAATTATTAGAATCAAAAACCTACAGCTTCCGCTCTTCATTACGAGTCTGTCTGTATATTGAAAGGAAATTTAATAAACTTTCTTTGTTTGCAAGAAAGTGGATTCAATTATTATAACTTTAATTTTTAATTGTAAATTAATAAGTTGGATGATGTAAAAGTTAGTGCTGCAAGTTTTTATGAGAGTATGCTCGAAGAAGGGTTAAAATTTCTGTCGAACTAATAATGAAGTTATTGTGTTTAACTGGGCGAAAACAATCAATTGATATAACAATGTCAGAAAAAGAATAACAAGACGAATTCGTAATTTTTCAACTTTTAAGTATTCCGAACGATCGAACTTGATTAATGGGGTTGAGTGGTGAAAACCGCAACTCGATATCATGAATAATAAAGACTCTACTCGCATTTGAAGTTACATTTTTTTCCTCTAAATTTATTTTCTCGTACATCCAATGACTCGTTTTCTATTGATCCCGCAGATAGCCAATAATCAAGTTGAAATTTTTCAAAGTTCACTTTGTACAAACATCAGCGAAATTGTGCTGCCCAAACATAATATTTTGATAATTTCCTACCGTTTAGTTATGTAGTTTTAGCGCTTCTCAAACTTAGCGATTATAAGTTGCTAACAAGTTAAAGTGCTTTTTTAGACAACAAATATTAAATTATATAAAAGCAGAACAAGCTTAGAGTTTTTTTTAATCAACAGAAATTTTCTTTCTTGTAACTCCGTTTAGTGTACACAGTGTATTATAATAATTACGAAATACATTCATTTTCATTTATTTTAAAAGGTTTTTTACAGGGCGGCACTTACCTTCGTTTAATCAACTTTATGAACACATTTTTCAACTAAAATTTGTATTATTTGGATTGTGGAAATAGCATAATTGCATTATAGTGGAGTAAAATCATTTTCTTAGATTGGGTGATACTTAATGTTTAACCAAATTCTGTACCAACTTCTGGACACAAGAATTCAAATTTGCAAATTGTTTCAACATGTCACAACTTTTTAAATCGGCGTTAGTGCCTTTTACCAACAAATTGAAGAAACATTTTTTAACATTCTTCATCATATTAAATCAATTTTCAAAAATATAAGTTTGATTTTGTGTACATAGACAACCTAATTTTTTAAAAAGTTGTAAAAGTAAATAAATTGTGACCTACCTATTAAAATATCTTGTAAATTTGGATTATTGTGCTCTTAGATGTTCTCCATAAGTTGGTATACCTAAGTGGAATTTGGTGATACCTCAGACCGATTTAACTCTACTATTATGGATCCAGTGATTGTGATAATTAAATATCTTGCTGTTTTTAGCCTGTTTACAGTAAAGACTCGACGAAGCTCAAATAAAACATCCACAAGAAAGTAGTTAATTTCATGAAATAGCAATTAAAAGTTCCGTTGTGTCTAACTGACTTTTCTCGAAGTAAAAGCTTTCTCCTGTTCATATTTTTAAGGGAGTTTGATTTTTTATAGCACTCCTATTAATGAAGCAGATGTCATAAAAACCAAACTAGGTTTATTATTAGTCTTTTTCACAAAAAATAAAACTTTATTGGATTGGCTTATAACTTTTGAAGTTTCATTTAAAGGTGTTGACAGCTCAATATCTCTACTAAAAATATATCAAGTTTTACCTGTAGAACTTTGTAGTTTAAAAATGTACTGACAGCTCATAGTGAGGTTGTTTGTCGTTTTATGTCATTACTGGCTGTAAAAATCTTATTAGATGTAATAATTTCCGGTTACGAGAAGTTATTAGAGCAATCTCTGTATTATGAAGTGAAAAATCTTGAGGACAAAGTAATTACGATCCAAGTATTTCTAATCGGATTTAGTTTCGTATAATATAGTGGCAAGAGAGCTTTTGAAATCCATCAAAGTTTGATTTATTACTCTGACGAGAAAAAAAGAGAAATCAGATAAAAGCTCTGTTTGAACGCAAATTGCCTCAATCCTAAAACTTGATCGAATAAAAATCCCAGTTTAAACCGAAATGAAATTTTCTAATAGGTTATAACAATGTGTAAAATTGTTTGTTTTTCATTGATACAGAGTATGACTGGCTGATTTTCATTTTACATAATCGATAATCACAATTTAAACTAATTGACTTTATGTCTAAAAACCGGTTATAGCTATTTGAATCAAAAGAACAGGTCTTTCCGATTCTAAACCGGTTTAAAAAACGGACCTTGTAGCCGGTTTAACTAGATTCCGGTTCTCGTTTGATCAAAAGAAACAGGTTTTCAACCGGTTTTAGAAAAGCTGTAACCTGTAACTGAGGAACTACGTCGCTGCTTTCACGAAAGTTTATTTATCGATTTATTATATAGTTATAAAATTCGTGTATAAGTTACACTGTAAGACAAGTTAATTTTCTTACGATGATGTAGTCACAACTTTTGTGTCAAATAGTTAAAAATCGATTTTACAATGAGTGTCGTCATAAAAAATGTTTAATGGTGGTGTATGGTTGAATTTTTAATAAGGTCCTGGGAGCCGGTGAATTCATATTTTCGAATAATATTCCGTCATTTAGTAGGAAATTGTTCTGTGTCCATAATGTTGTAGAACATTTGAATACCAAATTAGGATCGGTTGCAGGGCTGTAACATTAACAATAATTACACACAGGTTTTGTTTGAATTATTCAAGAAGGGCACAAATGCACTGTAATCACGTAAAAATAATCTACTTGGTATGTGATTATTCCGTTGGCACTTATTTTAAATTAATTGCGTTTCGCGCTTCATAGTGACATCACTAACGTGCCAATACAGGCATTAATAATGAAGGTTACTATACCTATTGTCGGAATTAAACTTCAAACGTCCGCGAAATTAGATTTTCCGTCTCGAAATACTAGCTGCGTCGGTTTCGTAACTTCGTTAAAAACACCATCAGGGATTTGGTCCATTTTTAAAAATCCAGTGTTACCATAATTGAAATTCGGACTGACTCGTACATCATTGATTTTTTCCCATGATTAACACCGCACCTCATTTATATACAAAACTTACAAGCCATAAATTTATAACTACTAGCTTTTAACAGCTGTTATGCTTACTAATTAATGTTTCAAATCAAACAAAACTTGTGGAGTGTATACCGACCCAACAAGGTACTGTTTGTTTGTGTTTTAACGCGTTACTTTCAGTAACACGCTTCACAAACTTTTAAAAACATTTTTTATCACTAGATAGGACTAAATTGATTGAAGGTGCTTAGGGAATGAACAATGATCAATAACAATACCTGCAGTTTTTTTTCAAAATCGATCTCTTTGAAGTTCCCAAATGGTAACGATACAAGCACGGTATAAAATCATTTACAACTCAAAAGCATTTTTTATCATACGAAAATGTAAAAACACAAAGACACGAATATCGGAATTTTGCCAACATTAAAACGTTGCTTATTTTTCTAAATACAACATTTTTTCGTCATTGCAGTGCAATTACACAAATCTACTACACACAAGGAGATATGCGACTGCGTCCTTACTAAAGGAACAAAGGGAACTTTTAATTGATTGTGTAGAGGAGTCACCGACAACTTTTTCAAACAACTAACATTCTTGTTACTTGTTCAATCAATCCACTTTGAAGAAATTTTTAAGACGAATTCTTCTAACACCACTTTTGATTCAGATCCAATTTAAACAGAAAATCAAAGTGACTTGTATTTATATCTCTTTAAACTTATAATTATATAAAGTTCTAATTATAAAGTTATATATGCATAATTTATAATTATAAAATTTGTATAAATACTTGGTTGCCAGATCTATGAAAACTATAAAATTATCAGGAACACTCAAACTAACTTCTGATAATGCCTGTTGTCAAATAATCCGAACTAATTTATGACAACCCGGTCGACGCAACCATCTGTTCTGTTTGAAATTCTTTGCTTAAATGAACTGACTACTGATGGCACAAGATGGAAATGAGAAAGAAGAAGAAAAAATAACAGAAAGGACACAAAAAAATGATAAGAGATGATAAGAATAGAAAATTAGAGCAAATAGTCAATATGATGGTAGGATTAACAAGAGAGATATGACAGATGAGGAAGCACTAACAAGCTATAAGCCAACAAAGGATAACAAAAAAATGAGGAGTTGAAAAAAAAATGAAAGTAATTAAATATAAAGGGGGAGGTAAAAGATATAATCGAGAATATTATTAAAGAAAAATTAGATGTAAAAGAAAAGTTGAACACACATTTAAAGTTAGATGTCGTAATAGTCCCCAGTACAATATCCTTAAAAAAAATTTTGATACATACAAATGTAAAACTTTGTGAGTGCCTTTCTTGCAACGAGTCCGACAAACTTATCTAATTGGAAATTTTCGGCGCTGCTGCGTTTTCGAATGCCGTCATACCGACATCTTCGGGGTGGTGGACACCCCATACGCAGTATGATTTTTGTCTGACAAGTTGACCACTATTATAGTTTTAAAATTTAAAAATTGTGGTCAACTTGTCCGACAAAAATCATGCTGCGTATGGAGTGTCCACCACAACAAAATTTGAAACAAAATGTAAACCAATAAGAGAAAAAGGTGTGTTATATGAGACTGAAGAGATGGTAAGACAAGTATTTTAAACATTTACTCACCGACAGAAGAAACATGGACTTTTTATGATGAATTAAGACAAGGAGATCTTATATTATCTATGCGATACTTTTCACTTTTATATTAGAACAAGTGGGAAGAGACGCTGGGTTATATTGAATTGATTAATTTAGCATAAACGACACTAATGTCTTCTACTCTTGCAAGGAGTATAGAAGAGCTGAAGAAGATAAGAGAAAATTTGGAAGGATAAACATAAAAGTAGGTTCGTTAATAAACGTTAGAAAATAAAACAAGATACATGAGATAGTCAAAGTAAAAGTTTACATCAGCAAACAATTGCAGCATAACAACAGAAGACGGAAGAAGTTACAATTTTGAAGAAATGGGAAGTTTTTTATACTGAATAGGAGAAAACCAGAAATAATGAAAGAAAGACAAGCGGGACTTACAAGAAACACATTTTTTTAATTTTTTGACAATAATAATAAGAAATAAAAAGGTATAATGATTATTAAAATATATAAGAAACGGTAGTTAGACTTACAGATGCATAAAGAGAACATTAATCGAAAAAGATCAGAACTCGTTGGGAACATGAGAAAAAAAGGTTTATATTGGAGGAAAGGATATAGGCGATCAGTGGTATAGAATAGAACAACCAACAAAGAAATAAAACAGCTTTACCCAGAGAGTTGGATAGCTTAGACATGTTTAAATATGGAGATAAAAAATACCAGAAAAGTGGTAGGCTCAAATATTGGGAGAAGAAGACGAAAAAAAAGACGAGGCACAAGGAGTTGGAGAAAATTTTAAATAAATAAAAATAATTAAGAGGAGAAGGGAGGAGAAGGAAAGCGGAAGGTAGAAAGGTGTGAAAGAGAAGTGTCTACAAAGCTACAGGCTATCTAAATTTGTTGCTTCCAAAAGTTTTAATTTGATTATTATCTAATGAATTATTCAATTTTTAGTCATACTTTTAAAAAATGCAATGTGAACCTATGCCATTCCTGTTAATTGGTTAGATTTATGCAAACGCATTTTTTCTTTTAGTTTGGTGTGTTAACAAGGTTTCCTGTATGCAACTTTGCACGCTTTTAAATGTGGCGTGTTTTTAAATAAATAACAAACTCATATATATGTTTATTATTTTAAATAACGTTGCAAATTGTTGTGTTAGGTAACAAGATTAGTTTACATTATTTAGAAAGCTTGAATGAGAAGCTTTTTGATTTTAATTAATAAAATCGTTGTGAAATATGAAACTGACTGTAATTAATTTTCGGAACGAATGTATGAATTTGATTTAAAGTATTGGCAATATTGGCATATTGTTATTTTATTATGAACAATAAAAATAATATTGTAATATTATTGTTTAATTTTCATTTGAAGAGATTTATTGATTTTTAAATTCGGTGGATTCGCTCCTGTTTTTCCCCCAAGTGACAGAAAATAACTGTGGTCATAATTTGTTTGTCATTTGGGGTTGTTATTGAAACCATTTCACAAACGTTGCCATGAAACAAAGTCTGAAATAAAGTTCCTTTGTTGAAGGCTCTAATAAGGACGTAAAGCCTCCGATATAAATTCACGTTGCTATTTTCTTTTAATAGGCGTTATGAGGATCTTGCTGATTTTATTAAATCCTTGACAATTCTATATAAAAAGGATTGCGTTTATTGATTTATGATTGGAAAAATAATTTATTAACTTGTGATATTTTTGTGGGTTTATTTTTAATATTTTCGCTCTTTGAACCTTTCACATATTTTAAGCTTGAGTGAAATAATTATCGGACGTCCTGAAACCGCTTTATTTTTGTTATCCTTGTGTTTGAAGTTGGCTCAAATTTCATAATTCGCAAGCTGTAAAATTGTTAAAAACGCGTATAATGAGAATAATGAATGGAAGTAATTAATAATAATTTAATTAATGGTTTGATTGTGTTCATTTAGAATCTCTGTCGAGGTTTAAAATTCAAGAAGTAATTTTCATGAGGAATAGTTTTAACGTTTTCTACAGTTGAAATTACGCTCTCACAAACACTCAAGCCGTCGAAATACTTGACCCTTTTCCTTCATTATTATGGATATTCGGATTGTCTGAATATTAATAAGAGCTCGCAATTATTGTGCTAAAATTCTACAGTTTTTGTTTAACAAAAAATCCTTTTATTAAAATTTTACATAATTGCAATAAAAACACGTTGAAATGTTATAATTTGAATAAATGTGGATCATACCGTACATTATTTTAAATTGGCGGGATTTTAATTAAATTATTGTGAAACAGAAACTCCGGTTTTTGCAAATTGATAAAGACATGTTTTATGTTGAAATTGACGAAGATTAAAGTGAAGAGGGAATGCAAAGTATTCCGTTGGGAGTTGTCATAAATAAAACGACTTTATTTAAAACCCATATAAATCAACTAATTCATTTTAAAAAATGCTAGTATAAAAGGAACCGTAATTGGATTCTTTGAATCGTAAAGACTAGAAAAGATATAGGAACATGAGCCTTGGTCCTGTCTTTAAACGTCAAAATCTATATTTTGCGGAAGCTTTAGAGAATTTCGGTCAAATTTTGTGATTTTTACGTACCTCAGGGTAACTACTTTCAAGTTCTAAAACTTCTATTTAATCAGTCACAATTCGCGAATTAATTTTTTTTATAGGACGTTTCGTATGTGCAGCCTCTATTGATCTGTCCAAACCACATTCTTTTACCTCTGCGTGCTTTCACAGATTACAACTGAATGCTACATTGTCTGATAATTTATAACATAAGATAATTGACGCAATAATTTATAAATCTCCACCCTAAAATAAGAAATAATTCTGTGATTTTTCAAGCCATCAGTATTTATGCAATTCGACACCCTCTAATACCATGCAAATTTATGGAAAGCTTTCAAATTCGAGTGTCTTCAAATCAATATTTTATTCTGGAATGAAATATAAAAATCAATACCTGAATGAAAGGAAATGAGTGTTCTGTTTGTAATCTCAAGTAAATTGGATTTTTTTGTTTAAAATTTTTTGACTGAAATTGGGATCACTTCAAGTAAACAATATTGATTTGTGGAAACTTTTCCGAATGACATTTTGTCAACTTTTTAAATTTTTTTTAGTTTAATTTGAAGCATGTTTATCAGGAATTTAATTCGGCTTAGGGTACGAATATTATGTGCAGATCCAGCTTTATTAAATTTTAAATTAGATTAAGTGAAATTTCATAAATGTAGATGTAAAAAGAAATTTGAAGAAAGTATTTCAGAATCTTGAGATAATAAAGTAATTACCTTTGAAATTAATGGATATATTTCAAATCAGAACTTTTGCTTAATTTAGCAAGTTGTTTAAAATAAACTTTTAAATTGAATTTTCCAGGTGTTTATTACAGAAAATCTCAATTAAGCCGATGATAAACAAGTATATTTAGTTTTGACATAAATGAAATTTTTGTGTATGCTGCATATTTCAGCAGCTCTGATTATAGAAAAAAATGATAGTCGAATTTGACACGTGATTTCACGCGACGCGAATTTCTCGCCAATTGATTGATGGTGGTGTTATATTTTCATAGCATTCTGCAATTTAATAAGGTTGTTTTATCCAATAAAGAAAAGTTTGAAACCAGTGACACTAGAGGAGCTTGTAAACTGACGTATTTCAAAATATCAAAATTACGTTTCAGACAACACTGAATATTATAGTAGGGTGCGATTTACCCCAATCGATAATATTTAACAATTTAGCATGGCTTTCAGTTTGTGTTTTGCGAGCAGTTTATGAATTTTGATGTAACATCCTTGTGATTTTTTACGTTAAATTTTGAAATTATTTAGCGCAAACGATTGCAGAAATTTGCAGCTGAATAAGCGATAATTTTCGAAGGGAGAATTATTTATTCTGGGACTGAGTTTATGTCAAACGTCTCGTAATGCACAATATTGTCGGCTCGTACCAAATTATTAATTGTTTATCATGCAAATGAATAAATTCGGGTTACGTTGTGCAGTATTTTCCTTGATTTACAGTTGTGATAATGGCGTGCTACACGGGTTTAATAATGCAAATAACAGCCCCTTCATCGTCATCCATACTTTGTAATCCATCTCTATGATTAAACAACCTAAACAGCCATTTCCGAATTTTATTTACACCAAAATCTTAAATTTAAAGCAACGGAATTTTTATTTCCAATCTTTTTGTTGTAATGGAGCTTGCCAATCCATCACTTCATGAATTTCCAGCTTTTTTGTGTTATCGATAAGATAAAATTAAGCTTTCTCGGTTCTTCAATTTCAAATGACTTTCAAAGCAGTTTTAATAAACTTTTTGAGTGTTTGATATTGTCAATTGATGGAACTTGACGGCTGGAATAGAATGGTGCAAACCGCAACTTTACACGATCGATAATAAAGCTGCTCAGGCTATTCAAGTTTAAAATTTTTTTTGCAGGAACTCATCTCACCCCCGTTGCAAAAGACGCGATTTGAGACACTCCATCGATCCCACACAACCACTATTCCACTAACAATAAGTTGCAACATTATAGATAGATATATAGGCCACGAGATATGTAAAATATATACTTTTTATTTTTTGTATACCAAGTATATAAAATATACAAAAGTTCTAATTCTAATAATCCACTTCGACATATTGCAAATAAGTTTTTAGTTCTCAAAGACGCGTTTTAAGACACTTCATCGATTTTAGACGATTCATTATTCAGTTAACAATATTTGCAAAATCATAAAGATGTCAGCACTGTTTTCTTATAGTCTCAAACAGCTGTTGTTTACAGGTATTTTTTTTTTATAAGTGTGACTGATTGTAATTTACTTTATTTACGCTAATCGAGAATTAGCAACTTATACTACACTGTTACCGATAGCTTAACTTGTTTCTTTATCTGCCGCTTTTTCGGCTATTTTCTCTGCCTTCCGGTCTAACCGAGTTTAGTAATTAGTAATTTATCAGTCGAATACTAGCAACAGTAGCAACTGTTTCTGTTTGTACCGGGCGAATCAAATTTTATCCATATCCACAAAACTTCTTTGTGATAAAAGAAAAATTATCAAAAAATTGTGGCTGATTTTTTCAAATACGGTTTGCTCAATTTTGTTTATTTGTACCGTTTTTTTCTGGTTTCAAACCTTTAATTTTAAATTTTATATCTTGTTGCAACTTTCATAACTACTTTCAACCTCTATATTCTTGTCAAACCCTTTGATGTACATTTTATATTTACTTTTGAAGAATTCTATGTCTAAAATTCTTTTTTTTTTGATATTTAAAACAGTCTTTATCTGTGAAGAATCTTTCGCTATATTCTTTTTCAGTTAAGTCAAAATTATAGAATTTTAAGTAAAAAAAGTATGAAAATGAGATTAGATCTATCTTGCTCATCTTACCCTTCGACTGATAACGTAAACTATTGTTGACGCTTTGTTTATATCATTTGTTTTTTGCTCCATAGGTCACAAAGCGACACAATGTGCAATACTATTTTGATATCTTCAGGTTTATTTTGGCAAGAAAAAAATGTTTTTTAGATGCGGAAATAGAACGTAAATGAAACTAGGTGCACCACAATGTAAAACACTGGAATGCAGAGTTTTACAAAAATCACTTCTGGAATCCTACTAACCTCCAGAAAAAATAAATATATTTTTTTCTTTAATAGAAGAGATCTTAGCTAGTGTCAGGTTTTTCAGATTATTAACAAATGTGCGTCAACGCTCTACAAAAAAATTTGGAAATTGTCAACAATGAGCGAAAGGATTAATTATATTTTTTTATGTACTGCTGTATTTTGAGATAATGCAGCAAAGTGGCTAATTAAATTTTGGAGGAAATATATTATTTATTTTTAATTAGTATTTTAAAATTGAAGCATTTATGTTCTTTTGAATTATGACAGAATCGTAAATATCTTTTTCAAAAGAGCTTAATCAGTTGTGGTTTCATTGGTATTTATCATAAACTTATCACTCGACCATTGATGTAAATTGTAAAAAAACGGCATTTAGAACCGATCCATCGTTCCGTAAATTTTCTTGAGTTATTAGGGTATTGAGTTCCTTATTGTGTCAGCGATTTATTACTACTTCACTTAAACAAGTCATAAATTCTACCTAAATAAATTCTAAAATAAAAATTGTAACAACCTTTTTCAATAAAAATTTTACCGATTGATTTGGTTACGCATTTTTAATTAATTGTTTTTAAAAAAACCGGCAGGTTAATTTGTTAAATTCTTTTTTTTTATTATTAGAAATCAAATAAATTTGTGAAATATTTTTTTTTACAATCTAACCTTTCGGAAATGTTTGCCACTTTATCCAACAGTCCAATCAAAATTTCTATTTGTTTATTTTCCAGTAAAAGAGATATTTTTGTTGTTATTTTAATTCAATGTAAACAATACGTTTCTACTGTTTCTAGTCTTTCTAGTGAATTTAAAAATAATGAGAAATTCTTTCATAAACAAAGAAAATCGTGTAATAAGATAAATTTAAGTGGGATAACAATAGAAAACACCGATAACAGTGTGTATACAACGCACTAATAAATTGATGATACATTATCGACTGTAGATTTACAACTTGTATAGAAATTTAATATTTTAAGTTTGATTGGCATGTTTTTGGGTCACCTGTAACAATTTGCTCCCAGTGCTAAATCGAATCTATCGCAGGAAAGTTCGGCTGATGATTTTAATCAAAAGCTGAATTCTGCTAACGAGTTTTTTTAGCTTACGTTTCTTGTTTTCCTTTTTCTCTTGTGAGCGAATTGGGCTTTATTTCATCTGTATTTTTGGTAAAATAGTCGATGTTGACTAGTGTGCCGGTTAAAAATTTGTTAAAGTTTAATGGAGAGCACAGATCACAATTTGAGACAGTGGTGCAATGACTGTGATTTATGGTATACCGTTTCCTTACCGGTGATGTGGTTTTAGCCACAGAGTTGCAGCCAATTCTCCCTGCTAAACCCACTCTTGTTTCCCTTGTGAATAGCAGACAAAGAAAGAAAAAGTTTATTTTTGTTGTAAAACGTATTTTGTTATCTATATAACTGAAAAATCTTTTACTGACTGAAAGAGATATTTCTGTGGATTAAAAAAACATGTTTTGGAACAAGAACGTTTGTGTATTTTTACGGTAATTGAATGAAAGAATATTCAAAAGGAAAATTTATTGATGTTTGTGTATGTACTAGTCTACAAATTTCTTATGATGCACTGGGCTACGAAATTGTTTGATCTTTATACGGATTGAATTCAAATATATTCCTTCTTTTACGAACATCTGGATAAATTCAAGGAGGGCACTTTATAAAGCAACAGCCAATTTAATTATTGCTCGAATATCGAGTGAGAAATTTTCTATTCTGACAGTCCTATTCAAACCTGGTTACATTGAGAGCAAGTTCTAAATCTGTTTAAATACAGTTCTATTTACCGTGTTATACCTAAAAATTTGGAACTTCTAAACTTGTATTCAGTTAGCGTATTCAATGAGCTATTACTAGAACAAGTCGTGGTTAAAATCAGTAAAGGTCAAGCTTAATTCTGGTCAGGGTCTAAGTATAGAAAGGCTTTTGATATGTCATTACAAGTACATAAAAATTTTAAATAAAATTATCGATTGTCTAGAGCGTGTAACGCAGCATAAACTCATTGCAGTGAACAATGTCATTTCATAAAATCTTCCTTAATTTGCATTTAGCTCACGATTTGGTTAAAATTAATGGCGTTTTTGATTGACATAGTTAATTACACTTCTTAATTAGTCTGTCACCTGAAAATCTAGTAGATAGCGTGTTTAGTGAAATTTTTTATTTTGTTTGTAGTTTAATTTTTCGATTTTAGTTCTAATTCAAATTCTAAGCTGTTCTACCCAGTTTGAAATATATGAGGGTAGCAGAACGACAACCGAAGCGATAACTTAGTATTTGGTGGCTGTGACCAATACAAATCTGTCTAGCAAACAATTTCGCGTTGTATTTGTGTTTTAGGTGAAAAATTACTCGAAAAAATTTGTCATTTTTAACTCCACTGTTGCTTTTTTAATCTCATTCCAATTTATATGAAAATGGGAGATTATCCTCCTTTCTGAGTTTTAGTCCGTAATAACTTATTAGAAAAAAATGGAGTCTCTAATGTAATTATATCAGACGCGCCATATTTTCCTGTCAAGCCGCCATGATTTGTTAGTTTAGATTTTAATAAAAAATCCCGTAATTTTTCATGATTTTCTTTCTTTCCAGATGCTGTTGCTTGTTCTATAAGACAGTTTGCTTGTGCCAATAAAAAATGCATACCGATATCGTATGTCTGTGACGGTGAAGACGACTGTGAAGATGGATCAGACGAAGGCATCAAGGAATGCCCAAGTAAGTACCTTTTATTATCGATCTTATTTCGCCTCTTATGAATATAAATTAAATGAAAGATCACTCAACTTAAGAATAATAATCTCAAAGAGAATTTCCTCTTCATCCCCACAAAATTAAAATTTCTAACAGCTTGAATAACACCTCAAGACCTTGTTTTCTTTAACCTTTCTGACATGACCTATTACCACCAATATCTGTTGCGTGCTATAAATTAATTTCACTTAATATATCACAGCAACAATGTTCGCTCTAGAATATAACTAGAATAACAAAAACCGACTTTTAAAACCTGTTCTCAAATTCTAGTATTTCTCAAAAACCGGTTTTTTAAAAAATACTAGAATTTGAAAACCGGTTTTTAAACGGGTTTGTGGGAAGGCCAGATTTGCCCAAATTACGAAATAGCCAATTTGCTGACGAACATTCTCACTTTTAAACAAAAGTTTTAAACTTTCTGTAATGATGTGTCCACAAGGATAATTTGCAAAAGACTTTTGTGAATTAATTAATCTCAGAATAAAAAAAATGATTTTTGTAAATACTCGCTAGAGGTATTTCCGAGAGTTTGGTAAAAATTTAATGCGTAAGGTATCGATGGAAGTGGACGGGCTTATCTCCAGTAAGGATCAGGCTAAAAGCTAGTAAAATTTTTAAGCGGATATTTCCCCGGATTTTTGGGGGAAATGGTGATAACCAAAAATTTATTCAGATTTTGTGAAAGCTGGCTAAAGTCGGCATAAAATGTAATGACGAGTTTTTTTTGTAAACGAGACTACAGGTAAACTAGAAATTATTAAAACATATCGGAAAGAGTATCGATGAGAAATAGATGAGGCTCTATTCAGAAACGATGGAGCCGGGAACCAGTAAAAGTTTTATGACGATATCTCTGCGGCTTTTTTACGGACAATCTATTAAAATCGACTGGAGTTTTTTTAAAGGTCTCGCCGACCCAAAACCATTATTCTATTGACTTCCAGCTGTTTTTAAGCAGCTTAAACGTTAATTGATCGAGGGATTTATTTGCGAATGACAAGTGTGTTAATTTTTTTCGAATCTGTGATCTTCATTTAGGCAGCTTTACTTTTTCCCAACATTCTGCAGTAGTTTTTTTGTACGCGACGATATATTACGTGCTTTAAGTGATAGCGTGTGATGTATAACAACGTTGTAAGTTGTTAGGGCTCTCAGAGGACAACTTCTGTATAGATGAAGTACCAATAAGGTCCTACCTATTGGGACCTGATTTAATTTGGAAATTTTTGGGTCAAAAGAAATGTCTTTTTCGATGTTATCTAATTTTAAATTTAATTAAAGTAATATCTCAGGGGAAATATTTGCGGATATAAATAAGTTTTTTGTTTGTTGGGGGTATTGTATATATCGAAAATTGCAGGGATTTTCAGGAAATCCGTACAAAAGTCAATTATCTTAATTACGTATTCTCTTTTAGAAGAACGTAATTTACGATATCATATTTCGTGAAATTTTTACTAACAGTATTTGCTTCCTTTCAAAGTGAAATTTTAGAACAGCGAATCTTTGAGGGAGATTAAATAGGAAATGACAAGAGTCTTGACTCGTTTGAGATCGTACGTTTTTAATATTCTGTCAGAAAATTTATAATTAGAATGTAATCAGAAGAAGTGCCTAACATTCATCAAGAGAAATTTTGTAATGTCACGGTATCCCAGTACTCAATTTTCGGATCTTTTCGGCTTTTATACTTTGAATGCAAAACGGACGAACACGGAATCTTAGAAAATAAATCCTCAAAGATACATTATTTATTGATTTATTCAAAAATTATATGGAAAATGGGAAAGAATGGTATACGCTCTTGAACGATAAACGATTCCATATTTTATAAATGTTCATTTGATTCCTAGGATCTCCGAAATATCTTATTAGCTTTTTCAAAGTTCTTATTTTCTTGTATAAGCTCGTTTAATAAATCTTAAGCAGGCGTATTATAACACCCGGAGCACCGTCCTGCTGAAAATTTTATTAATTGTCACGATGTTTCTGATATTCAAGGTTTTAATGAAAAAAGTTTCAAGGCTTGTTTAAAAACAATTGATTACTTACATAACAACACCATAAGCCATATGGCTTTCAAACTCGGGAATTATGACATTTAAGATTTCAGCAGATGTGTCTATTTATCATTCTATTATTTTTTATTATAACACATTTTGTAACGTTGTTGATTTACTTTAATATTTAAGCAAAGTTTACTATTTTTAGTAAAGTAAAAAACCAAATTGTTAAAACATTTATTTAATAATTATTTTATTGATAAAATATTTATATTTATTTTCTATTTTGGATTTAATTCAAACATTTAATAAAAGAATTGTTTATGGTTTGTGGTTTTTAAACTCTAAATTGTTTTTTATTACATTAAAATAGAACACAATGAAAATTTGAAAAATGTAAATAAATGGAGTGTGATGGAATTTCTAACAACAATAAATTAAAATATGCTTAAATAAATTAAAAAAATATATATATTGACATAAAATTTTAAAACTCTATACATTTCAGCTTAATGTACCTCACCTCAACTAGAATAAGACTGTATCTTTATTTTGAACAATATACTTAGTACTTTTCTGTTATTTAAAAAAAATCTTTTCAAAATATATTTTATATGACTGTTCTAGTGAAAATGTTGATGAATAGGCTTATAAGGAAGCAAACCTAATAGTGCATTCTGACTTAAATTGTAAGTCTATCAAATCTGTTATGTAATAACTTAGTTAACAGATCACATAACAGCAAGATTTTTAACTGGAATTTTTTGGAGTCACATTCTAAAATTTACAAAATCTAAATTTTTAACTTTAGTAGAATGGGCTACTGAATAAGCCCGATTCGTTTTATCGGATGCAGTTAGTTAAAGGAGACCAGTGAATTATAGCTATCGAAAATTGACTGGATTTTTAACTAGAATTAACTGTAGCTAAAAGTTATGGAAACTCCAGTTACAGCACACTTGTGCATCATTAACTAACGTTTTAATATATTTATATAATTGTTTTATAGAGAATTAATTTTATTTATCTAGTTAAGATTTATGGAAAATTTATTTAAAAAAATTTGGGTACACTGGTACTGCAGTAATTACTACGGGCCTAATTCTAAATCAGATTTACGCCGGTATGATTTGAGTTGCTAGGGGCAACGTCGTAATTTTGCTATACTATTTATATTAGATGGCGTAACTTTGCGCTACCCCAATGGAGTAGCGCAGTGATTTAGAATTTCAGCCTAAGATTATAAAAAAGAAATTTAGTTATTTAAATTTTAACCACAATTAAGTACACCTAAAAATTTTAGGAATTTTAGTTGAAAAATTTAGACTGCTTTTGTGCTTTATTAACTAACTTTGTAAATATTTTTATGGAAATTAACTCTATTTATCTAGTTAAAATTTAAACGAAATTCAGTAAAAAAAAAGGTGAACTAGTTGCTGCAGTTATTACCATGATTTTGGAAGAAATGGAAATCTAGTTATTTAACTACAATTTTAAATTTTAACTACAATTGACTGTAGCTAAAAATTTTGGGAACACTAGTTAAAAAAATGTGTTCATTTGTACTTTATTAACAAATGTTTTGAGTTATTTATCTAATTTTATGGGGAATTGATTTTATTTATCTAGTTAAAATTTATAGAAAATTAAGTTAAAACAATTGGGGTGCACTGGTGCTGCAGTAATTATTACTAATAGCAAATTACTAGATTGCAGAAGACATGGAAATCTATTTATTTAAGTTTTAATTACAATTTAGTGCACCTAAAAGTTTTGGGAATTCTAGTTAAAAATTTAGAGTGCATTGGCGCTTTATTAACTAGCGTTTTGAAATATTTATACTAGGTGTCTCAGAAAGACGTTTTCATAAATCAACCTGAGATTTTTAACCACAAAACAGACTCAATTAACGCAACTTACTTATATTCTAAGTTGCATCGTTTAGAAGCTAGAGAGCGCTAAAATTAGAAATCAAAATTCTTTCTTATTAACAACTTTTTAGCTACTTTATTGATTTTTATGGAATTTAACACAAAATATTGCTACATAAAGCATAGATTCTGATGTCAATATTTTTTAATAGTTATTTTAAAGTACTGAAGTAATGTCAACCTTCCAAATTTTTGTTTATACTTTTTTTACGTCATTTCACATTTTATTGGCTTTATTTATTTTAATTTTAATGCTGCATTATTTGTAAGTATTTTTTGTTGTTTTAGCTCTGATTTTCCAGTAAAAAGTAATTTTTGTAGTCATGTCAGGGGTAAACTCACAGTTTACGTCGGTTGCCATGATAATGTGACATTATGTAATAATTTTTTTTAAGGAAGTTAATTTATTAAATTTAGTAGAAAGTAAGAAATTTATAAAAGTAAAAAAATAATAATTTTAATAATTTATTTAGTTATAATTGTTAAATATTACTGAATTGTCCTACAATTCACATAAAGTTGTTGGATTTAATTTAGTCATGGTGATTTAAATTAATTTTTTGTCTAAAAACTAAAGCAGAAACGAAAATTTTAGAAAAGGCAAAAATTATCAAAAATTAACATCTCTCTACAATTAAAAGTTATTTGAGCCGATCGGCTAACACATATCAAATTTATGCATAAAAATGTGTAAATAAGATATAATTTAACATTTTTAAAATTGAAATTATAATAAAAAGTAACGTTAGAATATTTGGTCTTGACAGTAGTAGGTACATTTAAAATCGGTTAAAAAGTTCTTAGTAAAAACGATTTTTTATTTCTAACTTTGGCGCCCTCTAGCCTCTAAATGATGCAACTTGGAATAAGTTGTGTTCCATTGGTTAGTTTTGATAAGAATCACAGGTTGATTTATGGAAACGTCTTTTTGGAACAGCTTGTATAATTTTGTGAAATTAATTTTATTTATTTACTTAAGATTTATGAGAAATCCAGTTAAAAAAATTGGGGTGCACTGGTGCTGCAGTAATTACCAAGATTGCGTTAGTAAAATGATTAAGAGATGCAAGTTCTGTAGGGAAATATTTAGATATTCTAATTAGAAGTGGGTTTGAAGTTTTCTGTATAATAGCTTGATACTTTGTTTGAACTTTTGTATAAATGTTTGAAAACATGATGTTGTAAGTTTTGTGTTTTAAAGGAAATATAATTTTGTTTATTTGAAGATACTAATTATGCTAATATAATTTTAGTAGAAAGTAGCTGCACAATACTTGTTCTATTTTTGAAAACGAATGAAAATGCGTTTTAGTTCTAAAGTTTGTGTAAGCAAACCTGTAATAATAATGGATCTTTATACTTTAAAAACAAGGATTTTCAGAATGTAAGTGTTGGAAAGTGGAGTAAGAGGCGGCGTAAATCCTTCCTGTGTATTGTAAATGGAGTGGGTTGTCCCATTTATAACCATAGACCACAAAGATTAACCAATGACCTAAAAATACGGCTTATGTTGGCTCTAGGATGTTGAAGTACTTAGTCGGGTGCCCTATGATGTGGAAAATACAAAATTTAATGCTGGTCAGTGGAGATAGCACAAAGAAAGAGTTTCTGAAATCAAAAACTGTGTATTTTATTTTGGACGCAGGTTAGAATGTGAGTGAAAAAATCGAACGTGGAGAGTTCTCTAGCATTAACCACCACCATACCGTCGAGTTCTATGCACGAAACACCCGGAAAGATCCGGCTTCGACCCGAATGCCGACAATTTCGAGCTTACAACTTCAGAAGGGTTGGATTTACGACAAAAATAAAAATATAAAACGGAAGACACCGGAAACAGACGATGGTTTAGCGTAAAATCAACGGATAAAACGAAATAAAAACAAAGTTGAATTAATAGAAAATCATTTATCGGGGCGTGTTTTATTAAATTTTGTATTTATGGTCTGTGTCAAGCTCGCTGTTTGCAATTTCATGGCATGAAATCAAGTTTTTCTTATTGATTCATCGACGAGATGGCTGGCTTCGGTTTGAAGTCACGTACGCCACATTTCATAGATTACGAAGCATGTCAAAATTTTTGAATTTCTAATAGAATATTAAGGGGGAGGAAATAAAACGCATTTTAATACCTGCTAAGCTATTTGTATGAAAGTTCCATACAGAGTTGCGGTTTGTTCTATTCTGGACCGGCAAGGTTTATAAATTATTGCACATGTGCATTAAGTCTGAGATGAGTGTTAAACGAGATATTACGATGTAGTAAAACAAAAGCGGGATAATTTATATAATAGAGAAAATTTTGTAAACAACTCAACTGAAAGTAATAGCGCTGTAATAGTGTCTAAAATGTAAGAGGGCTGGGATTTCTGGATCATTTTGTTGAGATCCTGGATCACCCAAAGCCATCCTCACTCGGTAACAAAATTGAAGACGCACTGAAAAGTAATCTAAAACAGATTGAAGGAGTTTACATCGAGTTATAAAATAGTAACAACATTTTAAACAGTTAAAACACGTTTTACCCAAAAACCAATGAAGCTATTAATCTTTGCTTAAACTGAAATTTTGACGCTAACGAAACAATAAGTTCCATTTTATTAATTTTGATAGACAGCAAAATTGAGTCGGATTAAAAACCGATATGTTAGCATCCGACGTGTCCGGATTTTCACAGACTCTACACGTTCAACACCAGTTTACTATTAAGCTCTAATTGCCATAGGCCAAAGCACAGGTTAAATTCTCATAATATGCTATCAATGTTACTTCATGTAAATATTATCACTGTTATTGTCGTTAACACGCATCAATTGTTAGCCTCAATGAGGGAGGCCGACCTAATAAACAAAACAATTAAATACAACCATCATTAGGCAGACATCTTCGCTTTTTTCTAATTCAATCGCACAACTTAGTTTTTAAGTTGGTTGGTTTTAAGAGAAACGAGAATCGGGAGTCTAGAACCGGTTCAAGAACTGATTATTAGGTCTAGTTAGAGCCTGAAACCAGTTCTTGTGAGTAAAGTTTTTCTACGAGAAATAGAAATAGTGACTTAAATTGTAAATATTATTAACAAAGACCTCCTACTTCAGCTATTAACATCTCTAGTTTTGCAAACCGAAAAGGCGACCGATGCGATGCCAACAGATGTTTCTTTTCGGTTTTACCAGTATAAGACTTCCAAAAACCTTCCTCCTGTTATTTAAAGCAGTTAATGAAAAAATTAAAATTGTGTGATTTTGTTTCTCTTTTCCTAAAACAATCGAAAATTGGGTTTGCTAAAATTGCTGCTTTTCTAATATTATTAATTTTCTACCAAATAAAAATTCTACAACAGATAAAACGAAAATTCCCCATTTATCTTATTTTCGAAGTCGTAAATAGAAGACGTTAAATAAACGAAACACAATAAATCTTCTAGTTACGCTTAAAAAAATTCGCAGACATTTTACTGCTTTTAGATTTACAAATATTGGTTTAATTCGAGGCGAGTTTTAAAACAGTAAATATAAGTATTATGAAGACGATGTAAATTTCAATAAAATTTTATAGCTGATAGTGTTCTACATAAAATATGGTCTGTGTACAATGTCTCTGTTTACTTCAGTATTTATGGGAGAAAATTATTGGCTTTAAGTTGTGTCTTGTTAAAAAATTGTGAAACGGATATGAAATAAAAAGAGTGTCTTTAGTGGTTTTGCATGTGAATTTAGGAATCGGTTTTTCAAAGCAAAATAGCTCTCGATATGTTGAAAATTGTTTAGCTTTTGGCTCTTTCTGTGCAAGGGAATTTCAAAGTGAATCTCTCTACAAGGCAAAAAACCTCAAGACTTCACTATACCAATAAATAAGGATTTACGATGTTTGTCTTTTATTCGAACAATGGCTTACAAAGAAAAACAAAACAAAATTCGTTTATTTTGTCTTGACACAGACCGAACAATTCAGGCGGTACTCATTTTGCGCTAGAAATTACAAAAATTTCAAATTGATTTGTCAGTGGTAGCGCGGGAATTGTATTTTTATAAAAATAGAGTAGACGCAGGATTTATCACCTCGTTGAAATTCAATCGCATCAGAAACCGGAAGTGAAATTTTGTTGACGAATACACCAGATTCAGCCACGAGAAACCTATTCAAATAGAGTCGCCAATAACAGTGTCGTTTGTAATTGAAAAATATTGCTGTATGAGGGTGGATGCAATAACTGCTCAATATTGCTCCATCAGAAGAGGATAATTTCCATTCAAAATATACTTCGCCGCGGATTAATGGCAAATATCGGGGGATTTTGACACTTATTCAACCACTTAGCCTCGACTAAAGTAGCAACTCAAGGAGGGAGATAATTTTTTCGGATTATAACCTAACCGTTTTATTTTTTAATAACGCGCAAAAATTTTAATTATAAAATAAAACCTGATTTTTTTATTTCATTACCAAGCAAGTTATTAAGCGCTAAATTTCCCTATTAAGACTAAAATTTCGCAGTGATAATAGAATTTATTTTGCATAAAATTGGTGCAAGTACGGTGTTATAAGCAGTTAAATGCAAATAATCTTTTGCAGGCAATTATTTGATCGCCTTTTTGCTTTTTCGGTTCACCGACATTTCAGAGAAAACAGAAGTCTTTATAAGTCTCCCGAGACATCGTAGTAAAGTTCTAAGTTTAATCCGAATTTTTAACTAGAAATTTGAACTTTGGCGTTTGTAATTACCGAATAGTAGCTTTAGTAATTGGGGTTTACGCCTTTTAAAGGGACGAAGGTGTGGGATACGGTTTACATAAAAAATTAGTTATGAAAAACCGGTTTTTTAGTTCTAGTACTGTAAAACCGGTTTTCAAATGATAGATATTTAGTCAGAAAACCGGTTTTTAGTACAGGTTAATAGTGTGGGGCATTTTCGTTTTTTTTTTTTGGTTTGAGTTGTGTGAGTTCGCTGGAGTTAGTTATCGATGGGGCCCAATTTGATTTCGTTAATTCCATTAAGAAATTAGCATGGTGGGAAATAGTCAATTAAAACTCTTACGCTTGAAACTCGTAACGAAAATTGCCTTTCAGAATACCGAGATCGTAATCTTTCTTATTTCAGTTGTTTTAGGATTTTGCTTTTGAAATTTTCGTTGTAATCTTCACAATCAAGTTGATCGCGTAAATATTAGTAATTAGTTTAGTGAATTATTGAAAATGTTTTGTTACTTTTCGACGCAGCTGCCATAGTTAAATTCGCTCGATTTAAATTGAAACACGTACTCTTAATACAGCTCCAACCTAAATTATTGATGCCTAATTTATTCTGCCGAGAATAATACAATTAACACAAATTTTCATTAATTATATATGGCAGAACTCGCGCCATTTTCACTCAAATTAATTAGCCGAATGGAATTGCACTTCCAAGATGGCTGCCGATGGGGTTGTTTATAAGTGATTAAATTCCCTATTCTTGTATGATCTGTTTTTGCTTATGTTGGGGTCATGACGGCCTCAAATGTTTCTGAATAGTTTGATTATGTAAATACGACGCGTGGTTTCAGTAATTGTGGGTAAATGGAGCGACGGAAGCACTGAAAGGAGCAATAATGCCCTCTTTGGCCACATAATTGGATAAAAACTTCAAACCTCGTAGACACATCCGGCCTGTGTGTAAATCCAAATAAACGCAGGAATGGGGAATTATTTTTGTAAGTTTCACAGGAGTGTAAAGATAACGAAGAATAACGCTTTCAAACAAGTCCGATGCGATTCCAACCCCCATTTCTTTCACTCAATGACTTAATCCGCACCATAAACAATTTACACCACAATTGTACACTCACATTCATAACTAATGTACAACTACAAACTACAACAAACTGATAATAAACTTTCTTCCCTCGGCTCCAAGCTATTAAACTTTCAGTTTTTACACACAACTTGACACACAACAGATCTATCGATCTTCAGAAACTACGACTTTTACACTAACACAAATCTTCTACTTCAGTTAAAATTATCAAAAAAAGAAAAATGGAGTATAATATTCTGGACACAATAAATATAACACCGGCGCATCCACCAAAAATATTTTTGCTGATATTCTTACTTTGGGATTTGATTGTTTTAGAAAACCGGTTTTTGACTCAATATGTAAAACTTAAAAACTGGTTTTAAACAATTAATACTCATATATTTACATAAAACCGTAACAAGACTTCGAAACCCGGTTTTTTAAAAATATGTTTTTGGAGCATCTTAATTTTAAAACCTGTCACCAACTGTATATTTTTTGTTAATTTACCCTCCGTTGCTATTAAAATTGCATTTGCTTCAGTTGGAGGTTGAGAGTTTTTTAAAGTTCGCTCCTAATCCATTTCTTGCAGGTGAGAAGAACAAGTGACACGATTCTTTCGGGAATGAAATATTTAAATGAGACTTGTAGATTTGAATCTTGGGTTAAAGGTTAATGGTTAGTTAATAACGTCATGTTCGGAGGAACAAAGGCAAACATTTTGTCTTTTATTTATTCAAATATTGTCAATATTTTGTTTCAATGTATATATTTGATGTTGGCTTGTACATATAAGTGAGATTTCTGTGTATAACTTTTTTAAATAAGTAATAACATTCCAGACTTTAAAAAATCTTGTACCGTACTTGCATTAAAATGACTTTTTAAAGGTGAAAGCAATAATACGTTTCTAATAATAGAAATATTTACAATACGAACATGTTTTATTAGTATGACAGAATAATAACGAAGTTGTTAGTCTTCTATTTCAAGAGATGTTTTTTATTTTTCTTATAAAAAGCGCACAATAATTAAAGCTGTAACAACGTTATATGCAAAATAACTAAACGTAACTTTATTACGAATTTTCCAATTTTTCATATATCTCAACCGTAGAACGAGCAAGATATTTTTATTGCTATAAAAGCTAGATTATAAATGAACATATTGTATGAATTGTTGCTTTATTATTTTAGACTGCCAGACAATAAGAAACGAACAAATAAAGATGCTGGAATTTTTTAAATATTATGTCTGGATTATGTACTTGTTATAATTTCAGGAATCAATATCGTTATTTGTCAACATGTCAATTTCCAAAACTTCCTCATAGCTCAACAAAATGTACAAAATGTTTGCAAGGAAATCTAAAATCGTTAGAGAGATTTTGTGCAGTTAGCCAAGTTAGTTATAAATTCAAAAAAATCAGTTAAAATTAGGGTCCAAAATATTTTTCAAAACTCATTTGCTGTGGGTTGAAAAGGTTTTTTTTCGAATATCTCGCTTACAGGTATTACATTTTTGGGAAAAAATTGTTAATATCAATGTAGAAGACAAAATTCTCCACAACTTTTATATAAGAAATTTTTACTATCGATAATTTTTGATTTAAAATTAAGAAATACTTGACGTTAGTGGCTAACGGTTGACTCTGAATTCTGTATTTTCAAAATTTTACCATGAGACTCAAATTATGTTGCAAAGGGTGACTTTTGGCATCAAGAAAAAGGCTATTGTAGTAGAAAAAATTTAAACGACTTTGTGAAATAGTTTTCAAAAATACAATGACAGATAAATGATAAATTTTTCTGTTTTCTCTAAAAGTTTAATTTTGGATCAAATTATGACTATTTGAAATTTAGTGTTCTAAAAATGTTATCTTTCTGAAATTTGAGTCAAAAAAGGAAAAGTATTGAACATACGAGTAGATATCTGTTTGGGGTTTTTTGCCTTTATTTATTATTCGGTAGGATATTTAGTAGTTTGAACAATTATATATGAGTAATAAATTACAATTGGTGCTTATGCGACGTTTCGTGACTTTATTAAAAAAATAAAATAAAATTATTGTCTCTTTTTCAGTCTTAGTACTTTTTTATTTTTTTTCTAAATTATTAATAATTGGTAAATTAAAACAATTGTTAATATTAAGGCCCTTAAAGTCTTTAATTATAATAATAATTACGATATTTTTTTTGTGTGTGTGCGGTCGGAAGTATGAGAAACCTATGAAAACAATCTAAAATGAACACCTAAATAACCAAAATTATTTAAATGAAAATACAGGGACCAAGGAAATACTTATAAGGTCTTCTTCTATTTTAAAAGAACAAACAAGATTAATAAAAATATAAAATATAGAAATACATAGACAAAGAGAGAGAAAAGAAGAAAACTTAAAGCTAAATAACTTAAAAACTGAATTTTTTTTTTAATAAATTTAAATGATCGTGACAGTGTGTCTAGGCGAGTTTTCAATGGCACACTGAGGGTGCATCCCAATTTAAAATAATATGAGTACATTTTTACTAGTCTTTCTTAATTTTTATCTACATGCGCATTTCATTCAACAAATAGCAGAGAAAATTACGTTAAAAATCAAAAGTTACAACAGAAAATGAGTAACACAATTAAACAAGCCGAAGAATCAAATGAATTAATCCTAAACAAATTTGTAAATACACGATTTATTCTTAGAATCGATTGTTTTAATTGGACTAAAATTATTTTCTTGGAGGTATTTTTACAATGAGAAATATTGAATGGAAAATGAGGGGGCGTCTGTTTACATCCTAAGATTCAATTATAGCAAGTAATGATGCAAATAATGAATTTTGAACACGTGGGAACGTGGTTGGTGGAAAGCCAAATATTTATTTATTTAAAAATCTTAGAAAATAAGGTGTCTACATATTTTTTTATGTATGTTTACATTGCGTGAAAGGCTTTATTAAAAATGTTTTAATGTGTTCTGTAAAAACCGATGCGTCAAAGTTGAATTATTTATTGCAAAATTATCTTAAAAAATAAGGTTTGTGCATTTTTTTTCGATGAATGATTACATCACCTAGGTTTTATCAAAAATTTTAATAATTTGTTTTGTTAGGACTGATGCGTCAAATTTAAATTAGTAACAATTAGTCATGTCTTGATAGTTTATATTGATGGGTAATAAATAAATTCTTTAACGGTTTCTGCGTCGTTTCGTTTAATACAAGTGTGTTGAACAATGTTAATTAAAAAGGAGCTATATTAGCAAGATAGAGTGCCTATTTAATTTAGGAAAAAAGGAGGAGCAGCGAAATCCATTTGATTTTCCAAGGACTTGATGCTATTATATCCCTAACTTATTCACGCCAGATTTGGTGAAAATCAATCAGCTTTTAGCGAAGTTAGAATGTTTCCTAGATCACGTTTCAGGCTGATGAACGGTAGAAAGAAAAAATGTTTCGATTTTCGATCGTGAATTATTTGGAGTCTGGATTGTCGGAAATGTAAAAAGTGTTTGTCAATATGTTGAATATGTTGTTATTCTGAAGGATTGCTTGTTATTGTGTGGGGTTTCCTTGTAACTATGCAACCAATCTCACCGCTGTAAACACGTGAATTAGAAATTTTCAGTGTTAAAGATCCGTCGACTTTATTTACGGAAACGAATTAGGTGAGCCGCTATCATAAAAACTTTTGACAGGATGACAAAACCTACAAAAGTTGCGAAGAAAAAAAATTATCAAACTTGGCAAGTGTGACACATGATTCCAAGTTCGGATTTTTGCGGGAGATCGATTGGTGTGAGGGGCCGTAAATCGTCGGAAATTCACGCGTTAACTTGTGTGACCTGTCGTTCCGCAATCGTGACAATTTTCGAAAATTCAATAGAAAATCTCTTGTTTTCAGGTTTCACGCTGATTATGACCAGGGCCGTCTCAAGCAGGGGCTCTCTATTAAACACAATAACAAAGGCGTAATTGCTCAGAGGTCCCACTCAGGACCCTTATTGTAATGAGGATCATAAAATCACTAAATATATTTTAGATACTTTTGTATAAGTTTGGTCAAAAAAATGTTTATTCAATAGTATTTTTCTTTACAAAGCAAAGAAGTCATAGTTTTTGTGTCGAATCTAAAGCAGTTTTAGTGAACAACAGAACTTAATAACTCAATAAAAAATGTTATTTTTTTCAAACGTACAATTTATAACAAGAAAACGTCGTTTTTGCTGTCTCCGGCACATAATGAGTTCTCAATGGCAGAAAATTAACTTTCAGCGTCTGTAAAAGTGTTTCTACAGCTGCTAGATTTTACTTCACAGTCTAGGCAAATAAAGATCGACAAAGGGCGCGTTTGGGAGAGACTTGCCACAGAGAGACTAGTAAGCATTAGAAATTTGAAATACCTATTTTTATTATAATAATATAATATATTTTTAATATATTATATTAAAATATTATAATATCATTATAATATATTTTTTTTAATTTTAAATTAATATTTTTGAAAATAAGAAAAACAACTTATTTAAAAATAGGTATTTCAAATTTCCAATGCTTACCAATCTCTCTCTGGTAAAAAAAGACCATATTTAGTCAACATATCTATTCATTTTATGTTTATTATAATTTTTGATACCTAAGTGGTGTCCATGGAAAACAAAAATTTTAAAAACGTGATTTATTTCTGCTGGAAATTTATTGATAAACTCCTTGTAACAAAATTTGACCGAGTAAGTCTATTCTTCATTTTCCGAATGTTTACTACGAAAACAGGAGTTTATCAAGAATATTTTCCTTTGTGGAGAACGCCATAATGTTTTTTAATTCAGATTTTATGTCTCCTTAATTTAGGCACTACGTTTTTAGAATTTTTGTTTTTCATAATCACCTCTTATCAAAAATTCTAATAAACATACGGTATGTAGATTCTTTTATAAGCTATGTACGTTTCGAAAATTTTGAAATTTTTTCTTTAAGAAAAAGAAAATTTTTAAGAGTAACTGTTTCAAAAGGCATGTTTACGTATTCTAACTATTGTGGCTACACATTTTTTTACCATCATGCCCATCAAAATTGTATACAAGGTAATTGCCGCCAGTCACGGCCAAAAAAATTTTTTTGCGGTTTTACATTAGTGATTTTCATCTTCATCAGCTATTCGAACTAGATACTATGTGAACCGCTTTCTTTACCGTTTTCTTAATTTTTTTTAAATTTGTTATAGTTATTTGTGTAACAACTATGCAAAATAGTGTTTTAGCGGACGAATTATGGTTAAAGATGAGGTGCTACCCGTGTCCTTTTAAAAAATTTTACTAAAACCTCGGCTACATAATTTTTTTGGTACAGGTTTACCAAATTGCAAATTAATTAAAAAATTTAATTATCAGTCTAAGAGCTTGCAACTTGTTTGTTTTAATGGAAACCAGTTTCTTTGTTTCAACAATCAAAAATATAAGAACTGTTGTCTAGTGCAAAATTGGTAAAATTTCTAAAATTGGTTTTATTTTGTCGTCTGTGTTTGTTTGAATTTATTAATTTTGTTTGATAGGGATAAATCAGACACTTATGTTTCTAACTCGGTTTTTGTTTATTGGCCTACGTTTCGCTTCTTTTTTGAGGCTTCTTCAAGGCTATTAAACTTGGAAACCGCTCATACACGCGTTTTGTAATTTTGTAAATGGCTTCCCTCCCGCAAAACGCGTGTATGAGCGGTTTTCAAGTTTAATAGACCAATTAACAAAAACCGAGTTAGAAACACAAGTGTCTGATTTATTCCAATCAAACAAAATTTATAAATATCTAAAATTGCTATCATTATTATAGTCAAAATTATATTAGCATTGCTTTTTACCACGCAAACGTAACTTTAAAAGGCTGGATACCAAATTTTGAAGGTAAGGTGCCCACAAAAGTAGATAACAATGCTAAACTACACCTTTTTCTTCCAAACAACATGACGTTTTGTTTACAATCTTTATTTTGATAAAGAGAATAAAAGCGATCCTAAAATTCTAAGCAGTATGGAGATAAAAAGAGCTGTTGGCAATTAACAAATGTAAAAGTGCTCTATTGGATTGATCTGGAACTATGTCATGAGCCTTAAAGGATTATGTCAAATAATAAAAATATGGTAAAAAAAATTAAAAACAAATCTTCAAACGGCAAATACGTGCGATTTGCCGTTTTAGAAATATTAAAAACCAAGGTGTTTAAAACGTTGACTGTGACGTCATACCGACATATTCTGTTCCGTCTGATATGTTGTGATATTGTTTATGTCCTGTCATCTAGCCTGTCATTAAACTTTGCAGTTTTTCATTATTTTTTAATATCGATGGTGTTCGGTTTTAAACCAAGGTATAACAAAGATAAATTAAGTAAGTTAAAGAAGAATCCGAATAATCTGCAGAACGACGAAAATCTCGAAAGATTGAACGACAAATCTTGGTGTAGGTGCGGGCATTGTGTAGGTATTATTTAGGCCAAAACCAAAAGAATGTTTATGTTGTGTTGGGAATAAACTAGAGTTGAGAACAAATATGAGAAATGAAAACGAGTGTAGTATATATCAAAAAGCATTTGAAAACATAGTGTTAAGTTTTGACTCTTTAAATTTGTCGCGCCATAAGTAATTTTAAAAAGTATTTCACAAGAAGAAAAGAAAAGTTAGGTGTACCTACTGCGGAAATTATGCAGTGCCACGTTAGAATTTTTTAAATTATTATTGCACCTGAAAAACAACAGTTTGGCATTTTTGATAACTTTCAGTAACCATACAACAAAATACAAATGTTCGCTTGGTCCGATGTCGGTATGACGTCACGGATTTATCTTTGTTGTTTCGCTGTTTAAAAACCAAGGGTCGTAGCGACTTGCGGTTTTGATTTTTTATCTTAGATATTCTTCAAGAATTTTTCGATGGTTTCATAAAATTCCTTTAAGAGAAATGATAAAATCTCAGATAAAACTCTAATAAATTTAAAAATTGTCAGTTTTTTTAAGTTTTTTCAACAATTTCATTTTTTTTCGCAAAACCCACGTGTTCACTAGGTCCAAATCATATCATCAAAGTGCGTACTGCATACTGCTTGTTAATTATTGGCAATTCAAATTGGCAAAATTCAAAATACAAAATTTTTACTCCAGGACAGGATTATACATGTTAAAACAGAAAAACCGTAACTTGTATGAAAAGGAAAAAAGGTCGTACGATTAGAGACGCCCTTGATCTGATCATGAAATATAAACCAGCAACAAGTAACAAGACACGCTGAAAATGCAACTTTGGTTGCATATGTAATCACTCAATTTTCTTAAACATTACTTCTTGCAACCCACCTTTCCAATAAAACTGAATCTTGAAAATATACATGTAATAAATTATTTATTAGGACGAAGAAGTTCAAAAAGACTCCGACTTTGAGAATTTTTATTGCCATGATTTAAACCGTAAAAACCCCCACGTTGATTGACGACCGGCATTATAAATAATGCAAAATTCGCAAATCATCAAAGTGCTCAAAATTTTGCTACGACACTTGAAAGAATCACGTGTCTTCCAAAAAGCGCATACAAGTTTACCCCTGTTGTAGGGATTTCGTAAATGTAAATGCGGCATGACAGGAAATCTCTCAAGAAGATAATAATTTGATAAGAAGCATGCCTTGTGCTAGAGGCCCTCGGTAAACACTAGCGCAGCATAAATTATTGATAAACACGTTCGGCTAATTTCCATCCCATTTTTCAAAAAATACAAAAATCCGCGCAGGATTCATGTAATATTTACCTTAATTACGAACACTCCTTTGATTCCTGATTTACTCCAAGAATTATTATTTTATGCTACAGTTCAGTGACGTAGGAAAAGGGGTGCGAACATGGCGATATCACGCTGCTGCATGCCCCAATTTAATATAAATTCATTTTCTAAAAAATTATTAACAGAAAAATTATTAAATCTTCTTTAAATCTTATTACTTTGTACAACTTAAACCCGACTAGATAATCTTCTACAAAGATTAGTTGAATGCGTTGCTATTCAACTTTTTAATGTTGTTTAACGCGTTTGATCAAAAATTTGAATGAAAAATTAGGAGCAATATGACTAAAAAACAAAGTAGGAAAATTTTCTTAACATTATTTGAATTGATATTGTTAAGATTTTATTAAGTTTTTGTTGTGCAAGGCCAAACTTTTTTTTTTCAAAAACACTAACGTCTTACCCAACATGACGTCTTATGATAGTGCTCTGATTGAGCGCCATTTTCTCTAGACCAGTGTTACAATTTTCAATTTAGTTGTAACAGCTGAAATCTGGTTTATGGACTAATTCTGATTCCAGTGATTAAAACTAAATTACAATCACATTAAAACTGTAAAAACAGGGAAAAATAACAAAGAGTAATTTTCAATTTCTGATTAATTAATTACAAAATCGATCTGAGTTTGGTACGGCGGGCGGGTATAGAGATAACCGTTTAGCGTTTTAATTAACGAGCATTTAGTCTTTAAATAATACTTCGACAATATTATACCGAACAAGTTGAATACTAAGTGAGGTTCTCTAAAGTCTACCTTATTAGGTAATACTGAGCCCGTACTAAACTTCAACATGAAATTAAATTGTCTCGTTATAATTGGCAATAGAAGCGTCTCTTCAAGTATTCTAGAGGTTTATAAAACGTATAAACCATTAGATGTGGTAATGTAATATGAGGACTAAACGGCCGTCTTACAATCTCTTCGGAGAAGTTAATTTGACAGTTCATGTTAGTGCATTGTAAATTTTACGAACCTACTTCAGACTCATACTTATTAAAAATAGTTTCTGTCCCACGTTACCCACCACATGCGCATTTTCTCTACCGAGAGATTTTCAACACAAAAGGGTTAAGACGGAGTTAAAAACTTACCAAAGAAAACTCATAATAACTTAAAGCACGAACTCACGGACAATGTGACCTAACTTTTTATTAAACAAAATTTAACATTAATACTGTAAATGTTTTTTTAGTTTTAATAATGCTAGGAAAGCTCGATCCTGATAAAAACCCGAGCAAAAGTAAATGAAAAGATTGAAAAGACCGTATGATTTTAATAAGCAAAAGAGATTGTCTTCAGATAAGATATTACAGATGTCTGGTTCTATGCGCATTGAATATTTAATGTGATTTCTGTTCTATGAAAAATTTAAAGATTTGAAAGGCACTGTTTTATTTACATCCAATAACAGCAAAGTTTCCCTAACGGTCTACGTTTTATAACATTTATGTGACACCGTATCTTGCTGATTTCGCTTTAAATTCTATTATAATCAATTTTTGACACCAGCACACAACGTTAAGTCTCATAATTATTACGTGAAACTTAATGAAACGTCACGAAAGAGGATTTCGCGCTTTGTAATCTGCTATCCTCACCTTCAATTCCCACACTGCAAAATTAACGAAATTTTGACAATTAAACCAGTTTTTAAATTACGCGCCAACTATATAGTCCAATGAAATTAGACTAATCCTGTTCAAAAAAAAAAAAACAAAAAACATGGTGACACTACAAAAATTCGCAGAGAGCTGAAAATTGGTGCAGGTCTTAAATTCACAATTATGAAATATCGAAACTCCCCACCAATCTTACGACTGCTAAAAAATTTATTCAAGATTAAAAGTCAAAAATATCGGTTTTTCGTATTTTTGGAATATGGTGATTCCAAAAGTTTGAGAAGTCGTATTGTACATAATATATGCATTGCATTTCCCACCAACTTTAAGGTACTTTACTTGATCTTTTTTTAACGTGGTTTTCCTAGTAGGTATACTCCACGATCTATTGTGATTACGTTTTATTAGTCAGTATCCTATTGAGTGAAAAAATGGTACAATTGTTAATAATTAAAATGGGTCAAATTATTGTTGATTTCGTAAGAATTTTTGTCTGACTGATAATCTTCAAATAGCACTTTAAAACTATATCTCCCTCGCTTTCTTCTTCTTGGACTTTTGTAGATTGTTTTAAGAAGAAAAATGCATCAGTTGTCCCTGAATTAATACCATGAGAAACTTTATCTGTTGTATTTGATTCACTATTAGTACAAGTCAATGAAAGAGTAGAACGTTTTTGTCTTTCTTCAAAATGTACCCAGAAGACTGAGTTTGAAATTAATAAGAGAAAGAAAGTTCGAGAAAATAGCTCCAGAAGATACCAGAAACATATCGCACCAGAAGCGCACGGAGGCGTGAAGTGCCATTAAATAATTATAGACCCGCAGATGGACCGATCTAGAAGGATGAGTCATCGCTTTCAACTGAATGTAGAAAGAACCATTCATCACATTCTAGCAAGGTCGTTTGATTATGTAAGAAGAGAGGTTGACCGAAAGTTAGTCAGTCAGTTGGCGAGAATCAGAAAGCGAGTAAAGTGAGCGAAATTCTCGGAAGAACAAGCGACGGCGATTGTAGTGTGAATATCGACTTGTTTATTTATTGTTGTTGTATTAGTGTACATAGGGGAAATAAATTATTTATTATTAATCCAACTCTTTGAATCAAAGAACCCGAAATTGCACTGAATTGAAAAATTGAAATTAAATTTTTGGCAAAATTTTTATTTAAGTTTCTTAAACGTATATTTGAAAGTTCTCTAATTAGGAACATGTTTTTTATTTTTGAGGATGAAAGAGAATTATGTTATTTACATAGTTTTTTTACAAATATTTTGAGCATTATTAAGGAAAATTCTTGTGATTGAACTTACAGTTTGTAAAAATTTTACACGAAAAAGGTCTCTAGACTTTGTCTAGTAGAAACAATTGTTTCAGAAATATAATCTGAATTATAATTATTACGAACAGAAATTGTACAAACGACTACTATAATATTAATTTCATATCAGAAATACAGCACACATATTTATATGTTACCTAAAATAGAGAACTATAATTTTTTCAATAATGAAAAGATTATAATTTTGGAGATAGTGCAAAAATCGCTCTCTAAAAAACAGAAAGCCACGGTTTAAATCTAGGGTATTTTCAGGATATGTTTAGACATCTCAGCTTGGTCGGAATTTTTTCGAAATGAAAGTTTGATTTTACTATTTTGTGCAGCAGTTGTACCAACCATAATTTGAATGATTTGATTGGCGACGAAACCCTTAAACTTAGAACGATGTAGGAGGATGTAAATTCATGTATTGTCAGGTGTATGAAGTTCTGTTTTAGTTTCTGGTGGCTTATTGTAAACTAGAACTTACATTTGGAAGTATCAAAGTCAAAGACGTGGTAGAACGTCACAAACAATGCTTCATACGTTTGGATATTCGAAGTTTGACGGTATTTCACGTGCTAAATGTAATAGTAGCAAGGATAATGAATTAATTGAACGTCTGAATAATGTAAACACTCATCCTGACATAGCCTCTCAATGTAATCAGTTGAATTCGATGAAAATAATGATTATTATTAATAGGAAGTGAATTGGTGTGTAAAAGGCAGCATATCAAATTAGTATAGATTTTATGCCGAACCGATTATAATTAATTGTCGTGTTTTAATTAAATTGTGGTCTTAGAGTGGTCCGTTTCACTTAAACTTGTATATAGTGTGATTACAGTTCAGTAATTATCTGATCAACAGTGGTTCGAATGCATAGAAGCACAGATATTCACATGCATCTTGCAATTGACAGGTTATAGGAGCTTCGTCGGTGATAATTAATGACAGACTAAAACTATTAACTACGTAGGCAATTGTTTGATTAGTATATGTATACTATTCAGGAGATAAGTAAAAATATTTGGTATGCATATAATGAAGTTGATTTTCTTTGCTTACATGCTGGTCTTATTACAACTTTGTTTGACGTACATTTTGCATATCGTGTGAAACACAAAATGACATTGAAATATGCACGACTTCGTTTGCTTTAAACTAGAATTTTATTTATAGGTACACTTTGGTTCTTTTAACCTGAAATTGGCCAACATTTTGCCATTTTTATTTGTTTCACAAAATGTTTTTCTCTTCAAAGATTCATTTTATTTATCGTTGCTGGCCTGACAAATATTGAACACGATAATTCCTTGTCATGTGAGGAAAATCTTTTGACTTAAATACATAAATTTATGAAAAATGACAGCAACACAATAGAGATTTATATCATGTCCTTCATATTGTAATTGGAGTTGGCTGTGGTAAAAATGACGTATAGTAAAGCTTTGCCAACAATTTCACTAGCACCTGTCAAATATTTCGAATTCCCGAGTTTTGTTAAATTGTAACAATTTTCCTATGACACTCGTAAATAAAAGTTATAAAAGTTTCATGCGGTGTATCGTCACGCCATCTGGTTGTTTAAATACTTCGCATCCGGCCTTAAAGCTCTATTGGGCGCAAAAAGTAAAATGATGTTTTCATACACTTTGACCCATATAGAGCAAAAGTTTTATTTTCTTGCTAAAGTAAATAAGTTCAAAGCTGAAAAATTTTATTCCGGTGATTTTACGTATTTAATTTGGTTCTGCCATGTAAATGAACTTCTCTGTGTACGCTTTTAGATTAACAAGGGTGAAAAATATCGGCAATCAATTTTTGAAGCATCATTACATTTATTTGTTTTTTACTCCCAAATTCATGTTGCCTTAAAATATGTCTCTTTAAACACAGGATACCCAGCAACCTGGAAAACCCGGATAACTTGAAAATGTCAGCCGTTTTAAAATATTCGCTTAACGTCAAGGAATAGTCAGGGAAGTTGAATATTTATTTAAAAGTCAAGGATTTTTTTCAATATTTAGAATATTATCATTATTATTATTATTAAATAGAGGCGTTCTCGCTGAAGCCGTAACCTGTTAAGCCTGCACTCATGGAATATATGTATTTAAGGAACAATAATTATAAGTGTGTACTGTTTGGATCTTTTTTATGATCTGTTATTAGGAATAATGTTTGTGTCCTAGGATATTTACAAATTCAGTCGATTGCTAAAACGCTTATGCGAATTATAAATTATTTTATTTTATAAAACGCCGAATAAGTGTTAGTCTTATTATAAAATGTTGTCTCTCATCTAGAATATGACTGATTACATTTTATCACAATTATAGACATACATTACGAAAATAAATATTAGCTGAAAATGTTTGGAAAACGTGAAAAGTCATAAAATTGATTCTGTAAGATTGCTGGGTACTTTGTAAACACGAATTTTAAAGAGACAACAGATCCACTGATTAGTGTTAAGTCAGGTGTTTAAAAAAATTTTCTCGGTGGAAAAACAAAGGGAGAAAGTTCTATAAAAACATTTCAAAGACTTCAAATACTAATGAGTTGACAAGGAAAACAATGTCAAGAATAAAAAGTAATTGCCATCAAATTAGGGCTTCAACAAATTAACTAGCAATTCAGTTTCGGGGGTGCTGATTTAAATTTTAAATTCCACTTAAAAATAAGAGAGTAAATTTACGTATTGATGTTCGCTGAGATATTCTTAATTAAAAATTCAACGTATGCTTAGTAGCGCATTTTTCTTTTATTAATAAAATCCTCAATATAGGAAAAGTTTTGTCTTCACTACTATTCATTATAAAATACTCTACTCCATCAATATTTCAGGCAGTGGCTTGAGAAATATTTTAAAATAGCTTTCTAAGAAACTTCCTTTCTAGAACATCAAACTCGTTACGAGTACGTCCCAAATATAATTTAAAATATTTTTAAGGTGAGTTAATTAATTAAATTTTTAAGATACCTCGTTTATGAAATTTTTGTCAATATTAACACACCCTTTGAACTAGTTTTTGTTTATAGGGAACTCTTTATGAAACTCGTTAAAATTTGTTTTAATTAATGGACGCTTTTATAAATAACAAAATTTGTTAATAATAACTTTTCTGAAATATTGCGTTTGATTTTGGTTTCTATTTGTGATGTAATGAATAATCTGTGTAAAATTAGCATAGGATTATTGCTAAAAATATGAATAATAAATGGATTGAATATGAATTGGATTTTATTAATACCCTGTTTTGGGCAAAGTTATACGAATTGTTCAATATTTGAGTATAAAATAAATTGTTTAAATCATTTACGTTGCGGGAATAGAGTTGGGAAAGTGAATTTATCATAATTTTCTCCACCCACATTTTAATTAAATAGTACGACCAAAGTCAATTTCTCGTTAAAATTAAGCAGACAACACCTGGAACAAAACGAAAACAAACTCATTTACCTTTATCTAAATAAAATATACAAATGTGAAATTGTATTGTTTTTTGAAATAATTAAATTTGAAACGTCAAGTGTTTAATAAAGCAGGAAACACGACGCACAATAATTACAGACGGAGGTAATTGTTTCTGATTATAATTCTTGAAACACTACCTATATAATTTTCATGCAATTTTTCGATCATTTTCTATATTGCCTATATCTGATATTCATAGGCTTTTGGTTGCATCAGCTTCTAGTTAAAAGGTAGAAGACATAATTTGCTGTCTGCGCGCTGCCTCGCCTTGAGACTGAATTCGATGAACTCGACATGATGCAATTTTACTGCTATCGGCCAATATGGTCAGTTTTTAACAAATTTGTTTTAATTCAGTGTCTCTTGTTTCCGCATTCAGAAAGGGACAAACCGCAGAGGATAACGACATTCCTTCCTAAATTTGATTCGGAAAAGTTTGTTTTAACCGAGGCCAAATTACTTCGATTTCCAAATTTGGAAGAAATTGGTTTTCAAATTTAAATTGCGGCGGTTCTAGAATTATTTTATAACAAATTTAAAAACATTTACACTCGACTACGAGAAGATGAAAGCCGGTAAATTATTATTCTACGACGATTCTGAAAAAAGTTGCAACTGACCAAAATTGACGATTTTGAAAAGTTTTTTTTTTTTTTCAAAATATCTGAGAAATTGTTTTAGCTTTTGCAAAGTTATAAAATTGCTTAACTGGAACATTAATTTTTGCTAATACTTGATTTTTTTTATAAAACTTCGAAATCTGACAGATGTTGTCTAAAAAACATGGTTTTACTAAATTGTGATAGAGACGTTGATTTAGATCTTTGTCTGTGTCTTGCAAGATTTTTATAAAACGAATAATTAAAACTAAAAATAATTAGATATAACAACAAAACTTTTATACAGAACCTCTATAAAACTACTTGCTTTTATTACATTTACTAATCCGACAAGATTGTGCGGGAATAAAAAGTTTTAAAGAAGACTATAGGGCAACAAGAGTAGTATAAATACAAGAGATTGTTAAAACTATCTTAAAAATTTTTGCTTTTAATATTTTCTATAAGATTAATTTGCTGTCAATACCTTCATGAAACTAAAGAGTTTTATAAGCAGTATAAACTTGAAAAGACTTTATAATTTAGGTTTAAAGCGTACTATAAGAGTATCTATTAAAACTTTGTGATCTGTAGGTGCATGTGGCTGTAAACAAAACTATTTTACACTAACTTATCTATTAACAATTTTCATAAAATTTTTATAAGACAATAGCAAATTTAAACAGCATTTAAATTGTTACTGGGGCAAAGAACTTTTCTATATATTAAAAAAAATAAAAATAAAAACGAATAATTATAATTTTACCGGCATTTATGTTCTATTTAGTTCAGGGTAATTCTGGTTCTAATTCTAGAACACCCTGCATTTTTAGCAGTTACCAACGTCATAATATTTTTTAGTGGTCAAAATAGATTTATTTTTTGGCTAAATTGGCCTGTGGTTATAAAAATAGTAACTGCATGTGGCACAAAATTTAGACTTTCTCTTCTAAATTTATAATTGGCATTAGTTAAAAAAACAGTGCATTTCTGAGTAAATATTTTTGTGTTATTTATAATAAGAAAAAAGTAATTTAATGCAATTAGTTGAGCAAGAAATGATATTTCTTAACGAGGATGAAAATTTAGAAAGGGGGAATTTCAATGAAAAGAAAGCAAACTCGCAAATGATTATTTATTGGGAATAATCAACATTGGGGTATTATGTTTGCACGAAATGTCAGTGCCCTGTTAATATTATCATTCTTGTCGATAAATATTATCAATTATGATAAGTAAACATTGTTTTGAAATTTTTGAGCGAGAGAAGACTCTAGAATCGGAGATTTCAATCTGTAAAAATAATATTTGTTGGCGATAGTGAGTTCTGACATTGTGCCAAAATTTAGTATCAATCGATAAACGATGTCTCGTCTTGGATGGATCAAAGGACGCATTGTCGTCTCGTCTATCACATCCCAGAAACTAAAAGCCTATAGAATCATTAATACACTTTTTGTCGTAATCTCTAACTACGACACATTGTTGAAACTTTGCAAAAACTCTGTTAACCCTCTTAAATGCTTATTTAGGTGTGAGTAAATTATATGTAGGGGAAGTTTTAATCTTTATATGAATCTTAGAGCGTAAATTTGATGTAGGTTGACAACTAGAAAACACCACGATCAATAAAGTCATTACCAAGGTGAAAATTTTGCAATATCTTGACACAAAGCTAATGAACTCTATTGTTCCCCAACAACTTAAAAATACAAACGTAATTTCATTCTCCTGATTCCAACTAGTTTAGTTTTGACAACTGAAATTAATTAAAATACAATTTGAATTGTCAACTGTCAACTACCACGTTTTCTGCATCATTCAAACCATAATTTAAAACGCTAGATACAGGGTGAGTCTTTGAACTCGAATAAAATTGTCCGAATAGTTGCTCCAAAAAAAAAAAAACACTTTTTATGTTTGCTATATCACCTACTGTTTTTGCGTCTTTTTTTAAAAAAAATTCGATTTGGGGAAAATGAAAAGATATACAAGGTGTCCGAGAAAGAAGTTCCTAAGAGCTACCTAAGATTCTTGAGAACAAAATAAAGCGATTTGAGGCAATTCACCTCTATACCAAGTACCACCGTTTAGAAGCCAGACGGCGTCAAAATTAGGCATGAAAATTTACATTTTTTCCCTCACAAAATGGGAGAAGAGACCGCAAGCAGAGTGTATTTTAAAATAATTGCCTGAGGATAACCATTACAATGTAACGTAGTCGAAACATGTAGCAGTGCAATTTATAAATCAATTTAAAAAAAAAGGACCTTTACAGATCCTACTTATTTAGGTTAGCTTTAGTCACTTTGTTTTGGCTTTAGGAATCTCAGGTTGTTTTATGGAAATGTTTTTCGGGAACATCTTGTATGTTGTAATAGCTCTGGAAAGGGCCTAAAACAAAAAGCCTAGTAAAAATTTACCTTAATAAAAATATTGGGAAGTTTTGATTATTATAGTATGTGAATAGTTAATAAATTTTGATTATGAATATTGTAAAGAATAAAATTTTCTGGAGTTCTTGTGTAAACATTTTTTTACGACTGATGTTTTTTGATTTATGTATTTTCAAGACGGAGTGTAGGACACACATTTTGTTGTGAAGGACTATTGATCTCAAACGAAAAGCAACTGCAGTAAAAAAACCTTAAAATCATTTAAAGAAAATTTGTGAAAATGGGTTTTCAATAATAGGTTGTCGACCCCGGTATAACTCAAAACATTAGTAATAAAATAAAAAGTGATTTTTTTATCATTAAGAGACAAGTACATGACTAGATTTTTTTGTTTTTTGTAAAACTTAAGAGTATAGGGCCTAATTCTAAATCAGATTTACGCCGGTGTAATTTGAGTAGCTAGGGGCAACGTCGTAACTTTACTATATATGCTCTTTATATTAGATGGCGTAATTTTGCGCTACTCCGATGGGGTAGCGTAGTGATTTAGAATTCTAGCAGTAATGTCTACCCTGGTACATCTAAAACGGTTTGTAGTAAAACAGAGACGATTTTTTTATTATTAATAGATTGACTAGTTTTACCTTTTTTCTAAATTTTTTATTTTAGAAAAAGGTATGAGCCTTTGAAATTTGATTTTGATTTTCCGTTTCAATACTTTATATTTTTTTCTAAAATTAAAATTTTATAGAAAACACAAAAAACTGGTTATATATTTGTGGCTTAATGTTCCTTAAACTGCTTTGGATATATCAGGGAAGATTATGAAATTTTAGAAAGAGAATATTGCTAGAAAATCAAATTTCAAAATAATACTAGAATTAAAATTTTACAAAAAACGAAAACATCTAGTCATGTAGCTTAATGTATCTAGTATCTTAATGATTAAAAAATAGTAGTCACTGTTTTGTACTATGGGGTAGACATTCCATTTTTGAAAACCCAATTTCGTTCAAAAAAATTTTACTTCAATAACCTTCTATTTGGTCTCAATAGTTTCTCCTTAAAGTTGGGGTGCCATGCTGTGTTTAGAAAATACAGATGTTTCAAATTAACTAGCCCCTACTGAAGTTTTTAGTTATAAATCAAAAATTATCAATCGTAGAACAAAAATTTACACAGAGGTTGTAGCAAATGTCATTCTTTACAATATTGATAAGCACAACTTTAAAAAAAAAAATGGTATATAAGCGAGATATTTGCAAATAACCGTTTTTAACCCCTATCAAATGGGTTTGGCAAATGTTTCGGATCCTTAAAGAGATCAATCTTTAAATAGTTTAAATTAATGATTTCCCAAAAAATGTTTCTATTTCCAAATATTTTGTACATTTTTACTAAAGGAATATAGTCCACTATATACTTTTTTATTGTAGTAATCTGGTAAGCGCAAAAAAGAGCAGCAAAATTTTTTTTCATTTAAATTTTTTCCCCGGCGAAGCCCTAATTTAATTTTTATCATATTTTTTACATTATGAATCAATTCTGGAATTATTTGGACAAAATTTTAAATTTGTTTTGCTATTGTTGTACAAATGAGACGAAATTTAGATTATGGTTCTATCAGGCAACAGTTATGAATATTATTTCCAAAGGAGTTGTCACAATATATTCCTTGAGATTGTATAAAAAAAGTTGGGGTAGTTTCTTCTCCAAATGGGAAGAAAAATAAAGGAATAAAAAGCAAATTACAAACAAAAAAAACATGTTTTTTTTTTACTTTTAAAGCCAACTACTGACATTTGAATTATTGAATTTATTCGAGTTAGAATACTCACCCTGTATAAATTAGTCTTTTTTATAGAATTAGTTGCGCTGCAAATTTCTTATCTTATAAATAAATATACTCGTTGTGACCTTTTCGTAGTTTTGAAGACCCCGAAACGTGTAGAAAATAAAGGACGCGTGTTATCAATCTACGCATCGAATTATTTATCGATAGTTGCGTCATTAGAAAATTTACGATCGTGGTAAGGGGTGTGTCTTGGGTCATAAATTACGCGAACCACGTGGATTTGTATACAAATTGTCAAGTCAATATGTTAGAGAATTACATCAGATAGAGTATGGAAAAGAGCCGGAGGCTGTGAAATGCAATGCACCACTTATACTGACCATTCAGCTTATGTTTCTGCACTTGATGTGCGCTAAGCGAGTCAATATGTTATCGGTTTGATAGTAATAGGGAGCATACAGAACATCAAGAACCGGAGTACTCCACATCCACACTCAAATTCCTGACAACTCTCGTGGTGTGCACATCAATTTGTGAAAACAGAATGGATTTAATACTCAAAATTGCCATCGTGGCCCTACTCAACGTCTACACCGTTACGGCTCTGGTGGAAGGTTAGTAAAATTTTTCCGAAATTTGCAATATTCTAGGATACTGAGTCAAAATTGTCTTATTTGTTGCAAATTTCAGTCGCTAAGGGGCGATAAAATTTTTGATATTCTCGTCTAAATTAATTTCATTGATATTAAAGGGTGTCACCTTATAGTAAACTTATCTGTTATTTTTGTTATTGAATTTGTTATCATATTTTTTTATTTTTAATAATTATTTAGGAAAATTTTCGTTTGGCGCCAGTGCTGATTGTCTATAACTGATTTAATTTTACAAAAAAAAAAGATTTATTTTGTGTTGGATTTGAGATAGAACTTTCATAAACCGTAAACTTGTATCAATTCTTTTCAGCTCCCGTTTTATTTCAATGCATACATACAATTTCACCGATGCTCTCTGTATAACGAGATTTCGCGTTTTTCTTTACTATACCATGTATATCTCTCCCAATGCTTAAAAATATTTCCAATATTTGTTCTTTCTTTGACCTTATATAAAATTTCGAGTGTGAAAATGAGTCGATAAAAGGAGTCATTGTGAGCTAAAGTGAAAACGGATCAGAGCAGGCTAGGGGGTGTCAGGGCTAGAAATAGGGTCGGTGGTGTCTAACAGACATCAAAGTTTCGTTTGTTGCTTTGTCCAGCAGATGCGGCATCGTTTTGACAAAAGCTCCTTTTATTTCTTTGGAATTATTAATATAAAAGTTTTTCTGCTAGCACTCCTTTAAAAGCGTCCTCTCGATATCAAATATAAAACTTCGTGAAACATGAGATGTTATTCCGCTTCCTGAAATTATTAACAGACGGTCAAAGATTTATACGCAGTTATTAAAATGAAGGTTAGCAAATTATTTTTCGGATAATTACCAATCTAAACTCACGCTTATTAAATTTAAATAAACATTGTTTCCCGACTTCAATTTGCGTACTCAAACAACACACGATTGCCGTTTTTTCATTTATTTTTCTAGTGAAAATTCGCTTCCCGATAAACATTCCAAAACAGCATTTTAAATCAATTTAACAGCTCGGTTCACATTCAAGAATTTTTAGCTCACATTTATTTTAAAAAAAAGTTTTGTCGGTCGGTTTGTATAATCCTGAAACGAAAAAGGACCCACCAACATTAAACACTACAACTATATTGTCATCTTCAGGTGATAACTAAAACTTTCTTAATCCTCACTTGAGGATGACAACATTGTGGGTGCTTTTTTCGTTTTATTTGATACACTAGTAAGACTATAATTCTAGTTTTCACTGGGTTACGCTATTTAATATTCGATAATTCGTTGGTTAGAACTAATAAGCTTTGATTATAGGGATCAAGTCAGATTGATTGAGTCGAGTTCACACGTAATTTCATTCGAATTGCTGTTCTATTATTAAATGTGTTCTATCATAATTAATATTTTTATGCGACATATTACTTAATTAATTTTTGCTAATCACGTAAATGAAAGTGGAGCAATAATTTATTGTTGAATTGTTAATTTCGTATTTATAATAAATTATTAATTGGTAAGTTTTTGCAGTGGCGGTACATCCTGCTTATTAATAGTGTATCAATTAATGGATGGATGTAGCTATAAGCCATTATTGGCCACGTTAATAATTTACAAAGCGGTTAATTATCTAAATGATCACAATAGTGTTTGATCCTGTCAGGATTTTTAATGGTATCAGGATCTTGATAAAGTTTACGATTATTTCATCAAACTCGGATGTCATGAGTCTCAGTCTGAAACTAAGGTAATAGAAGGGGAAATGAGCGAACATGAATGATGACGAGAACTCTTGATTTGAATGCGATACAACAGATATGCTAGGGCAACTCTATAATAGGATTATATCTACAGGGTAATGAAAATCCAACAGTTTAGTGCATTAGATTGATTGCATATATCAAAACAAAAATTCGACCACTTTAATAACCTCAGCACGTTCAAATATTCAAACAAACTTGGGCTGGATTTACTTTACGTGGGGTGTGTAAGTAATTGGTCAATATTTATATAGTTGACTCAGAATTTTTACTAATATTCTAATATCATATAAATTGGTGTTGTAGTATATTGAACTCGATATTCAAAACTGTTAGATTTGTCATAAATAACGAAATTCAAGTAAATAATGATCCGTCAACACTTGCAGACAATACATTGCAATGCCTTGATAAACAGAATTTGCTGACACTATTGAACTGGAGTGTTAAATAGCTCTAATAATATTCATATTATAAGATGAGAGGTCAATATTGAAGTTCGACAAAGACTTCGATAGTCTATCGTTAAAATAAATACTACATTTACCCGCTACTCTTCAAATTTTGGCCACTGTGACTAAATTTATTATACATTATAATATATAATAATCAAGGGACTTGTAATGTTTTTAAATAAACATTTTTAACAATCAATAATATGCTACAACGGATTTAAACGAGACATTTAACTGGCTAAAAAGCGTGTTATTGGCCCTAATCTATCAGACTTCTGGAAGAAAGTGTTGCGCAGATAGATTTAGAACTGCATTACAACAGAATTTAATCAAACCGATAAAACAAAATTGATTTATCGTAATAGATTTCAGTTTTATAAATAAACGTGCAAACACTGTTACAATCATGTCAAAATAATTAAGTGTTCTTTTTGTAAAGCCATGGTTGGGCTCTATTTATCACTACTTTAGCGCGCAATCCTTCTGTTCAAAAACACATTATTTTTAACGTACATTTAATTAATTCAGGTTTATTTTTCTTTTAAAGTTGCTAGTCTAGGGTATTTGGGATATTATATAAACTTAACTTTAAGTTAACAACAATAAAAAAAAAATGTTATTCTAAATGCACAAAATCACACCACACTTTTTTATCTTTCACTATTGTTTTCCCACGTGCCCACCTTAAATTTCTGAGCCCACTTGGTGCCCACCCAAATAAAAATGAAAAAGGATTATTTTCAACGTTGAAGCAATTGGCTTAAAATTGTTTATTTTTGAAAAAAGACAGCAATACACAAATGCAGTTTTTTGTCAGAATCTACTCGTAGCCTAACCGACTTTTAGTTTAGTCACTTAAAATTTTTATATGTATGTCTAAAAAAAAATTGTTTAATTTATATACAATTTTATTTTCTTCGTCATTCCAGCTCCTTTTGTTTTATACTCTCCATCAGTGTAACTCAAATTTATTATAAATATTCAAATAATAGAGCTCCAGACAGTGTAGCTGTCTGCTTATCTAAATAAGAAGCATCTTGTCATTTAAGGTTTGCTTGTGGTTTTCGCAGCCCACGTAATAAACATAATTATATCTCGGAGATGTTCTGTTCGGAAATTAATTTTAGTCACACTGGTCAAAATTTGCGAGACAGAAAGTAAATTCTGTTCATTCTGGTTGCATAATCTCGATAATTTATTGCGTATTCAGTTTAAATTCAAAGTTTTGATCGTTATTTTTTCGCTTATAAACGGATTGAAATTCCAATTAGAAGGATTTACTTTGGAAATTTATTTCCAGAAGGGAAAGTTAGAGAAAGTTGGAAAGTAAATTTTCAAATATTTAAATGTCCACTTTTTTGAAAAATTTATTCCAGACTTGTCTCTAAATTTAGGCAAGCTATTGATTTTATTGGGAGCAATGAAATCGTGCTTTTTCTCAAATTCATCAACTAAAAAATACTGGAACGCAACCCTTCCAGTAACTTTTTCTTTTTGTTTCCGTGTCGAACTGTAAAAGAGCGACGGCTATGAATTAACTAAAAAGGGGTTATCTGGAGAACGTGCTCTATTGAATCCAAATCAGCCAATCTTGGGCAATATTTTCTCTCGTCTCTCATAATTATTTTTTCTAAACAATCGCCAAATTAAATTCAAGTGTGTACTTCAAGAATGATCCTAATAAGTTAACTGTTGGGTTATTATATTACAATCACGTTGATTGCTGATTCAGGATATAGTTTTTCTTATGTAGCGATATTTAGGGTAATGTTGTGTTGAGGGAAGTCTGTGTATTGATTTATGACATTGGGAAACAATCTCGTCTATCTTATCGTTGCTTTCCCCACTCCAATTGGACGGAATCATCAAAGGCCGATACATTTCAACCGCAAATTACAAAGTGATTTATAAAATTAAGCTAAATTAAAGCTCAGATAGCTAAATCCTGTCAGCTATAAAATGATAGCTGAAAACAATTTCAAATCCGACTATATTTTAAATTCACTGCACGCGATTAGTACACGTAAACATCTTTTATTATCTAGTAAATTAGACGAGGGAATTGAATTTAATTGAAACATTTTATGATTAGATTTCAAATTGTTGAATGCCACTTCGTGATTTGCATTTCAAAATCAAATCTAATGCAACAAAACTTGGTCAAAATTTTGAAATGAATCGCTTCAAAAAGCTGGTTTTATAACTTATGGAGGAACTTAGTATTTTCTGACGTATATGTTTATATTTAAATAGTGTCAATCCGGGGTCCAAAGTCTTAAGAATGTACCACCAAAAGGGCAAATGTTTAGATTAATTTGGAATAATTTTTGGCGGTTTTGAACAGAATAGCCTATTTGCTGAAATACTCTTATTTAATTTGGTTTTGGTAAACTCAAATTCTAGCCGATTATAACGAAACGACTATTTTTCCTCAGAAGAGCGAGTACGCCAGGCTTAAGTGTTAGTTTTCATTTAGTATCAAATATGTCATTTTTTATAGTCACCCAAGAAATATTTTTTCGGCAAAAGTATTGACATTGTAAATCCGAGATTTTGAGAAAGGAAGTATTGTGTTTTTATTCTTGTTAAATATGTATGAGTTGGAACAAAAGTTGCTAAAATATAGTTCTATTTTTGATAATAGAGACAAACTTTGCAGTGGCTGATAAAAGGTCTGTATTGGGTTAAGGTCGAAGCAGTTAGTGTAAAATCCAAATAAAATAAAATTGTAGATAAAATTGTTCCGTGTTTTCGGTTAATGGTTTGGAAAAACGTGGCCTCAGGTGTACCAACTGTCAATTGAGTACAGGGGTTGCAATAAACTAATGCTGAAGAAGTTTAAGTGAAAATAATGACAGGACGGCTCTGAGATCAGTCAAGTCTAGACAGAGTTTAATATAAATTTTAATGAAACGAGTAAATTTGATGAAAATCTGTTGTGGTCAAATGAAAATTGTTTTTATTTTCTGACATTTAATTAAAAGTTAATTTTAATTTAATTTGATCCGTTGAAACACAATATTATCACGTTGCTAGGAGCGTAATGTTTATTTTGCCAAGTTTTCAAACTCGACGTCCTGAAAGTATCAATATTTGTCCAAAATGGCTGCGATATTAAAAACTAATTCTTTCTGATGGTAAAAAAAACTGTTCGATTTGTAATTAAAGTTGGAGATTTTTCTATAAATTGAATTTTTACTAGATTTGCTATTTGAAAGAAATTTCGGTCAATTTCCGTTCGGCACGTTTCGTAATGAATTTCAAATTTAATTTGCGATTTAAATCGAATGTCATTGTTAATATTTGATATTCTAGGAAACGGCGCACGACTTAGCTAAACTTTTTAAATATATAATATTTCATATCGACTGGAAGTCAGCGTATTTTAACTTTGTAAGTTTCAAACACATCTTGGAAAATACTTTCCAACTTAACAATTTTTATACAATAACACCCGTGTCACGAGGACGTGCGACTCAAACAAAAAGGCTAACAAACTTAACCCACATCGAAGATTTATTTATCAAACTACGAAAAGAAATTGCGAAAAATTCCATAGCTGGAAATCACTCCAGTTTATTACTTTTCCTCTCGAACAAATTTGTACAATTATTCCGTCCTAGAAACGCGATTTCGTTTAATTTAACTAATTTTAATCCTCTTTAATATTTGATATTGTGTCATCTACATATCCTCAGTTTTTCTGATGTGGAAATTTTAACCAGATGCAGTTACTGAATATGTATATCCTGAACAGGTCACAGCTTTTAAAAATGAAAATTTTATTCACACGCAGGGGCGTAACAATAAGTCTGACCATTGCAACCAAAATTCGTGGAGTCTCTGATACTCAAGATTATGCTCTTTCATCAGGAATGTATTTAGGCACGGTTACCCAATTTTTTTCTTTGACTCTGGTTTCTCATTACTCTTTTTTCAGATCTTCTAGATCCTAGAACATTAACTTAAATTTTGTTTTGTCTTCTAGAACGTTTCTATTGGCATTATCTTGTAAACGAACGAATCTCTCGAAGAATTCTTTCTGTTCTTCATTTTTTCTTCTCCATTTTTCTCTTCCAGTCCTTTCCAGTTAATTTTTTTTATCGTAATTGTGGTTTTCAGGTTTTCTTAATTCTTTACACCCGTAGTTTTTGTTATTCCTTTTCTTCTAAACGTTGTTTTTCAAATTGTTTTAGAATAATCTTTTATTTTTTTAAAATTTACTTTTGTTTTTTATTTTTGACTATCGTTTTTATTTTTCTTTCAATCATAATTTCTGTTTCAATTGCAAAGTATTTCTGTAACTTTCTTCAGTCTTTCCGGATCTTTTTTTGTTTTTTTTTAAAGGAAGTTTTTTATTCTTTTTTTTCTTTCAGTCGCCGTTTTTTGAACTTGTCTAAAATCTTTTTTGTTTTTTTTCCTACGTCTATTTTGTCATTAAAATTATTGAAATTTTGGAAAGATGCACATTTGCACTTCTGTGACCGACCCTTTTGAATATTTTTATTTATATTACTGTGTTTTTAATTACCTAAATACATTGTCTTGTGGCGGCATTAAATAACTAGATGGTGTTACAAACCTTTATTATTAAATTTACCTTTGGTGGCAAAACAATCCAATTAATTAGACGGACGGGAAACATTGTGTACATTTTATTCGAAGAATTGAATTTTTTTTCATACTTATTGTAGTTAGATTTTAATGGAATTTTCATAAATGTTTGATACCATTAATGTATAAGTTCTAATGCTAGCATTAATTTATCATCTGTCATATCTACTTTTTACTTTTTTAATTCACAAAGATTTATTACTCCACGAGACACGAATGGTTCGTATGTACTAGAACAATCTAAATTATTATTAAAACAAGTCAGTTGTTTAACGATATATTTTAATGGTATTTGAGTGTTAAATTAAAATGTACATTTTGCTTCACATTTAGATATTAGAAAATTAGAATCTTACAAATTGACAAATCAACACACAAAAGAGAATCAAAGACTATTAAAAACAATTCAAAAATGGTGTGATACGGTGCTGGTAGTCTGAGCTTTGAAATTACTTTTTTGTGTGTAGGTTTATTAATTTATTAATTGAGTCGTTCATGATTCTCCAAATATAACAAATTGCACAATTAAAATTGAAGATGTTTTATCGAGGATAAATAGGATAATACGTCACCATGCTTTTATTATTTTATTTAAATTGTGTATATTTTCTTTCTCTTAAGATTTAATTTGTTTGAGAAATGAAAATAATAATAATAGGCAAGGGAAGCGATTTTGTTAAGGAATATTTGATGGCAGCCATTTCCAAACTAATATCTTATCTTGGGCTTTGTAGGCCTGTTTAGTTTGTGTGCTCGTATGCGCTGCACCTTTTGCACCCCCATTTATTAGATACGCCACTGCGGAAACATCAACGTAGTGATGCCGATAAGAAAATTCCACACTTTCTTTTTCTGTCTTTCGGGAAAATATTTTGAATAATTGATGCTACATAATGCGGTTTTGTGGCAATATCGTAACACCTTTTGGACTTATTTCAAAGCAAAGTTTATTAATAATTTGAGCCGTTGTTTTGTCGATGTGTGGCTGGGCATTGTTCTCTTAGAATGAAACAGTTCTAGAAACAAGTCCACGACTCAAATCATCCCTAAGCAAGCTACACTAAGACTGGCTATTAACTCAACTCCCTTTAATTATATAATTCTCCCAAGTTGCAAACACGGCCACTTTACCATCGGAAACTACACAATTGTCGTGGTTTAGGAGACTGATTGTATTCCGGTTTGAAAGATGCTAACGCAACTTTCAGGAAAATTATACAGTTTTCAAACTTATCAAGGATTTCATCGATTTGATCGACATGGAGGGACCTGAAAGCTCGTTTGGCGTTTGTCAGGTGTCAGTCCTAGAAGACTTGCACCGAGGACACTGTAAAAAATGAAATTAGATATTTTTAGCTTTTTATTTTTGCGGGTCTTAAGAGCTCGTTTGATATTTGTTAGTTGTCAGATTGAGCTTTAAAGTTGTATCGCGTTGTAGTGGAGTAAAATCCCTTCTCGAAAATGATGTTTTCTTTGGCTAGGTGACACACTTTAACCAAATGCCATCTATATCAACTTATAAAGAAGCTCTAAGGGCACAAGAATCAAAATTTTTTTAGTAGAGCACAAGCTTTTAAATCGACTTCAAGTGTCTTTAATCTACAAATTGAAAAAACATTTCTAGTCACATTAAATTAGTCTTAAAGAGAAGAGAAAATTTAAGCGTCTCTAATGGTAAATTTAGAATTTCAAAAAAGTTACAATTTTTTTATAAAAAAATTAATAAACCTAAAATTTTTCAAAACGTGTATCTCAAACTTTACCATTGGAAGAGCTACATGAAATATTCAAAATTTCTAAATTCAAATGGAGAGAAAAATGTAGCTGAAGTAGAAAAGTTAAAAAAATGAATTAAATTATTATCTTCAATAGTTGTTAAAATACGTTTTTTTTTCTTGAGCGCATCAGTGACGCGATGTTTATTAGACTGGCTTGTAGTTCAGTAAAAATGTAAATACATTCATAAAAATAATTCTTTGGGGAGTTTTGATTTTTTAATATATTATACAGTAACATAAAAATAAAATTCTCTTCATCTTTTGTATATTATTTTTCTAGAATTGATAATTTTTGACTTATGACTAAACACTTCAGTAGCGGCCAGTTAAATTTGAAATAGCTGTATTCTCAAAACGGGGCATGAGATCCAAATTCTGTTGTAGGGAGTGATCATTAGCATCAAATAAAAGGCTACACTATTAAAGATATTGAATGAAATTTGTGATATTGGGTTTTCAATAGTGGGATGCCTGTCTTAGTTTATTGCAAACGGTTTATAGTAGAACAATGTCGATTATTTTTCCATCATTAAAAGACAAATAATTTGAAATTAACGTAACCATAATGAGTATTACAAATAGATTTAGATCGAAGTTTGTTTTTGTTAATAGCGGTTATAAAAAAATATTGTATGGGACAAAGATGGAGATTTTAGTTCTCGGTTTGATTTTTTCCCTCGCTTTACTCAGGAAATTTCTTCAAATCTTGAACAGAAATCTTTTATTTTGACCTCTTGAACGATAAGTAACCAGTTTGTTCTTTTTTCAAAATTTTACTTTTATTATCTAATCTCGATCTAGATTTTATTACTATCGTGGTATATCTAAAACAGTTGGTAGCAGAGACAATTTTTTGATCATTTATTTCATTTTTAATTTTAGAAAAAGTAATAAGGAAATGAAATTTTACAAATAATATTTCAAAATTGATTTTAGCTAAAACCGAAAAACTAGTGACGTCTTTTGGTGATAAAAAAGTCGAAAATGTTCTATTATACATTAACAAACGATTTGTATATACACCCTACTTTTGAAAATCCAATTTTGCAAACTTTATTTAACTTTTTTACTACATGGTTAGTCCAAGCAAACAGCTATTATGAAATTTGACACAGATGATTTTTGAAGTATGAGAAAACAAACGCTTCAAATTTTGACAATTTGCTTAGAGGGTATGAGTTATGTAAAAACAGGGTTTCTTTATAAGTTGTAGCTTTGTAGCTATTGAAATTTTTTGCAATTTATTGCCGAAATTTTTTCTTAGCACAAAATTGACGGAATTCGGTTTAAAATTGGACATTCTGGAAAATTTGTGGTTTTTGCTGTTTCTCGGAATTTATTTAAAGTATTGGAATGCTAATATTGGTTAAGATTGTAGCTGATCAAATTTCCAAAAAAATTTTTACAGTGTCGCAAAGTGTCCAGTCTTCAAATTAGAATGCTTGCTATCCTCTATGCTATCTTATAACTACACTTTTTCGAATTTGGTACAACTCGTTTGGTTTGGGGTTAGTTTCAGGGTTCATTTCTGTTGCATTACATTCAAAAAATGCACCTCTTTCTTCAATTGTAGAAACTCTTTCAAAAAACAAAATTTTTGAAATCGCTTAAACAACAAAAATCATAAATTTTACAGAATGTCAAAGTTTAAACCATTATAACGCGGTTAATTTTTAACCTAGAAAAAAATTTCGGGAATTTGAGAATTTTATTACCTACAACTTATAAATAAACTATGTTTTAATGTAATTCATCTTCTGAGCAAATTTTTGACGTTTCTAAGGGGGGGTTCCAATGATTTCTCGATAATTGGGGCGTTTGTTTTCTTATACTTCAAAGACTGCTATCTGTCCCAAATTTGATATTAGTTGATTTTTTTTTTCTTGAAACGCTAATTTTTTTTGGACTAAAAGTAGCCTTTTAACCCCTTCCAACAGAATTTGGATGTGTTGTTCCAATTTGAAAATGCAGAGATTTCAAATTTAACTAGCCACCACTGAGGTTTTGGTCATTACTCAAAAGGTAGCAATCATACAAAAAAAATATTTATACAAAAGTTGTAGAGAATTTTGTTTTCTACAACACTGATAATAACAATTTTTAACCAAAAATGTAATATAAATGCTATATAAATATAAAAAAACCGTTTTCAATCTCCAAAAATTGGAATTTGGGGAATGATCCAAACTCTCATTTTAATTAATCTGTTTGGAATTATAACTAAGAGGGGTGAATTATACAGCATTTTAAAAAATGAAGACAATTGCAAGAAATGTTTTTATGAATACATTACTCTATATTTTTACTGGACTACACTACAACCCAGTCTAATCAACAACACCTTATTGATGCGCTCAAGAAAAAAAAAATGTTGAAGATAATGACTTAATTCTTTTTATGTAGATCTTCCAATAGTAAACTTTTAGATACATGTTTTGAAAAGTTTTAGGTTTATTAATTATTATATCAAAATTTGCAAAATCTTTTTGAAATTGTAAAAGCACCATTAGAAGCGCTTAAGTTTTCTGTACAAATGTACAAAAATCAAAATTATATTTTTAAGACAGATTTAGTGTTATGAAAGGAAGATGTTTTTCAATTTGTCGCTGAGAGACACTTAACAATTTCAAAAGTTGTGACTACTAAAAAATCTTGCAATTTTGGATTCTATAAGTTGGTATAGGCGGCATTTGGTTATACATTTGTATCATTCAAACCCATAATTTTATTCCACTATTGATCAAGACTTGCAATATTGGATCGATTTTGGTGCTTTGTGTATCATGATGGTAGATCAGAATCTAACAAAAAATGCCGTGAAATTAATGAATGTCGCCACATGCGATTTATCAGTGGTGACACCCCCGAGGTGCAAATAAACCAGGCTGAAGCGCTATTTTTGACTTGTAACACCATCAGATTAATTGATTAGTGGATAACAAAGGGGAGACGAAACACTTTTAAAAGTTTGATTTATCGGGTTTTATTGTTGCAAACACTGATGGTTTAATGAAATTATGAAGTTAATTGGCTAACTTTTGTTTGTATGGATAGGTTATCGATTCTAACGGTGTTAAATGATCTTTATGTGAAAGGAGAAAAATAATAATAAATAGAAAGTGTGTGTAAATTATGCGTCAAAGTTTTGTCTTGTGACGCTAACAGTGGCGCTATGTCTATTTTAATTATTATTAAACGCATTATCTATAATTATAAAACAGCTTTTGCAAGAATTATGTTTACTAAACTACTTAATTATAGTCGCATGATGTTTTGGACATGCATGATCGCTTTTACTCGTAATTGATATCGTTCCGGGGCAAAAATTTATTTTTATCTTGAGACATAGCTAGGTGTCTCTTATGACAATGTTAGGAGTAATTTGGGTCGGTGTGTCTTTTTTGGCGCAGATAGATTAGCATTATCTCGGTAATAATACCGTCAAGGCTGTCAGTTGGACACAGTATCAGACTTCTGCAACCATTTCGCAGATAAGCCTTTGAAATGTGTCCGCGCTCCCTGAACTCCAACCTTTTCATGGTTATTAGAACATATTACTCCTAAAAACGTGCAACGAATTTCTCCAGTTTTGAATTGTGAATTTTCAACAATCAAACCCTCGAGGCTAAATATAGAGATATCAATGTATTACATAAACAAGTTATCTTTTGAATTAAATTCAGTCTTGACGAGAATTTTGCTTCGTTTAAACAACCCCAATTAATTTAACGTCTTACAAACGTGCAAATACCCCGAGTTTCAATAACATGAATTGTTCAAGCTTGTTTTACGCTTGGATTCAAATTACGATCTTTTATATGCGACTCACGATCAAAATCACTGTAATCTCTCTTTTTGTTAATAAAATTTCGCGACGGGTAGGCAACCAACTCACTGATTAAACTTTCAAACGACAAAACCCAACAAAAACATTATTAAAACGCTAATAAATGTATATATCTACCCCACTCAAAGCCCTGAAAAATAAATAAGCGCAGTTAAACCAAAAACTAACCTAAATGGGGTCCTGAAGTTTTAAGGCTAAGCTCTACACAAATTCAGTATAGGGAAAACAATATTAAAAGTTTCCTCTATTCTACCAGAAACCATAAATCGAATAAAATTTTAAAAAAACACTATTGAAATCTACGAAAAATTTAGAACAGGAAATAGTTTTTCTTTTTTCTAATTTTTTGTATAAAGTACTAACTTTATCGAGTTGAAGATTAATATTTTTGCGGCAATACCCGTTTTTGTTTATTTTAACCGTTAATTGATTTTCAATTATTAACTACCCATGAAAATTTCATTGTGATTTCAAATCTTTTTTCAGATTTAAAAGATTTTTATAAATAATTAAGATAATAGAAGAAATAGAAATGAACTAATTCATTTTGAAAATTTTGACTAGATAACTGAGCGATTACACCCACTTATTAGACTCTCGTTGAGAAGGTAGAGGAACCCTCAATACACTTGAGGGTATGTTCAAATATGATCAAAGTAACCCCATATTAAATGTAAAACCACAACAATATAATAAAATAATTATTGTAAAATATTATAAAACGACAAAATTTTAGCGCATTTAAGTACTAAACAGCTCAGGCGAAGTAGCATTTTTTTAAATAAAAGTTGGGTTAAAAGAAGTTTTTTTTTATAAAATTATTACTCGGGGGCTTTTGTAGTCACTAATTACACATTTTATTATCGCTGTTTAGGTTTTACATTTTTATAGCAAAATCGTTTTGTATGATCTGAAACACACTTAAGTGATTTTTATCTTTATAGTCGGTAATATTTAGTTTGCCATTTTGATATCAACACTTCTTATAACAACATCGTTATCAGTGGTTTGAAAATTTTTGTTAAAGTTTAAAAAATTTATAACTTCCAAAGAATGGGAGTCATTTGGATAATCTAATTTTTTGGGTAGCTGGTTTCATGGACTTTTTGATGTACTGTTGTGTTTTTTCTGTAGATGGGTTGTACTAATTGTACAGAGGTTCAGAAGCGGGTGCTGTAACAAATAAAAAATTTTGGACACTCCCATTCTGGATTTCTAATAGCTGTCTACCCTATAGCTCGAAACGGTTTTGCAAACCTACGTCTAGGTATTTATATAAGAGGCCAAGAAAACTGTTTTTTTACGCTTTATCCAATAATATTTTTAATCGATTGTCAATTTTAACCAACAATAGTTTTCGTAATGTTGGTAATGTAGCTATTTCAGGTAAGCGACGTCACTGATTTTTCCCCAAAAATATGTCTCTATTCGAAAATTTGAATAGAATCTGCAAGCGTGACGAAAATTCCTAGAATACAGCTGTTTGGTTCCAAACGAAACAAATACATAACCTCTTTAAGGTTTGTTGTGTGTGCTTCAAAAGTGTTTTAAAGCTCTTAATTTATTCCATTATTTGTTTGTTGTTGTGAGATGAGTAAGTTTCCTTAATTTATACCTTTTATTTAAAGTGAAACAGGCTCCAAAATAGTTCACATTGTTTTATTTGGAAACGGAACCCTGACCAATCCAAGATTTTGACGTCAGCCTTTGCTCACTTGAAGTTTGTTGTTCATTTTGTTAATAATAAATTAAAAAGATTTTTTTTAATGCCAAATTTTTTAAAATTATTGTTATCGGTCTAACTCGCAAAAGTTTACAATTTTGCATTTTATTAGAAACAACAAACAAATTGTTTTTGAAAAAACGTCTACATCATTTTATCATTTTCTCTCGGTCTCGGATTATTGACACAGTAGTAGTTTTATTGCTTGTCACTGGTGTAAAGCAGAAAACTCTTCGCTTTCCAGCAGTTTATCTAAGTGGTACTTATAACCGTTTTAATGGCTTTCGCTGAGATACCCCTAGTATAGTATTCCTTAATATGTGCTGCACGTGTCTCGGTATATTAGGCCGTCTTCAGGTAATAAAAATGTTTGTTTGGTAGCCGAGCCGAGCCGCAGAGACAACTTTGACAAATCCTTGACCATACGAAATTTATTTACAAAAAAAAAAACTGTGATTAAAAGGTCACCATTCTTAATTGATTTTAGAATAATAATATTTTTAAATTATCAAATTATTCTTTAATGTAGAGACAAACAATTTAAATCCGTGTTCGAATTGAGTTGACCTGTGGTGTCAAATTCCATTAAACTTAAGTCTCCTTCACACCTTAATATCTAATATGAGTTTTTGAGCGCCAATTGCTAAATTAATAATTGATATTTTGACAGGGTCAGTTTTTTTTACTATTTTGTTATTTATATCAAAGCTTTAGTTTATTCACTTTTGTTGCTAGGTATTAAGACGATGAACTTAAAGAATATCTTTACAATAATGAAAATATTACGCAATAGACAAGATAATAACAAATTACAATTTTTAATCGTTTTCACGTACAACTAGAATTGTTTCCTCGTCGAAGGAAGATTAAACCTTAAAAGTCATTTTATTAACAAAGTTTTACGACTGCACCCTAATCATCAATTTATATTTTTACGACTTCAGAAAATAAAATGAGTTAATGGTTTTGTATTTCGCAAATAATTTATTAATTACATAATAAAATATTATTAAAAGTTATATCTTTGATAATAAAGCAATCAAAGTAGTCAAAAAACGAATTTTGTAAACAAAATTAAATTATTTAAAAATATTTGTATTACTGAAGCTGGGGATTGGCAATGACGTCACGAAGGGACCATAAACAGAATTGCTCTTTTGAAATTTAGGGGTGTCTTCACAAAAGTAGACCTTATCAACTCTTCTAAATGATATTATATGAATTACTTATCTCAAAAGTATGGTCTACGTGTGTAATGATTAACGTTATGTGCGAGCGAGTGAATTGTCAGTGGCGTGATTTCGCGTTATTATTTACACTTTATTTATCGTTATTTAAAGGCGGTACAACTTAAGGGCACATTGACAGTCAATCAGTATTTGATAATAAATAATAGACTATAATAGGTTCTCTCATTTAAGTAGTAAATATATTTTGGGTACATTCGAGGCAACGACGCTGCTGGGTTTTGAGCGCTCGTGTAGACCATTTGAATGACTAACACACGAGCGCTGAATTACACCGATTAATTAGCTGGCCAATTGCGAGTCTCACTGGGACGCCTAAGCTCAGTAATCATTTCTAAATGCACCACAGGTCACTTAATGACGTTTATAAGTCGTAGTGGGCCTGGCTTTAGCAGATATAGGTATTGAGTTTATTTGTCCACAAAATTTGATTTTTGCCGAATTTCAAACTTGCTGAATTGGGAGGAGTTGACTTTATTACGTTTTCTAACTTGACCAATAAAACTGACACCTGATTCATTGCACTGTCTAGGAAAACAATTGAAGACGTATTGATCATTGGCCAGAAATAGGCCAATAAAGAATTTTCAATGGGATAATTACTGAAATAAAGTAAAGTAGTCGCAATATTTGATAAATAATACAGAATTTGCATTTCATCAAGTTGATTTCAAGCGCTGTGAAATCTGCTTAAAGAATAGTTATTTGTAGGTATAGCAAATTTGTTGAAGTTTGGGTGTAGGAACGCAAGTTTAGTGCTGAGATAACATTTATCTCAGCAGTAAAGTTGCGTTTTTTCTGAAATTTCAGTATGGGATATTCAACCAACAATACACAAACACTTTACGAATTATATTGTCTACTTTACGGACGATTTTTTATTTTGACATGTGAGTCCACAGAAGTGTTTCTTTAAATTGTCTTAAAGTCGATAAAGCAATAATTTTCTTTAAATCAAACTCAAACCTAGCCCTATTTTAGTGTGCTTTACGGACTCTTTTGTCTTTTTTTAGTGAAATTAATTATAACGTGTGAGCAAATCTTATTTTATGTGTGCGTATTAGTTAAGTAAAATTTCAGAAGAAAAAGCAATCTAAGAAATGAATTCTTATTAAAAGCAGAACATTTGTTAGTGTTTATTTACAATTGGTTAAGCTAATATTGCTATTGTATGTGTCTATTGTTTTCTGGTGCTTACCTACCTCAGGTAGTAATTTTTTCGCTGACTAGTTATAATAATAAACAAATTTACAAACTTAGTTATTCTTATATTTTGAGAAGTAAATCTCTCTCGGTTTAATATTTTTAAATAAAATTTTTACGTTTTTATAAATTACCTCTGTTTGCTTTTATTATTTAGAAATTGTATTAAAAATACAAAATGTTTTCTGCATTAAGTTAATTTAATGCATTTGAGTTATAGCGAGATAAATCATCTCTAACTTATTAACTTTTAAAATTAAAATGCATTACGAAGGGATCAAATTCTGTAATAAAAATATCTATCCATTAGCAGTTTTTAAAATCTGGTAAAACAAATATCTACAATTACAGTAGCGTAGTTTTTTTTTTAATTTGGTCTTAAAGTAGGCTATAACAATAAGACAAATTTTGAAAATAAAATAAGCACACATTATATTTTTATTTTTGCACATTTAATTACGTACAATTTACGGTTTTTAAATTATTAGCTAAAATTAAAGCTACATTGCTGTTGGTCTGGTAATATTTTTAAAAAAATACATCATCTGTAACGACCAACAGTCATTTTTAAAACTTAAGTCTCAGTAATTAAACAACTCGGTGATACACTTCTATCAACTAGAATAATAACCGTTGATTATCCCGTGATAATTTCTCGGTTTTGCCAATTTAAGTTACTCAGCAACCGACCTATCACTCGCTTATATAGAGCCATCGTTTCCGCTTCTAGCAAGCTTGAGAATGGAGCCTCGTCAACTTCTAGAATATCTACTTTAAGCTTCTTTGGAGTCACTTTTTAAATATATAATAATATTCTAAATACTTCTAATAGCTTCCAGTTTTGAATTTTATGACTACTAGTGTAAAAGAAACCGCTTTTTTATGGTTTCAATTTTCTAACAGCTACCTAAATTAGAAATTTTCTCGGTCGCTTGGTAGATAAATAAACTGTTTTGAAAGTTTCTAGAATGTTTGTTTGGCTTTGTTTGGCGACACACGGAGGAAATCTCTTTTAATTCTTATTTTGGGTGGCTTTGCAATCACAAAGAACAAATTTCCTTTCGTTACCGGTCTTGATTTGATTTCGTATGTCTTTTCAGAGAATAAAACATGTGAAAAAAATGAGTTCCGATGCAGTAGCGGTCGTTGTATACCAGCCCATTGGCAATGTGATCACGAACAAGACTGTAACGACGGTAGCGACGAAGATGAACATGTTTGTCGTAAGTCTCTTGACCCAATCTTTTCAAAACTTCCCCAAACCTTCTTTTTCAGAACAAAAAGTCTGCGGTGTTGATGAATTTACATGTCGTTCAGCGTCTGGCGAATGCGTTCCTTTAACCTGGATGTGCGACGATAACCCGGACTGCTCAGACGGCAGCGACGAAAAAGCCTGCAGTAAGCTTCCAACACCTTGGATCCTCCAGAAATCACCCTTCTGAAATTGTTTCAGATGAGACTTGTAGATCTGATGAATTCACTTGTAAAAACGGTAAATGTATACAGAAAAGATGGGTTTGTGATTTAGATAACGACTGTGGAGATAACTCGGATGAGAAGGATTGTCCGCCTGTCACTTGTGCCCCCGATTCCGAGTTCCAATGCGCTGAAAACTTTTGCATAACGAGCAAATGGAAGTGCGATGGGGAGTATGACTGTCCTGATGGGAAAGACGAACAAGTAAGTTTTGAAATGTCCCATTTTCGAACTCTCTAATTTCGGTTGTGTACAGGGATGTCCGAAAGTTGCAAGTAGTAGTTCGTTTTGTTTGTCAGAGGAGTATGAATGTGGAGATCATTTAACTTGTATACATAAAGGATGGCTCTGTGATGGGACAAAAGACTGTCCTGATGGCTCTGATGAGTCACCTGATAATTGCCAAAATATTACCTGTAGAGCAGATCAGTTCCAGTGCAAGGATCGCTCTTGCATTGCAGGACATTTACACTGTTCAGGACATCCGGAATGCCCAGATGGCAGCGATGAACTCAATTGTGGTAAGTTTTCTTTCTTTATTAACGACACTCTTGACAATATCTCGGTTATTAAAGTATGCAAAAAATCAAATTTAAAGCAGAAGTGGTGAACTAAAATAGAAACAAAAGATGGAGGAGATAATTTTAATGAAGTTTTCAGTAGAAACAAACACCAATTTATCATTTTTATACAGCTTATGAAACTTTAATTAATCGAGAAATAGAGTTTTTTTTAAATTTAACGTGTTGTCATTGGCACTTATCAAAAATTGATTTGATATATCGCACTGTAGACTGTACACACTCTGATTGTACATGAAGTCAGTATAAGCGACTAATGGTTACCATTGATGGATGGACACGAAGATCTGTTTTATTTTACTTACTATTTTTTATTAATTTATTATTTACGGGGTGTTCCAAATTTTACCAACACTTCCAAAATGCCACTTTCAATTTTTTGATAATTTTGACGATTTTTTAATCACCGATTTATTTTGACCTGCTACATTTGACGTGTTATTCTTTTTACATTTTTTTAATAATGTAATTTTTCTTCAAATTTAGTTTTGATAACAAATCTTTTTTTTTTATGGATTTATGAAAAAATCGTAGTTTTTGTCAAGAAAAGAAAGCTGAGTCGTTTTCAGTCCGTCTATTGGGTTATTGAAATACCTTGTTGGGTAACTTTTGTGTTAGGACAGTCACGCGCCATTTTTAATTTATAATCTAAAATCTGATTTTATTCAAAAATTAATATTTTAAAAAATAAAATTACGAATTGACTTTCTCATGCTTTTGACCATCACACAATATATCGAATAGTGCAACTTTTTTTAAATAATTTTAATGGTGTAAACAATTTTGCACTACAATCTTTTGTTTTTGAAATACGCTTTCGTAACTTTTTTATTTTTTAACTAATTTAAAAAGTAAAAACTGGTATATACTTTATAGTGATACTATAGATTTTCACGTAGAATCGGATGATATAATTAAAAGTTTTTTTATACTTTTCAATTTTTAAAATATAACACAAAGTTATTTTTTTTAAATAGAAACCATAATTAACTTGTTTTACAAATATATGAATATATTTAGATTAGGTACTAAGTTTTTTTGAAAAATAATAAAATATAAGTAAATTTTGGAAAAAACACAAAGTACGCTATGAAATAAAGCAATAATGTTTTTGTAATTGTTGAGAATGAAACAATGTTAATAAAACTACCAAGAACAAACATTTTTTTAAAGCCAATACAAATTTATTTTTAGCAAAATAATTAAATTATTTTTTCTTATTTGAATAAATTATTGAATTTTTTATAACGGATCCTACATCATTATTTACAGATTTTTTCGAAAATTATCACATTTTATATTGTTAAAGACATTATGACATTTAGAAGTTTTTACAACTAACGAATACACACAATAGAACTACCAAAAAGACTTTAACGATGTTTGACGCGATTTTTAACAAGTTATGATGGGCCTAGTTTTTCAAAAAAAAATTATTTTCGATGAAATAGTGTATAATAATTTAAACAAATGAAAAATAAACAAATAAAAGAAATTATGACAATAGAAAGAATTAAATAGCTATTACAAAAAAAAGAACACTTTGATGTTTAACCACTTTAAAATAAAATTCGGCCTTTTACAATCAAAAATTTTATAAGCAAAAATTTTTTTTTATTAATGTCACTTTACACTAGATACAAAAAAAAACATTTTGCTTTTGTTTACAGAGCTTACTTAGTTTTTTCAAAATTCTTCTGGTCGAAATTGTAGCTTTTTTTCAAAAAGTAGATCGTAAACAGATTTTTTTAACAAAGTTGATTTTTTCAGAAATTTAGTTGATACCACTGCTATAAATTATTGTAAAGAGAAAAAAAAATACGATTATTTTGATGCTTTCGCCAACTGTAATTTCTATTTTAAAAAATGTAAATTATGACATTAATTTGATTCTAGTTAGAAATCAGTAGTAGTACTGTCTTTTTCTTTTTAAATTAATAAACAAATAACAAGCTTTTTTTGGGAAATTAAACTCTCTAGAAAAAAAGGTCTCTTACGAGTATTTTATGATGAATTAACTCTTGCAAAAGTTATTCGAGTTCAAAATTGAAATTATAGTAAATTTTAAAAGATCATTTTATTTCCTATAGTGTCATGTCATTAAATAATACAAAATTACAACATTTTAATTATTAACGCTCTTCTGAATACGTTTTTTAAAGAAAAATTGCCTAAATTTGCACTATTAAATCTGTCTCAAAAAAGTAGCACCAAAGTATACATTATTCGTTTCTTTTTGTGATGATCGGAAATATGAGAATCCTATGAAAAGCGCCGATTCTCTAGGCTAATTTCTTATTTTCCGAAAAGAAATACATAAGGTAAGAAAATGGAGTGGAGGTAAAACTTGGGACCGAGCTTGGGACTTGTTTTGACAAACTGTAATTTTTGCATCAGCTATTATCTTTTAATTTTTTAATTCATTTCTTACTCACTTTTCTTAATTTTTATGAAAAGTCCCGTCCAGCAGTAGTCGAAATCACTAATTCTAATTTTGTCGTTTGAATTTACGTGACGCTATATTTGGACAGTTTTCGTGAACTTTTTCAGTCAAAATGGGCACTAATTTAGCATTAATTATTTTGTGCAGTGTTTTAGTTACAGTTTTTTGTGTTTAACGACCCACTCGGTCATGAAAATTTAATGTTTATAGTGTGTTTACGACGTTTATGGCAGCGGCAATTTTGGCGTCAAATTTAAAAAAAAAACTCTTGATTTTGGGTCAATAGTAAATTTTTGCACATTTAAAATTAATTTTAGGGGTTTAGTTTTGTTTATTCTTCTACAAAATAGAACAAGTTTAAAGTAAATAATTTAAAATAAAACATTAATGAGTTTATTCAAAGAAATGATGTATAAGATATGATATGACTATTTAATTCTCGCAAACGTCAACATAATTTAATTTAATGCTTTAATTATATTTATAATAAGAAATGTTAACGTTAAATTATGTAGTTAATAAACTCACTTACGTAAAAGATTAACAAAACTATACCTACCTTGCGTAATACAGTTAATTTCTGTACATTTGAAATAAGTAAAAGACGAAATTTATTATGTAAAGTGTTTTATAGTTTTAAATATTTTCAAATGAATTTGTGATGATAGAACGAAATTTATTAAAACAGAGAGCGTTATCTCCTGGCAAAAAGTAATTATTCTGATCACGTGAACCCAAAATAATACAGCTATTGCTCAATTGTGCATCACGTGAGCTTAAACTCCAAATTGTATTTAACATTTGAATGGACATATTTGTTTTATGCAAATTTACCAAATGAATTATTTAACTTTTTAACCTAAAGAACACCTATAAGATTTTTTTAATAATCTTTTTATTATATAGATTTTTACACTGAAAATAAACATAAAGTCGCGGCAATAGGGCTAGTTAGTGACCTTAGAATGTGACTTTTTTTAGTAGCCAATTGCACCTGTAAGGTGTACACTTATTTTGTCGTAGCCGTAGCTACCCTATTTTTTAGCTATTGAGAGTTGGCTTCAGTTAGGCGTAAATGAAAAAAAATATAATATCGCAATAAAAGCGAAGAAACAAAGTCATTATTTCACGAGGGGTGGACACAGGTAGATCTCCTAGGATTTCTAGTAGATTTGAGGATTTTTAGGAATTTACATAGGATTTTCAGGGATTTCCAAGGGATTTTTTAAAAAAAATTGGGAAATTTTTATACATTTTGCTTGATCTGCGCATGCGCAAGCAATTTGCACACTGTCGGCGCGTGCGCAGTCGATTTGCACATGCGCACTAATGCACATAATTGAATAAACTACAAATACGAGTTACAACATAATAATAATAATAATATTAATAATCATAATAACAAAATTGATGATCAAAAATAATTATGAATTGAATATTTTAAAGAGTTCTGAAAGTATTTTCTAGGAATTTTTGGTAAATTTTTTTTGGTCAAAAGAATTTCTGGTGTACATTTTTTTAAGACGTGTTCACCTCTCATTACTTTATTTGTAAACACTACAACTGTAAATGTGATAAGAATTAATAAATTATTGACATTTCTGACAGCCACACTTTGAACTTTTAAAAGTGCCACATTAAAAAATATGGGGATTTTTTTTGTCTCATTCAGTTAACATTAATTGAAGAGAGAAAAAAGACTGTCCTGGGGAAATTCCCAAACTACATGTCTTTGATAACGATATATTTTTCCCAAAAGGCAAATGTCTTTTCTGAAATTTTGATGTGAAAATTAAAAAATTCAAAATGACGGACTTAACAAGAAATTTGATAAATTGAAGGTTGAAAAAGTATACAGTTTTGTTGTTTTGTCTAATATTATCTGAAATAAAAACATTTTTATCTATATAATAGTCGACAATATTTAATCTCTCATTTTATAATTTCTATTAGAAAATCAGCTTCAATTATTTTAAAAATGCTTAAGTGTAGAGATTCATATTATTATTGTCTGCAATATTATCATTGTTATATTTATACATATACCTATTATATATTATATTAATACCGCTATTTTGATTGTTACATTTGTTATCACAAAAGCGTGATCAGTGATCTGAAACACACCTACATAATTGTACAGTTTCAAGCTATTTTTGTTCAGAATTGTCTGAAATATTTTTAGCTCTATAATCGGTCATATTAAGTCGACTACTTAAATTTGTAATTTTTATAACAAAATTGTAATCAGTGATTTCGTCGTATTTTGGATCTGCCATTTTCAACTTTTTAATTTTCACATGAAAATCGTAATTAGGGTTTTCAAGCACCCGAGTACTCGCTTTGATGGAATTTCGTACATTAGTTAAATATTTTCCGAAATATTGATTTTGTAAAATAAATTTTGTTTATTTTGTTAATAAAAATTCGAGCGGCAAGGTTTATAGGTCACTTTTAATCCTTAAAGCTCATTAAAACGTTCAAAAAAAAACGGATAATCGGTTTAATCCTCCCAAAGTTCTAAATTTTGCATTTTTAGCAAGTAATTTGACACGACTATACATACAATCATGTGAAATATCAAAATACCAACGCCATTTAGACCTAAATGTCGTTTAACATTTTTAAATTTTATTTTTTCAAGAAGAAAGTAATTACTCAAAATATAGTGCAGTCAATTATATAATTTAGAAGTAGTAATTGGTGCATGTCTTTGATAACATCATATTTTTCTCAAATGTCAAATGCTCTATTATGGAGCTATTTCAGAAACAGAAACGTTATCGTTAGTCTATAATGTTGATAAGTTGACGTCATTTAATTAGACATTTGATGTTTGAAAAAAATGCGCTGTTATCAAAGCAACCTGTAATCTAAAGAATAAAAACCACATAATGCTCTATGTTTCAAAACTGCAACGTGACCTGCTGAACCTTTAAATAGCAAATTATATTTTTCTTGTATTTTTTAAGGGAAATACAGGATTTTTTTTTCAGAAAAAAGTTATGGTCATATAGTATATTTAAAAGTCTTTTTGGTTATTTGGACTTAAAATGACATTATTTAGAGAATTTTGGACCAAGTGACCTCAAACTCTAAATTGACATTTGGAATGATCAAGTAGTGTCTCACTCATCCAAACTATTGAAGTAACTAAATTACTAAAACTCCCTTTTTCCTGTTTTTATTTGGTTACTTATTATTGCCGGTTTTAGATTAACAAGGCGACATCTAGAAGCCTACAAAACTACTGAAAAACATACTTTTTTAGAATTTTTTATACGTTACGTATCAGAAGACGTATTAGGTACTCTAAACGTTAGATACTTGTGTTCATATTAAAGTATAAAAAAGAATAAAATAGTTTGACAGGAGTTAGTCTAAAACTTTCAGATTATCAACAGTTTTTCACTAATGAAGCGAGCACTCAACTATGACATTAGGAATGAACGAGACTATACGTTAAATTCATATTTTTTAGTGTTTTGTGACATAAGTATTACATAAATTACAACAATTGTGTCATTATCTGTTGTCAGCATTAGTTCTTAAACATTTCCTTGGTTTTCTGTTTTAATATCTGAAATAATTCGGAATGCAATGCCAAAAATCTGAATTTAAAATCAAAATTACAATATACTGAAAAAATATTAGCTGCCAAACAGCTCTAGTTTACGGGCAACTCAAACTCTTTGCTGTATTTGCTGCTCCAACTATTTTCTCTGCCTGTCTCACTTACTAACTCCTGTCGGAAACTGTTTCTGCTTGTGTAGGTTGAACCAAATTTTCGAAGTTTTTAGGTATTAACCAAAACGCTGTAGCTGTTTCTCAAAGTTTCTATTTTGTTTTCTTTTTGATTTTTTGGTTCTTGTAAAAGCTTATGTAAAAACCACTTATATATAATTACGTATTTTTTCCAAAAAAGAAACGCGTATTTGACAGCCATTTCTGCCACGCGCAGGTTGTTGTCTAAGCTTAGTAACTTTGACTTTATTATATCTCCATAACTCTACAAAAAGCAGCAAACTAACTGACTAACAACGTATGGGGCTGTTGCTGTTTAACAGTCACAACAACACAAAACAATTGAAACAGACGGCAACAGTCGGTAAAACAGAACGCAATACGCATCTTTATTCAAATTGTGCCTTCATTAATTAATAAACATTTTATTGATTTGTTTGTCTAAATAATATAATTACGCATATTTTACATTCTGGTTATCTACTGAAAAAAATCTCATTTTATATAAACCTTAGGGTGACGTATTAAAAAACAAAAAAAAAATTAATGCACTCTTCCATTTCCGTAAAACATTTTAGACGGTAATCCTACATTTTCCAACGGAAATATTTTACAGATTTTTTTCCTGTTTGTCAAAACTCAGATTATGACTGATAACACAAAGAAAATATCAAAAAATGAAATTTTGAAATATTTTATAATTGCATGAAAACAGTACTATTTTTTATGAATAACTTAAAGAAATTACTTATTATTTTATAACGGTTTTAATCGAGCACAATTCTCAAGGATGTGTTGTTTTGATGAGGAGTAAATACTCTGAAATTGGTCTCCAGTTTCCTGGTGTTCGGCTGGAGATTGTTTACTACTTATTATTAAAATAGAAATAAATAAAGTTGATAATTTGTGGGTGTTATTTGAGGATTATTTGTCAGGTTCCCCGGCGCCGAAATGCGACCCTAAGACGGAGTTCGATTGTGGTGGAGGTAATTGCATACCTCTATCCCAAGTTTGCGATAAGCGTCAGCATTGTCCTGATGGTGAGGACGAGCCAGTTGGTCGATGTGGGATTAATGAATGTAATGAAAATAATGGAGGTTGCACCCAGCGTTGTGTGGACACTCCGTCGTCATTTTATTGCGACTGTAACCGTGGTTACAAACTTGTGGACAATAGAACGTGTAAAGGTAGGTTTCTGTGCGAATGATCAAATAGGGAACTAAAATAGCGAAATTGTAGATATCAATGAGTGCGAGATACCGGGCAGTTGTTCGCAGATTTGTATAAATGATAAAGGCGGGTTCAAATGCGATTGCCAGACTGGGTATATGCGCGATCCTCGAGATTTGACCAAATGTAAAGCCATCGAAGGGCACGCCTCTTTGCTTTTTGCCCGAAGGAGAGACATCCGGAAGATTTCTTTAGATCATCACGAAATGACCAGTATTGTGAATGAAACCAATTCAGCTACAGCTCTTGATTTCGTTTTTCGTACCGGAATGATATTCTGGAGTGACGTTACGGACAAAAAGATATACAAAGCACCGATTGATGAAGGAAATGAGAGGTCTGTCGTGATCAGTAATGATATAACAACTTCAGACGGCCTCGCGGTTGACTGGATCTACAACCACATTTATTGGACAGACACCGGGAAGAATACAATAGAATTGGCGAATTTCGATGGGAAAATGCGTAAAGTTTTAATCAAAGACGAATTAGAAGAACCAAGAGCGCTTGCGCTTAATCCTTTAGAAGGTTGGATGTTCTGGACTGACTGGGGAAGTGATCCAAAAATTGAAAGATCGGGAATGGATGGATCACACAGACAAGCTATTGTTACTTATGACGTTAAATGGCCCAATGGATTGACTTTGGATTTAGTCAAAAAACGAGTCTATTGGGTCGATGCTAAGCTAAATGTGATTTCCTCATGTGATTATAACGGAAGGAACAGACGACTTATACTTTTCTCACCAGACTCTCTAAGACATCCATTTTCCATCACTACGTTCGAAGATTGGGTCTATTGGACTGACTGGGATAAAGCCGCAGTTTTCAAAGCCAACAAATTTACCGGAAGTGACGTACAGCCTGTTACAGCCACCGCAATGGTAAGTCTCTATCACAATACACATTATCTCTAAAATAAAATCTAAAAATTTGATCTAAATTTACGTTACAAGATTTAAAAGACCTCGCTACCGAAATCACAGACCTTCTTCATAGTTTTGCAGTCTCTCTAACAACCGTACTTCTCAGATACCTACAAACATCTGAAAGAGAAAATTCTCTATTTGCAGATACGTAATAGGTGATAGTAGAAATCAATTCAAAGTCTATCAAATTATTTTAACAAATAACGAAATGATAAGGGTAGGACTATGCATTGAGTTCTTCAAATAAGATATCCGAGAGACTTTGTAAAATAAATTAAAATTTTTTTTTGATAAATCGGATTAATACCACGATCGCAAAACTATGAATTGGACACTCCGTAGTGGATTTCGAAAGCGAGGCTTTTTAACTAGTAGCAGCTCCTACTTCTGTAGCGTTTCTATGAAAACGCCGAAACGCGTAGTTCTTTGATTTAAAGGGAGCTTAAATCACTGCACAAAAATTTTGATGGAATGGCTATTTGGCCAGTAATTTAATCCGCGAAGTTAGCGTTGGTGCTAATAATTTTTAGTAAATTGTTACACGAATTAAGAAATCTTGCCATTAGAAATTTAAAATTGTTTTTTAAAAGAGCTTAAAACCGTAGGAAGTTGTATTACCGTGAAACAAAAACTGATTTCAAAGTCTTTTTTTTAATAAAAATTAAAAGTTGATAACAAAAAACAGTATGATATGACATAAGGAAAAGTGTCTAATTTACGATGTCAAAAACAGAATTTTTTTGGTAAATAAATGACAGATCTGGATGTGTAAAACTAATGCTCTGTTAAAAAAAATTGTTAGCTTGATATTGTAAACATTTGTTTTTATTACTTTTCTACACTACTAGGGCAAACGCCTTCATTACTTTTAAAAAATATCTCGTTTAAATCTTGACCGAATTGAATCAAAAAATTAAGAAATATTTTGGAAACCTGTAGGTTTATTAAATTCATTTTTTAAATAACTTACTTAGAATTTGTGAAGCCGAAATTGTACAAAGTGACTCATTTTAGATACCTAGTTTTCAAAGGCTTCTTATGCTCTACAGTACCTAAATTAAAAATTACGTCGTTAAAAATTAAATTTTTTGGGCTTCCTTCTAAAAAGCTTCCTTATGATGAGAAAACAGTAGGCTTTTTTTTAACCAAAACAACACGTGCCTCAAGACGATCTAAGCTAATTTTTTGGTGAAATCATGAAAAATACATTTTTATTCGAAATATAAACAATTTGAAAACCGAAATAAATAAAATCGCAAAAACAAAGTACAATTTCAAAATTTTTAAAAGATTTTAAAGTTTTTATGCAGCTATTAGGTAGTTGAACTTTATTACTGAAAATAGTAATAATAACGACGTTTCATTGTCAATAATTTTCAAATGTCAAAAAACATTATAATGACATATTTAATAAGATATTTAAAAAAAATTATTTTACAAAAAATTAACTTTGATCGTCTTGGGGTACGTGTGGTTTGATCTAAAAATATTGCCTAGGGTGTTTTAATCATAAGGAAGCTTTTTAGGGGGCGGCCCAAAAAATTTAATTTTTAACGACCATTCTACTCTACAGTTTTGCTCTACCATCTTTTATTGTCGGGATTTTTGATTTTTGTCTAATTTGTTAGTCCCGTAACTACTACTATAAAACGATGTTACTAAAAGTTTTTTTATACCTTATAGTTTTTGACAAACTAAAATTACATTTTTTAAATAGAATTACCGTTGGCTGTGACTTTTTTCTAAATTTTTTGAAAAATAATTAACTTTAGACTTTTTGAAAAAACACAAATTAGGCTCTGTAAAATAGCAAAAAAATGGGTTTTTCAATCACTTAGTTTAAAACAATAATAATGAAGATAACCAAGAACAGACATTTATTTAAAAAAATACAAGAAATATATGTATTTTTTTAAAAAAGTAATAATTTTTTTTTTGAATAATTTTTTGTATATTTTATAACAGATGTTCTAGAGTTATTTAACAGGGTTTTTCGGAAGTGATTTTTTTTATATTGCAAATAAATGTAGTTATTATTACTCGTATATTAATTAAAAGTTTTGACAAGCACCAAGTATAGACATAACACAATCATTAAAAGAATCTGAATAGTGGTTCCGGAATTACAAGTTTTTAGTCACTTATGATGGGTCTAATTAAAAAAAATAAATAAAAAAATATAAAAATTCAAAAAAAAGGCTTACTTGTTTGGAATCGCTCTATTTAACGCTAATGCCGAATATGGATCTTCTTTATTTATTTCAATTGACTAGATTGTTTAAAATTAATTATTATTATTATTATTATTATTATTATTATAGAGTGCGATCGGGCTGAGGAAGTACCTGTTTAGCCCGCGCCCATAATACGATGTCAAAAATATGTAACCATTTTATTAGAGCCCAGTATAAGTGTCATACCTTGCTTTAAAAATAGCAGTAGACTCACTCGTGACTATTTGCTGGGGTAGAGAATTCCACTTATCGAAAGCTCTGTTAGAGATAAACGTCTGCCTAGGGGTCGTTTGAAATTTATTTTTCAAAAGTTTAAAACAATGTCCCCTTGTGCGACTATTCAGCTTCAGCGGGAACAGGTGCTTAATCGGGGATCCGGCGTTTGTGAGAGCTTGATAAACTGTAATCATGTCACCTCTAATACGTCTATCTGTCAACTGAGGCAACTTCATAATTGCTAGACGCCGGGGGTAATGAGGACGAAAGCGCCCAAAAGGTGACCTTGTAGCACGACGTTGTACGTTTTCCAAGAGTGTTATGTCTCTCTGGAAAGTGGGTACCCAGACGCTGTTGGCAAACTCAAGAATTGGTCGAATATATGCCTTATAGAGTTTAACAAAAGTGCTAATATCAGGTTTGCAGAACGTTCTTTGTAAAATATACAGAGTCTTATTAGCTCTCTTAACGACGATGCTAATGTGTTCGGACCAAGTTAGAGATGACGTGATTAAAACACCTAGGTCGCGACAAGATTGCGACTTGGACAATTCCTCCCCGTTTATGCTGTAAGTTTGTTTAGGATTTTTGCCGCCAATATAAAGAATGGTGCATTTGTCAACGTTTAGTGGAAGCAGCCATTTACGGGACCACTCATAAATCGTTGATAGGTCATGTGCCAGGTCTAGATGATTGGTGCTAGTGTTGTAAACCTTAATGTCGTCAGCATACATTACACACTTGGATCGCAGCTGACATGGAATGTCTGCCGTGTACAATATAAACAACAACGGACCAAGTACGGATCCCTGTGGAACGCCACTCAACACTGGTCTTGGAGTGCTTAAGGTATTTCCTACTCTGACTCTAAAACTGCGATCAGAGAGAAAAGACTCTATCCAGTGGAGAAGTTTACCTCGTACACCATAATGTTCTAGTTTAGAAAGAAGGCGATGCTTGGGTACACGGTCAAATGCCTTGGAGAAGTCTAGGTAGGCTACATCTACAGGCTGCCCAGAGTCAATATACTGTGTCCAGTCCGCAAGACAACAAAGCAGGTTGGTAGTAATGGATTTCGAGGGTACAAAACCATGCTGATTAGTTGGTATTAGAAGATGACGGTTGGAGAACTCAATTATTTGGTCATAAATTATCGATTCCATCAATTTAGCTACAATGGAGGTTAGACTTATAGGTCTGTAATTGGACGGAACAAATTTGTCGCCTTTCTTGTAAATTGGTTTAACTACTGCCGATTTCCAGTCAAGGGGCAAAACCCCAGATAGAAAGGATTGCTCCATGACGGTACTAATAGGTTTAGCTAGATGAGTAGCACATCTCTTCAATAAAGTAGCGGTAATATTGTCTGGACCAGGTGATTTGTTAATCTTTAATTTTTTTAGTTTTTCTAAGACAGAGTTTTCAGAAAAAGAAATAGTATCTATGTATACGTTATTAGGTGCATGATGAATTGTTGGAAATTGCAGTGTTGATTCAATAGTATAATTAGCCGCAAAGCAATCAGCAAACATGTTTGCAACAGAATTATTGTCACTCTCAATACGTCCACCGTTGTCGCGCAAACTAGGTGTTTTAACTGGTCCCGATAAATTACTTCGGACATATTTATAGAGGCACTTTGTATCTTTCTTTTCTATAATGCGCTTTTCGTATTCAGTCCTAGCATTTCTAATAATGGAGGCGAGTCTGTTGGAGTATGTTCTGTGCGCTTTATAATCTCTTACATTCTCTGTGCGTTTGTAGGTTCGCCAAAGTGACCTCTTTCTTTTTACAAGTTTTAAGATATTATGATCAATCCAGGGCTTTGTTGACGATTTTTTTGTACAAATCATGCGAGAGCATTCAGATACAATACCCTGAAGAATCGATTTAAAACACGTCCAGTTACTCTCGGCTGAAGATTCTGATAATGCACATTCCCAACTCACATATGAAAGACGTTGAATTACTTTGTCATAATCAATTATAACCTTCTCAGACATTAAAGTTTTAGTACGGGGAACAAAACCAATTTGCAACTCAACCTTTAATGTTATGTGATCAGATTTATCAATTGGATCAAGAAATTCGACGTTCGAAAGTAAACTCTCATCTGACGTTAAGATTAGATCAAGAACGGACGGTCTTTGAGTGGCTCTGTAGCGAGTGGGTTGACAGATAATTTGTGATAAATGGCTGTTAGTTAGTAAATCTATCAGTATCTGGGATGCATTAGATACAGTAGAAGAGAGATTTAGGGGCCAAGTAATGTCGGGCATATTGAAATCACCAAATATGATGATCTTGTCATAATTGTCGGCAATTTTGGAAATTGTATTAAAAAGTTTGATATCATCCCCAATTAGCGAACTGGGAGGTCTATATACACAAGCTAGGATAAACGAAAAGTTTTTGCAGTAAGCTTTCAAAAAAAGAGCATCAATACCTCCAGTATTAACGTGAACTTCAGTTAACTCAAATCTGGCTGCTATTTCATCTAACACATAAATGCACACGCCACCACCCCTTTTACAAACACGATCTTTTCTAAACAATGTATAGCCATCCAGAGCCACAACGGAGTCCGAAATGTCAGAGGTCAACCATGTCTCAGTCAATAAGAGGAAAGTAGGTTTTTCAAGAGATATATAGACTGATAAATTATTGTGCTTTGATAAGAGCGATGCAATATTAGTATAAACAATTGGACTAACAAAATAATGTTGGGATATATTACTATTTATACAGTTGAAATTGAATGAAATAATGAGATGAAACTAGTTTGATTTTTCAATACCTTTCTTTAGCTTTCGTTGGATTTTTTTACACTTATTTTTTATACTTCTATGTTTAACTGTAGGCACGATATCATACAACATAGAAATTATCTCTTGTACGTCATCAGTATATTCCTTGGCAAGTTCAAAAATATTTTCGCGTCCGGCGGCTTTTTCCATAAATTGTACTATCTCGTTAAAACTAAGCGGATACTGAGCATTGTCTATCATTTCTTTGGCTGGTGTCAGTAAATCTACCATTGGAGTTAAGCTTTCGGTTGAGTCGGATGATTTTTTCTTTTTGGATTTTGCTTCGTCACCATGAATCACGGCGGAGGAAGCAGCATCCAGAATAGTGGAATTTTCAGACATCGTATCTACTTCTAGTAGTGATTCTGTTGACAACTGTCGTTTGGAACTGATTTCAGGAATAGATTCATTGGTTATCTTGGAGTTGGTGGCTACAATTTCTTTGATAGCGTTTGGACATTCATTCGCAAAGTGCCCAGTCTGTTTACATTTAAAGCAGGCATCGTCGTAAGTCAGGTATATTCTATAATTAGTATTTTCCCATTTAAAGACCATCGAATCAGGAAGCGAGATAGAGTCATCAGGTTGAACGTAAATTTGTCGCCGAGAACCCATAATATGGGTAAATCGGTCACCGTTAACACTGGCTTTAAGAAAAGACATCTGTGAAACCGTCGAGAAACCCAAAGTATCTTTGATCAGACCCTAAAAAATCGAATGGGGTATAGAAGGGCAAACATTCGAAAGAATAATACGGCGGGCTGGATTGATTAAGCGACGCAATATAACGGCTTTTTCTTTAATAACAATTGAGGAGTGTTCGGATACTATTTTATCAACAAGTGTTTTGGAGGCCAAATAAATACAAACACGATTATTTGACATACGCAAAGCAAAAATAATATCCTTATCCGCGACTATTTCAGCAATAGCCTCGACATAATCAGTGAGGGTCAAACCATCTATAGTATTAGCTACTATAGCTTGTTCTCGGGACGGAAAATGGGGCGAAGACGCCGCCATTCTCGGTCTTTTAATAAAACGCTAGCACTCGATGAGAAATCGAGTGCTGCGAGCACTGTGAACCCAATAAGAAGTTATCGCCTATGAGAAAAACCGTTGCGATAAAACTATACGTTAGAAATTCACGACAATTGACCGATAAACGATCAAATTGCGACTTTGCGACTAAGGGATGTTCTGGTGTTTATGGAAAAACAATGGCATCAGATTCCGCAGCAAGTTTGCTTTAGTACAAGATTTTAAAAACGGCGAGATCTCACCAAAATTTATCACAAGTAAGGAGGGACGGAAAGAAACACTTTCACCCATCACTCACAACTTTATGTTATAATGTTTATTTTATTTTTAATTAATTTCAAATTTCCCGCAAAAAATTGGGAAAGAATGACGCATCAGATCATCAGAAGTCTATTGATCTTTCTCTATGGTTTAAAGCTATTTCAAGCACTGACGTCTATATTTCCCGCTTTTTTTAAATTAAATGCATTAGGAATATTCCACTATTATTTTAATGCATGTTAGCGTCAAAAAAGACAGTCATTTTTTGCAATTAGGGAGTAATAAATGTTAATTTATGACATATATTATTTATTAAGTAATAAATTTTAGAACAATACGTAAATTTGACTAAACCTGTCACCAATTGGTTTGTTTGTCTAAACAAGAAGCATCTGTATTATAGGGTCACTTTTTAATGTTTAAAAATGTATTACTTAAATTAGAGTAGTCTTATAAGCAGACTACTAATAACATACATCTGTTAACAGATGCAATAACATAATAACTGTTAACAGATGTAACAGTATTAACAGATGTAACAAATAATAACAGATTTGTTATTAAGAAGTAAAGAATGATAATTTACACTATACATTAAAAATAATTCGTTTTTAGATTCAAAACCCTATGGTAATCCACGTTTACCACCCCTACCGCCAGCCGGATGGTGAAAACCATTGTCAAGCAGTAAATGGGCATTGTTCTCATCTTTGTTTACCTGCCCCTCAAATAAATACAAAATCGCCACGCATTTCGTGTGCTTGTCCTGAAAATTTAAGGATGTTAAAAGACGGATTAACATGTGTTCAAGATGGTAAGTTTCAGTCCCTAGTTTTGTATATAATTTTGATTTGATTTGTTTTATTTATTTTTGTTGTATTTATTTAACAGAAACTATTACGACCACCGTAAATTCTATTACTTATACAGATTATTCATCAATGTCAGATTTTATGACAGAAAGTGAGTACAGAAAGTTTGTTTTCAAGTTTTTGGTTGTTGGTGATGGTCTTTTTTCGACACTTTCTGCTTGTTTGTTTTATGGCTTCTTTCTTTTCTGTCTTTTCTTTAATGTTTTATTTATAATTTTTTCGTTCTAATTTGGAGTTATTGTAGGTACAACAAATAAATCACATACAACAAATGTAATGCCGGAAAGTTCCGATGATGGCGCTGTAGCTATCATAGCAATAGGGATATCTTTTGCTGTTATAGTCATAGTCGCTGGAGTAAGTCAATTATTTAAGATGACAATTTTGTTTCTATCATTATTTTTTGTAGGTTGTGTATTTCTTCTATAGAAAATACTCAAAACGTAATACAACATCTATGAATTTCGATAATCCTGTTTATCGCAAAACAACAGAAGATCAATTTTCCTTAGAGAAAAATCAATTTCCACCATCCCGGCCGTATTTAAGTACAGTTGGTGAAGAGGTAAGAGCACTTACGTTGGATTATAATAACATAACATCCAGATAATCAGTCCATTAATTGAATTTTTAACATATTCAGTATTCATGTGTTGCATGAAAATTTTCATTCATATTTATTTTATATCATTAAAGAACTGAAACAACATTGTTTATTTTTGACATGAAATACAGTTTCGTACAAAGGCATGCTCAAATCAAAGTGAATTACTGACTAGGTTAAAATAAGTGAAGATTTAACACTCTAAGACTTGAAAGTGTTAATAGCATAACATTTTTACTAATAGGTAATATATTCTTGTCCATCAGTATTAGCTTCTAATTGGATTGCAAACTAATATTTTTGTAATCAACTTTATTGATAAAAACGCTGTGCCAACATAAAAATAGCTTATTTTAAGCTATGTTAATTAACTACTACACCTTCTATAACATTTGTAGTTAACTTTATGTATGTGTGCTTTAACTTGTTGTATTGTTGTATATATAAATATATAAAAACAGTCCGTTAGTTGTAACTCTTTAATATTATATCACCTACTTGTTTAAAGAAAACATTTGCTTTTAAAGCAAATGATTTCTTTTATAAGGAATTGTACGTCACTTTAACCATTACATCATTCAGATATCGTTAGTATTTTTTGTTTTGTTTCACGCGTCATGAATTCGATACTTGGTGAGTATCTTCATCTGTAGATTCCTGTTAGACAGATGTTAAATCTACTTAAAACAAATTTTAATCACATACAGTTCATCTAAAAGCAACATCTGTTAATAACAGTTGTGACATCTGTTAAGATAAATTAAACAGTTGTGTCATCTGTTAATAACAGTTGTTGCATCTGTTAATGAGTAAAATATAACAGAACTGTAGGGCAGAACACTTGGTTTCATATTTTTGAGTCGCCTGTATAGATTTAACACTAGATTATCCAATAATGAAGCTTCGTCTGACGCAGGAATATAAAATAATAACATAAAAACTAAATTAAAACTTGAATAAAACATACATTTAAACCCAGACAAGGTTTTATTTTTGGATCGCAAGTCATTAATCGGATTTATTTTAATGATTTGTGATTTTTGTTTGTTTTGCATCTGTTCATTAGTTAGGATTAGCTTGTCTTTGAATCGATTTTGTGTATGTTTTGTTACTAAAATGTTATTTTGTGTTTCAGGCTCAACAGCCTCTAACAGGTGCCAACCCAAATGACAATGTTTAAACAGTGAAATTTTTTTACTCAAAGTGCTCAATTACAGTGAAATTAAAGACTTAAAGTTAATTTGAAAAAGTCATCCTTTTTTGTATAGATGTGTATTTGCTGTAGCATCGTAAAAAAGAACATTAGTGTGTTGTTAAAATTCCAGTTTCGTGTTAACCAACAGACTGAACTTAGTTAATTCATGGTAACATATGATGAGTAACACTTTGTCAAAATTTTTTTCCTAACTTATTTGTGATCTCAGTGGAAAATGGGATTTTAACGATTAGGATGAAAGTGAGTGAGATTTGAGAGGTATGGTTAATTTGTCCAAAGAATCGTATTAGCAATTAATCTAAGCCAATTGTAATTTTTAATAGTCATATTCTCTCCAATGTTAAGTTTTTTTCAAATTCGTACCTCGATATTTTATTTATCTATTTTCATTGCTCATGTTTGTATATATTGAATTTTTTAGAAATGTTTGTATTGTTAAATTATTTATTACATTACAATGTTAAGCTTGTAAACTATATTTTACTGCGAGAAATCAAAATGTAAAAAGTTGTATATTTCAGTCATAAAACATATACTAATATAGCTCTAAAATTCTGTGATTATATTGTTTGTATTCCTTTTCAATTTTCTAGGAATTTACATTTTTACTGTCTAGATTATTTATCACATCTTAACTTTTGTTTTATTTGTGTAATTATTAAAATTTAAATATATGTACAATATAATATATAAACACTCGACTTATTTTTAAAAACCTCACCATCTTTCTTATTCCATTATTTTCCAAAAAATAAATGAAATTTGTTATATTGAAATAAAAACATGATAGTCCAAGATCCCAGGGCCGCCAGACCTTACTTATTTTCTGATAAACAAAATGTGTACGATAGAATAGTATTAGTATCTACTATTAATTTCTCAGGGCCAATTCTCAGATACTAGGTGCCTCAGGTAAATGAAAATATATACTTACTTTACTTAAAGTCTTAAGGGCCTAATTCTAAATCAGATTCACGCCTGTGTAATTTGAGTTGCTAGGGGCAACGTCGTAACTTTACTATACTCTTTATATTAGATGGCGTAACGTTGCGCTACTCCGATGGAGTAGCGTAGTGATTTAAAATTCCAGCATAAGTCTATTATTATAGTAACAAAAAATCAAAACCGTCTTATAAAGTTTTTGTGTTGTAGTTTATAAATAATTTAGTGTACTTCTGTTGTTGTTATTAACCAACTGAAGTTGTTTAATAAAGATTTTAGAATTTTTATTACTTTTTATCACAACGGTTTTTAATAATTAACAACGAGTAACAAAGGTAACAAACTATGTTTGCTACGTAGCTTGCTACTCGTAGCAAACGTATCAAATTGTAGTTATTTTTTACCCAACCCTGATTTTCTCAACTAGTATTAAATACCAACGCCTGTAAGGTGGAAGGCAGTTTTGATAACATTTTTTTTAACAATGTATTTAAACAAAATTTCGGGTGTTCATGATATTTATTATTTACGTTTTATTTATTTATTCCTAGTACGACAACAAACTCGTAATGTGTACTACAAAATAAAAATAAAAATAAGAAAAAATACATTAATTTTTATTGTTAAATTATTAATTATTTAAATAAATTATTTTTTGTAACTTTTTTAAAGATCTGTTATTATCTGTTTAACATGCATAACTTAAATTAACCAAACATTTTGTAGGTTGGACGAAAATCAACGATAATATTCGGTAATGTTTATTTTTTTTATTGAAAATTTATAAAGTTAATATTAAAACAGTTGACACAACATTTCTTTTAAAAAGCTTGTTTTTAAAAAAAATCAAGAACGAATTTTATAAAAAAAACAAAAATGTTGCTATATGTAGTTATCTTCAAAATTTAGACAAAAAAATTTTAAACATTGTCTCAGGTAGCATCTTCCTAACCATTTAATGCCTATATTTTGTTTTTTCAAAATTCTTTATAATTTAGCCAAAAAACGGCCCGTTCCATACATTTGGGCCACCTGTATATTATTTATACCCCTCATGGGGTTGCAGCGTATTCTGTGTTGTATAACTAGGGCTAAGAATTTGACTTGTATAATGGGTTGCCTAATCCTGGGCTAACAAAATACACTTGTAAAAATTTTTGAATAAATAAATTTATTCAATTTCAGCTGTTTTACTCTTCCTTGATACACAGTACTTAAACAACAAACCAACAAACACAAAACACAACGTAGAGTCCAAATAACAAAATTCATAGATGATCATTCAAAAATCTAATTTTTGGAAAAGCCAGGCCTTAAAAGTGTCACATATAGTTACGTATTTTTTTGTTTTAAAATTTATTATTTGATTATAATATACAATTGTTATAAAATCATAAAAGTTTAAAGTAAATTTAATTTATCCTTGACACATTTACCGATTCAACGTTCTCGGATTTCTATAATCCCGTACTTGACCGTTTGTTATGACGTCATTTTAATCTTTCATTTTGCATTTTCTTCGTTTTATATAAGTTGATGTCTATTGTGTCGTTGTATTAGAATTTGAAGCCCTAAAAGCAGTTATAACAAAGATATTTCTTCAAGCATCCGGGTATGTATTTATAAAAAATTAAAAAAAAAACATTTTAACGTATTTTTTCCTGTTCAAACAGGTTCTAGGCCTGCTTCTACTTTTGCTGGTTTAGACTTGTTAAGTAATGGTGTACAATTATTTGTGAAGAGCTTCATTGAAGTATTGAAGTAGTTCTACTCAAGAAAGGTACACTGAAGAGGATGGAAAAACATAGCAAAGGGAGGAGCCGGCCTATGCCGGATGCTAGCATTAAAAACATCACCTATAAACTTGAAGAAGCTTTAACTAATGAAAGTCAGTTTATTTGTAATTATTCCGAAAGGAAGCCCTGGGAAGTTACAATGTCTGCTAGAGATGGTGCTGTACATGTCTTGAGGTTCCTCAAAGTTTGGTTTGATGTTCCACAAAGTGTCTTTTTTTCTGCTGTCTACTACTTGGATAAGTTCTTAGCCCGCATGAAGGTAAAAAAATACCACAATTCGCGCCATTATTAATTTGTTTTTGTTTGTTTGAACTTCTAAATTGCGTCATCTTGATTAAATTATCAACACATTGCCCCACAATCACAACACAAAGTCTGTTAATACAGAGTCTTAGGTAAATGTCCTGCCAAAATTTAATGGCTTCCTTAAAATTCATAAGAGTCGATTTTCCTAATATTTTATAGCGATATTTCATTGAGGCAAAATCTCTTAATATCCAGCCCAATTTCCACGCCCATGTAAAGAAAATAAAGTTCTTTTACGTTAACTGGTTACCTTTGAATTAATTTATCATTATATCTATCATACTGTCAATTCATTTGTCAAAAAAAATCATGCAAAATGGTTAAATACTCGATTGAAGAATACGTAGATATGCGGACCGATATCCTCAGCAAAGATATCCAAGCAGACAAACTTTTGCTGAAGTAGCTAGTCAATTACGCGAGACAGTTTCTGTACTACCTGAAGGAAGTCAACTTGGACGACCCGAAAAATATCTAAATATTCCGAAGAAGTTTTAGAGGAAGTAGAAGTAAATCCATCCGTTAGTACATGGGAAATATCCCAACAATTTAACGTTAGCCATTGAACAATTTGTAAGATTTTGCACAAAAATTTGCTTTATTCCTACTATGTATAGAAGGTACAAGGACTCACAGAGGCAGATTATCCACAAAGGGTTGCCTTCTGCGAATGGTTACTGGCACGAAGTGCTGAAAATTCTGCATTTACCTCGATAATATTAATGGCGGACGAATGCTGCTTTACAAAAAATGGCATACTTAATTTTCATAATACACATCACTGGTCAGATGCCATCCCACAGCAAATCTGTCAAATGAATTTTCAAAATCGACTCGCAGTAAACGTTTGGTCCGTAATCATCGATGATCGTTTAATTGCACCATACGTTTTGCCACAACGTTTGAATTCCGAAGTTTATTTGAATTTTTTACGAGAAATTCTACCACAACTTCTAGAAGATGTACCATTACCAACCCGTAGAGAAACGGTCTTCATGCACGATGGAACGCCTCCTCACTTTGGCTTAAATGTGCGGCAGTTCTTAGACGATAATTATCCACAACGGCGGATTGGTAGAGGTGATCCTGTCCTTTGGCCACCTATGTCACCGTATCTGAATAGCTGCGATTTTTATCTTTGGGGACACTTGAAAGGACTAGTTTATGGAACCCGTGCAAAATAAAATAGATCGGCAAGACCGCATAATAAGGCTGGGCGATACCTGTTTTTAGGTGTCGGGTATCGATACCTGCAAAGTATGGTATCGGGAAGTATCGAGGTATCGGGAAGTATCGAGGTATCGGGAAGTATCGAGGTATCGGAAGTATCGGGTGGCGATAAATAAATATCGCATCAAATAGCTTGTGAATTTGTTTGTTTTCATCAAAATAGCTTGTGTTTTCAACATCCAAAGCACTCTGAGTAGGATATTCATTTATAGCCACTCTTTATCAAGGTATCGAAGTATCGGAGATATCTAGGTATCGGAAGTATCGATACTTCGATACCTGATTGCAGTCGGTATCGGTGTACGAGCAGGTATCGATACCTTCTATAAGTATCGATACTTTTCCCAGTCCTACCGCATAATTGCTGCTGCAGGACAGACTCAAAATAATCCTGCAATATTGCAAAGGGTTAAAGATTCGTTGATCCGTCGAAGTCGTGCATGTATCGCATCAAATGGCGGACACTGAGCATTTTTTGTGATTTTCTTTCTAATTAATGAACATTTATTTTCTGCAAACACGATTTATTAATTGTTGAATAAAAAAGTTTTTTATGCGTAGTCATTAAATTGTCATCTTAATCATTATTGCTAATTTAGAAGGATTTTCAGCTGACTCGTCTAAACACCACACTTTAAAACAGCTTCGTAGAGGCACCTTTATGGCAACCAACATATGTTTGTTCTTCATGACAGGAATTACCTAGACATTCTTGACAAGCGAGTGCATGTTTGATACAATACTTTGTCTTTTGAAACATAATTTGTAATTTTTTTTGAACTGCATTGGAGCTACTACCCGTTCCCCACACACATTGGCTTAAGATTCATTCTTCTTGTTTTCACTCATTATGTTCGGTTCTGAAATGTGGTGAAATCTGGTGTGGTCTATTCACAATTTCTATTCCACGCATTTTCCATAAAGAAGGATCTTGTTTGCTTTCTCAGAATTAAATAAAAGTACAATTTAACAAGCGTCAAAATGTGACAGTTGTGGTTGACAATAACAGAACAGTTGTTTTACATCTTTCGTTGTATCGTTGTAAATGTTATAGATATTTTTTTGGTAGTACATTAACCTAACACCTTAACATCTGTTATTGCATCAGTTAATTATCAACATTTTGCCTTACGGTTTTTTTTATTTTGTAGGTTCAGGAGAAGTTTCTTCCTTGTCTATCTGTGAGCTGCTTCAATGTGGCAGCCCAAGACCACGGTCTGGAGATAAATACTAGTCACTTAGTGATTCAATCTCAAAGCAAATGTTCTGTGAAAGATATGGAACGTATGAGTGCAATAATAACTCAGAAACTCAATTTGGGAAACTTAAAAAACTGCAACTATCTAGATTTGTTAAAAGTCTACATGGACATCTTCAGATACATTGCTGTACAATTCAAAATTGAAGGCCTACTTAACAGGATGTTGCAGGTTTATTAATTAAATTTTTAGAGGGGCCAAAAATTTATTAGATTTTTTAGTGGGACCAACTTTGCACCAGGTTGGAAGTCCTGATTTGCGATTCATCATGTGTATCTTTTAAGTCATCAGTACTCGCTTTGGCATTTATCCACTTCGAAATGGAGCGTTTTCTGTCGAGAGAGATTCCCAAAAAATCGAATTATTATTCAACTGAGATGTTTTATATTTTGGCAGTAATGATTGAACTCCAAACTTTATGCAATGTAAGTGTTTTTCCCTCATAAGTTCAGGGGTGTTCCTGAATTATCTGTCACAAATTTAACCACAATTAACCTAGACCAGTAGAAGATAAAAGGCGGTATACTCTTTCTATTTTTTGGCTTATCATAAAATTTTATGGAGTTCTATAAAAACCACAGTGATTAGATTATTATTGAGCGTTTGTTTGTAAGGACTTCAAAGCAAATGCCTAACAGATGTTTAATCCCAAGTTTAGCAAAAATAAGTGTAGCAATAAGTCCTCAGACGACCTGCTAAGAAAGCAGAATAGTAAACCGAAGCCTAACATCTGTTGGGCCTTCTAGTCCTCATAAATAAACGCTCAATAATGATAATATTTAATCACTGTGTTTTTCAAGAAGTTCATAAAACTTTGATGGTCCACCAATAGAAGGAAAACAAAAAGAGTATAAAATCCTCGTTCTACGACCCTTTTTTAAAAGTTGGTTGACAATTTGAGATGTCAAGTACACGTAATTCTAGAACATTCTGTATAATAAATACAACGATGTCTTGGTTGTATGTTATTGTTATTTATTCATTTTCAGATCAACTCAAGTGATTACAAAACTTGTTTTGAAAACATCACCAAAGTTTTGAAACAATATGACAGAAGGAAAAAGACAAAATACGGTCAGAAATTAGCTTGGAGATTTTCTTTGTCTACGTATGCCTTGTCGAAGATCAATCATTATCCTGTGCTCAATTCTATCAAAGAAGAGTGAAATTAATTAAATAAAAATAATAAGTGTGGCAAAACTGTGGCGTCACAGGACAACCAAAAATTCTTTTAGATAAAGTACAATAACAAAAAGAAAAACCCAATTTTAATTTCTAACTTTAGAGCTTCTAAACATTATATTAGTGTAATGGGCTGATTTCAAGTTGAGATAATACCGTTAGTATCTTGGTTTCTATGGAAAATTAATAAAATTTGCTGTTGTAATTGGTTCTTGCTACGGAAAAGTATTGAAATTTACGAGACTACCGTTAGTATCCCAACTTGAAATTAGCCTATAAAGAATTTTTGGTTGTTCTATGACCCTATACTTTCGTTACACGTTATATAGGGTGTGTCAAAAGTCGCGAATATCCTTTAGTGGGCTGATTCCCACCATGAAAACAATACAAATTTTAAAGAAAAAAAATTGAAATTGTCTTGACATAGTTAAAAAAAATCAGAAAAACGAAAAAAAAAAAGAAACAATAAAACATTTGAAATGAATGACGTAATCATAAATCTCAAGAAAAATCAAAAAAAAAACAATAGTATTGATTTTTTTTAAATAGATTTTTGTATTCCTTGAGTGTCTCCCATTGTATCCCTCCAAAGGAACTCCGCGACTTTTGACACACCCGGTATGAAAAAAAGAAAAAATATTTATGAGATTAAAAGAATTGGTTTTTGTCGCCCAGTAATTTGTGGATGTTGCTTTTTTTGTTCAAATTAATGTGATGTTTAGGAATTATAAAACCAATTCTTTTTGATATGGAAATATCAAAATATGTTTGTAATTTGATAATTTTATATTAAATGTCAAATTATGTTGGCCAGATTAATTAATATTGCTTACAAATATCTTAAGTACAATTGTTGCCGTTTTCGTTAAGATAGGCGTAAACTATGCATTTAAAATTAGTTTGTGCCATTTTTAAAAGTGTTAGTAGAAACAAATTTAAAGAAAATTTTTATACTAGTCGTGCCGTTACCATTTCTGTCGGACAGTGAATTTGCCACTTGTAACATTCTCAATACAAATTAAATTAACGCCCTTGTTTTATTGGTTACATGTGTGACGTTTTTTTATCCCTTTTTTTGCAGTTATGTTGCATCTGTTAACAGTTTTTGTATATCTTAAAATTTATTACATCTGTTAACAGTTGTTCTATCTGTAAAAGCCGATCATCTGAGGTCAGAGTAGTCCCGAATATCTACTAAAAGGCTTCAATAAAACAGTTTTATTGTTAAAAAAGTACACAAACCTTTAAACAGGTACACTTTATACAAAAAATGGCTAAAATCGAAAATGTTTTATTGCACAATTATATAAAACGTTTAAATAACATTAGGCAAAAACCTCATTACTTAATGGGAGCATTTTGATCAAAATTAAGCAAAAACGGATTTTTGTAAGGCACGGGATGCTTCAAACAATTTATCGCAAAGTCCAAATAATTAACAAATGTCAAAATTTACAGCTTTATAAAAGTGGACGCTAGGGCAATCTTTTTAACAAACTTCATAACAGTTTGAATAATTACAGAAAGATACATTTCACATATTTAAGTCACTAAATCCATAAGAAGTGTGTTTACTCTTCACGATATAAATGCTACACTGGACAAAATCAAGCTAATGTTTAAAGTACAATTTCTACAATTAAAAGAATAAATAAATTTTACAAAATAGTTGTATATGGGCCCCTATGTATACTGCCTACTTTTAAGGAAACACCCCGAATTTCAAGGGTAAACTGAAAAACAGAAAAAATCGTGAGAAGACCCCGATTTTAAGGCATATTTTAAAATTAACATTTTTTCAAAGATTTTACTCTGTTATAGTAATAATAGAGGATTAGGATAATTATAGAACTACTTACGTCAAAAATAAATAAAATTTATTTAAAGGAATCATATGAGTTGGAAAATTTGGTGTATGCTCAAACGGTATAAAAATGACCAAGTTTCAAAAATTCTACAAATCATTTGCTCGAATTTATGGGATTTATTGATGATCTGACGACTGGAACAGTTTCCAACTCGTTCTTGAAGGATAAAAAACGCGATTATAAGAATCACAGACGATTAATTAGTTTTATTATTTGATCAATAAGACCACATTTAAATCCAAAAACTAAGCCGTTGGATTATTTTTATTTCCACATCTTGGCTGTTTAATCAAATCAAGTGTTTCCTGATTTAAGTTCCATCAGCAGGTAAACTGTAATATTCTTGAAAGCTAATTAATGCTTCACTGATATGCGAAGCACTACTCAAAGACGTTTCTTCACTGTTTTGTTGTACGAAAGAAGAGCTGATCAAGTTCTCCATGATCAACAAGCAAACGCAACCGTGAGAGTGTACAAGGATCATATTACTTTTCTAATCGAAGATGGGAGAGTCATTTTGACTCTTTATAGTGCCAATATAACAACGTACGATGACGGTGAACCTGATTCCGATGAGGAAAATGACGTACTTATAGAAACTGTAAGGCTAATAATATATCGAGAAGCGCAAAATGTAACACTAGTGTTTGGTGACTTGGCGGAGAAAAGAAACTTCATTACAGCGCTGAGGAACCTACAGTGAGCAAATACAATATGTGCACCGAGAAAAGCCTAAAAGTGTTCTGAGGGGGGCCTTCTAAATTTCGCACTTTTTGAATTACCTTGAAAATCAGGTTGTTTTTCTTACAATGATTTTCCAGGCTAATACAGGCCTTTGAAAATCGGGGGTGTTTTCACGATTTTTTCTGCTTTTCAGTTTACCCTTGAAATTCGGGGTGTTTTCCTTAAAAGTCGGCAGTGTACATAGGGGCCCATATACTACTCAAAATGTACAATTAAGTACACAATTAATGTACTTCGTGGTTAAAATAAATATATTGTGCAGAATTTACAAAAACTATACGCATCTTATTAAGTAAAAAGTGTCATTTTAAATTTGAGTTTTGGCGCCAAATTTAAAAAAACACAGGTACATAGTTAAATAATAACTACGTGGTTTCCATATTTCTATGGACTGTAACTGGTACAACAATACATTTGTTTCTGGGAACACATGTGAATTGTGTTTGTTCAATATGGGTTTTTGGCACGCTGATATGAGTAGAGACACTGTCCGATCCCAAATCGTCATCCAACGAATCAAACTCAACCGGAGCTAACGACATGTGCTCGGACTCGTCATGCTGAGTCATAGTGGAGTATCCATGATCCGAATCCGCTGCTAAAGTCGTCCTTTTATAGTTACTCGAGACACAATACGGCGAAATCGGATCCGGTTTATCCTCATGAAGCAACTTATCTCTATGGTTCCCCATCACGTGATAATTATCACTCAAATTCAAATCACTCATTCTTAAGTGATTCTCTTGAGTGGAAGAGAGGTAGAGTCTTTCTGTAGTTTGTGGCGTGAGTGAGCGATGATAAACATAGAACATACATAGAAGTAACAATATTCCAAAGACAAACAAAGTTATGACACTTATAGGCACATTAAAGGATTCATCTGGAAGATCAATTTCGTGGAGCGAATTCTTGTAGGGAGTTGTCGATCCGACAATTCCGTTAAAACAAGTGGCCATCGAGGCACAAAATGGACTGTCTAATGGACTGCCATCAATATCATACTTGCACCACTCACAGCCAGTTACACCAAGACACCTCAAATGGGTCTTTTCGCGGCGACAAGTCGCCGGAAAACACGACTTTAAATCACTTGTTGCATCCTCAAGAAAACGGGCTTTGAGAGTCACGTGTTCCGGGAACCAATTACAAACCGGATTGTTTCGGTTCTCAAAATCGGTACATGTTGGCTGTTCTAGTGGACATTCACATGGACACTCACATTCATTTTGTTCCATGCGGTTACAATTCAGACATAACCGATCTACTATACTACATGGACAGAATGTAACCACGACGTTACAAGTCGCGTTAACAATACCAACAAAGACATTGGTGTTACGTATGGCAGCTATATTATAACTAACACAGTGTTCGCCTTGAACTGAGCTAATCAAAACATCAGTGTAACTACTATTTAACTTGTAGTATCTCTGTACGGTACCACTTCCATAACTGTTACAAAGTACCTTCTTAATGAAATATTTATGACTCAAGATATCATTCGCCACTAAAGATTCTTTATGTACTATATGTTGCTTCTCAACAGGACCATGTTCACTTGGATTTATCAGATTAGGATGATATATCAAGTATCCTCTGTCATCCATTAGAAAACAAGTAATATTAGTTTGTAAACAAAATGGCATACGTTTTAACAGTAACCGATACACGTATCCATACGTAACATCCAGTGCTACCACAACATCAGACGTTGCGTATGCTATTGTCACAATGTAACCAGCACCACCTTCGTCTAAGTACGGCGGAATCATTACCAACTTCGACTTGTGCTCTATCGCCTGTACAAACCAAGCTCTCTTAGTTGGGTCAAGACCTTTATCCAGTATACTCCCCGGAAACATTTGAAGAACGCCACTAGCTGACGCTACGTAACGCCTAACTATATACTTTGACTTAAAACTTGTCAAGTGTTGGCTCCGCAAGAAACTTAAAATATAAGCCAAAGCAGCAACTTCATCTTTCACTTCATCCTTCAAGCCTAATTCATCCAACTCTTGAGTATTATTCTGCAAATAAGACTTACTAATATGTAAAAAAGCGTCGTGTGTCGTGTTTTGTTCAGTTAGGAAGCACGAAGAACTCAAGTAGAGTGAACCAGCGTCTGGAACAAAAATGTATTAAAAAATTTTCGGTTATAACCGGCGATATAAATACCTAAAGTTGCAACTTGGTTAAAATGACGGCACAAGTTTGACGTTTCTGAAGATTGTAGGTTTTGGTAAATGAGTCTAATACTGTAATCATCAGATATATTAAAAGGCCAATTTATTTGGTAGGGACGGAGTGGTATTGATGGTAACTCGTGAGTTACTATACATACAATAAACCAATCACCGACATGTTTCCACGTCCATTTGACCTAAATAAGATTACCTAAATTGAGATTTTTTTGCTCGTACTATACTTACAGGTGATCCAAATTGTGTAGTTAGGTGAAACCCTTGACGTTCATTTAGTAACCGATTTTTGACAGTATGGAGGTAAGCTACGTTTTCGAAATATGAAATATCGACGTACTTTAATTGACGTTTTACTGATAATACTGAGGCAAATTTCGGATGTAAAATAACACGTCCTAAACAAGAAATAAGACTAAAATTGTAACAAATGTCAACTACCTACCTGTCATATCAATTAAAAAAGCGTAATAATTTTTGTGGGCGTTACTAAAGTAAATAAGATCTTTGGCCCAATCGGCGAAATATATATCCTGTCCCAATAATCCAAACTGATTGTTGTACAAAAATCCAACGGTGAATGATATCGTTAAGTCTGAAATGGGAAAATTATGCAAAAACAAGAAACTTAGAGCCCACTTATAAATCTCGTTTAACATGGCGATACAGAAACGTTATTCCGGGAACGTTCCCGAATATGACGTGTGTTCTCTCCATAAAAAGAAGCAGCTGCAACGAATTTATATAACCGTTTAATCCGAAAACGTGCAGGAAGAAAAATGGTACGAAAAAAAATCCTGCTATAGCATACAGGATTTAAAAAATCAAATCAAAGAAGAAATCAAATATCCAGAAACAACTTATTGTTTGTTTTAAATTCCGTAGAATAAAAAAAATGTCAAAAAAATTATCGATACAATTAGTTTTAAAAGAGATCTTAATTCAAAAATTAAACATATACCGGGTCTAAACGAAATTAGGCTCACCCCTTTTTTTAATAGTGTTTTTTTTAAGTAAAAAACGAAACTTGAAAATAGTATTGTTAAAAAAATCACCACTAACAAAACAACTTTCTAGCACTTCCGCTTTTACCGGAAATGACCACAACTTGGGATTTTTAAATAGAACACTATGTATTTTTGTGCATTTCTGAAATCTTTATCATATTCTTAGTCTAATATACGATACTATTTTTTTAAAACTGTTTATTGTAATTTTTTTATCTAAGTAAAAGGCTGTGATGGGCAAAAAAAATTTCTAAATAATATGACAACAATTAAAAAATAATTTATTTCCAAAGAATGGAGTCATTTTTGAAAATAACTCTGATACTACTCAACCAATTTGCAAAATCATAACACCACATATATGGTTGTAAAAAAATCTAATGTTGCTATTTAAATTTTTGTAAGGGTACCATCTCCTCTGGCAAACAAAATAATCTTCTTCGATCTTTCAAAGAGAAAAAAATATATACTGAGTTATAGCGACTTTTCTGTCGGACAAATAAAGCTAATTATTCAACTAAACAACAGCGCATGTGCGTCATACTCCTACTATGTCTTTGTTTGTCTCATGCAGGAGAGATAAATCTGTCGCAGTGTCAAAAAGCATTAAGTTTTGGTCACCGGATAGAGATAGTGATATATGAATCCAATGAAGTAAGTAAGGAAAGAGGCGGTGCACTCGGAGTGGCAAAACCGAACGCAGCTTATAAATGACTTCACTGTCTACTTAGGCGCCAATTTATAACATTTAAAATTTAAACATAAAATTTGTGTAGAAAAAATTCTTACCGTTAGATTTCTTATCCCACGTTGGCAGTGAAATTTCCTTTTGTAAATTGAACGTATTTTGACTATAAACGTTATAAAACCTTGTAAGAGCAAATCCGACAGTATCAGTTGAATTAATCGGAATCATAATACCCCTCAACACATTTCCAGTGTAGGAAATATTGTGTTTATTATAATTTTGTAAAGCTATATCTTCCAAAAATTGGGTTTCGTAAATTGTAGGTCTACTGTCATCAATAACTGCACACGTATTGATAACAAAAGGACAAGAAATATTTTCTGAAGCTTGTTGTATTGTTTCAAGGACAGTTTTAGCTTCGGTCAAGGACGACAATAATCCCCGACTTATATATAAAATCATCACAGTTTCATTTTGTATTTGACTTTTTTCAATGACTTTTAAAGCTTTTTGAAGACCTAATGAGTGATTCGTAGCACCGCTTCCTTTGTACATTCCATCAATAAAATTATAGAAAAGTTTTTTCCTTGAGGGAGTAACTGGAGTAAATTTTGGAAGGTCGTCAACAACTGAAGGAACTTGATTTGTCAATGGACAATCCTCGTTTAGTAAAGGGGAAGTCCAGTCGTTTGATATGGCAAGAACGGCGAGTTTATCCTCTTCATTTAAATTTTCTACTATTTGTTTAGCTGAAAAAAAATGTCAACACAAGAAAACCTTCTTCACAACTTACCAATTGATAAAACTATAGCAAAATGTCGTCTACTAAGAGACCCTCCATGGTCCAACAAAAGTACAATGTTTTTAGGAGGATACTTATTTCTGGACATAAAATTATTCCATAATAACATGTGATCAATTTTATTACAATTTATGAAAGGTGAATAAACATGAGTTTTTAAATCTGACGTGAAAATAAAATACTGTTGTTTAGCATGACTTTGCGTGTTGAATTTCCTTAAAACTAAAACAGAATTATTGTAATTTCAGGCATTGAAACCAAATTTAAAAGAATACAAACCTGATGTTACAACTGTATCATCAAATTTGGCATCAGTTTCATTTTTAATACACGGAAAAATAGTGGAACGTATTTTAAATGTATAATTTAGCAGTTGCATATTTTGAATAGCTGCTTTGGTGGTTTGTAAAGCAGAAAATATATCGTCAATTTTCTTCTCTAATTTATAAACAATTTCATTTACGGTTTTGTTAGCATTAATTATTGCTGATGTGTAGTTAAATGTTTTATACAATTTCTGGAAACAAAAGGATTAACTTTGTTTAGATAAAAAGCAATAAAATCTTACCTTGATGTAACTGATACCCAATTCCTCATTTTTTATAATACCTAAATCTTCACTCAATTCTTTTGAAACATTTTGCACCCACACATTATTTAATTCACTTGTTAAAACACAAATTGGGATAATTAATAATACTAAAACTAAACTCCTAAATACACAATTTGATTTTATAACACTACTCATTATTGATAAAGGTTATAGAGTAATTTAGCCAAAAAATTCATCAAATTTCATGCTGGAGCTACCGTAATTGAGTCTTCATCCCATTTTATTCAATTATAAGTTGTCTTATTGTGAATTCTTCTATTATCTATCCATTTTTTTACATTAACTTCTGAATAGTAAACAAACAAAATGACTGCCAATGTTTCACTACACAACCACAACCTTTGATTTTTTGCATATTTCGAGCAATTTCACAATCACAATGATGAAATCAGCATTCAGAGTTCATTTTCACACAGAAAATTCAATATTTTTCTTAAATTTCATTCAAAAATATATACAAAAATTAGTTTCTGACTTTTCGGAAGCCCCGATTTGGGAAGAGTGCGCACGAGTCGCTCTGGCACCGAAAGTCGACAAAGCCGAAAATTTAAATAGATTGCTTTTAAACAGGGTAGGCAACCCAACATTTTCTAGATTAAAAATTCATAGTCTATATTCACAAAAAGAAAAAAATAATAACACAAGAGAGCAAAAAATAATAATAAATCAAAATAAAAATATAAATTTAATACATAGACAAAGTCTAGCAAAATTGCTACTCTACTTAACCTATTTTATGTAATACCTACTAAAAAAAAACACAAAATAAAAAAAATTGTATTGTTTCTTTTGTATTACTGCTATTTTTTGTTTATAAACTTGTTTCTTCTTTTTTCTACGATTATTGATCAACTTGTTATACCGTGATACTATAAATGATTGAAGCAAAAACAGTGGGGTGGTACGCCTGAGTAGTTGGTAGCCGCGTCATACTCGACTATTGTCACTAATGAAAAGAAGTTAAACGAATGAGTCCTTAAATCATACAAAATGTGTTTGAGAAGTTTGAACGTCGGCTTGCAATGCTTGCATATTGTCAGGAAGTGAATGGTTTATATTTTGAGCATTTACTATAAATTTATTCTTCTACAATTCTATTTATATTAATAGTTTTATTATTAAAAATAAATAATAAGTCTCAAAATTTGTAAAAAGATAAAGTGGACTACAAAACTCTTTTTTTTATTTATATTTTCTATTGGCAACATTTGATGGCTTATTCTATCTTTATCAAGGCATAAGAATTTAAGTTTTGTGGTCCACTTTATTTATAAATAAAAAAATAATAGAAAATATAAATAAAAACAAGTTTTTTCTAACGCCTTTTTTTCAAAAAAAACTGAAAATTGACATAGGGTGTGCTATATAAAAAATACGTAAAATTATACGTAGATTTCAAATATGCTGAAACACATTAAGATCTACTTACTATATTTATGCCAATTAGAGTATTCAATCAATAACCGATACTGAAGGTAAAAAAGAATCATTTGTAAGTTACTTACACGGAATTTTGGATAAATTTGAAAACACTTCAAAAAACATTTGACACTTTTATGACATTACCAACTATCTCGTATTAACGCAAAAGTCTCTAAAGATTGAATTTTTTACTTAAAAATCACGTAAAACGCGCAAAGTAGAAAAAATAGCATAAAGAACTCGTTTTTAAAGCCATTATGGCACTCATTCATTATAAAATTGAATTCGTACCACAAAGTTGACTTTTCAAAACGCGTGCTTTAACATACTATTTTATAAGAAATAAAATGGGGTCCGAAAACCGTGACGTCAAAACAGCGCGAAATTTTGAAATACTGTCATTCGATGAAAGTACCTTGAAAAAGTCGACCTTATTGCGTATGTAAATAAGGTTGAGTTTACAAAGATCAAATTTCAAGTGACGAATAAATACACTAAATAAAATAAATAAGACTTAAAAATGCCAACTTTTGATACCCTAAACATTTCATTTATTGATAAGTCACGAATCACAACAAACTTACACTTGACATAGAAATTAATGGAAAATAAAACGTTCAATGCACAGATTTCTTTCATTTCTAAGCTATAAGGCAAGTCATTATGGGCGAATTCCAGCGAACCATACCGAATGTGAACGACGTCTCTCCCATTTTGTCGGCGCAGATGCGAATGTTATGTACTCGGCCATCTTCGGTAGTTGGTTGACAGCTGTTCGGGTGACTTTGACAGCACGACGCATGTATAGTAATTTCTATTTTCGATTGATTTCTCAATTATGAAAGAATTTTTTTTAACTTGTGTCTGGAATAAAACTAGAATGTTTAGAGTTTTTTATGCCTTATTTGTGTTTCCATATGTGGTTCTTATTCGGTCAAAATTTAGCTGTTATAATTTCGACCTTATGTACTATTGCAATAAGGGCGACTTTTTTAAGGTATGTTTTTAGAATGACAGTGATTTGAATTTTTGCGGATTTTTGACGTCACACTTTCCCACCCCATAACAATCGTCAGGAGACTAGTGAGTTGCCTATGTTTGACAACGACCTATTAAATTCAATTTCGTGAGGTTTCGGTAGCTCTCTTCATTTCTGTCAAGTTCTTGACAGAAAAATGGCCGGTTGCCGGTAAAACAGTAATTCTCATTGTTTTACAAGCTTGTCTTTCTGGTTCCGTGTGATTTTCATAGTTAGCTAAATAATTTGTAATTCTTGGTTAATTACATGTGAAAATATTGAAAAAGGTTAATCGTAGCAATATATTTAAGTCTGCCATGAGTCGTCATGAAGGTAAGATTTTTTCCTGTTTACGGTTTGAATGTACCTAATCAATTGATTCTATTACAGGTGTAAGCTGTGATTCTTGTTTGATTGGAAACTTCAGGGGGCGAAGATATAAGTGTTTGATTTGTTACGATTATGATTTATGTGCGGCTTGTTACGAAGGAGGGGCCACTAATACAAGGCACACAACAGACCATCCTATGCAATGTATCATCACTAGAGCTGACTTTGGTAAATAAATTTTGGGGCTGTATGCAATCACACTTATTTTTCACTTTTACACAATCTTTATTTAAACACCACCAAATTTTCGACAAGGACTAAGATTTTGACCAGTGATCAAAATTTGGTGACTCAATTGGTCATTGTTTCAGATTTCTTTTATGGAGGAGAAGCCCTGACCAGTTTAGAACTGCCTCAGTCCTACACTTGCCCTTATTGCTCCCGTATGGGCTTTACTGATGTAACTTTACAAGAACATGTTTCTTCTGATCACGTCGATACTTCTTTTGAAGTTGTATGTATGAGAATTAATTTTTTTTAATGTTTTGATTGTTCTGTTAAGGTTTGTCCATTATGTGCTGCCATGCCAGGAGGCGATCCAAATTTAATGACTGATGATTTTGCCGGACATCTCACTTTAGAGCATCGCACCGGTCCTAGGGATTTAATTTCATTTTTAGATGAACCAGTTGGGACAAGACACAATGTTAGGCGAATTCCCCATAATGCCACCCATATGGGACGAGGGGCGGCAGCTTTAAGACCTAGGCGATCCAATATGCATTTTAGGTAAGTTCTATGAATTTGCAGAGCTTTCCAGCTGATTTTCATTTTATATCAATTGAGATTCACAATATTTCAAAAACTTCCACATTTGCCAGCTTATTTTAATATTTAGTCTAAATTGTTTTCCTTTTTTCAAATCAAAATAGTACATTTTACACACGTTTCAAGACAAAGGGACTTACAACGTGGGATATTTTGAAATATTGTGAATTTTATTTGATATAAAGTGAAAATTAATTGGAAAACACTGCATTCATCTCACCCACTAAAAAAATATTGGACACATAAACGATTTGTTTTAACTCTGAACGACAAAAAAGACTGGAGTCTGCTTTGATGTTTTTTCTAACTCAGAATTTAAGTAATTTTTTTAAACACACGTTATATTTGTTTTAGATAATGAATTTTAGCCTTACATTAGTCAACATTTTTTTTAATGAAAAACATTAACAAATAAATTCTTGTTACTAGAAATATAATTTCATACATTACAGTGACTATTTCCCTCAAACAATTTCAATCAATGAAATTGCTTAAAAAATTCAAATTCAGCCAATCACAATCAAATTACATCGAAAATACCACATGTGGTATTTCCAAAATGCAAAAATATTATTTGGTTTCTTTCCTAAAAGTGTTGAAACTTGCTTCACGCAGAATCTCTAACCTTTTTTGTATTTAATGGTGTTAACTGATCCACTGCAGATCTATTATTTCTTCAAAATTTGGCGTATTAGTTTAAAGGTTTCATTTTATAAACATTACTAATGTTTCTATGCGTTTTGACTAGATCGTTCATTTTATTATAATAAGAATTATTAGAATAAAATTAACATCTAGGTATATGGTGAATAGTCGCATCTTATTTATGTCATGATAATTACATATTTCAATACAAGCTAAGAAGAATTTACTTTCTCTGAAGTCTGGGGTAATGAAATGTAAATACCAAGAAACACCTATTTAGCCGGTACCTGACTTGAGACCCAGGGATCAACCGACTTAATCCCCATAAATAAGAAGTGAGAGTTTTATGAACTCGGTGACAGAAGTCATTTAAACTTTAAATTAATCTAGCCACTTTATTTGAAGAATTACAAAGTTGACGTAGTGATACCAATTGCTCCTTACTTCAAAAGCTATCGTTTGATACAAAAAAATCTCGATTTGAGTGGTCATTAGATGGGAACGATCTCCTTTATGTCATAAAAAAGATTGAAAATAAAATAAAATGTTTTTGTGTAGCAAAAAAGTGATAAATAATTAAATAAAAATATATAGATGCCGTTAGTGCGGTTTTTACCTGGCTGTTCTCATTTGGCGCCAAAATGATGTCCAATGTATGATGTTTTTTTATAATCAAGCATTAATATTTAGTATCTAATTAATTTTAAAGTTTTAGTTTTTGGAATTGTCAATACTTAAAGCATAAAGTTACACGATTACGAACAAAAAAAAACCTCTTATTTAATCATTATGGAAATTAATAAATAAGTAATGTATTTTAGTTTTGGATTAGCAAGAAATGCCAAAAAAAATTATTTTGTACTCTTGGTAATGCATTTTACTAATGTAAAATTAGTACTACAGGTAAATGTAAAAAAAACTATAATAAGATCGAAATATAAAATATTACGTATAGTTGATACAGAAATATTTGACCGCTGAATTTTTAAGGTCGCAATAAACGAAATAATGATCATTGTTAAATTTAAGGTAATTCACAGTAATGAGGCAGTTTGATTTATGATGGTCACAGATGTTGCAAGGGACAATGATAAATCAGAGTACTTCATTACTGTGTATTACTTTTTTGAGGAAATGGTAACATTTTGAAAAAGAAATTGACAAGAGAGTTTCACTTTCACTTTTTTTTATGTACATGGGTTTTGAAATTTTCAAAAAGTGTCGTGTTTGGAGGCTATTTATGGAGTTAATCAGAAACGACTCGTTTGCCATCTGGCGGTATTCTTGATTAAAGAGATATAGGACTCGCCAATTAAAAAACCGTAAAAGTAAAATAGCCGTAAAAACTATGTAAATAGTCATTAAATTAAGTAGCCGTGGCCTTGATACAGTCGACCAGCTTTGTTTTCGATGTGACAAAGCATAAAATAACTAATCATTGTCTAACTGGACAACTATGTCAACATTTCGTTACTAATTCATTACAAAAGTGCAGCTGTGCCCTTTATTGATATTTATTTTAATGACTGTTTATATAGTTTTTACGACTATTTTACTTTTACGACTTACTTAGCGAGCCCTATATCTCTTGAATCAAGAGTAACTGACATCACGGGCGCGGTCTTAACAACATATAACGTGGGTCCACAAAAAAAAACTCTCTTAAAATGACAAACCCACATTAATTCTTTCATAAAATGAATCACTTTTTAGCATTAATGTCACTAGAAAAAAAATCAGCTAAAAAAACCTACTTAAAAAAGAGATATTGTATTACAAAAAAAATTTTCTGTTAGTACTTGTTATTATTTATAATATAGAAACTGATAATGTATGAAAAATTATTTTTTAATTATGACCTAATTTGTGATTTTTTGTTTATTATCTGTTGCATTTTATCAGAAATGTTAATTAATGTTTTAGACGATTTTAAATTATTTTATATAATGTGTGTTTTATAGAAACTAGCAGACTCATAATGATAAGAAAATCATCGTCAATCTTTGATACAATTTTCTATATACAGTGTGTTCAGTTCTGGCGGTTTGTCCTCGCTTTCTCCTTCATCAAGAGAAACTGTGGACCCAATCGCCGAGTTGCTGTCCCAGCTGTCAGGTGTGCGTCGTTCAGCGAGTAACACCAACAGTAGTACTCCGACTCAACTGCAACAATTGCAAATGCAACTGCAACTCGAAAGGCAACAAGTTAATGCAGCCCGACAGCAGTTGGAGCGTTTTCCGCGTCGTCAGACCCAAAGTCAGACGTCTCTTCGCGAATCGTATGCATCTGCAGTTTCTGGAACCTCAACTTTGTTGCTAAATCCTAGTCCGGTGTTGATTCAACAGCCGTCGGTTAATGCCCCGACCATGCCTTCTCCTCAATCTCAGTTCCTTCTTGCCGGACTGCTCGAGGAGTTGTCATTGCAATCGACTAGTGATTTAAGTAAGCAGGATAGAAGTCAGTTTGTGCAGGAGTTAGTTTTGTCGTCAGCGGCACATAGAAATGGTAATAATAAAGGCTCTAATGAAAAGCCTAATCTCAGATCTAAGTTGTTAAAAATTTGTGACGGTGAAAGTAAGACTGAAGATACTGAAATTTCAGTTGAGGATGCCGGTACTAGACCTCCTATTAGGCAAGGAACGGGAGTATTGAGGGGAAGAGCGAGGTCTGATGCGCAGAATGCTAAAAGAAGAGCTGAAGCTAATAGGGCTAGTGTTGATTCCAATGCTAATGGAGGTAGGAATGTTAATACTGAAAGATAGTTGTGTTTTTTGTTAAATAAATAAATTTTTCACGTTACTTTATTTTTTATGCATTTCAGTTCAAGATTGGGATTGCTTTTAAGCGAAAAATTACGGTATGACTCTCCCAATTGAAGTTTCTAAGTTATTTGTTTTAGTTAGTTTGACTTTTCAAGCAAGTTTAGTACTATGTCATTTTGCACGTGACCTTTTTTTGACCCTCGCGAAATTTCGTTTGCATTCTAAAAAAAAATCTAGTCAACATGTTGAAAATGTTTCATACTGGATTTGATTATTTTGGTCAGAGGCTGTTTCCCATTACCATATGCTAATGTATATAATTCTTATATTCATAAAATGTTAAAAAATTGTTAATTTATTTAAATAAAGTTTTTTTGAAAATTACAGATCAGTTTTTTATCACAATTTCTTCACATTTATTTACAGAGTACCTAGCTACCGAGAAAACCTAATGTCAGGGAAGTTAACTTATGCACATAAAGTCAGTGAATTCGAATATTGCAGTGCAGGAAAAACTGCTCTTGAAAAAACAGCAAGAAGTTATGGAGAGTGGCAATCAAATTTAAAAACAAGTCGAAACAAAAAAATATTTTGTAAAGTGAAAAAAAAAAAACATGAAAATGCCCAAGCAAAATTAGCTGTAATCACGAAATAAAATAATAGAAAAGAGTATTTACTTACGAGCCTAAATCCATACAATATAAACAAGAGAGGGACAGCATGAGCTGCTATGAAATAAATTTAAAAAAATGTAAAACAAATTATCTACTCACAAAAAAATACTAGTTAATTTCTATATTAAACAAAATAATAATAAAATTTTGTTAAATCCCTAAGATTCCAAACAGAAACTTGTTATTCCAAGGTAACGACAACTGTGTTCGGTTCAATTGTCTCATTTCTAGTGACCAAGAGTGTATATAAAGTTCCGTTATAGAGAGTTTGAGGGTTCTCAACATTTGAACCCTCGTTATTTGTAACAGTAAAAATATCAGTATTTTTTTCACACTATTGTTAACACATCTTTCTCAAAAAATAACCATCAATAACTACAACAAAAATGTCATTTTTGAAACTTTTTATTCAGAACACAAAAACTCAATGAAAAATTGAAACAATTGACAATACTGGATTGGCATATTTTTTTGGTCGTTTAACACTTAACTACTAGTAACTATGTAAAAAACAAAAACTGTAACACTTATTCCTATCTAACAGGTTGACTGCGTTACCGGTCCCTGAGGACCCTGTGCCGCGCTACATTTTAATAACTCTCTAATTCTAATAAATTTAACTTTGCTTTTACCTTAGTTATCGAAATGCTTGCGATGTAACAATTTCATAACTTTTGTAATTTGCAAAATCTGTAATTTCGTTAATTATCTATTCACTTTCTTTGTGACCGTTTGTTAAATTAGGTAGGCCCTGTGTGGCTGTATAATACGTACTTTTTCCACTAGATTTATGAGTACGTGTAACACAAGCTTGTATCACATCTACTCATAAATATAGTAGAAAAAGTACGTTACACAGCCACACAGGGCCTACTTGATTTAACAAACGGTCACAAAGAAAATGAATAGATAGTAGGTACCTTTATATCAGTTATTGCATGCAGAATCCAGACAAACTAAAAAATTTACCGATACGGCACTGGATTCATCCCTCTAAGTAACACATACTTAAAAAAAAATATAAAAAAAGACAAAATAACAGGAACAAATTTTGCTACCGGTCCTCCGGAATCGGTAACGCATTTATGAGCGTAGTTGGTTAAATACTTACGCATTAAACCTGTTAAAAAATATATTAATCTATCCTAAGTAAGTGTAATAATTATACAGCTCTGTAATCCTGCTATCGAATATGATTTCGTCTGGACTTATTCCTTCATCGAATTCTGCTTGAAAATTATCAAATCCTTGAAAATTATTAAATCCTTGAAAATTATCAAATCCTTGAAAATTATCAAATCCTTGAAAATTATCAAATCCTTGATTGCAAGGGGGATTATCAAATCCTTGATTGCAAGGGGGATTATCAAATTCTTGATTGCAAGGGGGATTATCAAATCCTTGATTGCAAGGGGGATTATCTTGAGGATTATCTTGAGAATTATCTTGAAAATTACCTTGAGGCACAACATCGGGCACCTGAAAAATAAAAAAATGTACAGGTCTGCTATGGCTTAAATATCTTCAGTGAGATTAGAAGTGTTACACACAGAAACAAAAATTTTTTTGAAGTGATTTTTTGGAAACAAACTATAAACTTCCTCCAAGAAGCTGGCGTTAATGTTTTGCCGTTGCCACCTCGATCACCGGATTTAAATCCCATCGAGCATGTGTGGGGTATGATGGGGAGAAGACACTTTGCACCGTCCTCTCCAGACTCTGGCTCAGTTAATGCATGAGGTTCAAGTTGCTTAAAACGTGGTGCCATAAGCAGATATCGACCATCTTATTTTGTACTCAGTTACAGGGTCGCGAAACACATTATTGTTTTTTTCCAAGTTAATATTACTAAAATATCTTGCAAAGCTCATCGTTTCATTCTTGATGTAAGTCTACCAAGTTGCCAAAAAATCACGTCCAAAAAATTATTTCTTCTGGGTGTAACACTTATAATGTCGCTGAGATATTTCTGCAAAAAAATTAATTCCATTGTACACATAGAGTCTTATATTTGTCCTATTTTTACCAAATTGAGTTTAATGGGTCCAAACATCTAAATTTTTGTTTAGCACTAAAAAATTTCGTATTTATATTTAAATAATAATAATAATAAATGGTTGTAAATGATTTAAACAATCAACATAGTAATGGTAAGTAAAAATGTTACATGTATTAATAATAATGATAATAATCTTAAATGAGAAACATGTCCCCTAAAGAGGAGAAAACGGTCGAAATACCAAGATCTTCTACTTCAAAAGATTCGCAAGCTGTATCCAGGCTTTTCTATAAAACTGGTCGTCTTGATCATCATATGTTTGAAAGTTGCAAGACATACACTGGTCTCGTCATTAAAGATCTTCCTGGCATGCCACCAAGCGGCTGAAAGACATGCTGGTCAGATGCAGAAAGCGGTGATTCTTGGCTCATTGGAACTACTTAGGGCACATGACTTAAGGACCTAGCGATTTGCTCACCATACGGTTGTATGGAGCAGATCCTAGGCTATGGATTTACCCGACTGGAACTACCCTTCAATTGTCGGAGGTTGAAGGTGCTAGTTCCAGTCAATTGACGAAAGATATTTAAAAATAATAATAACAACAAAAAATGGTTGTAAATAATTTAAACAATCAGTATAGTAATGATAAGTAAAAATGATATATACATTAATAATAAATAATAATAACAACAAATGGTTGTAAAAAATGTAAACAATCAGGATAGGAATGGTAAGTAGAAATGTGATATGTATTAATAATAAAAATACCCACCTGGAGCTACCCTTCAATTGTTGGACATTGAAGGTCCTAGTTCCAGTCAATTGACGAAACATATTTAAAAATAATAATAAATAAAAATAATAATAATGTCAACAAATGGTTGTAAATAATTTACATAATCAGTATAGTAATGGTAAGTAAAAATGTTGTCCGTATAAAAAACAAACGGTCACTATAACAGATAAATAAGTGTTGTGTTCTATAAAAATAATAAATTGTCAATGTTTTTTAATATTTTGGTCAGTATTTAATTTAAACCAAAATGTTGATAATATAAACGGTTAGTATTATTGGGTTAGTAGTAGGATTGGGCGATACCTACTTTTAGGTATGCAATGTATCGATACTATTCTTTGTCTATATTTGGAAGAATTTTATGGTGCAATAGAGGAATTTACTTTTCGGTCCCTTACCCATAAAGAAACCCCAGCCCCTAAATTTTATGTGGATTGTAAAAATCCGGCGCGTGGCACCCGAGAAGCTCGAATACGGTTCTGTGTTTCCTTCGACGGACAAGCTGGTTGGTTCGGTAACAATTTCACTCATCTTCACAACCACTCTTATTAAATCTCTCATAAACTAGTTTGTAAGTCAAAACTAAAAAAATTCTTCCAAATATAGACAACCATTAACCAAATTATCGAAGGTATATACCCAAAAGTATCGATAACTTTTGTAAGTATCAATACTTTTCCCAGCCCTAGTGCGTAAAATATACAAAGCACTCTGTAGTGATTTTGTATTTTGTAGTGTTAGTCGCGTTGGGGTATTTTTTTCTAAAAATTAAGCAAAATAGTCTAGCTGGTTCTGGAATCGATAGTTCTTACATAAGAATATTCGAGAATGTTCATGATAACGGCGTAATTTTATAAGATTCAAGATGTCCCAATTTATCAGAATTTACTGACATTAATTCCCGAATATGTATTCGCGAGTTCGCTCCAGAGCATTTCCCAGACATAGCCTATTTTGTTATACTCATAACTCGCAACCCCCTAAAGGCACCTCCACCAAACTTGCCTATTACCATGACTTTAAGGGCTATTCTTAGCCCCAATCTCCATTGGACTCCCATGTCGGGTTTCGGAGGAGATACAGGAAATATTAGCCTTTCCTTATATATACGTATAACGGGTGTCCCAAGTTCTTACTATCCGCCAAATGGCACGTCATACCTGAATAAAAATTCTGAAAAAAATATCACATAATTATGTAGGGAGTTTTTTGGCTTTTATTTAATTAGTTATAATTTAATAAAATTACCAATATAACATTGGTATGCTACATTTACCCGTGTTATTACATTATTTTAAATAATATAATTTTCAAAAATTAAATAAATTTGCAGACTAATTTACTAATTAATTTTTGGATGATTCTTGTAAAAATTGAAACATCAGAATATTCGCTAAACTTTTTTTAATTTATAGCCGCAAATACTAACAAATAATTAATAATTCAGCTAGATTAATCTCCACCTTCAAAAAAGCACTTTCTATTTTAACAAAAATTCTGAAAAAAATCGCTTGCAATTATTATTTATTGTAGGAAGAGTACATCCTGTCAAAATTTGAAATACTATAGTAATGCTGGCAATATGAATATAAAAACAGGTTTCGAAATGGTTTTAGAAATATAACCAGTTTTGAAAAACGATTTTAAATGCGGTCTGTCTATTCTCTACGATTCAGGTATAGTTCAACGAAAGATACGTGAGCTGACTTTTTAATTCCTCCCAATAAACAGAAGCATAAAAATTACTGGAGTTTTAAATAAAGTTCCTATTTCTCGAAACCATTAAAATATGTAAGCAAACCCTGCCAAGGTCGTTGTTAAATGTGCACCCTCATAGATCAAGTTTTATGATTTATTTGAGGTTTGCGGTAACTGCAATTGTTTTTATGCTTGTGTTTATTGGGAGGGATTAAAAAGTCAGCTCACTTATCTTTCGCTGAACTATATAATACATCAAAGAGAAGGTTTTTTGTGTTAGAGATTTGACACTGCGGTTTGCGCGCTAATCCGAATTTGTAACGTAAAATCGAATTTTATTCAAGACCTTACGATTTAAAAAATTCTTCTGGTGAAAATTAAGGAATAGATTTTCCCGAAATCAGTTGTTTAAAATTAAATTTAATTATATAACATAATATGAAAAAAATAATAAGAAATAGACTCCTGGTAAACTTCACTCTATTTCTTCATTTTTTAATAAATACCCGTTGTTGTATATGTTCGTTTTAAAAATAGCAGTGAGTACGAAGTCTTTCTACTTACTGGTAATGCATGAGCCCCTTCAAAATTCAAATCAGTAGCTTGAACTAAAAGGTTATCTGTGGTTTTACCACTCTTCTTATCATCGAGACCAATATCTGAAAACTGTTTACATATATCCACAACTGAAGTTTTCTTTACACTCCGTAAGTTTTTTATGTGGCTTTGCCTTTTTTCTAAGGGTTTCTCTGGACTTAAATCTTTCATATTTCCTTGACTCTGTTGAGCGGTCTCTCTGAGATTTAGCTCTTGCCTAATCGCATCTATACCTTTTTTGAGATTTTTTTTTTTATTAGGGCACTTTCTACGCAAGTTTCTAATAAAAATCGATGGTTTATTAACACTTTCTAGTACATTTTAACCTAACTTACTTGTTTTTTAGTATTCTTTGCTCTCGACGAAAGAGCTCTTCTAATTCTTCTACACTTAATTTTTCCAATTGTTTTGTGAACTTGGAAGCCATTTGTATGATTTTCACAGTTTGAAAATGTTTGTAAATAAATAAAAACACTATTAACAGTTTTAATGAGAATTGGCGCCAAAATTTATGACATTTCTAGGTTAGAATATTCTCCCTATCATCAGGTATCACCGAAATACAGAAACAAAGAAACTCCTTATTGTTGAATTTTGTAAATCCAAAATCAGAAAATTCAGAATTTTTTTTTTAATATTAATTTCTTTAAATTTTAAAACTGAAGCAATCATGGAAACACATTCCGTGTTTTCAAATATAAAACACAGCCATTTAAATGATTATATCATATACTGAAATACATAGAGATGGTAATGTTTTTAAATCCTGTAATTTTTAATTTATCAAATTTTATTTTATAATGGAATGGACAAGCCGCCTCTGAAACACAAGTATATGGTCCTTGGGAAAAAAGTTGAGTGTGGCTACATTATAGGCAACTGAAGTAGACTGAACGGTACCGCGATACAAACGCGAAATATCAGAAATAAAATAAGTCTTTCACTAAATTCATGTGATCGCTTAGTGAAAAGATGTTTATTTAATTCGTGACTTTTTTATAATGACAAAAACTAAGTAAAATGGCACGGTAACTTGAATACTACGGTAGCCGCATTAATCTTTTAACCAATCAACGCCAGACTGCAAATAGAGCTATTCTTTATCATGCCGCTCATTCTAATGCATACACCATACAGTTTATATGACATGATATAACTGGTTCTATAATTGGGTTAGTTTACTTTATTAATCTTAAAAATCAAAATATCTTACATACGTCATAATAAGTAATATACACATATTATACAGTATATCCTCGGATAGAATTTAAAAGATCAAAAAAATCTTATGATTGTTTCTCAGAAAATTTTACTCTTGTCAATTTGCCCTGCTTGTTTTCAAACCCTCAAAACACAAGTAACTTTTTATTTAACTCGAACGGTTTTCCTTCAAAATTTGGACGTTATCAGGAAGCAAATTAAAAAACTCTATAGAGTAGGTAATAATTTAAAACGTTCTAAAAGTTTGTTAATATCAGTTGTACATAGCGAAATAAATGGTTAAGTCTTGTCTGATAAAAAATAATTGTGATCGGCTGTATTAAAATCACTTAAATGCTTTTTCACGTATAAAAGACACTGGAAAAATATACAGAGTGTTTTTGTAGTTATGTGAAAGATTTTAACAGGTGATAGCTCTTGTTAAAAGAATGCTAAATAACCAAAGTCATCTTATACAAATGTTTATAGTTTTCGAGATAAACCCTGTAGAACTTTTTTTAAAACTTTTTGAACGAGATATTAGATGTATTATAGCAATTTTTTGGTATACAATGTGTGATTACAATATATGCAACAATTTTTTCTGATAATAGTTCTAGTTTTAATGTTAAAATGAGATATACAAAGAGTTTCTTAATTTTTTTACAAACGTTACCAGGTGATAGCTCCTCTGTTAACAGAACCAAAGGAAAAAACCAAATTTACCTTATCCAAATGGTTATAGTTTTTAAGATATATGCTGTAGACAATTTTATCAAAAATAATGTTTTTTGAAAAAAAATTCTACAGCGTTTAGCTCGAAAACTATAAACATTTGTATAAAGTAAATTTGGTTTTTTAGCATCCTTTCAACGAGATCTATCATCTGTTAAAATCTTGCACATTACTTGAAAAACACCTGTACATACAGGGAAAAGTATGTTTTTTTAAATTAAAAAAAATACAATCACTACGAAAGCCAATATGGGCCATAGCACGCATACTTTTCCGCTGTAGTCTAAACAAATTATTGCAATAGGGAGAATGGCCCCATACTAGGATTGCATAATTAAGGAGACTATAGATAAAAATGTAATATGCAATAATAACAGTATGATCTGATGTTATGTCCCTTAATTGGCAAATCTGAAAAATGCCTTTCGAAATTTTGTTCTCTAAATACGATACTTGACTATTCCACGACATGGTAGAGTCGAGAAATACACCTACTAATTTAATGTTTTCATTATTATCAAAATGTTCTCTTAAAGAAAAAATTAAGATTTGTGTTTTATTATTATAACACACAATCTATTTGAGTTAAACCAGGTTTTTATCTGGTTGTAATTATTTTTAATCCTGGTTTCGATTGTCATACTGTTATGATTTTCGATTTGCCTCAGTTTCCCCTGGCACGCTGCATCATCCTTTAGTCCTTTCGGCGAAATTGTTCCTCGTTTTGTGCTTCCCATTCATTATTACAAATTTTCCGACTCAATATTGCCCAGAACTTTTTTTACTGGGCGAATCTGAGGTAAATTAAAGAAATCGGTACAAAATTCATGATGTTGTCGTCAAACTTTTTTTTGCATTGAAATTTAACATCATCAGGGACATTCTCGTAATGTCCGTGTAAAAACCATCATTTCTCAATATCTCACTGTTAGATATTTTGGATATTGTGAAATATTTTTCGTCGTCGTCCATCACAATCAACGAATGCACTTGTCTCAACGCGCGGCAACATCTCAGATTTTTCTCTATTGAGCCTCTGTGTATTTTAGAGCTTTCATCCTTTTCCGGAAGACAATATTCATACTTGATAAGGCCTTAAATACCGTGCTTTTTCAACCATTAAATCTTCTGGCCAGTATTCGTTGTTGTAACGTTTCAATTTTATATTTAGCTGCGTGAACTAGCCTACCCTCTCTTATTTGGCTTAAAGCTCGCGACCGACCGCTTTTAGGCGATAAAATCGAACATTATCTTTATCAAAATAAAAGATTGCCTACTGCCGCAGCATATGGAAGCACTGTAGGTTCCAGAATTTCGTTTCAGTATCTTACTGCAGTCAATGCACTATTATTGATAAAATGGAGAACCGTATACCCGTACTGATTCCAGTTCACACCATTAAACTACCCTCTCATATTGTTGTTCCCTTACAAATGCAAGGTGTTTCCGGTTCCAAATTCTCCGCATGTCAAGATTCTTCTGTTGTCCGGATGTAGACTAAATCTCGACTCGTCACTGAAAACGAAGAGCACAATCTTCAAGAATGGAAAACAGCGGCCGCCTTCTACGCAATCGATTTCTGATAGATTGCGTAGATACATATCTCCCTGTGGCAGCTGCCAATTAACTTTAGAGCTGAGCTGCAGATTTCCGCGAGCTAACAACGTTACATAAAGTCGTCTTGAGACTCTACAATCTTGTCCAGGTCTTCAACAAACATTGCCAGTTTCCTGAAGCCTTTTCCAGATTCTACAAATAACCCTGGCTGAGACTGCTAGTTTCGACGACTGCTTCCTGAAATTCTCATTCAGTGGGAAAACTTTATTTGTCAGGTAGCTGCTTGGCGAAGCTTAACTTTAATCTATGGGGTTAAACAATGCAGTCAAGTCAGGTCAGGTAAAGTTGCACGTACTAACGGCAGCTATCTCATCTTTCGGAAGAGATGTTAAGCAGTCCCGACCACCAAAGGTTGTTAGGTCCACGTTAAAGGCTATGAATGTGACTCTAATAACTCTGGCAAAATAATTGTGTGGTCTTGACAAAGACCTTTTTTATTCAATATTTATTTTAATGTTGCAAAAACCTGGAATTTTAGATAGGATGAGCTTTTGGGCATGAGGCAATTACTATTCTGTAAAATACTTCCTATTATTTTATCAATAATTCATCCTTTAAAGTGATAGATTCAAAATCTGCGGTGGGCTCTCAGACTATCTCTTATCTATGCATTTTTTTTTGTAACTACTCCAAAAAAAAATCACAAAACTTCTCTTTACTTGTTAAATTTTTTTTTCTATTATCTAAAGTTAAACCACCTATATAAAGTAGATTTTAGTCCTTTCTGTTGAATACCAACATGCGTCACTGTCGATATAAGATAAAACACTTCGGAAGTGAAATAGATTCCAGCGTTTATTGTTGCTATGGGTCAGGATTGTCGGAAAAAAATAACTTCTGATTATTATAATATAAATTAATTAATAAATTTATTTATTGTCCAACAGAACGAGTCTACATAAAATATACTATTTTTTGAAATAACATATTCGCAGGAGATTATATAGATAATAATAAAAAAAACAGTACAAAAAATATACACCAATAAACATATAAATGTAAAAAAATATTACTATTATTGCCGAAATAAAAAATACTTTGTACAAGATCGTATAAATTCATTCATGTTACAGAAGAAAATATCAACGTAACCAGCAATTTCATTATAGCATTTATACATATTATCTAAAACAGAATAAAAATGTTGATTTGTTCTGGAGAACTTAACAAAACAAAATTTCATTTAACAAGTTGGTGCAATAAAAAAATTAGACATGCCAAGATACGACGGAGTTTTAATGAATTTAAACCAAATAAAGTGTACAGATCTGTAGTGGAATAATTCCGATCAGGACGTCTCCTAAATTTTTTAAAATAAAGATTTTTACAGAATTTATGCTGTATTTATTAGTTCAATTTACAAAATGTGTTTGTTATAAAATGGAAACCCTATAACAGAGTTATATTCCAGCTTTGACCTAACAAATGCTGAATAAAGAACAGAGAGTGCATCTATGTATATTCTTAAAACTAGTGATAGCATGGAATATTTTGATAGCATGGAAAGAAATATAGGTTAAATGAGTTACAAAAGTAATTGATGGACCATAATAATACCTAAATCTTTAATTTAATTAACCTTTTCGATTCTAATGACTGATACAGTATATTCAAAATTGATGTAGATAGATTTCCTCGAATAGGTTAATTGTTTACATTTAGATTAATTTAGATTTAGGTTATTTTCCTCACACCATGAATCAAACATGTCTAAATTATTTTGCACCATATAACAGTCCTAAATCGTGGTAATGCATTTAGCAATTTTCAAATCGTCAGCATAAGTAAATATTGAGCATTTAAACTTGAAAAGTACATCGTTAAAGTATATAAGAAACAATATTGGCCCTAAGGTAAATCCCTGTGTGACACCACTAAGAGTCTTATAAGCAGGCTTAGATCCAAGCGAGCTACTTGGAGAAACCGCCAGGTAATTAATCGGTGTAATCCAGCGAGCTGCATGTTATTCATTTAACTGGCTTACACGGTTATGCGCCAAGTGCTCAGAAGTCATTAGAGTCGATGCCTTAATGAGGGAATCTGTTATAGTAAAAAATAAGCAAAATATTCTATTCAAAAATCATTTTGATTGAGTAAGTGACTGTCTACGTGCCCATTGGTTGTACCGCGTTTAAATAACGCGAAATAAGATTTAAATAATAATGCGAAATTACGCCACTGCAAAAAGCTCGCTCTCGCCGAAGCCTGCTTATAATTATATGAACGATAGTTATGACATGCAACAAATTGTGTTCTCTGTAGAAATACAATTTTGAATAAGTTGACTTTAGTTCGAATCTATGCTTGGTGGAGCGGGATAGTATGGAATTCTAATAGGCTCCAGAAACCCTGTCGTCACTACAGCGCGAAATTTTAAAACAATGTCAATCCATAAAAAAAATTTAAAAAAGTCGACTTTATTGCATTATGTAAATATGGTTAAATTTACATAAATCAGCCATGAAAAATACACTAAATAAAACAAATAAGACCTAAGAATGCTGACATTCAATATCCTAAACGTTGCGTTTACCGATAAGTCACAAATCCCAACAAACTTACATCTAATAAAGAAATTAATCGAAAATAAAACGTTCGATGCACAGATTTCTTCCATTTCTAAGAACCAATATCAGCGAGTTCCAGCGAACCATGCCGAATGTGAAGGCATCTCCTCTCGCGGATCTCCAATTTTAGGTATTCGGTCTTCTACGGCAGTTGCTTTACAGCTGATCGGGTGGCTTTTGCAGCACGAAGCTTGCACGGCAGTTTTTATCTTCGATTAATTTGTTAATTGTGTACAATAAAGCCGACTCTTTTAAGTTATGATTTAAAATAACAATGCTTCGAACTTTCGCACGTGAATGACGACACACTTCTGGAGCCTATTGGTCTGGGTTTGTATATATATTATTATATTTTACATTGTTATATTGTTTTTGAGTAATTGATTTATGTATTTTCTTTGAAATTTTGAATGAGTAATAATAGTTTGAAAAACTTTGCATTCATAAAAAAATAGCGACTTATTGGTACTAAACATCTATCTACTGTTCGTAATTGCATTTCGTACTGCAACAATAGTTATTTACACGATAAGGGCGGGAACATATATTTTGCATATGAGTGCGACAGTTTTTACACGAATGCGCTTTGCGCACGAGTAAAGAATGTCGCACAAATAAAGCAAAACTGTTCCTGCACGTCTCTTGTATATTATGTTTTGCACAGATCCTCCACAAGACCGAAAAACGATAATTTTAGAATTTATCTTTAATTTGTTGAAAAAATCAAGTGCTGTCGATAATGTAGGTAACTAATTGTCAGATTTTTTTCAAGTTGTTACTAAATTTGAGATTGTCTAATACAATTTCTCACAGATGGCGCTGCTTAAACTTAAATTTTAATTCAATATTGTGAATGCATTTCTGTTGTTTTATCTAAATAAAAGTGAATTGTTTTATTATAAACTTAGGCTCTGATACAATAACCTAATTTTAAACCATTTTTTAAACGAGAAAAATCCCTGTGCTCTTTGCAGGCACTAGTGCGGTAAAAACGGAAGATGATTGTAAAATTGACGGTCCCGATTGTTCACTCAGTGCGTAATCACTTAATTTTTAGTAGAGTAGTGCAAAAAATAAGTTGGAAAAACAGTTCAGCTCTTTAATTATTTTCAAGGGAGTAATCCAATCTACTAAAATAAACAACTTACAAAGATAATACGTTTTATTATATAACAAAACGACAATTCGAAATTTCGATCAAGAGTCGCTAATAACACCTGAAAATTGCAAATCAACATATTTTCAAATATAATAATTTATAAGTCTTATAATATGGAAAATACAATGAATTGATTACACCTCGAACTAATTTGAAATCTGATTACCCTGACCAATTTATAAAGATGTGATTATAAATTGATTCTACTTTTATTTTAACAATTACAATAATTGATATCTTCTCTTCTAAAACTAGATTTATAGATACAAAAAAATAATATATTTTCTGCATTTTTAGGTTTCTTCAGTGTGTCTCTGTTGTGAAGTTTTAACGTTTAAAAAATCCTCATTCTTACAAATAACGACAGCAGATGCTAGAGGGAAAAGGAATGACATGGATAGATTTTCATTTATTAGATAGGTAATAGTACCGTATGATCAAAAAAAATTATTCTCTAAAAGGCAGCGATATGCTTTTTGTCAATGTAAATTTTATAGAAAGAAATTAAGTCACAGGCTTCTACAAAATAATCTTATTTTTTATCACACTGTATATTATTAATCCCGAAAGTGTAAATTTAGCGTCTAAGTGATTAAAAGACAATTTAGTCCAGAGATACATACACTATTATTGCACTTCCAGGACATTATCCCAAAAGTCGATAATTGAAAATTATGAAGGTTATTACAAATTTTAATTATGAGGGAGGGAGAAAAGGAAGCTGACATAAAATTAATCATGGTTACGGTGTTAAGAAGCCCCGTTATTTTTGAGTAAAAACTGTGAAAAATTTGATTTCAATTCATATTTGTTTTTTATTAAACAAATGACCCAAATAAAAGTATGTGAACGAACCACCTGTTTTTTGTATAGTTGTAACTAAAAAAATTATTTATGTTTTACAAACTGTTTTAACAATTTTGTGAAATAAGTACAGTCATGACTGTAAAGAATGTTAACCCTCTCTATAAAAAATATTCGTGCTAAAAATGTAAAGCTTCAAATAAATCTATATAGCGAGTACAATTTTTCAAAAAAAATTCTATTAAAATTTAGAAACTCAAAAAGAGTTATAGCTGCAATTTCGGGTCAGTATTTTATGACCCGAACCGGACTAAACAAGTGCCATTGTTTACGCACGTGACTGTACATTTACTACAATTACGTGACTTAACGAAATTTCAGTGTTTGATGAGATAACTTTTTACATAGCACCTAGAAAAAAGTTCATTTAATTGATTTAAACAAGCCTTAACTGCTTATGTCACGTTAATTGTTAATTTACATGATTGTAATCAAGTTATTCAAAATAAGACCGTTTTCACACGAGGCGATATATCGCGCCATTTATGGCACAAAAGACTAAGACAGAATGCAATGATCAATCATTGGTCTTGGTCAAGATATGGTCAAGGTTTCCTCTCTTTTATATCAATTATGGTAGGAATTTTGCAGGATATATAGCGCCGTGTGAAAACGCTCTAAGAGTATTTTCCTTGTTTGCGTTGTTTGCTTTTAGATAAATAAGGCGTTGAGATTTAAAAGAGTAAACGGATGTTTAACTGATAATAGTGATGTAATGCCTGATCGCATTACATTTCTCATAAGTCCGGACTTAATAATACTGGTTTGATAAAAATAAAATGGTAAACAAGATGTAAAAAAAGAGTCGATAAGAATAATTTACAATAACCGTTTTTAACAAATTATATAAACAATAATACGTGTAAATAATCAGCTTGCATTAAATATACTCGTAAATCAATAAGAGTATGTGTTTTTCTATATTAGCAGGTGTTTGTGTGCTTTAAAAATTTACAAATAAGTTTGCAATAATTTTGAATTTAACGCTACAAAAAGCTGATTGAACACGGACAAAACCGTTGAAACTTGCGTTAGCAAATTGGAGTCTTTAACTTTTTAACTATTACTGTTTTGGTATACAAATAACTAGCTTTTGTTGACCTGCTTTGCGATGATATAAATCAAAGTAGTCTAAATTGTTCCGGAATCAATAGTTCGTTACACAAGAATATTCTAAAATATTCAAGATAACGCAAATATGTTTTATAAGAATCCAGAACACCCAATTTATCAGAAAATGTTTTATTATCGTTTCATAGAATGTTAAAAACCATTATATCACCTCACTGAATATTATTTTATTATTCTGAAGATTAAATTCTTTATTTGAATAAGCAGTTTTTTGACGCTTATTGAGTAATTCATATTAAGTAATTTGAATATTTTTTTGATAACCAATTTGTTTTATTTAAATTCTTATTTTGACATTAAACTTTTTCTGATGGAATCGTAAATTTTGTCAAGAAAAGAAAGTTGGGCCATTTGCGGTCTCTCCATTGGACGATTCAGGTACCTTGGAGGAAAGCTGTGTGTTAGGAAATCCAATTTTATTCAAAAACTAATTATTTAAAAAATAAAATAAGATTCTAATTTAGATCGCTTCAAAAAACTAATAAATTTTGGCAGGCACTCCTTCCAGTGATGACGCTAGCGCGTGGTTGTGGCCTAATTTTACCTTCACATTGTCTCCATAACTCAGTAACAAATAATAAACACAGTAAACATAATAACAATAAACACCTCTTGGATTGCCTCTGTTTCGCAGTCGCTATAACACAAAAACAACCCAATAAAGCAATGAAAAGCAAGTGATCAAAGCAAGTAAATCAAGACGTGCATATTAAGTTCTATTTATCTACTCGAAAAATCTCATCTTAAAAAAACGTAGCAAAAAATTAAAAAATAATCAATGCAAATCCCCCATTAAATTAGGTAAAATGATATGCAGAAAATAATTACTTACTATAATTGAAGTAGACTTTTGTCAAATTGCACTTTATTTTTCTTTCTTTTTTTTACTAAGAAATAAGGTAAAACGTGAAACATCCGGTACAGTCACGTGCATAGATTGTCACCACAATGAAAACGAAAAATGTAAAACTCCAAATACATATATTCCAAGAAATGTTTTTATAACCCAAAAAGTGTTCAGTATTTTATGCCCCGACTTAGACAAAAATGGTGACATTCTTTGCGTACGTGAGTGTACATTTCCCTCATGCGTCGCCACTTACTTACCTTTCTAAGTGGTCTGCTAGATTCGCAAATGAGAAATTAATTTTTTATACATGAATTTTAAACATTGATTGCAACGACGACAAACATAAATAAATACCGGTTTACATACCCGTTTAAAAAGTAGCAGTTAGTGAGAACGAAGGTTTTTCCACTTACTGGCAATAGATTAGCTTGTTCCACTTGCAATGTTGTAGATTTTGCTAAAGGAATAGATTGCGCTGGTTCAGATTTTTTCTTTCCTGACGACTTTTTCACTTTTTTTTCACGTAAATCGACCTTCTTTGGGGCGTCTAGAGTTAACTCCTTCATGTTTCCATCAAGACTTTCAAGGCATCTTCGGAGAGCAATTTCGTGCCTAACTGCAATTAATTTTTGTTTCATCTCGCTCCCTTTATCAGATAACTGACTAATCATCCTCCTAATAAAAATCAAAGGTTTATTAACATTTTACTGTGCAGTTTAATGTAACTTACTTGTTTTTTAATACTTTTTTCTGCCATTCATAGAGCTCTTTCAGTTCATCTATAGATAGTAATTCTATGTTTTCGTAGAAGTTATAAGCTGCCATTTGTACAATTAATCACAATCCGTAAACTGTGAATACTTTCAGCGATATTCACGAAGAATCACGATAAGATTGTTAGAACTTTTTGTTTTGAAATTTTCTAGGTTAAAATCACAGAGGTGATTTGGTGATTCATACGTTGTTCGATATCACCGAAATACAGAAATCGAGAAATTCATTACTGAAGAATTTTGTAAATTCGAAATCAAAAATTTGAACATTTTTGAAATATATAATTTATTTTGATAATTCAAAATTAGCTTACTTATAGAAACTTTTGTATTTTTAGGTTTAAAACACAACATTTAATTGATTTAGATCATATTTCCGTTTTCTATTGCACTAATTAATTATTTTGTTTGAAACGGATGTAACAAAACATAAATAAAAATTAGTTTTATTCAATTATGTAATAAAAAGAAATTTGAACTCCACTTTAGGACACTGTTCAAGGTATTTTCCGCACAACCAATAAATATCCGAACTTTGGACTTTGATTCTTCCGTCTTAAATCTTAAACATATTATATATTATAAGAATTTATGTAAGACAATTAATTTATTTAAGTAGTAGTCAATATTCTGTAACTTGTAGAAAAGCTTATTTTATTCAAAATAACGTAAGAGCGAAAAAAAATTCAACTTGAGTGGGCTGCGACTAAAGTTACAGAATTGACAGGTTAAGATTAAATTGTCAGAATATAGGTGATACAATTTTGTGTTGAAGTTTGTAGTATATATACAATGAGAAATAAAACAAGTATATATTTAAAACAACAATGTTTACTTAACGAATGAAATAACAATGTTACTGGAACACAACTTATCAACATTAATAAGCGGATTAAATACACTCTGCTTAGGTATAATCATTTAACTATTATAATACAATATCATTTGAATTGACTTGAAAAGTTACTTATGCCAATCCCAAACGGCGCATTTCTTTCAGCAATTCGTTTCCCATTTGAGCAGGCGACTTGGTAACAATAACTCCCGCCTTTTCTAAAGCATTAATCTTATCTTGTGCACCTCCCTTTCCCCCAGAAATTATAGCCCCTGCATGTCCCATTCGACGTCCTGGAGGTGCTGACAATCCCGCAATAAACGAAACCACAGGTTTCGCATTAGGTCCCTATAAATGAAACTTTACATCTACCGCATTTTCCAATATTAGAATTCATACAGAATTATGTTGCATAAGATACTCAGCAGCTTGTTCCTCCGCAACTCCTCCAATTTCTCCAATAAGAATAATACCTTTCGTTTCGGGGTCTTTCAAGAACACTTCAAGGCAATCAATGAAATCAGTACCATTAAATGGATCACCTCCAATGCCTACACAGAGAGTTTGACCTAAACCGACTTGGGTTGTTTGGTGCACAGCTTCGTAAGTTAATGTTCCTGATCGGGAAACTACACCAACTACTCCTTTTTGGTGGATATGACCAGGCATTATACCAATTTTACACTAATATTTCATATTAATAAACAGATAATAAATTGGAGGAGAGACATTACCTGTTCTGGAGCAATGATACCTGGACAGTTAGGACCTACCAATCTAGTTTTGTTCTGACGAATAAGACGGTGTTTTACTTTTACCATGTCTTGTTGGGGAATGCCTTCCGTTATGCAAACAATTAATGGAATTTCTGCATCCATTGCTTCTAAAATTGCCGCCGCAGCGCCTGGAGGCGGCACGTAGATAACCGTAGCTTCGGCGTTAGTTGCCGCCTTCGCCTGAAAAACAACAAAATAAGCAAAAAATTGCAAAAATTGATCTGACAAAAATTAGAATGATTTTTAAGACAGTGGAGAGAAGAATAAGAAGAGTTGGCATGCCCTATACCGACAATGTTAGGTTTTTGGTCGAGGTACAAACACTTTTTATGGTTTTATTCTATTGTCAAGGCCACTGTTTGCAAATTTATAGTGGGGGAAAAAAGCTATCTCGGGTACTGTGAAACTATCATAAAAGGTGTTTATGCATTGAATAAAATTTCAAGCCTATGCCCACTCCTGTTATTCCTCCCTCCAAGATGAAGACAGACTGAAAACTATTTTTTCATAATGAGGAATTTTATAGTTACCAACATTACAAAAAATTTGACTTAACCACTTATTCATATTTACCGAGAAAACAAATATTTAGGAAAAAAATGAGTAGCTGTGATGTCATGACAACACGCGCAGGCGCTAGTTTTGTCTCAAAATTGACTACCTCATTGGTAAATTTTTTGGGCCACCCTGTATAAGAAAAACTGACTGGGTGGATACGGTTTTTGGAAAATGTGAACTCAATACGCCAATTTTTTCCCTTTTTACAAAAGAAACAGTTATTAAACATTGGGAAATTTTGTTCAAGGTTTTGCTAACACTTGCCAAGCTATTATTATGCAAGTTAAAGGAGAAAATGTTTTTATTAACAACTTGTTATCCTAAAGTACAAGTACAAATTTGTGTTTTTATCTATTACGGTTTATAAATCAATTGAAGGGCCTAAATAATAAAATGTGATAAGAGACAATCCCGGAACTGTTGGAAAAACATTTTTAAGACCTCACCTCCTTAACGCTGTTAAAGACTGGCAGATCGAGATGGGTTTTGCCCCCTTTTCCTGGAGAGACCCCCCCGACCATTTTGGTGCCATATTCGATGGCCTGTTTACTGTGGAAAGTGCCCTGTTTTCCAGTAAAACCTTGACAGATAACTTTTGTGTTTCCGCTTAGCTTTAAATTCATTCGAGTAGCTTCATAACTGTTGAATCGTATTGAATGTCCAACTTTCAAACTGTCGGCTACAATAAAAATTATCAATAAAATTGTGAACTTTGCACCTGTTAGGTTAAGTGTTTGAAAATATTTTTTCCGATAGAAAATCACACTTTTCGTGTCGGATAATAAGAGAAAATGAATCAGATGCTTGACTATTGTTCTGATCTATTTTAAAATCAAATTTAATTCAGAGATTATGTAATTTCAGACTTACGAATTATTCGGCTCAATATCCTGGTATGTGTGGCCATTGCAACGATTCGCTTTTGTTTCCAATGCTAAAACTGATCTCGTTAATTTAAAGTGATTCATAGAAGTTTTCAAAGTAACTTTGTTTTATGAAAATTAACTCAGAGTTAAGAAATTAGTTAAACATTTACCAAAAGTTCGGCAGAAAGAGATTTTCACAATGCACTTGCCCCTAAGTGGCGCGACCTACGACAGCTTTTATTAAAAACGTGGGTCACGTGACCAAATTAATGCAACTGTCAATGGTAAGATGGCACCACTTTATGTGCGATATTGACTCAAGGCGAAATCCGGTAACATCGAAACAATTTTTTCAAAATGTATTATTATTTATTATTTTTTAAAACATAAAAAAAATACATGTTTTTATTAAATTCTGTTATTTATACAATTGCTAAATAAATATAATTAATTTAAATATAAACGATATTTATTAGATACATTTTTTTAAAATTATATTATTACAATTTTTAAAAATTAATGCATAATTAATTCTTCTTTAATAGTTGTCACAAAAGCAAAGAGGTCGTATTGAAATGACAATTTTGTTCTTTTATTTAGAAATGATTAAAAATTTTCGACGATGTGAACAATTCCTGTTTTATAATCTGTAAAACTTCAAACCTTTACCTTCGACCTAAAAACTGCATTAAGGAAATATATAGAAAATATAAAGATGTAGTTATAACTTAAAGACAGAAGAATAATAAATAAAAGACAAATACATATATATTTTGGAAATTTTTTTGCCTACATGTTTCGAGAATTTTTTCTCATCATCAAGACATCATGACAACTACAACACATATTCTATATACTTTTTGTTATGTAAAAAGCACATATTTATTTAATTAAACTGTTTAAAAAGTAAAATACATACTATCTATTAAAAAAATAAGAACAAACCTGCACATTTTTTACATAATAAAATTAAAATATTCATTTCCGATAAAAAAACTTACAAAAGACCCAAAACATACAAGTAAAAAAAATTTAAAATACGAAAAAAAACCGCGTTGTTTTTTTTTAATTATATTTTTTGCGGTTGAGCAAATATATAATAATTAAATGAAGTACTCAATTTTTTCAAAAACATTTCTTACCAATTTATATATATATATTTGAATTAAGTAGAGTGTGACGTTTTATTATTTAAAAATAATGCCACTCCAGTGAAAGTCATTTCTCTGTAAAAACATTAAGAATCTTGCACGCTATACAGTATGTCTCCGGATCGACTTTAAAAGAAAAAAAAATTCTTATTATTGATTTCTCAGAAAATTCAACTCTTGTTGATTTGCTCTGCTTGTTTTCAAACCCACCAAAACACAAATTACTCTTTATATAACTCAAACGGTTCTCAAAATAAATATTCAAATTGAGCTCAAGTTTTATTAAATATTAATTTAACAAATAGTAAAATGAAATAAAATTCTTAAAAAACTAAGCTATTAATTTTTTATTCAAATAATGCTCTTCTTTTTTCTACACAGATTTTAATGCGAGTTCTAAATTCATTGAAACTGCGTATTATTTCTAAGATTGATAAGAATAACTAGTGACTCACTGAAAACAATTTATTTTAAACGACCCCAAAAATAAAAGTCCATTATTGTGTGATCAGAACTTTTCGGTGGCCATAAAATGCTACCATCTCTCCTTATCTAGTTATCACGAAACTCTGTATTGAGCCGCTGTCAAACAATGCCGCATAAAAAGCAGGGCACCTATCGTGCTAGAAAAATATTTCCATTCAGTAGTTTAATAGGCAATTTATCCAGTTGATTAGCTAAAAAAATTTGCAACATTTCCAAATATGAATTACGGTTTAAATTTTGATCAAAAAATATGGGCCAATAATGCTATAATACGAAACCGCACACAGCACATTAACTTTTCTAAAATATTGTCTGCGACAAAAAGTCCTAAAGTTTGGATTTGCCTCGTCTCACTCCAGTACCGGCAATGTTGAGATGAAACGATTCCGTTAGTTGAAAAGGTTGATTCATCGGAGAACATAATTCGTTTATGAAAATTCCAAAATCTTCCAAAACTCTGTAGACCACATTCAAACAAAACTCCAAACGTTTAGCTTTATCACCATTTTCTAAAGTTCTTGCCTAAATTGCGGTTTAAATGGTAAAATTTTGTTCTCCTTAAAGATTCTTTGTAAATGAGATTTACTTATCTTAGTTTGTAGTGCCCTCCTTTTTAAAAACAACCTTGGAGCTTCTCTTGTAGAATAAACGGCAAGAACTGAAGCAGCATCGTCTTCATTGAACAACTTCTTTAACTTCTAAATGTTTAAAACCGAGCCCGTTTTAAGAAATTTGGTCACCAAGTTTTTTGCGCCGGAATTTGAAGAGGTAACTTTCAGGTATTTTTGGTTAAATTTTCTGATAACAACGCGGTAGCACTCTTCTCCAATTCTTTAACATTCAATTAGATAAATTCTTTGTAGTAGAGCCAACATTATAGCATAAATACTGTTCAAATTAGCGAAGATTATTTAATTTGCAGTTCTACTGACATTAGATTTGTCATCTGCTGTCAGTGGAAAATATTTTTCAATAAGAACCGCCTGCTAGATTTCTAAAAATTACGAAAAAACTAAGTCCAAATTTTGAACAAAAATGATATTATGTCGAGAACCGTTTGAATTAAATAAAAAGTAATTTGTGTTTTGGGGGTTTGAAAACACGCAGGGCAAATCAACAAAAGTAAATTTTCTGAGAAATCAGAAATAAGAAATATTTTCTCTTTTAAAGTCGATCCGGGGAAAAAAACTATCTAGATTAAATACATCAGGTTCGCCAAAATAATTTGGATCGTAGTGTAGTCCACACAATGTCATAACAACCAGAGTAGCTTTTTCAATAGTAACAGCTCTAGTTATACCAATTTTAAGTTTATAAGTATACGATTTTATGCAAGTTTTAATTAGTGCAAATAGAGGCAGATATTTTCTTAAATATTCTGAAAATAACAATTTTTTTTAATGAAAACTTTTAATGAAATTACCAGAGATAACGGCGTCCATATATTCCAAATTTGGAATTTTTCATATAAGACCTTATCTTCGTCGAAACTTTTAGAAACTTCGGTTCTTAATTTTGACTGTATTGCAGGATTTGAAGCAATTTCATACAAAACAAAACTCATAACAGTTGCACTTGTTAAAAATCCGTCAAAGTAAAATCCAGCAACATAAGCGGTTACGTCAACATCCGTAAATTCCAGAAAGGATTTTTTTAATTCATGTAAAATGTGCATAAAGTCATTGCGAATAATTCCATTTTCCTCAGAATATTTCAAAATTCGTAAGCATTTCTTCTGCTTCTTTGTTAATAAGTCTGAAAAAAATATGTAATTAGAGTATTCATATTTGGACCTACCGGTTACTTGATGGTAAAAATTTTTCCAATAAAGAAGAAAACGAACGCAAGAGAAGCAACAATGTTTTAAAAAAACTCCATTTTCGAAAATTTTATCTGTAATTTTTTTTAACTCGCTGTTCTCATCTTCAAAACATTTTCCTTCAATACCAAAAACACAAATAGCGACATTATTTATCGTATACTTCGAACACAATTCTTTAACGTCTTGGCATTCTGACAGTTCGACTTTAAACGGTTTTTGCTTGTGTCCTCTAGAAGAGGGTACAAGCATTTCATGTGAATTTAGTAATTTCTTGTAGGATCTTCTTAGTGATCTTTGTTGTCGAAACATACGTCGTGCAAAATAAATTGTTTGGTGTTATTGGGTGTTTTACGTTTCTTTAATTTTAGTAATATTTATAGATTTTTTACAAATTATTTTTCCACTTGTAAAGCCTGAGGTAAGACTTCTTCCATTCTTCTCCTTTCAGACAAAATGGATTACGGCTGAAAATTGAATCAACTTCTTTATCAACTTCCAAATTGTTATTTAAAACGATAAAAAAGTATTTTTGTCGATTTTTGAAAATATCAATAAATTCATAAGCAAAAGCAGTTGCCGACAGATGTTAGTCACATTGTGAGATAGAGAAGAAAAAGAAAAAAAAACGAAAAAAGATGCTGAGAGAAAAAAAAGTATAAAAAACTATGAAGAAAAAATAAAAAACTACAACTGAAAATTAAAGAAAAGCACTTGAAAGCATTTACTTAATTTTATTTACCTGATTTTTAGCAAACACTGAGAAATTTTAACAAATGCTAGAAAATTTATATTTTGCTTATTTTACTTTTTACTCTTAGTGCTTAAAAATTTTAGAAAAATCTTTTGTTTAATTTTTATTTACCCAGAACATCAAAAAAGATAGCAATTTTTAAAAATATTTTTCTATAAGCGAGATCAATTGCCGACAAGAGCTAGTTAGTTCGAGGAATAGACGAACAAAGAAGCGACAGATAAAAGAACAAGTTAGAGACTTTAGGGTGTATTAGAAAGTGTTATAGAAAACACCTGAAATTTAGTAGCAATATGAAAAAACAGCCACTTTTTCAAATATTTCTTTATTAAATCAACATTTAAAATTGTAACCAATAAATAAAAAATATTTAATACATACGGAATTACTAAAAAGTAAAGAATTAAATAACAACCGAAACGGATTTTTGAAGATTTTCAAAATGTGAAATATTTGCATTATTATTTTTTAAATGTAAGTGTTTTAGAGATTTTAATTGAAGAAAGGGTTGACTTGTAATACTCGACAGTTTGTTATTAGATAAATCTAAAGTATACATACTCTCTAATTCTTTAAAACAATTTTGTTTAATTTCTTTCAAACTGTTATTATCTAACGACAAAAATTTCAATTGCTTCAAATCAAAATCTCCATTAATATTTATTAAATTATTAAAATTTAAATTCAGAGTGGTTAATTGATGCAAAACTTGAAACTCCTTAATATTCAAAACTTGTAATTTATTGAAACCCAAATCTAATATTTTTAAATTTGTTAATCCTGCAAAACCTCCATTTTCGATAATGCTTATCCGGTTATGTTCAAGCTGCAACGTTTCTAATTTTTTTAAATCACTAAACAAACCACTTTGAATTTCTTCAATATTATTTTTTGCTAAATCTAAAGTAACTAAGTTTTTTAAACCAGTAAAGCTTTTGATTTCACACGTTGTTATATTATTTTCTGATAAAGTTAACAATTCTAGACTTGGAAGGCCACTAAATGTGTTATTTTTTAAAACTGGTAAAAAGTTTTGGGAAATTTTTAAAAACTGTAAATTTGTCATTCCATAAAAAGCATATTGGGCTAAATCTAACTCATTGTTTTCCGCAATATTGTAATTAATAACAAATTGAAAATTTGTTAAATTGTGATGGTAGGACGGAAATCGGACTGATTTGCTATTTTTTATCATTAGCATTCGGGTTTGGGGTGTGATAAATTTGTCAATGTTTTTTAGGTTGTCTTCCAGTTCGTAACAAGCAAATATTGTTTTTCCCATAGAGTAAGAACATTTGTTGTTGATTTCTAAATCTTGAGATGAAGATAAAAAAATGCATAAATACAGAAAAAGTAACAAAGTTTTCTAAAAAAAATTATTTGAGTAAAGTTTTCTACTAGATTTTTACATACCATTACAGCCATTGTATGTACTTAAATAAATGTCTTAATTCACTTAATTTTAAATTATTACTATTATTAAATTTTGATAGCATTTAAATGGGTTGGTAAGGTTATCAGTTCTGTGTACAAATGTTTATGGATCAAATAATATACATAAAAATTACGAGAATATTTTTATATTAATGTGACGTGAACTCAATTCGGATTTCTTTCGATTTAAAAGGTTTTTTAAACAAATAATTCATTTAACAACAAATTTATTTACACATAAACTTAATCAACCAAGACTTCTATCTCTTTAAATAATCCCCGAAGATTTGTATGTAATAATCGCTGTCCCTGGCTAAGTCGAAGACTTGCGCTTCTCATCATTTATATCAATCAAAGTCAACTTCTAGTTTGTTCTTGAATCTTCCAAACGCCGATGACTTAGCGTCTCTAACTCTCTGATACAGGCGACAATACAGTAACGTAGGGCTTCCGCCCTTAATAACCACCCTCCGTCCTATAAAAGATTTTTCATATAAAGCCAATCTACCTTGGTTTTCTTTTTTTTACAATGGCTTCTAGTCTTTTGTTGGCCCGCTGCGTTTGAATTCAGCTTATTTTTTGTTGCTGCTACTTCTAACTACCTCCCATACGTTGACCACGCGGTGCTGCGCTGATGCCATTCTCGTAATTTGACCTTCTTCCAATTTTCTAACCTTCTCTCCCAAATCCTCTCTAACTTTCAGAAGTTTTGCTTCAAATTTCTTATCTTCACATCTAGACTTTCTTTCTCAAATTATTTTGCAAATAGTTTTTCGAGATCTTCAAGAAGCTTCTTATGTTTTTCGTCGTCTTCTATTCGTCGTTTTTCCAATCTTTCAAAAAGTTTTTTCATTTTTTAAAAATCTTCCCTTTATTAGGTAACTATGAGATCTCACAGTGCGTTCCCTGTGACTTTGTGCACTCTCAGAAAACTCTTTGATCAGAACAGCCAGAAGCAAACTTCAAATCCGCTATCTTCCGAATATTAGATGAAAGGGCTACGCGCTCAGCCACTCTCTGGGTAAATCTTTCTCTGTTATTCTTCGTCTAGACGTAGTTTCTTGTTCTTTTTTGATTTATCAATAGTTTTGTAAGCTCTTTTAGAATCGCCTTCTGTTCTAAAATCTTCCAAAGCTTCTCTTTTTCTTCATCGTTTTTTAAACTTTTCCAAAATCGTCTTTTATCCTTCTAGAATCTTTCTTAGAATCTCTTTCTCTTTTAATTGTCGTTCTTCAAACTCTTTTTTAAACTTTTTTTCTAAAAACCTTTCCCTTGTTGGATCTCTTTAGTGTGGCGAACAAATCAAAAAAGTCCACCCAATGATACTAAAAAACTTTTTACAGACGCGGTTCGGCAACAATAATGTTCTCATTTTCAAGTGAGTATTAATATCAGTATTAAATCGCCGGAATTTGCACAATTGTTGCACTGGTGTCAAAAGTGAGATTTGAAGTAGTTAGACGTGAGTCCAAATAGTTTGTCTCAAAAGTCGATTACAAAGAGTCAGTCAAAAATAATGAAAGAACATTTTTTTTATTGTTCGAAAACTAGAAAAAGAAGAAAAACAAAGACAAGAAACGAAAAAACCAAAAAAAAAAATCAAGGCTCAAAGAATAAAAAGTAACTAAAAGTTCTGAAAGAAATGAAAAAACAATGATTAGAGAAACAAAAAATATTTTGAAAAAAAACGACGACTCTAAGAAAAAAAACACTAAGAAAAAAAACAATAAAAAATTCTAGAAGAAACAAAAAAATGACAAAGAGAAGAAAAAAACAAGAAAAACGCGACTCAAAGACTACGAAAAACATTAGAAACTTCACAAAGATCTCGAAAAACTACCCTTGAAAGAGAAAGAAGAGGCAGATAAACTCCAACAAGAAGACCAGAAAAAAATCTTCGAGAAATTCGACAATTTAGAAACACTTTTACGAAGAATTGAAAAAGTGGATTGTAAAAGTCCAAGAAAATCTATGTTATGTTTTGTTGTTTTATTTAATTAATTATTTGTTGTGCGACTTGAGGAGGACTGGTAGGAGCGTCTGAGTAACACCAGAGTTGAGCTTAGACTAACTTTATTTACAGAAGTATTTACAAAGTAAAAGAGATTGAGTATGCAACCAGTTATACATACAATGATTAATTGATAACTATGTAACATCTCCCTTTTTTTTTTTTAAATTAAATAACGGGTAACTTATTTGGTAGACAATTAACTTATGCTAGTTTAACAATTTAATAAACAACTTATGCTAGTTTGATTATTTAGTATTTAATTTAAATGTAACAGTTCAATACAGCTTATAATCATTTAGGGTAGCTGGTAATTTTATTTTCCGGCTAGGTCTACCGTCACCGCTTACGTTATCGCTAGTTGTTAACATTTGCGTATTTTGTGTTTCACTTTCACTATTAACACTCGTTTGTTCACTTTGTCCATTAGTTTCATTTCCGTTCTGATCACTATCCTTATTGACACTCTTATTTTCTACATCACTATCGCTATCATATACATAACTAGATCTAAAACTATTGTCAGGTTCAGGGGAATACATATCTTTATGAGCTGGTTTGATATAAATTGAATTTCTGATGATGTATCTCCCATCTCCCTTTTTTATTCTATAAGTTCTATCTCTAATTTTATTTTCAATTCTGCCTAATTGCCAGTTGCTCTTAGGTTTGTGTTGATAAAATATTTTCATGCCTGGCTTATATTCTTTCTGTTGTCTAACCTTTTTATTATAGTACATCGTCATTTTATTTCGGTCCGCGTACATTTTGGCGTGATAAATGGAAGTGTTTATTACTTTAGGTTTTAATTTGTCTTCCAGCATTGGCAAATTGTCTCTTAAATTTCTGCTCATTAGAATTTGTGCTGGAGTAAAGGAGTGATGGACGGGAGTGTTGCGATAGACTAACAGAGCTAAATTTACATCTTTATTGCTCTCAATTGTTTTCTTTATCAATTTTTTTACAGTTTGAATGTGTCTTTCTACTTGACCATTTGATTGTTGATGATTTGGAGATGTATTTAAAAATTTAAAATTCCATTCTTTAGAAAAGTCATTGTATTCTTTACTAATCAACTGTGTTCCGCTATCAGAAATTACAATTTTCGGAATGCCATGACGAGCAAAGATTTCTTTTAATTTATTTATAACGTTTTTAGACGTGGTGTTTGATTTTAGATTGACTAATTCTGGATATTTTGAATAGTAGTCAGTAACAAGTAAGTAATTTTCTTGATTTAAATAAAATATATCCAAGGCTAATTTTTGCCAAGGTTTTTTTATTATTTCATGTGGCTTTAGGGGTTCTTTTATATTTGAATTAGAGTATTTGTTGCAAATGTAGCATTTTTTTATTAAATTTTCGATGTCGTCCGAGAGACCTGGCCAATAAACAGAATTTCTAGCTCTCTCTTGACATTTTTGTATACCTAAATGACCCGTATGTATATTTTCTAAGATTTTAGCTCTCATTGATTTTGGGATAATTAATCTCTGACCCCAGTATAGCAGTTCATTGTTCCCTACGGTTATTTCTGATTTCAATTTGTGGTATTGCTTGATTTCTGAATTGAATTTTTTTGTATTATTTGGCCAACCGTTTTGCACAAAGTTTTTTATGATATTTAAATCAGCATCATTTTTTGTGCTTATTATTAATTCTTTTAATTTCTCATCTGTTACTGAAATATTTTTCTGAACTAAACAAACGTGAGATTCTAAATCTAAATTGTCCTGATATTCTTTTTTTGAATTAGCCCGCGATAAGTTGTCAGCAATTATTAATTCTTTACCTGGACGATACACTAAATTTAAGTTATATTTTTGTATAGTTAATAGCATTTTTTGCAACCGTGCTGGACACGCGTTTAATGGTTTTTTGAAAATTGCTATTAGTGGCTTGTGGTCGGTTTCAACTGTGAATTTACTTCCAAAAATGTATTGATGAAATTTATTTACGCCGAAACATATTGCTAGTAATTCCTTTTCAATTTGCGCGTATCTTTGCTGGGTTTCCGTCATTGCGCGCGATGCGTAAGCACATGGCTTTTCGTCTTGTAATAAAACTGCGCCTAAACCGTTTTTTGAGGCATCAACAGAGATAGTCACGTGTTTTTCGGGATCAAAATAATTTAATTGTGGCTTCTCTGAAATTAATTGTTTTAATTGATTAAAAGCGCTTTCTTGATTTTCTTGCCAAATAAATTCATTATTATTTTTTAATAGTTGTCTCAGCGGATGTGTGATTTCTGATAAATTATTTACAAATTTGCCTACGTATGTAACTAAGCCTAAAAACCTTTGTAATTCTTTTTTGTTTGTGGGTTGTGGAATTTCTTTGATTGCTTCCACTTTTTCGTCGTCAATGTGAATGCCATTTTCATTGAATTTATACCCGAGATATTTTATCTCGTTTTGACCAAATTTGCATTTGTCTTGTCTGAATTTTATGTTGTGAATTTTTGCTAAACTAAAAACTTTATTTAGTATTGCATCGTGTTCTTCTTTGGTCGGTGCATGAATGAGAATGTCGTCAATGTATATTTCGACACCTTTGATCGAAAATATATCTTTAAAATATTCTTGAAACACTTCACTGGCTGTTTTGATTCCATAAGGTAGTCTCTTAAATTTATATCTACCTAGTGGAGTAGCAAATGTGCATAATTTACTAGATTCCTTGTCAAGGGGTATGTTCCAAAAGGCACTTGTCGCGTCCAAGGTCGTAAATATTTTTGAATTTTTTAATTTTGCGCTTATTTCATCAATATTTGGTAACTTATAGGGTTGAGAAATTATGACCTTATTTAATTCGCGAGGATCTAAGCATAAACGTAATGTGTTGTCCGCTTTTTTTGTTAACACAAATGAGTTTATCCACTCACATGTACCTGTGACTCTTTCAATAATGTCTAATTTTTCTAATTTTTTAATGCATAGTTCAAATTCATTTTGTAGGGGAATGGGTACGGATCTGACGGGTTGTACTACTGGTTTTGCGTCCGGTTTTATTTCTATGTGATATAGAGTGTTTAATTTGCCAATACCTTCAAACAAATCTTTATATTTATTTATTAATTCCATATAATCATTTTTCTTGTTTATACAATTTACGTTATTATTTATTGTAACTAAACCTAAGTTAACGCATGTGTCTAGCCCTAAAATACAACCGTTGTTGTTTTTGTCGATGTGAAATTTGATTACATGCATTTTTTTGTTATGCTCTAGTTCAATGTCACATGTACCTAAAATTGGTATTTTTTCTTTAGTGAATGTGTATAAATTGTGATTACATTTATTTAAGGAATTTTTATTTATGCCAAGCTGTACAAATGTTTGATATGGCAATATGTTGACATTAGCGCCCGTGTCTATTTTAAATTTTATTAATTTGTCTTTAATTTTTAATTCTACCGAACAATCTAAGTTTATATTATTGATTTCGCTACCGTCTATTGTTTCTATTTGTAAGTCCAATGAATTAATTTTGTTATTTTTATTAACGATATTGGATTTACACATTTTTTTGAAATGTCCGCTTTTATTGCAGTTGTCACATACCTTTCCGAAGGCGGCACATTGATTTATTTTATGGGATTGTCCACATCTGGTGCATTCTTGTATCCATTTTTCTTGGGATTTTGCCTGCCGTTGATGGTTATGGTTATTGCTTGTGCCGGACCGGATGTTGGGTTTCTTGTAGTTGCTTCTGCCATATGTTGGGTTCTTGGAAGGTTGTCCTTTTGTCGGTCGATTTATGACGTCCACGTGCACTGGATTGTTGTTTGATGTTTTCATGTCCTTCAATTGTTTTCTGGCGTTCTCCGTTAGGACACATGTTTCAATTGCTTTTTCTAAAGTTAACTCTTCTTTTTGTAGTAATTTTTCACGAGTGGGTTCATCTTTAATTCCCACGATTAAAATTAGCTTGATAAGATCATCTCTTAATTCACCAAATTCGCACTGATTTGCCTTATTTTTTAGAATTGTCACGAATTCTTCTATGGTTTCATTTTTTTGAACCGTAGTTATAAATTTGTACCTTTCGTAATTTAAGTTTTTCTTCGGTACGAAATAGTCTTCAAATTTCTTTTTAAGAGGACCTATTTTATTTATTTCTTCTTCCGTGAAAGCAAAGCTGTTGTAGATTCGTATTGCTTCTTCACCCATCATGTGTAAGAGTTGCGCACATTGTATTTCTTCTGATTCCTTACTTACTTTTGTTGCGATGGAATATATTTCGAATTTTTGTTTCCATATCTTCCAATTTTCACTTAGATTTCCGCTGAAGTCCATGGGGGAAATGCGTTGATCCATTTTTTTTTTTTTTGTTTGTTGAATTATTTAAATATCACACACTTTTTTTTGTTTATTTAATTTCACTTGTTTACTTCACTCCGACTGCGCCATGTTATGTTTTGTTGTTTTATTTAATTAATTATTTGTTGTGCGACTTGAGGAGGACTGGTAGGAGCGTCTGAGTAACACCAGAGTTGAGCTTAGACTAACTTTATTTACAGAAGTATTTACAAAGTAAAAGAGATTGAGTATGCAACCAGTTATACATACAATGATTAATTGATAACTATGTAACAATCTAGAAAAAAAAAGTTATCGAAATACAATAGAAACAAAAATGAAGAAATTAAAAAAAGAGCTAGAACAAACTAAGAGCGTAGAATCGTCTTCACAGCTTATAAGCGGCAGTTAGAAGCAGTGGCTGAAATAGGCTGTAGAAAAGAAGAAAGAAAAAAGCCACAGCCCTTGTGATTTGCGAGAGTTTTTTGTTTTGCGTTTATTTTGGAAAATTTAATAAAACATTAAAATTGGTTAAATTACTTTAAGTTTTCATTTTAGACCCTATAAATGTTATACTGTTATACTCAGAAAAAAAGTAGTTTTAATTTTCAACACCTAAAATAAGAGGTGCTGTTTAAAAAAAATGATTACGTCACAGCAAAAAACCGGTTAAAAAAAATTGAATATATGTAAGTGAAAAACGTGCACAATAAAAAAGTAAAATTGTCCTGTCTTAGCGTTGTTTTTTTTTAATTAATTTAGAAAATATGAATTTCATTTCACACTTTTATGTCACTCTGTATAGTTGCGCAAATGAAAAAGTTTTCAATATAAAAATTATTGCTCCTAAAAACCCTAATTAAACAAAACAAAAAGTCAGCCATATTTATAATCGTAATAGTTTTTTTATTATTCCAACTAAAAACAAAAAAACATTTGATTTTATTATACAATTTTGAAAAAAAAAATTAAAATAAGATAAAACGTAGATCGTGATAAGTAAGCTATAAGATCACTGTTTGTTTCAAAAAATTTGCTGTTTTATGAGAAAATGTGAAAAGAATTGAAAATTTATATATTTTACAGAATTCTATCAATGAATAGGCTAGTGTACTCTATTGATACATTCCAAAACAACTAAAATAGTGTAGTTTTTCAAAAATATTCCTGTTAGGCGACATTTAGAAATAAACTATTTAAAAAAGTTTGGTAGTTGCAGTTTAGAAACAAAATTAAAATAAATTTAAGATTCTTTTTTGGACGTAAAAACTATTAAAATAATTCAAAAGATGAAATATTAGAAAACGCTTTTTTGTAATGATCATATAAATAATCGTAATCAGTTGCTAAATTATTGTGCACAACTTTTTAAACATGCTAAAGCAAATATTTTGTTAGATGGTTAGATAATAAATTGTAGATTTCTATTTAGTCGTCTTGATTAGAGACATCTGCAGTCCTAACGGATTGTCACATTTCCTGTCCTTTTTTAATAAGGAATGGCGTCAGAAATTCGAATTAAAAATTTAAGTGATGCTAAACAAAAACAGCTAATTACGTCTGCCATTAAAAAGAATGCACTTTGATTTCTGATCACGTGCATTGGTAACGTTCAGGTTTTCATGCCTTACTGTTTATGGTGAACAAAACCTATAATAGGTCAAAAAACAAGTTTTCCTGTAATAAAAAAAGGAAAAAAAAATTGGTTTAAAGAAAAAGCCAGTGTTCAGATTTCATTTATTTACAACCGGATTGTACACATTTGAGTATGTAGACATGATGTTGCTATGATGTCTGAACTCCAAGTAACATTTATACTTAAAAATGCGCAATTTGTATCTAATTGAAACGGACTTGGTATATTTAAAGTAGGTTTAATAATAGTGTTGCAGTCAGTGTTTTACGATTTACACCAATTTTATTTACATTGGATTTTATTAAACCTACTTATAACATCGTGCATACATACTTATCTCATTTATTCTATTCAATACTATACATTTGTTATTGAAGAGCTACATCATGTATAATAAAAAATGTTATTGAAGTAGTAAAGATATATAATTCACATTATATAATATTTTTCCCGAAACAACATAAATGGTTAAATAAATATAAAAACAAATTAAATGTAATATTATGTATAATAGTATGCAGTGCTGGTGTATATTGCAAACTATATAATTATTATTCTTAATAGCTGCAATGCCTACTATTATATTTACACTATGTGACCTGCAGAGCAACATATATTGGCAGAAAAGAAAATGGAAAAATCGGCACTCAATCTACGATGCTGATATTCCCATTTCCACTACAGGAAATTACAAAGCTCATCTTATAATTAAATAATAAAAAGTTACATATCGTAACAGTTTTTATGAAAGAGGAATGTAACAAAATTATCTGTTTTTAGGTGAGCATATGCAAAATCCTGCGTTACATCATATCAATCGTTCATTACTAATTTCTATGTGGGTTATTTAGTCATTTGTTTTATTACTTTAATTATTACTATATTAAATAGGTACCTTTAAGTATAATTTGAGCATATAGTACGTTAAGAAATATCATGCATCCAGTCAGAATGTAATAAAATAAAAAAGTTTTAAATTAGAAGAAAAAGCTGTTACTTTTGTACTATACACCCAAAAGATAAAAATGGACGAAAAACATTTAGTGTTTTTGTTTGTTTGATACATTTATATATACACATTCCACTGTAAATGCGATGAATGAACTAACAACTTTTCAAACATTTATTTCAAAAACAATGAACCCCATATTCATTACACATTTTAAACGTTCACTCACGTCATTGGCAGTTTTTGCAATTAGACCGAATCTTATTTAAAAATTCCTCAAAACTCATTTACTGAAAACTAAACCAGTTACGTATTTCTAGACAATAAACGCGTTAAATTTATTAAAAGTGTGCGTTTTATCAATGAGTATGTTTTGTTTTTGTAAATGTTATTTGACAATGAAGCTGCACTACAAGCAGAGATTCAGTCCCTAGCTTCAGACTAAACCCACCGCAGATCGTTAAGGTAAAGTCAGTCCATTATTAAAAACACTACTTTCAGGCGTAGAACTCCTTATTGTTACCCCTACTATATGAAGTGGTTGTCGGCGATTGTTTCGGTTCGCCTAAAGCGTACGAGCCTTCGTCTTTTTTACGCATCCTATACACGATGAACATCACCACTAATATAGCGCACAATAGACCAACCACCGCTCCACCAATGACAGCTGAAACAAAAATATATATTTAAAAAGTTATCTCAAAAGTAACGCATCTGACGTCATATATTCAAACATCAAATGCGCATGCGTTCCTGATTTATACCCCAAAGATGCCACCTATCCACGAATGTAATAAATACAATGATCAATTTATATCTTCTACAATTTTGACAATGCCAAAAATATATGGAAAGCAACCTTTAATTTTTATCAGCAGAGAATAATAGAGAAGCCACAATGTTTTGACAGTAAATTCCTCACAATGTAAAATTAAAATAACATATATTCTCTATTTTTTTTGCACAAAAGGGAAAGAACCGATTCTGTCCCATCAAATTTACATCATCATGTTTATATAAATGATGTAATAGCCTGGTAATTTTAAATTTACATAATGATCAAATGTGAACACATGATTTTAATAATTGAAATGGCAACGTCCTTCAATTTTCTAAAACTGTAATGGTAAGCCTGATTTCCCTAAATTTGTTTCGACCAGAGAAGTAGAAAAAGGAAGAATACTGATAGAGCAATTTGAGCAGTCTATCCGTGCAGCCATTTTGATGTTTAGCCAAAGAGCTAAAATGACTGAAGAGAGAATTGATAAGTGTCACGTTTTCGAATTGATGCCCTCATGTGTCTTTTTATCTTTTTGGATTTAGCTGTGAATCAGGGTGGTTATATTAGGGAATTTGTTGTAATTTGATTGACATTTTATAATTATTTTGTACCAAAAATCGACCTTAAACTGTGGCCTCTACCGTGAGTGCTGTAACTGTAACAAGAAATTGTATGTTATTTAGAGTAACTCCTTTAATAATAAACATTATTACTCTCAGTCATTGTTAATATACGTGTGACGTTATTATTTTGTGAGGTTGAAACATTTATATTATAAATTAACATAGAGATATCACATCTGGAATGATAGTTAAACATTTTCTGAACGTAAATTTGGCGCCACGAAAAGTTATTTGAGAACGAGAAAACCGCTAAAAGTTGTGTTTGCAAATTATAGTTTTTGTCGCTTCTCTATTATTCTCTATCGTGACAAAATTGATAAGAAAAGCTGGCTTATTGTAAAAATTGCAACTCTGCCAATTTAAAAAAATGTTTCTTTATCAATGTTATTTGTCTACACGCTATGCTGTACTAATAAATCACAATTACATTTTTCTTTAATAATTCATCACAATAACTCTTTTTTTATAGAAGCAATTATTTGTCCCATTACTTTTGCTGATTATTGTAGGTTTAGATAAGAAAACAAGCGACAGATTGAATGTATATACCGGGTGTTGCCTAAAACAAATTAATGTCTCATTATTTACTACTACAAAGTAAAATCATAAAAGTATGCTCTTCCCGTCTGACATGGTCGAAATTGAGAGACAGTAAAATAATAAAGAAACAAAAATTGTTAAAAAAGTGATAAAAGTTAATAATAAAAACCAAATTTTAATTTCTAATTTTGACGCCCTCTAGCTCCTAAGTCCTAAACGGTGCAAGTAGTTGTGTTAAATAGCTTTATTTTAATCTCAAGAAGCATCTATGGGTACTTCTTTCCGGGACACTTGTATATCAAAAACAAGACTTTTGTTCCTGACTTTTTACAAAACCAAAAAATGTTATTTTTCATGTCTCTCACACTGTGCAAACATATATCATTAAAACTAGAGTTACGGTCATTACACATATATTCCAGTGCACACCTATATTAAAAATTTTATTTTACAAATACAGAGTGTTCCAAAACTAGTCAATGCAAACATACAGTGTGCCATACAACCCCACTTACCCGCCAAAATTCCAGGTTGAGCAAAGAACGAAGTATGGCGGTCTTCTGTTTTCCGGTTCATGGTGACTTCCGGTCCACTGGTGGGACTTGGATGTTCTGGTTCTGACTCGACTTTGGGTCCTTGTATGACCACTACGTCGTGTTCTGTCGATTCGATATTGTTTCTTGGGAAATTATTTTCCGGATCAGGATGTGTATCTAAAACCGGTAAATTACTGAAGGAAGTACCATCAGCGGAAACTCACTTGTATTGAATGTAATTTGTGGTTTTAGAGGTGTATCTTCGTCGTCTGGTCCGAAACCAGACCCGCTTGATTCAAGGTCATGGGTCACCTCTCCGATCCCGCTTCCTTCGATATCTGCATCGTCGTTGAATGTGATGTCATTGTTGCGCTGTCCACTTGCCTAAAATAAAAAAATGCCTTGTGAAAATTAGATTCTGGGCGAAACCGAGTTTCCCACCCTTGATTGTTAAGGGCGGCACCGAGGCTATGCCAGATTTCCTTTTATTTTATCTACATTTTGTGTCGGAAATAATTCATCAGTGGGACAGACAGAGATTGGTCCAATTGAATTCGGGTGGTTTGTGCATCATAAGCAAGTCAAAACAATAAAATAATTTGGATTACAAAAAACACATCGTGAGCAATAAATATCGGGAGATATTTAATAATGTACTCACTTGATGTTATTATTTGTAAATGAAGGTGACTTTTAAAGGCCGGAAATTCGAAATATGTCAGTGTTTTCCCTGTTACAACCCTTGCAATACTGCAGGATGAGGTGCGAATGGCGGCCAGAAGGCAGGACTAATCAATAATTGTCTGCGCTGCTTTTGCAGCATCCGTTCGCTCTACCCGTGTGACAGGTCCGTACTATTTTCAATTTTTGTGTACAGCAAAACAAAATATTTTTTAATAGTACAAGGAAAAATCACTTATCACTAATTCCAGAAACTAATAAATAATATTTGTTAATTAATATTGCAATTTAATTGACGTTTGCAATTTTGTTTTTATTAGAAATTTATAATTATCATCGAAATAAAAAAAATGTTTTTGTAAAACAACGCTGAGTTATCCTATGCAAAAAATATGCTGATATATAGCAAGAAATGTAATACTTATGTAAAACTATTCGTTTTATTCTTTGTTAAAAAAGGAAAATTTTATTATTTATTAAACCAAACCTAGTCTTTACATAATGTAATTACCCTTAAATTTTTTACTTATCATATATAAACCTTATTATTTACATTCAAATATTTATTTTGATTTATCTGTTTATATTTTTCACGTTTTTATCTTTATACCTGTAGTATACTACACATGTAGCATAAAAAAATTCAAAACAGATTAGACAAATTTATTGATGTTTTTGCAAATCCTTGAATTACTACCATATCCTGATCTGTTAAAATTCAACACAACGCTGTTCTGATGAGAGACAAAAATCCCGGAACCGGTCTGCACACTTCCTGGTGTTGTGTTCGACTGAATTACGGTTTGATGCCAGTTGATATATGAAATAATCTCAAACTCCAGTTTAATCCCAAACTTATTTATATATATATATATTGTATATATAATATGTAAGTCTAAGCACTAAGCCTTATTCTAGGCTCATGACTTGATGAACAATCTTTCTCCACTTTTTTTATCTACGTGCTTCTCAGTTGTTTCCATTCTGTCCTCCATCTACCTTTTCGTCCGTTGGATCTCAGTCCTCTCCACGTGACAAAATAAAGATAAAAATCGTAAGGACATTTTGTGCATATTTTTTTACGTCACTGATGGTCAAAATAGTCAGGTGGTTTGAGAGACACTATACTTGCTTTTATTTCCTCTGTATTTGTTAGTTTTTTTTTCTATTACAGTTTTTAAGTAGATAAACCTTTATATTTCATTAAATTTGTACATCTCACTTTTATTTAAATATATTAACTTCTAAATATCTGCCTTCTTTGTATATTTCGTCTGCCCACACCCTAAACTTTGGTTTTTCTTCGTTGATTTTCAATTCTATTTTTTCACCACTTGTAATTACTTTTCCTATTATTTTTAACATAAAAAGAATATTACAAATACTTCTCTCAATTTTTTTATTGAATACTGGTTTCAGCTGGTAAGCCTCCCTCAGTCCCCCAACGTCAATATTTTACAAGCGTTTTAAAATCTAAATTCAATATTTGTTTAAATATGTTCCAGTAACTTCGTTATTTTTTTCTTTTTAAATAAAAATATGTATTAAAGACTTAATTAATCCTCTTTATGACAGTACTTTGTTGTGTAATTAGTTTTGCAATTTTTAATACAATTAATTAAATTTAATTCATTGCAGCTGATGCTCTCTCTGTCTCGAATATTTCTGTGTGAGTCCGGGGAGGCAAATAAATACTCCTTTCTATTGTTTTACTTCATGGTACCCACTGAAAGAAGTTTTTATATAAATTTTCAGATATTAATCTCATACCATTAATAAATTTCGAATTTTTTTATAATATTTCAATATTTATATTTTAAAGTACTTTACAAAAAAAAAAAGTAAAAAGTATCATCAAACAACGCCGTATCTAATAAATTTAATTTTTAAAACTGTGTATGCCGAAGAATTTTATTATTATTATTTTTTGTCAAAATTATAATTTTCTGTTTTGCGTTCTTTCATTTCAGCTGCTATTTTTGCCACATCTTCGTTATCATATATTTGAAATAATCAATCTCTACAGGTTTTACTAGACTTTTATTTTTCTCTACTATAGATGTTCGTACCGTCTTGTTACGCTTTTCAAAAATTTCTTGTTCTTCTTTCTCTTGCATTTCTCTTCGTTCGTCGAATATTCCTTGATATTTGATTCCTCTTCTTTTAAAGCAGGTTCTTTTTATGAGTATATTTATATTTAAAAAACTGTTTAATTAAAAGCAAGAATTAAATTTAAAAGATTGATAATATTTTACATGTTTTACAATTTCCCAAATATTTCTAAAGATCTGTATATTGAATAAAAAATGTTTTTTTGTGATAAAAATCTATTTTAAACACTAAAAAATTTCGGCTGACTTTTGACCTACGTAACAATTCTAATTGTTTGTCGAAATCAATTAAATAGTTTCTAGATAAAAACGACGGTAAAAAATCTTCATCATGAACGATAACAAATGACCGACATTTCCATCAGTATGTAACAAATCTACTAAATATTTCAATTAAAAGTAACATTTTTTCCACTTAAAAGAAAGTCAAAAATTTGGGTCGTCCAAAATAAATCAAGCAATAAACAGAAATACCACGATTTTAAAAAATTTCGTGTCCAACTCTAAGGTCAAATTATAAAAATGACCCGTTACTTATTAAAATAAAATTTTAATTTAAAAAAAATTGAATTAATATAACGGAAGTTAATAAGTAAATCCTTTGCGGTTGACCATCGCCGTCAAACCGCAAAGTGGTTGGAAATATAAAAGCGGCATCTGTAAAATGAATTAATCCCTTTAATTTGCCTTTTACTAGAATTGAACCTTTCTTTCTGAATGATCCGACGTGTAATGAAATTACATGTTGAATAAATGTCACTCGTGTTCAAGTTGTTATCGAATTTGAAAATTGAAGTGAACCGATGGAATTTAAATGTATCGTATTGTCCATTCCAAAGCTGGAATGTTATAGAGGGGATAACATTAGAACTAGACCTTGTAGGAAGTCAACTCTCTGTGACATGTCCTTTTGAAAACTATTTAAGAGTATTTCTAGTAAAAGACAGTGAATGTAAAAGCAGACACGTAGAGAATTTCTGAGTGATCGAAGAGAAAAGAAAAAAAGGGGGAGTGATAAGGGGTTTTACAACGCGGTGCCGTTGTTTGAGGTAATCTAGTGGCAAAGGGAGTAATTAGTTCTTGCTTTTCTACCGAGGATTCCGAATGGAATATCAACAGAATTCATTGTGTGTATGATATGATAATGCATGAAATAGGACCGACCCGACGTCCCAACATTTAATTAAAACATTGTATAAAACCTGTTGAAATTATCCGAAATGATAATGAGACAAAAAGATTCACCTTTTAGCGTGATAATTAATTAACGAGTATTGTGTTGTTACCAAACAAACTCATTTCAAAGCTTGTATTTACGCTAACATATATAAATTAAAAACTCACTCACAAAAGTTTATTAATTAATACAAATAATGAATAAACATAAATTAATTTCAAATTTGGTCCAAAGAATTCACTTACAGCCTAGACACTAAAACTGTACTTAGAAAAACAACAAACAACAAGAAGAGAAAATAAACATGATACTACTCGTATTATAAGAGAAATTAAAAAAATCGAGAAATTATATTACAGTATTTTGCACAAAACTTTAATATGTATGTTCTTCTTTGTAAAATGTGTGTTATTTCCAGGTGATTCTCTAAACAAAATTCTATAAGACTTCTCTCCATTAATCTTTCTAACTTTTTAGACGTTATTCCTACTTTGTTATCCCATTATTGTGGTAAATTTGTCCAATCAAAGATATACAGTAAAATTGAAAATTAAATACAAACTTAAAAAAAAACAAAAGGAAAACGAGTAAAGACAGACAAGGCCCTGTATATCTGTGCCACAGATAAAGCTGTTAAAAAATCTTAGCAAAAAGTGAAAAATCCAGTGGTAGAATATAATAAGTTGTAGTCATCTGTAGATGTGATATAGTAGACGACTACCTAATTTTTACAAATGCAAAAAAGCTTTTAAGATTCTAGCAATTATTAACCTGATGCTTAACATTCAGAAAACCAATTATGCAGGACATTATGCACCAATAAACGAGTAATTAACACAAAAGTATAAGAAGAAAAGATATGATTAAATTAAAGAATAGATACAGCAAACTGCAAAAGAAATTCCTTGAATATAAGTAGATACATAATCAAGACAGTACAACATAAGAGAAGTAACTCGGTGGACAAGCTCGGAGTGGCAGCAAAATGATCCAAGTGTAGAAAGAATAACCGCCTTGTTTCTGTTTCTCTCTAACGTTTATTCATTTATCCATGAGTAGAAAGAAGACGCATATAGTGAATTTTGCCGCCTTTAATGCAAATAAATGTTACTCTGTTATTGTTTCTATGACAACATAATGCTTTTAGGAAATAAATTTAGGTTGTCATTATTTGCATCACAATGATTCTTGGAAAAAAAGCAGATACAGGCTGGTTCTGGTCCGATAAAACCCATTTGTGTGCCTTCTTGAGACAGAAAGTTATCACGTTTGTTACTTTTTACTATAGTCTAAAGGCCGCGTCGTCGGCAAAAAATGTTTGGTATGATTGGGTGCCTTTTTCGATTTTTATGTTAGAATCCAGTGATGAACCAATAAAATATGAGAGAGAAGCAAGATTAGTGACTGTGGATCTACCCTTCACAAAAACATGTTGACTTTTCTGTAAGTTTAGAGTAAAACACTTACGAAATAACTGAGAACAATCGAGGTTACTCAAGAATGACACTGATAGTGCGTTTGTTGAAAAAATAGATAATACAGTATTCCAAAAAATCTACTTGTTCTTGAAGAAATAATTACACTACAGAGGTTTCCGTGGAAGTCGGAAGACCAATCTATTATGAGTAAATGGCCTATAAGAGGGGCGGTTAATATAGTCCATCTCCAAAACCAAGCCTCGTGTCTGTCCCAACTCTAGACCTTTGTCTATGGCCTGAATCAGTCTCAGCTCTAGTCCCTTTCCAATGTTTCAACTCCTTATTCTTTATAGAATACTAGAGTAGTTTTTCGAAATAAATACAGCGAAAGATCCAATATAGATTACACTTATTAAATACCTTCTGAAGGTACGATTTAAATATTCCATTCCCAAAACTAAACCCCATGCCTGTCCGAAATCTAGACCTTTCCTAGACCTTGATTCTGTTTCAGATTCAACATCTCGATGTTCTATGCTCTAATTAGACTCTAACCCAACCAAACCCAGTGCCTGTTCCAACTCAACCTTTCTTTATGCCATTGTCTCCCTACTTGTTCGTAGGACGAAATATAACAACAAAAGTTTTCGTCGACGTCGAGTAGACCGCGGAGGATTCAGTATAGGTTATATTTATTAAATAGCTTTTGGGAGATGCGATTAACATATTCCATCCCCAAAACCAAATCCTGTCCCTTTTTGAACTCTAGGCTTTTCCCTATGCCCTGATTCTGTCTGAGCTCCAATGTTTCGATACTATGTGCTCTAATACCCAGCCCAACCAAGCCCAGTGTCTGTCCCAACTCGACCTTTCAACTATACCCTGAATTTGTCTCAGTCAGTTCTAGTCTCTTATTACCAACGTCTCGATTCTTTATTGTACAAGTAGATTTACGAAAAATGGTCTGCTTACTTGTTCGAAGGAGGGAAATAAAACCATAAAGGTTTCTGGGAACGACAAATAGACCGCAAAGGGTCCAATATAGATTATATTAATTAAATAAGTTCTGAGATTGTAGTAATATTGTGCTTTATTTGCTATAAGTTATTGTTTAAAAATAAAACTTTTTAACAGTTGCCCTTTGTCTTTTACAGATGTAGAAATATCTTGCGTAAACCCTTATCTCCTAGATTATTTTGATGTTTGCAGATGAAAATCATTTGACATTTCATACTAACTTTGTTTTTGAAACATTTTGCACAAATATTTTTTGTCTGATAATTTCCGAACTAAACTGTCTGTGTATTTTCCAGCTGACTGGTCTTTCCAAATGCAAATACAACCTTAAACTTTATTGAGGTCCGAAAATTTTAGTTGTAAAGTGCTGTACCGTCATAGAGTTCAAATTGATAAATAGCCCTAGCCATAAAATTTTATTTTGCGACCTGTAAAGTAAGTGTTCGAATTAGTTTGCAGATAGAGTGGAATATTCATTTTATATTCGGGAACGTTTCCATAAATTCTCCAACATATACCATTTATTAACCACAAGAAGATAAAGTATGAGTATTCCTTGCCAATACCACAAACAATTGATGCTTGTTTGAAATTTAATTTGTGTAAATAATTCGATTTTTGTATATATCACTTCTGTGAAATATTGAGTCGTTGAGTTTTACGCGGTAGATATAACTTCATAAAACAGAATCGATGAAATCTATCGATTTGAAGCGTTCGTCTGAAATCTGTTTAAAAAAGTGTCGAAAGAGAATTTTATATTTTCTAAAATTTTTCACGTCGTGTTCATTTTATTTCCGTCCGGTTGAATAAGCGAATTTGAGTGAAAGGGTGTAAAGAAATGTATCTGATTTTGACCGTGTGAACATATAAAAGGGCTTTGCTCGGAGCGACAATTAAACTGTCATACACGGTGCTAAAAGAACATCACTAAATAAAAAATAGAGCAGGAAAAATGATTTTTTATTCATGTTTTGAATAAAACACACCTGAATGTGAGTGATAAATAAGCGGCTGAAAAAATCTTATTTAAGTGTGAATCAACTTTTATTTACATCATTTTGATATCGAATGCGTTGCAAAACTACTCCTTGAAGCTAATAGAGGTTATTGCTACGTTTGTACATAGTCTGAGCGACATTTATGATCTATAATAAAACATTATCTTGAGACACTAAACGGACCCAAATGAAAAACCTCAATCCCACATACAGAAGGAAAGCATTTTTACTGCAATTCAAACAAATTGTTTACTTAATGCAAATATTCAAATAATATCTGTCAAGGTTACAAATAAAATCTTGAGTGTGCTCATTTCAATTTAGTGATTCAGATGTGTCATCATACATATTAAACAATAGAACCATTTTTGTTCGGTTGCAACTATCAAAAATATTTTATAATGACATCTTAGACAGGAAATGGCATTGTGGTGTTAATCGGGGGGGTTTCACTCCTATCAGATGCGTTTTATTTTGACGAGCACGTCTGACACACATTTATCAATACATCTAAATACTCCAAAAATAATCCGATTTGTTATATAATTTACGACTCTGCTTTGTCGTATAATGAAAACGACAGAAAAAATTTTGTTAATTGCTAATTGCTGCAGCCAACTCGTCTTTTGGCGGAGACGTACAAGCCGTCGGTGCCGGCTACTAATAGTCGTTAGGTCATGTAAAAAGCTGTAGATGCGACCTAAAAACTCTGCTAGGTAAAGCATTACCACCATACGAATCATAATTATTACTATTAGAGATATTATATATCAGTATATTTATTATTATAAATTTGAATGAATCAAGTAAAATCTGTGCCACATTTGTGAAAAACACAACTATTCCACTAGTCCCACATTGTATCTCTGGGTAAATATTTAGTTTTGTCTTTTATGTAAACGTCAACTATCTGATCTAATCCAAGTGGAAAATATTACGCACCTTACATGCCAGTAACACGTTTCCTATAAAATAAGATAAAAAAAATAAACGAAAATCTAAAGTTTCTGATAAATTCTAACACTTCAAAGTTTATTCTTCTCGGCTTTGTGGGATGATCTATCAACAAATAAAAATCCGATACATCAATATACAATAGCCGACAAATGTTGGCTCAAGAATTTTGTCTTTTATGACAGTCCATTCTTGGATGTCATTACCTGCCTCTGTTTGCTACCTGCTTTTTTCATTTTTCTGTTTGAAAAGATGGATTTTTTTTTGAATAGTATTATTTATGAGTGGATGGTTTGTGACAAATCTGCCGCACAAACGTTTAAGACAAAACCATTTATGGAGAGGTTGCTTTAAGGGGCCTTTCCCTAAATCGTAACGGTAAATTTCAACTCGCCTCGGATCAAGAGCTGACGTAAAGAAAAATTCAACTAATGTTTGAGTCGACGTGTTATGAAAATACAATGGGTTTTAAAATGATTGACAGATGCCATAAAATCATCACGACAATGAAGGTCGATGGTCGGTTATCTTAGGCCTGGGTCGGTTTATTGGTATGGGTAAAAGTTTTTCTTCTGCTATTAGTTATCTTTTCAAAATGCTTTCTCTTAATTTCATTGAATACTTAGTGTTCTTGAAAATTTGTAGAATTAATTTGATAAAAAATTTCAATAAAAATAAGGTTAAATGTTTATTAATCATACATAAAAAATAACGTTTATTATTAAGGGATTAAAATACTTTTAATTATGAAGTTAGCTATCGCATTAAAATTTAAGACAGTTTAAACAGTTTTATTGAATAGGTTTTGAATTTTTTTTATTAAAAAAAATATTTTATTTTGTAATGCAATAGTTGTAAAAAAAGTAATTTAATTTTTGACTTATAGTTAATGAGCTATTAGTGCTATACTTTTGAAATTTACGAATAATGAAGTGTAAAAATGAGTTGTTTTACAGCTACATTCTCATATAATCGCAATGGAAAAGGTTTAGAAATTATAAGTAAGAAAATTAGTAAAGACAAGATTGACTTGTAGGTAAAGACAAAAATTTATAAACAAGTGTATACGTACGTACACATAAAAAAATATAAAGAAAATTTTATATAGAATTTTTTATAAATCTGCTTTTAGACAAATTTTAAAAAATTGTCTAAAAAAAAAACTTTATTAGATACACAATTAAAAAATAGACAGATTTGTTGAGAAAAAAAAGAGAATAATTTGTATTTGATAACAAACTTTGTAATTTATTAGCCACCCTAATCTGGCCGCCGTAGTTTAGTATCAGGTAAACTGGCATAACAGATAACAAACAGTCGATAATTATCCACAAAGGGCGGGTTTTTCCAAATTTCTTAGAAGTAAAACTGAAAATATTTTATGCTTTGCTAACTTTATCTAAAACCAGAACTTTATTATACCCAAAAAAATAGACATAGATTTGTTAGAAATAAAAAAAATAAAAAATTTAGTTTAGTATCAGGTAAACTAGTATAACAGATAACAAACAGTCAATAATAATCCACAAAAACCGGATTTTTCTATATTTCTTAGAAGTAAAAATGAAAGTATTTTATACTTTGCTAAATTTATCTAAAACCAGAACTTTATTACACACTAAAAAAATAGACATAGATTTGTTCGAAAAAAAAATTATATTTGATAACAAACATGGTACCTAATTTAATTTGTGAAGAATATCCATATTATTTGTAAAATATGTCATTTATGACACCTAATTTATTAGACATCCTATTCGTGTCAATGAATTTTTTTTTATAAAACTAATTGTATCATAAAGTTTTCTGCAATAATTAGAAATAGATACAAATATTCTTATACAGTGTAAACCATTTGTATGGAATAACTTCGATAAAAGTTCAGGGATTTGTTTTCAGTAAAACGCTTGAACACGTATCCTGTTATTTTTAACAGCGCATTTTTTGACAAAAAAAATTGGATATACAGAGTGTACTAACATTGAGATACAACCTTCTACTTTGAAATTTTAAATGGAAATCTCAATTTTTTAGCATATTTGAATTCAAGGTATAACTTTGCATATTTTTTATGTAGCAACACTATGTCGATTTTTAGTTGTTTTTTTTTTAAAAAAGCGTAAACTATTTGATATGAATAACTTCGATAAAAATTTAGGGATATGTTTTTCAGGAAAACGCTTGAAACCGTATTCTGTTATTTTTCAACTCGCATTTTTTGCCAAAAAAAATAGATATACAGGTGTCCTAAAATCGAGATACGACCCTCAACTTTAAAATTTCAAATGAAAACTTATTTTTTTAACATATCTGAATTCTACGTATAATTTTGCGTATTGTTTATGTAGCACACACTATGTCGATTTGCAGATGTTTTTGAAAAAAAAGGCGTTATCTATTTGAAATAAATAAATTCGATAAAAATTTAGGGATTTATACCTAAAATTCAGATATGTTAAAAAAAAAATTGGGGTCGTAATTTGATTTTAGGACACTCTGTATATTCATTTTTGTCAAAAAATGCGCGTTAAAAAATAACAGAATACGACTCCAAGCGTTTTCTTAAAAAACAAATCCCTAAATTTTTATCGAATTTATTCATTTCAAATGGTTCACGCTTTTTTTTTTCAAAACAACTGAAGATCGACATAGTGTGTGCTACATAAAAATACGCAAAATTATACGTAGAATCCATATGTGCTAAAAAAATGGGGTTTCTATTTTAAATTTCAAAGTTGAGGGTCGTCTCTCGTTGTTGGGACACCCTGTATATCCAATTTTTTTGTCAAAAAATGCGCGTTGAAAAATAACAGGATACGTGTTTAAGCGTTTTCCTGAAAAACAAATTCCTGAATATTTATCGAAATTATTCCATACAAATGGTTCACACTCTATGTACACAATTGTCAACACAAAAGTTATAAGAATAAGTTTAACATTATCAGTATCACCTCAGTGGAAATTTTACACCATCATGAATCTCGCCAATATTTATTTTTACTTCTCACTTACCAATTGTGAGACACATTTTATTTATAGCTTTGCCGCAGAGCTCTTTTCAAAAAAGGTCTACTACCTAGACCCACCCTTCAGCCACTATCATGAAGAGAAAGACAAGTTGTAGAAGATAGAAAATGGATTGAATTTTAAAAGTTGATGACCAAATACTCGTAAATTATTAGACAAAATTTAAGTTTCTAATTTTTTGCAGATTTCTTAGACCGATATGTAGTCGCAAGATACAACTAAATAAAAAATTTTAAAAAAAAATAATAAAAAAAATCATAATTTTAACAACAGTAATGCTATTTTTTATTTTTTCTGTTTCACACTGCTTTAGAAATGTAAATGATTTAATATTGTGAAAACCGCATTCAAAAATGTGAACGGGTTTTTGAGTAATGAGTAATAAACTTTTACATTGATTTCTCTATATACCGAATTTAGGGAAAGGCCCCTTAAATTGCAACTACAAATTCAAGCATTTGTCACGAATAAAATAAGATTAAAACTTGGCCGAACAAGGTTAGCTGAAACTGACACGACTTATCTTGTAACAACAGTAATTGGTTCAGAATAAATTACAAGAACTTTCAGATATTTTTACTCCTAAAGTTAATTAACACTGATTTTAGCCAAAGTAAATCACAATGAACACAAAACAATTGCTTGCCAATTGAGGCAAATTAATATTTAAAAAAATATGATGGGAAGTGAAATTGGAACACAGAAAATTAATTTTATGAGAAATAAAGTTTACTGTTTGAAAATAAAAATGTGGATGTTATATTAAGAACAGAATGAGATTATTAGCTGATAAGGAGTGTTGTGATGACAACAATAATATAAAGATAATTTTATATGAGATGTAGCTAATATAAAATAAATAGAAGTTATATAAAAAAAATGTTCAATCAGTAAGTAAACAAAATAAAAATGTTTAGAGTGCGGCCGTCAGTTTCAATTTGCGTCGTCGAATCTATTTTATCATTTCGTTTGGACAACTTCATAAAAAATTTCATTACATTTTGAAATGTAAAAATGCGGTGGAGAATTAAATAAAACGCTAAAAACCAATAATGTTTTATTATTGCCGAGATTCTCGTTCTCTAACCATTTAATGAATCGAAGAATCTAATTTTGAATGTTACATTTTATGACGGTTGGCATTTAAGAATTGGAAGTTATACAATAAACTTCCACAGATATTATTTGGATACAGTTTTGAACTTCGAACGATTTCTTATCGAGACTTCCAACTTTTTAACAATAAGGCAATAATTAAAATATTCGAAATACTTCACAAATTAAAAAAAAAGTTTCTCATAACGAACGAATTTTTCTCAAGCTGAAAATCTTGTTATGAACAATTGTTGTATTTTCAGTGGCAAACAAATATTAAACAACAAAGAAAACTTTACTAAGTCTGTCATCAAAACTTTATGAAAGATGAGATTAAAAAATATATTAAAATTTTTCGGCGTGTTTCATTTTCTCCAAAACAAATAATCCCGGTTAAATTAAAAATTCTTTCAGAAATTAATTAACTCGCCAATTTTTAGATATGTTTTGTATTGGCAGTTATCATCAGACCAGATGTTGTTGATTCACTTCAAGATCTAATTTTCGGCGAGATTTCCTTGTAACCTCTCAAGATATCTTGAGACGATTCTGGTGGCCATTAATCAAAAGGGCGGGTTTTAATTAAACACAGTTGTAATTTACAGCAAGGATAAACCTTTCAACCACACATTACGAAATATATTTGAATAAAATTAAAAAAGACTCTGGCTTAAATATGACACTCAAAAATGACTCACATGGGATGTTGAGAGGGTTTTTTTACACAATTAAATCAGCATTTTGATAATATTTTTGACATTAACATTACATCCTCTGTAATAAAAAACTGTTGCATGTGGTTTAAAATATTTGTAATCTGAACATGCATAAATGATTCATTCTTAAAACATAAAATCGCGGATTGAGAATGAAAAAAGATGTTATCTCGGACTACAAAGTTGCAAAAGAAGGGCTTTACATGGTTAAATGCATAAAACGGCGAATTTTATGTCCTAGCTCCAATTCTGGCTGTAATAGCACGGTTTATTTCAGTTCTCGACACTTTAAAAATTTCTACATTGTACACTTATCCATTTGTGTTAATTATATATTTCAGACAACAGGGAATGAAAATAGCTCTTGTTGTATTGTAGCCATGTAGAAAATTTACGATCGGTATCAAGATCACTTGGGATTACTTAAACTCGATTTGTTATGTTGTAGAGTCTCTTGCGATTTGTATTTTTGTCGATGCTTAGAAACGAAAATATTGGCGTTGAAGTTTTACAGTAATAAAACGTAGCATTGAAGATTATTGAAAATTACAGGAGACTGACATTAGTTACCCGCGTTCACTGATTAGATGAGATGAACGAATCGTCGAGAAAATTTCATTAACCTCTCATTTCGAAGTATGGGTACAAGTCTCGGTAAATACGTAGTTCGTGAAAAGTTTGTGTGTAATTTCCGCTGATTATATTCATCGATAAACTTACTTTCAAAGTGTGTTCTAAGAAATTTTCCGATGACAGGATGGAAAGCTGGGGCCTAACTTTATAATTAAACTAAAACACTTCGACAACTGATCTCCGACTAGAAATTTAATAAAATCGAAGTCACGGAACATAAACTAACTTAATTCTGCTAATAATCCAAACTTAAACAAACAATGAAATTAAATAGCTTCTTCACGTTACAGATAAACAATCTGACAGCAAATTTTAGTCTAAACAGTAACGGAAATTTTCAAACAAAAATAAAAAGCGTAAACCTAATTACTAAATATTTTGCATTGCTATTTAAAATCGATTTGTTCACATTAATCTACAATAAATATTTAAATGTTTGAAAAACCCAAAGTCTGAATCTTAAATGAATTTTCATCACGTTTTCTGAATTATTCAATATTAAACCCTTAATGCACCCTACCGTTTACCTGACTTATTTAGAATTATACTCCCCAAATATGTTTTACATAACCTAATCTTGTAATTTTACTTTTGAAAAAGCAAACAAAGTTAAAGCTAATTTTTAAGCAAATAAAACTCTTTCGCAACACCAATACAAATCAATTGTATAAATTTTTATTCAATTATTCAGAATATTAACGGTGCATTTAATCACAGCCAATATTCACAAAAAAATACAATAAAAACAATATGAATGAATTTTTACGGTGTAAAATTGTCAAAAATACAGTATGTGCGGTTAGCCATGACAAACAAAAGTCGGCTATTGATTGCCAATTTTCAAAGTTAAGGGTAAATGACTTGGTCTTTGTTTGTCATGGTCAGTCTTGCATTAAACTTTCACTAAATAAGACAAAATGCAAATATGATCCCAACAACAGTTATTTATAAAAAACATTACATCATAACTGCTGTATTTGGATAAATGAGGATTAACGTTAATTTGACGGAATGAACACATTTTGGATTTAAATTGTTAACAACAGTTTTGCTAACAAGTTAATTGGATTAGTGTAGTACACATTTGATTGCAAACAAATTTATTAATTAAAATTCCAGCTGGTTATTTAAGTCATAAGAAAAGTTCGTCGATTTTTTCTCTCCCATTTTAGATCCATTAGATCAAACAAAACTGCTTGAAAATGTGTTGATGAGAAAAGTTTGAGCCGCAACAACCACGAACTAGACACGAAATTTTATATTCTTTAGGATGTCGCCTAATTTTCCCTTGAAACAGGCGACAGATTGATTAAATTACATCTTAAAAACGGATTTACAAATTAATAAAGAAATGAAAATTTCATCCCAGGATCATCTTAATTTAAAATTTCATTAGCCAGAGATCGATCTCCACAAAGTTTGAATCTCATTTCAAACCAAAAAAGAAAAAATGTAATATCGTGTTGAAATTATAAGCACCACTCCAATAATTCTTACATTCCATATATCAAACATAAAACAGGAGTTTTGCTGAATAAATCTTTCGTTCTTAACACTCATATTCCGGGTTATTGGTGTTCTGGTAATTAACTCTGAGCGAGATGCATATAAAAGTCACCCAACGAATTATTTACGGCTAAATTATATTACTCTAATCTGTCAAGTTCTGCCAATTTAAAAACTAAGTTTTTAATAAAATCGTGACCATAACAGCATATACTTAGCTATCGATAATTTACCATAAAAATTAAATTATTCAATTACATGCTAAAACATAATTTAGAATGGCCTAATTGTTAATCGGAAGCGACCAGTAGTTTAAATAAAATTATTATTTGTATACAAAATCACCAATTATATGGTAATTTGTTTTTTATGCATCATAGAACACGATTTCGCTATTTTGAACCAATTCACTGTAGCTTCCTTTTTATTTAACTAAAACAATAATTTCACTAAATGAAAGTACAAGATTAAACAACAATTTTATTCAGACAAATGATGACTAATCATGTGAATGAAAGAGCATAGAACTGTATCATAATAATTACATTAATTAATTGTATCAGTTAATTCAAGTAATTAAGTAGCATTTCTTGGAATGTTGTGTTAATTGCCAAAATTAGCAGCTTAATTGTCCTTAACAAAATCACGATAACCATCACCCATTGATATGAAATTAACCTATTAACCTTGATTGTCTTGTTTAAATTTTTTTGATATTTTGTTGAATCTGTTATTTTTTTATAAAAATGCATCTGGTGTTCCATGTGGTCAAGTCATATGACCGTACCATATGTAAGAATGAGTTCATATAATTGGGCGGATTAAGTAATTTGGTAAAATTTCTTAAGCAGTAAGCGACCACCTGCTGGAAATATTTTCATGATATCAAATGTAACATTTTGTAGTAGATCGTCCACAAATTTAATTAAGTTAATTAAAACGAAATTGCTAAGTGCGTCGTGATAAAGACGAGAAGGGAACAAAGGACCTGAGAGAAGATAAAACTAAGGTGATCCAGTTTGAAAGGGAAGCATCTCCTAGTAATATGATGTTGAAATAAATGATCCGAGCAAAGGCTTGATGTATAGAAGGAGTGATGATCGTTAGGAAATTAATATCAACCCACACTAATTATATTTGCTTCCACACGTTTTCCTTCGAATCAGTTTTTAAAGTTTGAATTTTGCTTCGATTGTTCAACTTATATAAGGTGTTATAAGAGATACGGTTAGTAGGTCATCACAAATGGTAAGGATGGTCGACCTACGCGGACATGTTTCAGGTAGTTTTAAGTATGCGCCATCGGCCATCACAAACCAAGAACACACACCTAGCACGGAAATGCATTTTGTTCTCTCTCACAGAAATTTGCAGAAATTATCTTTCATACTAAATGGAAGTAATTTCAAACAAAATAACATACAAAGAGATAAATGTAATACTGATAAATTTTATGGTCCTATGGAAAATAACTTTGCAAACGACGTTGTCAACGTCAACTTTACCGATTACAAAATCTAGGACTGGGTTTATTTAGTTAATTTAACTACCAGCAACATTCATTTAAAAAAATATAAATAAATATTTTATATACTCAATTCTATAAATAACTTTCTTCTAGTAAAATAAATAATTACCAAAATATTTAAAGATCGTTGAACTGATGTACTTGCACACCCTCCTTCAAACAGATAATATACTTAAACAAATTTACTCAAATTATATATTTGAGTCATATAATTTATAATTTTTTAAAAGAGGTTAAGGACATTGACAATTTTACTACAAAATCCTGATTTTTCTAAGACGTAGATTCATCACTCCGATTTTTAGAACTTCACTGATAAAGCAATCCAGATTAGGTAATTGATCAATAAGAAAAACAGATAAATACAATTGATTTTTACGTCTAGATTTATTTTGAAACAAATATTTATTTGTATTGCTATTATCAACCAAATATTTTTTCCAACACCAATAATTAGTTTAACCCTAAACTCATCAACTGGCATTTCGCCAACATCCAAATCATCAACAACCCATTTTCATCGATGTCCCAAATAATCAATAAAACAACTGATCAACGACCCAACTCATTAACAGACCAATTCACCAAGAACTCATTTCATCAACAACCTAATTCGTCTATGATCCAGTTTGTTAACGATGGTTATCCTTGGTGCGATTTTAAAAAAACAAATTTACTGTGTCAGACGCAAAAATTGCCAGCAAAAGTGATATTTAAACAAAGGATAAGTACATCTAGCCAAATTTTTCTATTATTATTAATTTATCAAACATTTACCTGATAAAAACTACCAACATTTTAGAATTTAGTAATAAAGAGAATTTTGACATCTTTGACTCATATGACATTGTTACATCTGCGGTATGTTCAAATATGTAGCTGGTTCAGTTAAAAACTGAAAAAAAAAAACTTACATTTTGGAAAATTGAAACACCGATCTGTAAAATCAAAAACCAGCATGTAAAACTCTGTTTGGGGTAACCTATATGGCCAATTCAAAAAGGTCCAACAGATATGTACGAAACAATATTTTGGTAATATCTCTATAATTCGTTTTTTCTCAAGAAATATATTTTTTAACCGACGAAAAACTAGAGAGCTGGATGTTGTCAATGCTACCGTTGCATTATTCATAAAAAAATAGTTTAGATTGTGTTACTATATTAATTTGGCCTTTACGTCCTATCGTCCAATAAGATTATGCCATAATTATTATAGTAGAGCAAATATGATAGTGAAGTTTAACTTAAATTGTAATCTAACAACAATACCGTTTGAAACATCTTCAAAATTAAAAGAAAAAGTTAATTAATTGTTTGTTTAGCATTCTCAAAACTTATGTTTTAAAAACCAGGCTGGCAAAACTGCTAAACTGTCTACTGCTTGTCCAAAATTTGTTCCAAAAAAAAAGAAAGCAGTACAATAAACTTACAAACTTTCTGCCAGGGTCGGACTAAGGTCAGTCCTGTTACATCGCACTTTGAAAGCTTTGTCTGAAATAAACCTCCCCACCATTTAGACACTCTATCTACGTAACCTTCACACACGCCAAAAAAAATTTGACAAGCTATACTTGCCACACACCATCTTCAAGCCGTCCCTTGCACTTTGAACCTTTCCAAATATCTGATTTAAGTGCAAAACAAGCAATAATACCTTAAATACTTTACGACAGTGCAATCAACCTGACCAGAAGGGCAATGCAGAGAGATTTACGACTTAAGTCAAAATTCACTATTATCTTTGCTTTACTATTCCACTCCACTTTTGTGTTTGGAACACTGTAAACATTTGATAAAGTTACAATTAATAAAATGATTATTAGAAGGGTTTTTTGTACATTGTTTTGTGTAAGTAGCCATTTATGATTTCTAAGTGTTTTGATTATAAATAACGATAATAAAGTCGAATTACAACAATAAATTTCGATAATTTTTCTAACCACACTGTCTAAATATCCTGAATATTCAATATTTGTCTTCCTACAATAACGATTCAGCTTTCACCTCAATCTTTTTTAGTTATATTTATAGAGCACAGAGATCATTACAGAAAAGACCGTAATAAGTGATCGAATACATCAAATATTTGAATTAGATCATTTGGTGCGTAGTTCATGTACATACAAAATTTCAGTTCGATAAGTTTTTTTGTTCTTGCGTATAGTAGAATTTTTAAATAATAATCTACCAGAAGAATAGTATTCGTCAAACTAATTAATTAGTTAAAAACTCTTATCGTACAAATTTTTCAATTGATAAAATGCGTAGTTAACAATTTGGGTTATTGATCAGTATACGATATTGATGAAATAGGAGTTATTCATTTGTCTAGATTGGTGAACGGGGTCTACCCGATAATTAAGAGATGTCCCAGACAATATTTTATTATAAAAACCATAAAATATGTATGTCATTAATAAAATTTGTACCCAAAGAAAAACAAGAATCTTGTGGGTGTTTAAAGTTAGTCGATGCATCAAGAGTTGAGGTAAATTAAATTTGTGTCTTAATTAAATCGATTGCTTTCGGGAATAATATATGAAGCATCAAGCAGCGGTTTAGTAATCACAGCCACGTATAACATATTTAATAAATTCAAGAAACTTCACTTGCTATCACAGAATAACACATTTATATGTAAATGACACTCCGTGCTTGATAAAGGAAGTTAATCGGAACTTAACTTTTTAATCACGCAACAGGTACTTCGCTTACCCTTACGACATGCAAAAAATTTTATTTCATTCATTATTTTTATCGTACTACCTAAATTTAAATATGACTACAAATTCGTAAGAATTATTTATAACTAACATGACGTTTTATCGCAAATTTGGAAATAAAAACTAATCAAATCCATAGTCAAAAGATCAGAAGTTAAATTTGTACAACAAATGAGTTAATTCATGGGCCGAACTGTACAATAGATAAACTTCTGAGAATATCTCAATAAACAACGTCTCAAAGATGATAATACCAAGAAAAAAATAAATACGCAAAATTGCAGAATTGACGACAGCAATCAATCATCAACCATCTTAAAATCATTACATTTCAAAAAATATTGTGTTTACGTCTGCGTATGCACTAACTTATAAATAGGTAAAGTTTCTTCCGTTTACGTCAACGACTAACAGTATCCGCATCCGTTTTTAAAATGCAAAGACACCATTCGTTTTACAAATCTTCATTTAACACTGTAAACAAGTGCTAATATCAACGTCATAAATCGAGCAAAAAATTAAAGACTAGCAAAACAAATAAATTATAAATTAATACATTTTGCAATTGAGTATGAAGATGTTCCACGATAATGTAGATATTACAACTTCACACAGACCGACTATTACAAAAGTCAGTTGTTGAGTTCTTGTACCAAATTCAACTCTCAAAAAATTTTATTTTGCAGAGGAATTATTGAACTGTCAAGGCTAGATTGTGCGTATTTGGAAAAATTAAACCACATTCAAGTTGTTTACAAATATCAAAGTGCATTCACAGACAGTGTAATTAAGAATGAATAACGAACGAATCAATTTGAAAAAATCAACTCCTTTGATCCCTTTTTGCCGCAAGTTATATAATTTCCATCATTTAAAAAATGTCTTTTTCCAAAACCAATATGTGCATCGGACACAAAAATAACTGTGTAAATACGAACTGAATGGAATTTTATTATTAATCAATTGTTATATTTAAATTCCATAAAACAAAGCGATGATTATAAATAATGTATTTGTACGAAATGAAATAACTGAATTATGATCGATATTATCTGAACTTCATGTTAATAATTTAGTAGCAACGATTACATAGCTTTAAATAAAAGTAAAAAATATTGACTGAAACCGTGTTCGTGTCTAAATTTTGTATGAAACTCGGGTAAATGTCACATAGAATATTTAAAAAAGATTAAAAAATTATATGACAACAGCAAAGTTTTGAAAATAAATAACGTGAAAATAGTTTAACAATGTTTATAGCTAGAGTGCATATAAAATATCTCTGGTTAGTACATTAACATTTACGATTGTAAATTTTTCGACGTTAAATATCATAGAACTGAATAATTCAAACAAGTTGTGTTTAGGCAATAAATAATATTATATTACAACAATTTAGAGAATTTGGCAACAATAGCACAGTTGCAATTTCAGCGAACTAAAAATATAGAATCGTTAAGAAACTTTTCAAGATTTCAACTGAATTTTAATCCTAAACGTAGATGAAAATGAGATTTCAATAATTCATTTTGATAAAATAAAAGACGCAACATAAAACGCCAAAGGCACTTTCAACAACTTTCCACCTCGGCACAAATGACAGTTAAAATCCTGTTAGCACAACAGAAACTCTTTTCTCTATTCCTGGTAATGGAAATGGAACATAACTAGTAATATTTTTCCGAGTAGTTTTATACATAGGGGTGTACTCAGCAGAACAAAAAAGGACACACAATAAATTAGCTTGTTATGCACTTGCTATATTTCAATTCAATTTTATTCGTTATAAAATGACATTGATGAATAACACTTCCAGCGAAATATTCATCAATTGCTATCAATATTTTGTTTATTAAATGAAACAAAAACTGTAGAGTTGGCGAAAACAGTAACCACACAATCGATCCATATTTTCTAAATGGGAAAATACAAATACAGTTCCTGTTTGGATAAAGATAAGTCCAATTTAAAAATCGCCGGAAATGAGCCGATTTTTCTATTTTAATGAAAGTTGAGCTTCATAAAAATTAAACATCAAAATAAAATAACTTGGCAAGGATCTGGTGAGGTGACTAAATAAGTAAACATCCGATTGATACCGCGCCTTGTATGAAAACAACGTAATATCAATAGTAACAATGCACGATTTTCTTACATTAACGGAAATGAATCTCTTTGTGGTAAAATGACAGTAGTGTAATCGAAGTATTGATCATTTTTATTTCAACCAGCTAAAAAGCCAAAGTTTCTGTTGGAGTAAACAATAAACATACCACCCGCACATTACTAAAGTAACCATTTCCAAAAATACCTCCCAAATAAACAGCGGTTCGCTCGTATGATACCCTAACAAAGTTTTTGTTTCTTTACCTTTAGAAATACCAAAATGTCCTTGATTTATAATAATACAGAATCCAGTGAACAATAAAAAATAATGATAAATCGCATGGTCTTAGTGTCATCGGTGAAACAAAGTTCTTTTAATCTCTCGGCCTCGACAAACCGCAAGGGCATTACACACTGAACGAACAATAATAAAAATCCTACTCGATGTATCAAATTTCGAATAATACAAATCAAAAAATTATTAATTTTTTACTTGTTTAAAAACAATTTTAATAAAACTTCAGGGAGGACACATCCGAATTATTTATGTCCCGAACTGACACGGTACTGTTAAAATATTCGGCGATGCAAAAATAGCTACTTTCATTTTAATGAAACAATTTTAATGGCAAATGTGTTACGCAAGCAATTGACAAGTTCATCCCGATTTTAAAAAAGGGGTGTGACTTACTGACTGGAATGCCGCAATAACGGAATCTCTAAAAGTAGTGTTGCTATTTAATATGAATAAACAATGATGATTCCCATAATCTTTTGATTAATTACAACGTAAAAATCACACTTGAATTCGTAATAAATACCTTGACATATTAAACACTGGATAACAAGGATCATTTTTACCAATAACTATGTATTATCGATGCTAAACGAATTGATTAAGCTTAATGCTAACTACAGGAGTCTGCCATAAAAGTGATAATAAACTATCCTATGCAGTTAAGTCCGTTTTAATTACCATTTAATAAATGGATAAATAGGATGAAATATTCATTTACCTAAATTATAACCTGACAGTGTGCTTTATCGTCCACCACATTAAATTAGAATTGTTCCACAGCCAATTTATACACCAAATTTTATACCCGAAATTGTAAAAACTGCAAAATTTAATCAGCAAACACAGGCTGGACCAAAATTCGCAACAACTCTTCAGCATATTGTTTCTGTATAAAAAAAAATTAATAATGCACTTTTTCATGTTTATTTTCCATACTAAACAAGACAAACGTTAAAAGCTTCATTATTCCATACAAAAATTATGGACTTTTCAATGTTTTAGTTTGACGTCATTTATAGCCTGTTTCTTACTGATGTCACTTTCTGTCATACAAAAATTGCAACAAAATGCAGGAGTAAATATTAAGTACTCCGAAAATATTGTTGAAATCTTGTGTCTTTAAATTCTAGCAAAATAGAATTTTTAAAAGACCAAATTTTGTACACCAGTTTTCTTTTTTCATTATGATTTCTTTTGTATTGTCATAATTTCTATTGATTTCTTTATGATTTCTTAATTTATACAAATTTCCTCTACTCATAATTATATTTTTAAATAAGACAATACAAAAAAATTCTCATAGACCGTTTCGTTTGCAAAGTATCGCTGCAGATTTGAACTATGTGAAATTAATATTTTACAAACCTATAAGTCTATTAAACAATTTTTTAAACTTACATAAAGTCTCAATGTGTGAAAACAAAAATGACGAATAAATATACAGTTACGTGCCTTCGTTTTGATTCAACTTAAAACACTGCCGAAATTGAAGTAAAATCCTATGTCGCTTTTTTGTTCATATTTTTTTAAAAGGGATAACCAAATGAGACCTTTACACTCTTTACAGTGTTATAAAGTATCATTATGTCATTCGGAAATCACTATCTACTTATTTTAGTAGAACTAAATTTTGTAAAATTAAATTTTTGATGCCGAGACACCAATTCCCCAAAATTGTGTTATTAAAACATCGTAGTTACACAGTGCATAAAAAATGTCACACGTATCCATTAAAAAATCATTCATGTTAAGAATGTATTACATTTTTTTGTCATTTGCCGATTAAAAATAGAGTAAAATGACGTTTTAATAAATATTCTTTCGTTTGATAAAAAGACTTTTTCTTATAAACTTATGTATTGAAAGATAATTTTGTAAAGATTTACCGCACGATCGTACGTAAATAACTCAACCGACTGTAAATATAATGATTCCATTGGTATCAATTGTGCGTTAATTTGACATTTATCTGTCAGAAGACCAAAAAATCATTTCCTGCTATTGTCTTATTATGTAAAATTTAAAATCTCTACTTTTATAAAAATAAAGTGTCAAATAAATATCGAAGTAAGGCGCAACCGATAAGATTTCTATAATTTCTTCCTGATTTCCTTCGATTTCATAAGATTTCTTAAGAGGTTTACCCCCAAAAGATCCCTATTATCCCTATATTAGCCTTTTCCCAAATTTTGGACCACCTGTAGGTATATAAATAAACCATTTATCAATAACACGGCAGTAAAAATAATTTAAACGTAATAACTTTTATAATTCTCAATAATTTGTTTAATGTTTCGATTATACATACAACAATGTAGTCTTGAGTGTTGAAGAAAAAAATTAAAACATTATTAAAAACACGGTATTACAACAGCATAAAAGTAGATGTAATTCGTTCCCGAGAGTCTTATTTTCGTGTATATTTTGACGTTTTAAGTGGTGTAAGAACAAGTGTTTAGTAAGCAATTGGAAGAATGAAGAGATTTTAAGTGTGAAAAATGTGTTTATTTAAGTAACTGTTTTGGTGTTTTCCATTAAATAAAATAACGACTACGACCTGTTATGGATATATCATCGTTACAAATTTATACTCAAGACTATAAAATCTACATTGACTCCTAAAACTGAAATTCTCACAGAGAAAAATCCTTCACTGGTAAAATGATTCAATACGATTTTACCACAGATGTGCGATTAGTTGGTACTTCGACCTTCACACTTTATGACTAAATTTGAAAAACCAGCGAGGATTCCAATGGATAATGAACAGTATATGAATAATTATGTCTATGGAATCATAAACAACTGGAACACTCCTAGATGTATTAATAGAAATGAAACCAATTTCTTCGGTTTAGTCACGAAAATCAGATTGCAAAAATGATTACAATGTACCCGCAGTATATACATCTAAAATTAACAACCCTCACCCCAGTTTCGCAAATTAGTGGAATAGAAGAGATAAGTAAATTACCTACAGAGGTGAAAACCTTAACAGAGGGTGTTGTTATGATCTCCCTTGCGATACATCATTAAAACCTCTTTTGACAGATTTTGGAGCAACACAATTTGCTTTAATTTTAAATATACATTTCCACGTTGATAATTTCCGAGGAAATTAAATACGGATAAGAACATTTATGCACAAGTGAATACACTTCATTACTAAAAAATTCAGTAAAACACTTCCTGAAAAGATTGAAATTTCTAACATTTGTAATTCATTTAATTTTCCATAATTCCACTCAAATGAATACTGTTGCAATCTTCCTCCTACCGAGTTACAACTAGTAAAGCAAATTCGAGTTGAAATAACGCCTATTTTTTAAATAGAGATATAACCAAATGGGACCTTTCAGTGTGATAGACTATTATTTTGGCTATCTCCAAGAGTAAAAATATAAAAAAATTCGATAATTGAACTACCTACGTCACGAATGTCGTAAAAATTCCTTTAAAAGAACAAATTTATAATACAATAGTTTATGATTCAAATTATTGCACGAGTATAATTTCCACAGCGACGTGGTAATGTCGCGGTAATCTCCAGTAGTGGTTTTACCGGTGTAATTCATCACTGATTGGCTTAAAATCGTGTCATTGGTTGAAACGTTTTTAGATAGAACACACTCGCAATAACAAGATTCTATCTGCATTTTTTTGTAATTTCAAAAATTAAACAAAATGAGACATATTTACTTTTTTTACAACATGGCTTCTGGTTTTCATAAAAAAGCTATAGAATATGTCGATTTTAATTTTCATAAAAAGCCTTTTGTGACAAATAACACTGGTCAACAAATTTGATCCGTTTTTATAACAATATTATATTGTTATAATAAACAAACACAACTGATTCACAAGTAATAAAGGTCAATGAATTTTATATAACAGGCAATCGACACGATAATTGCGGTCAATCAGAAAATTTACTAGTAGTTACTGAAACACAAAAACAAGACGTATACGAATCAAAAGAAATACGATTTTATAATAAGAGTAGATATAATTGTTAAAATTAGCAAACACTTTTCTTGTTACAAAATTTTAAGTAAAGTCGGATTTGGGTGGAATTTAGATGGCGTGTTACACCTACATGATATTTTATTGGAGTTGGTGATTCAGAAGAAGGTCTAGACTACGAAAATATTTAATCTTTTTATCTTTAAAACCTCTAATAATAATTCAAACAAAATAAATATTATAGAACATTTTTTTAAATCTTCTTAGGGAGAAATAAAGTAAGTTTCTCATTAAAAAATGTTGGCACGTTAATCTTTTAAATTTGAATAAATAAATAATGTTAAATCATGTAATTAAGTTGCACTTTTTAACTACTCAATATGCATAATTTTTTTTTAAGTTTGTTACGATTTTTTAACGAAGCAAGGACACTCAAAGAGAACATGTTTTAGATTTTCGCTGACGTTTCGCTTTGTTTTTAAAACTTCCTCAAGGCTTAAAATAGAAATAGTTTAATATGTAGATCAAACGAACAAAGACTTTTAATTAGGAATTGCGGATTTAAGCCCTGAAAAAGCCTAAAAAACAATAAAGCAAAAATGTTTCTCTTATGATCTCAAAAATCGTAGCAATTTATTTAATATGGGTATAAAACGATAAAATTTTCATAAAAATGTTTAGTTTTTCGGTCTGTTTCCATACTTTTGTTCAATCTTGTGCATAAACATTTTGAAAACTATTATTTTTAAATAAATACATATCGTCGGCTTGGAAGAAGACTGTCATAACTCAAAATCAACAAATTTTCAGGGAAAGCATTTAAACATTTTACTTGATAACAGAGCCTCAGAGCTCGGTGTCATGAAATAATTAGGAACTATAATCCCTACAGGTGGCTTGCAGACTATTTAAGTTGCATTGCAAATCTACAGTTTTGTACTTTTGTACAAATTCAACCCCTATTTTACCCCATTTTTCAAAGATGTGACAGTCTTGCTCAAACTAAGTTTTTATATTTTTGAATATTTTTTTTAGAGAAATAAGTACTTAAGGGTTATTTGGTTGCTTCTGAAATAAATTCGACATAAATAACGACATTTTCAAGTATGCAGAATACAAAATGACAACCTTATTTTAAGTAACGAACAACTTTGCGAGAACAACATTATCATACATTATTATAACTTGTAACTCCTTTCCACATAAAAATAAAGACTAATTACAGTCGTTTCATTGTAATAACATAAAAATGAATTATTTTGAGTTGAGACAATCTTCTACCAAACCGACGATATATTGCAATTTAAAAAATAGAAATTCCACAATAAAGAAAAATATAATAGAAGCTAGAGAGCCCCAATACCAAAAGGCCCACCGATATATTTCCGGTGCTAGTCATGCACTGGGCAAAATGACATTTTACAGTTTACGGGCCTGAAAAGGTCTCATTTGTTTACACTTAAAACAAATTTTTTGCAAGAAAGAAGGAAAATAGGACAGCGATTTTACTCAAACATTTCCTGAAAAGAATTTAAATTTCTAACATTTGTAATGTAATTATTCCTAATTCACTCAAATGAATATTGTTGCAATTTCCTATCAGGTTAAAAATCAGGAAACACATTGAAAATGGAAATATATAATATAATAAAAATAATTAATACAGAAGATTTTTTAAATCTTCTTAGGGAGAAAAAAATTGAAAGTAGGTACCTCTTTAAATGTTGTCAAGTTAATCTTTTAAATTTAAATAAATAAATAATGTTAAATCATGTAATTAAGTTGCACTTTTTAACTACTCAATGACATATTTTTTTTGTTTTTTTTTTAAGTTTGTTACGATTTTTTAACGAAGCAAGGACACTCAAAGAGAACATGTTTTAGATTTTCGCTGACGTTTCGCTTTGTTTTTAAAACTTCTCCAAGGCTTAACATAGAAATATGTAATTTAATATGTAGATCAAACCAACAAAGACTTTTAATTAGGAATCGCGGATTTAAGCCCTGAAGAAGCTCTAAAAACATAATAAAGCAAAAATGTTTCTCTTATGTCGTCAAAATCGTAGCAATTTATGTAATATGGATATAAAACGATACAATTTTCTTAAAAATGTTTATAGTTTTTCGGTCTGTTTCCATACTTTTGTTCAATCTTGTGTATAAACATTTTAAAAACAATTATTTTTAAATGGATATATCGCAATTTAAAAAATTAAAATTCCACAATAAATAAGAATATAGTATATAGTAGAAGCTAGAGAGCCCCAATACCAAAAGGCCCACCGATATATTTCCGAGGCCAGTCCGGCACTGGCCAAAATGACATTTTACAGTTTACACGACTGAAAAGGTCTTATTTGTTTACATTTTAAACAAATTTTTTGCAAGTAAGAAGGGAAATAAGACAGCGATTTTACTCAAACATTTCCTGAAAAGAATTTAAATTTCTAACATTTGTAATTCATTTAATTATCCCTAATTCACTCAAATGAATATTGTTGCAATTTCCTACCAGGTTAAAAATCAGGAAACACGTTGAAAATGTAAATATATAAAACAAGTTTTTACGCATCATTTCTTCCATTTACTATATACATAAATAATTTATAAGTATGATTATTGAATTACGTAAAAAATTCATCTTTGGCAAAGCTTAATTTATGGAATTCGTGTGGTATGTAAAATGTTTTCTTTAATTTTGCAATGGTTGTAACAAGAGGCTTAAATCGGCTTAATGGAATGTTTCATTAGAAGTAATTAATTATGCAAAATGTTTATCAATGACAAAGTCCTTGTGTTGGTACATTTGTTGATTGATTTTAGTATGTCTAGTGGAGGATATTTATGATATTTAGGCAGGAAAGGAGTATGTTTAACGATCTTGTAAAATGATTTTAAAAGTTGGTATTAATTTAAAAACCAATTCATAAACAAAATAACATCTGCAAGACGATTTTCTCCGAAATGCCTTTCCTGAAAATCCCGCTGATTACTCATTAAAATCGAAATTATGGACACAATGTAAACATTTTCGTATGCGTCTCGTCATTGTTATTAATTTGCATTACCACATTTCCATAAGTATTTGACGCAAGCCGAAATGAATGCAATTTGTCCAAAGCTGAATAAAAAAATTCCTGAAAGCTCGTCTTGGGCCCTGAACTCGTAGGATTGAAACAGTGAACATTTGTAACTTACCTGAACTGCTGTCGCAAATCCGATTAGGATTGCACAACATAATGTGGAACATATCCTTAAATACATCACTAAAAACAGTTTTTCCTAGTCGAATTAACTCGACTATTTGTTTTTATTTCTGTAACTTAATATGGCACGGTTACCCCACAGCAAGCAACAAACGCATACAGAGCACTAGCTGATCAATGAGAGAAATACAACTTCGGATGTTCGGTTACCGACTGAGCAACGTGAGCTCTTCCTTTATCGACTCATGCGCAACCAACCGCCAAATTCAAATTTCACAACCAAACGGTGGCAACACTGCCAAAACGTCAAAATAAATATTACGTAACCAAATATTTAAAAAGCGCAAAACACGCCGGGTTTCACACCACACCCTGTATATATAACGTAAAATTTTTGTTTCTAATTAGAGATAAATCGGTTATAAGATGGTCAAAAAACTCTTATTTAGGTAGGCGAAACTTTATTTGAAAATAATACCTATATCAACATAGCGAAACGTGAATTTAGCATGAATACAATGATAGAATCTAAGTTGTCTACTATCAAACCAAACCAAAATTACTGCTTCTTATCAATATCAGTGACCCTTTGCTTATGACGATTAATAGCATCTTGATGTCTCTTGATCTGTTCTTCATGGAAACTAATTTCGTCCTTTAAGTCTTCTTTCAGTTTATGCAATTGTTCCCTTTGCTTAAAAATGACAGTTGTTAAACAATTCTATTATTAGGTGCTGTCTAACCTTTTTATAGAAATACTCTTCCTCTTTACCCGCTTCAGCCTTACCGAAAGATCCACCGGCTTCACGAATAGTGCCACCACCGCCGCCCCCTTTACCAGCCCCACTTCCCAAATCGCCAAGTTGTGACATTAATCTTAAGTGTCTAAAATAAAAAATGACATTATGTAAGATGACAGGAGGGCACTAATTGACGCAGTTTTCTCAATGACTTACTTTGAGGCGTTAGATGATGCCAAAATAAGCCTAGGGTTACGCAGAAAACTCATTGCGAAGTTACTTCAAGTTTCAAACCGCTGTATCACCTGAATTTTGGTGGTATGACAATTCTCACCGACTTGAATGTCAGATTTGTCAAATTTGCCGGCAATGCAGGAAATTACTGTTACTACATTCCGAACGTTCATCAGACCGAAACATAAAATCATTACTTTAAGTTATTCCAATCAAAATTTTTACAAAAAATTTCCAAAAAAAAACACTATTTTATTTAATTTGTGTTTGTCAAAAGTTGTAATTGCGCAAGAAACGACATAATCAGGTGGACGGAACGACATTCGGTGACAACTTTGACAGCTGTCACATCAATATTTAATATTTTTTATCGCTAGATAAATAAACAAATCAATTTAGAATTTGACAACCCATTAGACTCATGTGTAATCCAGCTAAAAATTGCATAACTGATGAAATCACATCATTTAATTGTGACGTTTCTGTAATTTATCACATCAATGATTGTGTGCCCCCGTGTCCTAACAAATGGAGTTTGGTAAAGACAAGATTTTAAGAATTCCTGATTCTGACGAGAATTTTTCGGACATTACGTTTCTTGCTCCGTATTCAGCGGATAAAAAGGAGCAAACAGGACAGTCACAACTTGACCAGTTACTGAGAGAAATCAGGAGCAATGTTTGGGGCTGTGACTTGATTTTGTGTCTCTTTATTGCCGCTTTGAATTCCTATAGATCAGACCGTTGTTTGAGGCCGTTTCCGCCTTCATTTATGAACGATGAAGGCAAAGATTTTGCTGCTTTGGTAACCCTTTTACTGTTTGAATGTTCTCTGATAGTTTTTTGTAGAGAGAAACCTGTGATAGCATTCCATCTCTTAATATTGTCTTAAACGAACCTAATAAATGCTCACATGATGTTCAACAATTTCTAAGTTGGCTGTTTTTAGAAAGGGGGCACCCAGTTCTTAGAAGAATTAGTTTTGTAAGGATTACTTTATCGCATTTTTGTTTATTACTAATTGTAAGATTTTTAGGCTAATGTACCTTTTCCTAGTAAAATTTGTAATGTATTTAGACCCCAGTTTGTATTTGAAGTTTGCTATCATGACAAATTTGAAACTGTATGGCGAAAAAGACAGAATGGGCGAGAAACTATATTTGCATATCATGGCAGTACAGTTGATAATTTTTATTCGATACTTAAAGTTGGTTTACAGCAGCATTTCAGTGTTGAAAAGGTCTTGTTTTAATTTTATTATCGAAACTTCTTCCTGGATATTCTTGGCGTGTCAAATAAATCGGAAATTTCACCCAATCACACCAAACACTTTTTTTGCACATGGTGTGATTGGTGCATTTTTCGATTTAAGTTATCCAAATTTTATTTAATTTTTTCAGGAGGTTTTGTTTGGAAATGGAATTTATTTATCTAGTGAACTGTCAGTTAGTGCCCATTACTCTCCTTTTGGATTAACTTGGACCAACAGTTGTTTGGGGAATAAACATAGTGTAATTGCCATTTGTGAAATAATTAATGATGTAGAAAAAGTCAAGTGTAAAGGTAATAAAAATCCGTGATTCAAATGGATCCTACCTACATTATTATTATTTTAGATACAAACAATAAAAGAAGATCTCTTAATAAAAACAGTTTAGGGGAAATACCAGAAAAGTATTTTGTTGTAACTGATAGTGATATGGTTAGAGTTAAATATCTTATGATTTATGGACAAAAGAAAGTATTTTCTGTTAAGTCATTGTTGCCACATTTCTTTTTCTTTTGTATCTTGTTTTTGTACTTAATTATACTTGTTGCCACAAAGGTTTTTAATAATTCTATTTATGTTAGATATTTACGAAAATTTTACGACTTGTTTTCTTTTGACTAAGATTTTTTTAGCAAATATGAGATATTCTTTATTAGAAAGTTTATACAGGTTGTTATGGAAATGAGTGCAAATATTTTAACCTGAAATACATCACCACAAATAATAAAAATCTGTAAAAAAATTTTTGTCTTATCTCAACTGATAACAAAATTATAACCTAAAAATTAATTATTACAAAACGTATAACATTTTTTTTAAGATAGGGCAATCATAGGTTTTTCAGGTCAAAATAAAGCGATTTAACACAATTTACCTCTATACTAAGTTGCACCGTTTAGGAGCTAGAGGACGCCAAAGTTAAAGATGAAAAGTCAGTTTTATACTTTAAACGTAAATATCTCGAAAACGATACGTTTTAGCAAAATATTGCATTCTTGCAGTTTTATGTAGAATCTACTGGCATATTCATTTTTGCTACAAAAATTGGAAATTAATAAGAAGAAAATTGGTTAATTGCTCAAAATGTGAAAAAAAGTGCCGTAACTTAAAATTGAGATGTGCAGCAAAATTTTGCTAGTAGAAATAAAAAGAGTACAGTCAACTTCATTTGTGTACCAAATTTGGTATTAATCGGTTAAGCGGTTTTCCAGATATAACAAAAAGATGTTTTTTATACCCAACTTTGACGGCCTGTAATTTTGTTGTTAGTTGAGATAGGACAAAATTTTTTTTACAGATTTTTATTATTTGTGGTGATGTATTTCAGGTTAAAATATTTGCACTCATTTCCATAACACCCTGTATAACAAAAGTGGTCAGCGAAAAAATTATTAATTTGGTTAAGCGCTAGAAAATTGAACGATACTTAAATTAATATTTTTTTTGCTCTCGTGTTATAAAAATGTTTAATAAAAACTTACTATTTGAATATATGCTCAGTTGTTTTTACCTTGAACCCTCACATTATTAGAAACTGCAACACTGAGTATAAAAAAATTATTTACAAGATATTGTTTTGAAAGCAATTGAAAATTTTTCGTTAACGAAGTTTTAAAACGAATAAAAAAACTGTCGTGGAGGATTGAATTCTTAATATTTGTATTAAAAAAAATAAAAGAGTTACTGTAATATATTTAGAAAAAAAAATGTTAAAATATGTTCAACGCTAGCTTTATTAGAAAACGCTGCGCAAACGGTTAAAACTACAAAAAAATTAAGAAGAAAATGTAATGAAAATCTTAGCGACGCTTTTGTGGTCAAATAGAATAATAAAAATGCTAATACAGAGTAAATGGTTGAATCTGTTTTTTGACTTTTTATATTTTGACAGACAATTTTACTTTTGTGGTTTTTGCATTGGTTATTATTCTTTTGTGAAGTTACTTTCCACATTTCTCTAAACCCTTTACTGCGAGGGTTTCTCCATCCTTACAGATCCAAGTCGCTCAGTTATGAAGTGAAACTTTTAAAAATAATTTAATTGATTTTAGTTTTCTCTATTATCTCAATTGAACGAAAAAAGGAAATTTACTTTTGTTTTAAATTTTTTGTACATTTTAATAGTATTTTTTTTATTATGGTTTTTACTAAAACAGTGAAAACTTTTAACCTTGTTTCCTCTATACTGAAATTTGTGTAGAACTTACCTTTAAGTTACATTATTTTTTTAGTCTTCTTATAGGAAGCATAAATAAATATAATGTGACGTCACAAAGGTCTAAACTTTTGGGAAAATCTAGGAATATTACCACACTTTGGTAATATCGTACAATATTTTTTATTATCGGCCAGATTCTACTGCAAACAGCGGTGGCGAAGAATACTGGTGGTGATTTTTTTGCAATTAAAAAAATTAAAATTGGACAAAATGTGTTTCTATTAGTTACTTTCAGAATATTACTTTTGGAAAAAAATAGAGTGAAGAAGCTATGACGTCACTACAGCAGTACAGCGTGAAACTTTGAAACACTGTCATTCGATACCTTGAAAAAGTCGACTTTATTGCACATGTAAATAAGGTTGAATTTACAAAAGTCAAATTTTAATTATTTTTTTAGAATGACAGTGCTTCAAACTTTTGCGCCTAAATGACGATACACTTTTGTAGTTCATCAAACTTGTGATGCTGTAAAATCGATAGAAATCGTAGCGCCTACTTTTTTAATTGTTGTATAGGTGTCTTTGAAATCCCTAGAAATTTGAAATTTACCTCTAGTGGTAAAGTGGATGAACAAGCTCAACAATTTTTAGCAATTTTTTTTTATAGAAAGCATTATTTAACGTTTTTTGTACTTTATTACCAATCACTGATAATTTCTTACGTCCTTATTTTTAGAGATTATTTTTAATTTTTTTACTGGGGAAGGAGAGGTTCAATTTAAACAACAAAGGACTTCGTCTATTATAAAAGAGACTTTTTCATGCTACAAAAAGTGTACGTATATAACAATATGAATATTAGAAACAATATTTTAGTATATTCTTACGATTAATTTGAAATAACAATAAAAAAAAAGAAATTTTGGAGTAAATAGTTCGAGAAAATACCAAAAGGATATTGCGCCAAGAGTTACATCGTAGCGTGAAATTTTACAAAACTTTTATTAGGCACGCTTGTGGACCAATCAAGAAGAATTATGTCATTGCTTCGCATGAGTGGAGAAAGGTCGCGAAACTTCTGGATACATGCTTGAAGAACGTGTCGTTGTATTAGCGGGCGGAGACAACAACCTGGCAGTGAGTGTGAACTCGACAAGCAATTAAAAAAAAGCGATTTATCAGAAGCGACATTATTAAACCGTGGGCGATATTTCTCTGTGAATATCGAGTTATTTATTGATCAAATTATTATTTGTGTATACAGTAGAAATAAATTATTCAATCTTAATCGAATTTTTTGAATCAAAAGAACCCCGATTTTGCACATACGTTGCAATATTAACAATATTTTTTGTAATGATTTACCAAATTACGTGCCGTTGATGACGCGCTGTGATAACAGCACGCTAATTATTTTAATTGTTTATTACAATAATACTACTGATTTTTTCAATTTACTAAAGACCTCTTTTCTTACCAATATTTAGATCTAAGTAGAAAAAAATAAAATTATTACCAATATTTTTAAGAACAAAAACTAAAACTGTAACTAAAATAAAAAAATAAAATAAAAATTGTTTACGTGAACTAGAACTAGAATCAACATTTCTTAAAGTTTAAAAACATAAATCAAAACTTTAATTGCTTTTTTATTAGTCAATTGCTCAAAAAAGACTTAATATTATAATTATATTTTTTATTTTAATTCATTTAAGATGGAAAACTACATTTTAACATATTTTATCAAAACCAACCAAAACATAATGTTTAATAAATTATAAACTAAAACCAAAATTTTTATCTGAGATAAACTTATAATTATTATCATAACTAAAACAACAATTTATAGATTGTAATCTGATATTTTGTGTATCTATAAATAATTTATAGATTAACTATAATCAGAACTGAAGAAAGGCCCGTGTCAAAACTGTAACTAAAACAGAAACTGAAATTCTGTTTTATTTCCTATCACTGATTTCGAGTGCATATTTTGAAATTAGAAATGATATAAAACAAAATCGTTGACTCAACACTAACTTAATAAAACGTTAGAAAGTCCTAATATTATAAAAACTCATTAATCTCGAGAGTTCCAACATAATCAGAAAGTAAATAAGCCCATATGTTTCATTAATTGAATATCCCGCCCACGCGTTGACGTCACCTGTGCAGTTGGTTACGAACCTAACAAAAATGACAAAATGTTAACTGTATTTTAGATCGATCACAAGAAGCATGGAAGGAAGACATACGTTGCGTATTGTGGGTGCAATTTTATTTTTAATACAAGCAACATGTTCTTTACAATTGAAAAAGTTCTCGTTATTAATGCCCAATGTGTATCCTGACAGGGTAAGTGACCTGTTACACTACTTCACCTAATAGATTTATGTTCGTGGGGTTGCCTATTCTTATTGATGAGCACGGTTCATTTGTTTTGCCGAAAATTGCGGGAAATATTTCATTTTCAGACTTTACAACAATTTAACAGGGATTAAAATTATCAAATGTTCGGGAAATAACATGTTTTTATTTTTTTTGTGAGGTTTAAGGGCTTTTTAGGCCAACAATATGGTTAAGATTTGCTAAGGATTCACATTTTTTTCAAATGTTTAATTTATTAATTGTTACGGAAGAGTGACAAAAGAGGAAAAATATTATCTAAAATATGTGATACTGGAAATTTTAGGTATATTAGTAATTTTTATAAATGATTTTTGTACTAATGTTCATTGGTATTGTGTTATAACAATTGAAATACTGATTTAAGAATAGATTGTACCTACATATTATTTTTGTTTTTTTCCGATTTGTAAATTATCCTTAATTTATTTTTTGGAAGGACAGCACTATTTTAAATAAATAATCAATTCATTGATAAAACGAATGTATTTGTAAGTTACTGATACGCTAACTATGGCTAAATTTAAAAAAAAACTACCTTATTTTTTTATAAGGAGTTTTATTATTATTTAATGATTTTATATCATTTTTAAATGATTTTTTTTACTTTATTAGGGTCTGTTAAAAGTATATCTGAACTTTCCTCAAAAACACCGACTTCAGGGTTTGTCATTAAAAATTTTGTTTTTTTTCTCTACGCATGTGAATTTTTTCAGAATGTTTTTAATATTCTTTCTGTTGAATATTAATTAATTCATATTAATTTGTTGAAAGAAATATAAAATTTACATTATTTCTAATGTCGGGATGTTGAAACATTGTTTTATGAAAAAAATATTTTAAAAAAATTGTTGGTAACCGCAAAATATAATAAAGTTTATTCGTTTTGTAAGACCTATTTTCGTGCAGCATTGCCGTTACTCGACAATGCGCTGGATAACCTACCCTTTAGCTTCTTTGTCGCACTCACTTGAAATTGAAAAAATGGCGTATTTACTTAATGTCTTGAGTTAAAATTCTTATAGAAAATAAGAGTTGATCGGTTTTCACTCAATTTTTTTACTGTGTAAGTAAGTATTGTCACTAAATCGACAAACAAAATCAATTTGATCTTTTTTATTTTAAATTTTTCTACATTAAACAATACGCCAAGAGAGTGGGTGAGACAAGGAAGCTGATTTTCAACCTATTGTCGAGTAACGTGGCAATGCTGCTTCAAAATAGGTCTTACAAAACTAGTAGACTTTATTATTTTTTGCGGTTATCTACAATTTTTTTGAAATATTTTTTATACAAACATCGTGTCATTTAGAATAACATTAGAAATAATGTGAATTTTATATTTTTTTCAACGAATTAATATTAATTAATTAATATTCATTAGAAGGAATACTAGAAAAATTCTGAAAAAATTCACATACGTAAAGAAAAAAACAAAGTTTGTTACTAACCCCCGGTTGCACAAACGTCAATCAAATTTGACGGACGATTAAACTCTGATTAAATGAAAATATCGTGCTCTGATTGGCTAAAAATACGTTAATGAGAAATTAACAAGCCATCAATTTTGACGAACGTTTGTGCAACCGGCTTTCACTCTGTATACAGTGTGGTGCTAAAGTAAGGAACAAAATTCATAATTCTTTTATTGAATGTTTTTGAGCAAAACGCTCGGACAGGTCAATTTTATTTTTTAATTTGCCACTTTATGACATAAAAATTTGACTTATGACGTCATGTATTATTGCGCAATGACGTCATCATTAGTTTTTTTAAATGACAACCCCATTTTTTTTTTGGTGTTTTTCGTAGGAGGTGCAACTACTTAAATGATGGTGTAAAAAAATTGGTACCTTAGATAACAATTTTGTTGAGAAAATAACCCATTTATGTTGGCTACCTAAGTTTACAAAAACTAATTTTTTACACTCAAATTTGACACGCAATTACTGTTTACACTTTTATTTACAAAAATTGTCAAAATAACAGCAAAAATTAAGATTCAGTGCTGAGACTTTTTTAATTTTCAGAAACAGCGACTTTATTTCGTGATTGAATTATTATCTGAAAATTAAAAATCTCAGCACAGAATCCTAATTTTTACTGTCATTTTGACAATTTTTGTAAATAAAAGTGTAAACAGTAATTGCGTGTCAAATTTGAGTGTAAAAAATTAGTTTTTGTAAATTTAGGTAGCCAACATAAATGGGTTATTTTTTTAAAAAAAATTGTTATCTAAGGTACCAATTTTTTTATACCATCATTTAAGTAGTTGCACCTCCTACAAAAAGCACCAAAAAAAATGGGGTTGTCATTTAAAAAAACTAATGATGACGTCATTGCGCAATAATACATGACGTCATAAGTCAAATTTTTATGTCATAAAGTGGCAAATTAAAAAATAAAATTGACCTGTCCGAGCGTTTTGCTCAAAAACATTCAATAAAAGAATTATGAATTTTGTTCCTTACTTTAGCACCACACTGTATAATATTTTATCAGTATTTTTTAATTTTATTGGGTGGCCCTAAAATAGTTTAAACTGTCATAAAGAACACAATAATAAATACCCGAAAAAAATTTAACCCACTTAGTCAAAAAAATTATAGAAAATGTTAACTGTAAAATTAGCTTATTTGGAAAATGTCATCTAGAAAATCAGTTTAGGCATGTATCAAGGATTTATAAGTAAACCTAAAAAATCTTTTATAATCTTATAACTTATAACTTTATAACTTTGAAATAGTTTCCTGAGGCATTAAAAAAATTGATTTTTTTTTAACCTTTTCTAGGTTTTACGAAGAAGTGTTCTATATGATTGTGCATTGCTTGTACATGATTTTAGGGACACTTTGTATATATTTCATAATCTACATAAATAAATTGTATTTTTAATTTAAGCAGAATTTTTTATTTGTTTTTTTGTATGATTAATTTTGCATTAATATGTATGTATACTAACATTTCCGTTACATTTATTTAATTTTTCTTTGATTATCTGAACATTTCGTTATCCGAACACACCTTGGTTTCATTTAGTTCGAATTCGAATAATCCACGTTCTACTGTAGTATATGTTTGTCCTACTTTTTCTAAATTAAATAATAGTATAATGAGATTTAACTACCGGTTTTTTGTTTTTGAAATATAGTGCCATTTTGATTTTTGTTTTTTTTTTTTGAACTATAATATTTTTGTTTTTTTTTCTAATTTAGAAAGTTGAGAAAATTGGTACTATTACAGATTTTTCTTAAAAATGGAATAGTTTACTTAAAAATTTTTTAATTTTTTATATATTTTTCATGGAAACGCCATAGTTGGCGATGACTTCAAAAAATCATGTGTTTTTTTTACGAATATACTAAGTGTCTAAATTATAACTCTATCTTTAAAATGCCAATTATATATCTATCCTTAAAATGGCACTTTTTTTGAACAAAAATTCTGAAAAAACATACAAAATTATTATCTATTTTAGGAGTAAATCTTGTCCATGTTTAAAATTCTTTTATTGGATAGGTATTTTTGGCTTTCATTCAGTAAGTTATTAATTAATTTGAGTAACTTTACTTGCCTCTTTAGAACACTTTGCTTTTTTAGAGGTTTTTGGGCTAATTTTAAGTTGAGATAATACCGGTTGTATCTTCGTTTCTATGGAAAATTTAAATAATTTGGGGCCGTGATTGGTTGTTACCATGGAAAAGTATTAAAATTTGCAATATTACCGGTAGAATCTCAACTTGAAATTACCCCATAAGACATGTTTTTAAAGCGTATTAAAAAAGCCTTTGCCTCTTGAACCCGTTCAGCACAACAGTTGAAATATTAAGAATTCTGTCCTAGTTTTATAAGGTAGAACGTATGCTATACAAACTCATGTAGATAACGATTTTAAACGAAAATTAATAGATTTTTCCGACGGGGTAAAACACCCTGTCTGTAAAATTGATGTAAAATCTATATTTATTAATGAATTAGGATTATATATGCCTTTTTCCTGCTTTGAAGTTTGTATTATATGGGCCTGTTCAGCACACACCATTTTTTTTTTCAAATGTACCCCGTTTTTCTGTTGGAGTACTACAGCACAGATGATTTTGGCCAAAGAAATTCACCTTTGAATCACTTAAAATTCGCCTTTTTGCCCTGTTTGTCGTTAGGCCAATTTAGCATAAAAATGAATACGGTTTCGTCCAAACAAACTCGGACAAAGTCCTTATGAGCGAAGCGAATTCACACCCGTTTTTAAAGTAGGTATATGAATTATAAAATCTTCTCAAGCTGTAATGGGAATGAATATCTAATATTGCAACAAATATTTATCTTTATTTAATTATGAGAAAAACTCTTTTTACAGCCAGAATTTCTTTGAAATACAAAATTCATCTTCTTAAAACACTTGTATTAGGTACCTAGAATATTAACGTCACACTAAACATAAAAAAAAACAAAATAACAATTTTGCCCATTTCATAATCTAATTTAAAACCCTATTTACTAACTGACGGCTAGGATGTAATAGTTGATATAACATTGAACTTCATATAACAACATTAATAATCAATTAGCAATTTGATTATGAAATCAGGCCTTATTCTTGGATATTCTCCTCCAACTTTAAATTAGCTAAATTGTCCTCCACCTTTAAATTAACAACAGAATTACATCTTAAATTGACATACTCGCTTTTCGGGACACATTACATCTACATCTGCACGAATATACTAGTTCTATGAACGGGGGTATAAATTTATAGTTTTTTTTTCCACCATCGTTGTATTGTTCGGCTGCAGATTGATGATATCTAAAGCCAACTGTTCACAATCGGTGTTGAAAAATCGTGGATTCATGTCCTGAATGTATCGCACACGCCATGCACATTTTTTTCTTTTTGTTCCTCTAATAGGGACAACTCTGATTGTGAGTGAACAACAAAAAGTGAGTCAGATATTGTGCTGCGAGCAGGCGGTGTTTAGCGAGCTCCACGTTTCCAGTCGCTTTTCGTGAGATCTTTCCAATTTTCTTTGAGTTTGTTTTCGCACGAGATCTGATGGGTATTCTTTGGATGGAATAATGTTATTCCTTTCCTAATATTTAGTGCGTAAACTCGATTTTTGCCCAAGTTTACCGGGCGGATCAGATCTCGTGTTATCGTTCGCGTTTTTGCGGCTCGAGCGATAACTCAAGCATTTGTGGTCGTAATTATTCCCAAAAAGGGATCAAGCTCTAGTAACTAATGCCATAATGCTAAGATAGTCTTGCCAAAAAATGTCACATTTATTTCGAAAATTTGAAATAGTCGGGTTTGTGTTTTTTTGACTTCTAAATCTCTGGTTGATAAAATTGTTGAGATCCAAATTAATGACAACTATAACATTGCGCTACTTTTCATCACCCGCACGTCGCATTATTACATCCAATATTTGTCCTTCTGTACCTCACGTTGTACTTGAAAACCTAATTAAGACCTTGGGCTTCTCTAAGGCCTCTCAAATGTCCTACATGAAACCCAACATCAAGGGTGATTAATTCAAGCATGTTTTCACATATCGTCGTGAAATTTATGTAAAAACTAACAATAATATTTAGGAGTTAATATGAAGTTTACTGATATTAATAAGAAAGATTCCACTGCGACATCCGCTTAAATTAAAGACAACTCTCAAATGAATCTATACCCGAGCAGGGTGTTGCTTTGCTTGAGCAAGATAGTGCACCTTTTTCTGGTGAAAAGGAAATGTCTTAAATTATACAAATGATCTCAACGATTTTGATTCCATGCTATACGATATTTTTCCAATAGTTTAGCACAGTAGCATCAAAAATAAATGTAAAAAAATTCAGAAAAGAATTAAAAAAGCTCTTAAAAAATCACAAGATTTGAGTTTAATATAAACTTCACGTCCGAGTTAAACCAATTTTTTTGAGTTACCTCATTTTAATTTTTAATTTCAACTTCAATTCTAATAACATAACTCAAAATTATTTTAGCAGTAATATCGTCTATAGTTCTATACTAATATAGCTTCACTAGCAGCAAAGTTTAATGATATATCTGCATACATTGCTGCTGATAAACCTTTTTTTTCTTATGCTATCTGAGTCATGGCTAAGCCCTGACATTCCAAATTCACTTATTGTATTGAATGGTTATTTACTGCTTAGAAAAGACCGAATTAGAAGAGATGGAGGTGTCTGTATATACATTTCTGACCAAATATTTAGCACTTTCACTTTAACTGAACTTAACGTTGATGGAGGAGGAATCGAGGACTCTAATAAGTCGCTTACATTTTTCTTGGGTTGTATATATCGTTCTCCGACTCCCCATTCACTGATGACTCTCAACTTTGAAAAGTTTTATCAGAATATGCTGAATCCTATGACAAAATATTTATATTTGGAGATTTTAACCTGCCCGACATTGTATGGCTTTTAAACTCATCTTGTTCTGTTTCAAGTTTCTTTCAACAATTTGTTGATATTCTGTTAAACAGTCATTTAACACAAATTGTTTCCCAGCCAACTCGATACAGAAACAATCAGCAACCTTTGGTTCTAAATTTAATAATAACATCACACGAAAATTTATTATCCAATGTTGAATATCTTGACCCTATAGGCAAGTCTGATCATGTTGTGTTAAGGAGTGAATTGCAGATTGGCTTCATCTGTTAGAATAAAATATCCAAAATCGAAAAAATATTTATCGATTTTAATAGGGTAAATAAAAAACTATGTTTAACTAATTGGGATTGTCTTTTCTCGAGTTTACTGGTCGATAACAACTGGATCAAACTCATCTTCATCAAAACCCATCTTCAGAACGTAGTTGCCGCTAATTGTCAAACAATTTCTTACAAGATATCTTCAACAAAACCTAGGCTTAATCATAGTATTCTCAAAATGATTAGAAAAAAAAAAGATCGTTATGGAAAAGTACAAACTGAGTTTGAATGGACGTGATTATTTATCCCATAGGGCTTATTCCAACAAACTTCCTTCAAACATTAAAAAAACCAGAGCTGAATTCGAAAATCGTCTTATTGACAAAAAAGATGTTAAATGTTTTTATAAATATGCTAGCATTTCTGGTTCGGTTAAGACGGCTAGTACCTATTAGAGATGGTGGTGGTAATATTGTTGTAGGTGACGCTGTAGTCGCTAATGCTTTTGCAGATAGTTTCGCAAGTATGTATTTATATAAACGAACCATTATCGCAATTGCTCTCAATACAGGTACCACCAAATTTATAGTCTTTGTAATGTCGACTTCTCTGAAAATTCTATACTGGCAAAACTCCAAAAATTAGGTGTTACGAAATCTCCCAGACTTGATAATATTACTGCTAGTGTTTTAAAAAATTGTGCAAATCATTTGAGCAAACCATTAACTTTATTAATGAAGCAATCTTTTGAGTCTGATGTCTTGCCACATGACTGGAAGACCGCAGTCTTTAGACTTATATATATATAAAAGGCGATAAATTTGATGTATCCAATTCTAAGCCCATAATTTTGACTTCTCTAGTTGTGAAAGTCATGGAGGCCGTAGTATATGAGCAAATTGTGGAATTTCTCAATTGTCATTGTGTAATACCTCTCAGTCAGCACGGTTTTGTACCACCTACATCGACTGTTACTAATTTACCGCGTTGTCTTGAAGACTGGACCAAGGAACTAGTTGCTAACGTGGATACTTAGACTTCTCGAAGGCTTTTGACAAAGTACCTAAGCGATGTCTCCTTTATAAACTCGAGCATTATGAATTGCGTAGCAATCTGCTCTGATGGATAGACGCTTTCTTAAGCAATCGTACGTTTAAAGTCAAAGTCAGCAACTCATACAGTGCACAAAAACAAGTCTTAAGTGGTGTTCCGCAAGGCTCTGTTCTTGGTCCTTTACTTTTTTTAATCTACACTGCCGACATTCCAAGGCAATAAAATCACAATGTGTAATGTATGCCGATGACATTAAGATCTACAATAATAGCTGCAAATACACAGATTTAACCTCTGATTTATAACTAATTTATGAATAGTCTCCACTGTGATTTCTTCCACTCAATGTGGATAAATGCACCATACTTCATATTGGCGACAGAAATCCTAAACTTCTTTATAAACTGAACGGTGCCTATTTGGCAATAACACAGTTTTGTATCGATCTGGGAGTCCTCGTAACATTTTCTCTTTCATGGTCTGAACATATTTCAAGAGTCACCAAGAAGGCCAATAAAATTCTTTATATTCTGAATAGGACCTTTACTAGTCTAAACATCAGATCTTTTGTGAAGGCTTATAAAATATACATTCGACCAATTTTAGAGTACGCCAACAGTGTGTGGATACCCGTACTGCAACGAGATGTTTTACTTTTAGAGAGTGTTTAGCGTCGGACTACTAGACTGCCTTTTGGACATGTCCGCCCCGATTATTCTCAGCGCCTATCCATGATGAATTTGCCATCACTGTCAGATAAACGTATGCGAGGTGACTTAATCACTGTTTTTCAAGCCCTCAATAACCCATGTCCTCCTATCATGTACATCTTCTCTCTTAACACAACTGGTCGCACCAGAGGTCACTGTTTCAAGTTGGCTAAAGGAAAATTTCAAACTAAGATCAGGCAATCGTTCATCTCTAATCGAATCTTCGACAAGTGGAACTTTTTGACCTCCAACTTAAGTAATCTTAAGTCAAGTATTAAGTAATTATCTTATTAAGTCTTAAGTAATTTTACTTTGTGTTTTAAAACAAAATAACTTTCGAACTGAATGAACAATATCTCATTCATGAGCGGGGACTCAACAGGCTACGGCCTCAGCCCGACCGCATTCAATTAATAATAATAATATGCGATTCCTTCCTGCTTTGAAGTTTGTACTATATCTTTTAATTGACATACTCGCTTTTTGGGACACATTGCATCTACATCTGCACGAATACACTAATTCTATGAATGCTGGGTAAGTATACTTCTAGTTTTTTCCACGATCGTTGTATTATTCGGCTGCAGATTCATGATATCTAAAGCCAACTGTTCACAATCGATGTTCAGAAATCTTGAATTCATATTCCTAGTATATCTGACTCTCCATGCACATTTTTTTCGTCCTGTTCCTCTAATAGCAACAACTTCCTCCACATAAGCCTCTAAGGGACATTGTCTGTTGAACAGATCAACGGCGGCTGCATGCCTGACCGCCATATCGATAATATCGTTATCGTTGCCTGGACAGTTGACATGAACGGCAACTGGGTATGCTGAAACAATTCGGTTAACATTTACTTTTGCTGATTTATATGCTCTTACCATTTGCCATTGTTCAAAGCACGTTCTAAGCCACAGTTTTCAAAGCTTAAAATGTGAAGTTACAACTATGTTAGAACATTAAACTAACATGCTATGCAAACTTTATAGATCATACTCAGATTGGCTTTAAGCTAGATGTAAATATAATACTTGCATAAATGGCAAGTATTAATTCAATTATTGTTTTTTTTCTACTAGTTTCAAAACTATTATAGCTGCGTTCGGCTTTGCCACTCTGAGTGCACTGTCTACCTCATTGAGTCCATATATCACTAACTCTATTTGGTGACCAGAACTTGATGCTTTTTAACCCTGTATCTAAAACAACATACGCTTTTTGTGCACCCAGTTATTAGATGATGCAGAAAGAGCTTACGTTGTCATGAAAACAGTCTTGAAATCAGTAAATTCTGAATTCAAATAATGCGACAGATTTATCTGTCCTGAATGAGACAAACAAAGACAGAGTATGTGCACTCGGAGTGGTAAAGTCGAACGCACCTCATGAAGTCAGTCCAGAGACGATGTGAACAAATATAAATAAATTATTCATTAACTAGTAACATTAAAAAAGGATTAAAATCCAAACGGTATTGTATCAAAGTTTTCTAGAATAACTCTCTTGTCATAAACAAAACCAAATTCCTTTGTTTTTATTTTATTTAAAAGTTCTTCAGTTTTGGTATCTGGTAATTACATTATATTGTGTACTGATTTTTTGTTTTTGTTTTCTAAAATATTATTTATAGTATGGGAATTATTTTTTCGGACGTTTCATATTTTAATGTAAATTCTTTTATTTTAATGCCTTTAATGTCTTTTACTAGCTCATATCTTAGGCCAAAAACAAATGGGCGATATGGTCTTTATGCACATGATTGGAAAACTTTATCAATTGAAGGAATTTATAAACGTGGAGATGTTTTTTCTCTTTTAATGGGATCATAAATAATTATCTATTGAATAAATTCTTAAAATTTGTTATTTTTGATCTTTTACTTAAAAACTTGATCATCTTGACGTTTAATTAATGATTTTAAATTAATGAAATAATAATATACAAGGTATATTATTATTTATTATTTTTAAACGCCATCGTATGGCGTTTTCGTAAAAAATACCTTTTCTAACTGACCATTTTCTGGAGTGTATACCGTTTGGGTACACACTAAATTTTCTAATTTACATAATTCTTTTAAATAAATTTCTCCATCTTCTTTATCTATTTGTGACCTTAAAGTTGAACTTTTGTGCTGAACAGGCCCATATAGTACAAACTTTAAAGCAGAAAAAATCGCATATAATTCTAATTTATTAATAAATATAGTTTTTACATCAATTTTACAGACGGGTTGTTTTACTGCGTCGGAAAGATTTATCAATTTTATTTGAAATCGTTATTTACATGAGTTTGTATAGCATACGTTCTACCTTATAAAAATAGGACAGAATTCTTAATAATTTAACTGTTGGTCTGAACGGGTTCATGAGCCAAAGGCTTTTTTAATATGCTTTAAAAACATGTCAAAAACTTTAAAAAAGAAAGTGTTTTAAAGGGGTCTTACTAGTAGTAATTTTTTAATCACCAATGTATTTGGGTACGCTAAATTTCGACGTGTTATTTTATTTTGTAATGGGCACTATATCTTAAAATATATCAATTCGATTTCTTGGCTCATGTAAATGGCTTGTCGTGAAATTAAGTATTTTTTCCAAAAAAATTAATGAGTTTTGGTGGCTAGTAGGTACTCCTTTCAACGGTGTTAGATGGCGCTAGCGCATGATTGTGGTCTAAACTTAGCAATTTTAATTAAATTTAATAAAAAGCAGTAAACACAGTAAACTCTTTCTGTAATTTTTATTAACTTTCTTCTTTTTAAAATTATTATTTATTATCATTTTCGTAAATAAATATTTTTGAAAAACTATAGCCAACACAAGTGACTACAACTTGCAGTTCTAAGAACCATTATCGTTGTGGTCCTTTTATCTCTACTCAATAATAACGATAAAAATCTGTTATAAAAGATATAAAAATGTATCAAAAAGCAAAAAAAAACACATTTAATTACTCTGTTGAAACGAAATTGGTATATATTTTTTAAATGTTTTTGATTAGCTTATTATTAATATTGTTTTATATGGATTGCAAGTGGTTAAAAAATCCATTTTTTGCTTTTTTACATAGCTTACTACTTTGTTATTTTTCAAAATTTCTTTAAATTGTTTTTTGAAAGAAATTTTAAACATTTAGAAAAATAGAAAAAATGCAACTTTGCTATATACCTCAAAATTTAAAAACAATAAAAAATATTTAATTACGCACAATAAATATTTTTATACAAATTATTCTTACCAGCTAGAGATTATTTATATGATATTTGATAAAATTATTTCAGTTGGAAGTTTCATTAGTACCTACAGTTACTAAAATGTTCCTAACTCACAGCTGTTTTGCTGTCAATGTCAGTGGGTACGTAAATTAAAGGTTTTTATTTGATTACCAAATGTTCCAGTTAACAAAACTGACACTATAATTTCTTTTATCTGCCGCTTTTCTTCTTCGGAGATCTTGTCTGATTGAATCACTGACTAACTCCTGTCGCCAACTGCTTTCCACTTTTTGTTGCTTGAAAATAGGAAAAAATAATGTCTTAGAAATGAAGAAAGTAATACACTAAACGTCTTTAAATAATAATACTTTTTACTTTTAAAGATTCAAAAAAAAATCAAAGATTACAAATTAATAAAAAATTATCTTATCTTATCGCTTACCTGGTGAGCGATTTTTGTTGCATAAAAGGTTAACGTATGATATAAAATGGTTCCGTTGAATTTCTTTTTTTATGAGTATGACACTAGTACAGTTTTTCTAGTTTTTAGCAGAAAATTGTGCAGATGGCAGGTCATATTATTGTCGCATAAATTTATAAAAACCTAAATTTAATGGTTTTTTACATAACTACATATATCAGACAACATATTTTGATTTTTTTCTTTAAGTAAAATTTTGTTTTATTTGTTTTTTTTTTTAAATAATATGCACATTTTTTATGTATATTTTATGCATACACATGTATACATTTTTTGGTTAAATGTTGACCGATTTTTTCGTTTTTTTTTAATGTTCCAGTAACTTTTCTGTTGATGTCTTTTAATAAAAATATTTAGAATTTAATCTTCTATATGACAGTATTTTTTTAAAATTAGTTATGAAACTATTTTAATTGACAAATTGTCAAGTTTGTAGCTTTTACATCTATGACGCGTTCCGCGTTTCTTTCTCGTTCTCGAACCTCTCTCTTTAACATAGGCATAAAACTATGAAGCGCAACAAGCTGTTATACTTTATTTATTTGACCCTGACTGATGGGATTATAAAAGAGGTGGTGCTTTTTAATAAGTGCTTGGTAAAAGTACCTACCGCATCGGTATGGGTCGTCTGTTTTTAACGCACCTATAAATGAGGTTCTTCTGTAAAGGGGTTGGTGTGGGTGGGGGTCTCAAACTAAAGAAGAACCTTACTGATAAGTGCGTTAGAGGTCATGAAACAACACAACCAACAGACGATCTAAACCAGGGGTCGGCAACCTGCGGCCCGCGGGCCGCATGCGGCCCTTTGCAACTTTTTATGCGGCCCGTCACAGCATCAATATAATTTATTTTTAATAATATTTATACTCGTATATGATATAAAAGCACTATTTAAAAAAAAGATTTAAGTTACATTTGAATGTGTGGCCCGCATAAAAATTTTTACTTTGAATATGGCCCGCCGTTCGAAAAAGGTTGCCGACCCCTGATCTAAACCAATGCGGTACGCACTTTTGTAGAGCACGTGTTAAAAGTCACCACCTCTTTTATAATTCTATTCGTCAAAGTCAAATAAATCAAGTTTAGCTCTTATTAGAGTGCATAGTTCTGTGTTATTATAGTTCATGCTTTATAATAAAAAAATATATGGAAAAAAACCTGGTTAGATTTTCAATGCCTTGTTTTAAATTAATAGACTAGAAGAAACAAAATATTTATTTGTGTATCTACCAAAATTGGATTTTTATTTTAGGAAGAATCGTATTTTTGCACACCCGTTCGAGTAGTTCCTGACAAAAGTTTTTACATTGGTAAGTTAATACTTTCATCAATATTTATTTAAAAAAATAATTTTAGTCGGTTTTGAGCCGACCGCTACAATGGATGTTGTCCATCACATGATTGTTTTCGGATGCTCAAAACCTGGAACAACTGACCCTTTCTGGTAAATTTTTATAAACACACGTTATATTTTTTTTTTAATTTGCGAATTTAGGGATTGTGGCGAAATGGCAAGTTCTGACTCTAATCCAAATTTGAAAAAAGCCAATCCTTGTGCAGAAGGATCAAATGTAAGTTAGGGAGATTTCTAATCATAGTTGCTTATGGATAATTTTAAGGTAATTTACGCTTGGGCTTTGAATGCTAGACCTTTACAACTTCCGGAAAATGTAGGATTTCAAGTAGGCGCAGGAACAAAAATTCAGTATTTAGTTCTTCAAATTCATTACTCTAGGAAATTTGAAGGTAATACAAATCACTGTATTAAAAAAATATACAAAAATCTGTTTTTCCAGCGTATGAAAGGGATAAGTCGGGTTTGAATCTCCTATATACGGAAGAACCGTCAGTAAAGAAAAAAATTGTTAAATTTAAAACTCAAGTCTTACTATTTGTAGGCAAAGCAAGTTAGCTGGAGTTCTGCTCTTGGGAACTGGTGGGGCTATCCCGCCACGTTCTATAACCCACATGGAGACTTTATGTCAAATTAGGGAAAAGAAAACTATTTATCCATTTGCATACAGGACTCACACGCATTCTTTAGGCAAAGTTGTCTCTGGTTATAGCATCCGTAGAGACAAATTCGATGAAAAGGATCACTGGTCCTTGTTAGGAAAGCGTGATCCTAATACAGCACAAATGTTTTACCCCATTTTTAATCAGAATCCAATAAAATTCGGAGACAGACTTGTAAGTTTTTTTTAAATACATTTTGTTTCTCGATCACAATAAATCTATAATTTATAGGCCGCCAGGTGCACTATGGACAGTAGTAATAGAACCGACTTGACTATCGTAGGGTGAGTATCTGTTATGTATTCTGCTTCTATTTTTCTTTAGTCTGTCATAAAAGTTTATGGTTTCCTTAAAAATCACAGAGATTTGGTTATCATTATTGAGCGTTTATTTATAAGAAAAAGTGACTTAAGGTTACTGGCGTTTTTCCTCTAACAATTTTAGTCTCTAAGGGAATTTTGGCTAACTTAAGCACTACTTGGGCAGCTAAAAGAATCCTAACATGTTAAGAATGATAATCTATTCACTGTGGTTTTTAAGAAATCCATAAAGTTTTGTAACAGACGGAAAAAAAATAAACAGTATACGCCACACGAACATGCTATTTCTTTGTTATATTTTTTTGCCATTAATTGGATTGACCTTTCAGACCCAAACATCAAAACGAAATGTGTAATTTCTACATAATGTATTACGTAGAAGAAGGCACACCACTTGAAATGAAATATTGCATATCTGAAGGACCACCATATTTTTATTGGCGAAATGAAGAAAATAACTTGAATAACATTCCAGATGACGAGGCATCCAGTTTAATTTAAAAAAAATGACCAAAGCTACCGTTAAGAATTGAAATAGAGGCATTACATTTTTATAAAAATTGTTTTAAGCACACTTTATTTACAATCCAGGGAATTGCAGTATCATATCTTGAACAAAACATATTACCTACTGAACAAACGTACTATTATTTTGTATAGACTATATTTTACGAAATGCATTTATTTATTTGAAAACATTTTTTTTAGTATTTTTTTATAGTTTTACTAAAGGAGTTGTGTATCTCAAAATACGTCAACATAAACATTCCTGAGAGCGAAAAATCAATTTAGGCAGGCTGTGATTATTGGTGATAAAGTAAGCTGATTTCAATGTCAAATTCTTGGTAAAATAATGATGGGTTGTTATTTTTTATCTGTTATTTTATTACTGCTATTTATAAATAACAGTAACACACTGTTTCCGCATAAGAAATAACAGTTATGTGTAGTTTAAACGGTTATTAATTTAAATTGTTGTTTTTATTTTTAAAGTTAAAATTTTTGTTGCTGTTTTACAGTTTTATTTATTTTTATTTTTTTATTAAATAACAGTTTAAAAATAACAGCTATTTTTGTCTGTTATTTTAAAATAACAGTGATAGGTAGTAACTGTTATTAGAAGTAACAGTAATAGGTGGTAACTAAAAATAGGTATTCTAAACTGTTATTTCTAAAATAACTATTATTTTAAACAGAATAAAGCTAGCTGTTATTAAACAATAACGCCTACTCCTATTAAAAAATAACACTGAACGACTTACTTTTAGTTTAACTAAACTGTTATTTTAAATAAGTATTGCTAACGCGTTAACAGAGGTTAGTTGTCTCATATATTAGTTATTTGACAGTTTAAAAATAACAGCTATTTTTAACGGTTATTTTCAAATAACAGTAACAGGTAGTAACTGTTATTAAAAAATAACAGTTATTGTCATTCTGGTGTAAAAGCGGTTTAATCAATCGAATATTTTATGATAAACGCGTTTGGACTACGCAACTGATAAGAGTATGCTTTTCAGTGATTTCTGTGGCTCTCGCCAGATGTCTTGTTTATTGAAGATCGCCAATTATTGCCTAAATTGAGAAATTTATCGCTCGTTCATTATACGTATAGCGCACATTTTATTTACAGAGTGTTTGCACTGTAGATACTTATTTTAAAGAACGTGGCGGTTTTGTCTTTCCATTCCATATTTTTTGCCACTAGAAAAGTAACACTTTTTTAATTTACGACAAGTTTTAACGCACTAATGTACTTATAATATCATGTGACCTTTCCAATGTAGAAACGAATTAGGAAACTTATAAAAATGTAAATTTATGTCAGCATTAAACTAAAAATATAAAAAATATTCGTACGGTTACATGTATACTAATTTTATATACATATTGTTACAAAGACTATGTATTTTATGTTTTTATTATAATTATATGTGCATTAATTTGTTTTTTGTATTTATACACAAATACCTGCTTGAATATTCCACTGATAGTGATATGTTACTAATTTTTACAAATTTTAATTACTGTTAATGCTTGTTTAGTTTAAATTACACTGTTATTGTTATATCTCCTTTATTTTTAATCTTTTTACAACTCAAAAACTTGGTACTCATTAGTGCCTTGCACTTAAAATTGAACGAATTTAAGTTGTGCTTTTATCAGGCCTATATGTCCAATACTGGTGGGTTTAAAGAAATAACAAATATGTTTATATTGAAAACGCTCAATTCGATTAGATTAAATCCGCTTGAAATTTTAGCTACGATACACGCGCGAAAAATTTTGATCTTAGTGATTATATTGTGTTGGTTAAGTTAAATTTGGTTTGATTGAAGTAAAAAATGAGACTGATTGTTTTAATCGGATTTAGCGGTTTGGTCCTATTGAAGTTTGTCGATATAAACAAAGATTGAAAATAAGGGAGAATCCGATTTTATTAAAATGTGTTATACATTCAAGAATTTATTCTTTATTGTAGTTAAAGAGTTTAACATTGAAGATGATCTCATGTATCATACTAGATGTACTTAGTATCTAAGCATTGCATGAATATCAGTTTTTAACTTATGTAATGAGTTAAAATGAGATAAATTATTTTGGATACTTTATTCAGTCAATTTAAATCAGTTAAACAATACACTGCATTTTATTTGACTCTGTGGTTTATATGCTGTGATTTTAATAAATTGACGGTTTAGTAGAGCTTGCTTCTCAAGGATTGAGAGTCACTAAAATTCAATTGTTTTCTTTGTTATCTAGAATATATTGTTATTATCAATGATAATTAGATTAAAAGGATTTAAATTTTGAAGATTTTAGTTGTGTAACTATGTGGTTTTTAGTGATTTTACCTTATTGATTTTAGTTAATTACGATTTATGATCAGAATATTTTCTGTGTTTCTTTATTGCTTTTTTCTAAAAATAAACTATACAGGGAACCGAAATAATGGCTTTAAATTAAGAATTTTATGAAATGTTTCACGCTCATTGTGAAGTTTTTTTTGTAAGGGGTCGTAGATAAACTATAAAATCAGGTTTTTTGGTCCTAAATAACGTAAAAGTCGCTCGTTCTACCAAATACTTTGTCACACGAAATTTTGATATCTGGTTTTAGAGCGTTTTAAAACTCACCGTTTATAAGTGATTTACAAAAAAATATATTAATAAAACTGGATTATTAATTATAAAATAGCTGCCATCATCATTTAATAACAAGTTAGGTCGGTTTTTTAAACTCTAGTACTTGAGATTCAACTTTGCAACATAATGGACTTTGCTCGTTGTCTAAGCACATTAATTTCTGATAGTCTCTGATGACGGATAAAACTTTCGAAACATGTAGTTTGAGACTGAACTTTAATAATGATATTAACTAATTACCAACAGTTTACAAGAAGATATTTTGAAGTTCTCTAGACGACTTTTATAGTTTTATATACTGAATTGGTCGAAAAACAAACCAAATAAGAATTTTTTTTTAGAAATTGTAGCTCAAGAAAGGGAGCGTGCTGTTTTTGTTTTTTTTTTGCAGCTTTTTCTGATCAAAAAATTTCACTGTGATTGACTGATTTAATCCCCATCATAAATCGAACAATGGATAATGAATTCACAAAATTTTAGATTGCTAGATTGATAGGGCGCAGAGCTATGACGTCACTACAGCGCCAAACTTTGAAACACTGTCATTCGATAAAAATACCTTATGTCGACCTTAGTCTATATGTAATTAAAGTCAAGCGATGAAAAATTTACTAAATAAAACAAATAAGACTTTAAAATGCCGACATTCGATACCCTAAACGTTCTATTTATCGATAAAATCTCAACCAATTTACACCCAGTGAAGAAATTAATCAAAGTAAAACATTCGACTTCCTTCATTTTTAAGCGCCAACGCAGGTTCAAGATGAATGAATTCCAGCCAACCAAGCCGAAGTGAACGAAGTTTTTTCTATTTCTACGCGCGGATTTCCAATTTCACGACTTGACAGCACGAAGCTTGCACAGTAGTTTTTATTTCTTAATTGTATGAGAATTATATGACAGTGCTTCGAACTTTTGCGCGTATATGACGACACCCATTGCGTTTAGTTTTTTTTGCTCGATTTTTATTGTATTTGTATTTGACGTTCCGTGAAAAATCACTTTTTTTACAATATCTTTCAATTTTTAAATACACATACTCCTAACTGTTCTTCATACGCAGGTATTTTTTTTAATAGTTCTTGCGGTACTAAATTTCGAAATATTAACAATTGAAAATCGTACATTTAACATGTATTCCCTAGCGCCTAGCCCGACCGCAGTTAGAATAAGCATTTAGTTTGATAGGAACGGTACTTTTCTTAGGATTTTTTTAAAAACTGAGAATAATTAATTGAAGATATAACAACAATTTTTTTTTCAAGAATAACATAAACAAGTGGTATTCATTTTTTATAAATAATTTTTAAAGTTTGTTGAAAGGCTGAGAAAATAATTTAAAAACATTACATTATGATTGATTACATTGGGATCCAAATTTTGTTATAAAGAATTACTATTGAGACCAAACTGAAGGCTACTGCTAAAAAAAATTGATTAAAATTTGCGAAATTTGATTTTTAAAAATGGTGTGCCCCTTCCCCTGGTTATTTCCGAAACGGCTTATGTTAGACCAGTGCCAATTTTTTTCAGCATTATGAACTAAATTGATAACTGGTTTTTTTAGTTTTGTTCAAAATTTTAAATTTAAGAAAAATATATGAGGTGATGAAATTTTAGAAAAAGAATATTTTTTGAATATTTTTCCTAACTTTTTTTATAATTAAAAGTTCGGAAAAAACCAAGAAAAGACTAGCTCTTAATTTGTCTCATAATGCTGAAAAAAAAATCGCTATCGTTCTAACATAAGCCGTTTCGGAAATAACCAGGGGGGGACACCATTTTTAAAAATCAAATTTCGCAAAAATTTTTTTAGCAGTAGCTTTCAGTTTGGTCTCAATAGTAATCCTTTATAACAGAATTTGGATTCCATGTCCCATTTTCAAAATACATAGTTTAAAAAATCACCGGCCGCCACTGGGTGGAACTACCTTAACCGAAAAAACATCACTGTAAATGATGAACATATGCAAAAAAATATGTGTTATCTCAAGTAATAACACAATTAGAGTTGTTTGTAATAATACCAAATTGAAATCAGTGCATCTATTTACACTCTAAATCATGAAAACGTTAAAATGACATAAATTTAGAATAAAAATACTGTTTCTGAGGCATCGATGGCGTGCAAATCCATATTTTCCCGTTGGTGTTGTGTGGAGTATCTTGAAAACAAACGTTTTCACAAAATTTTGACTTGCATTATTAACTCGACAGCCTCATTTTTTTAACCCTGTACAGTTAACTTTCTTAGTTATAAATCTAAATAGATCAATTAAAAAGGGGATTCGGAACATCTCTGAAACTCATTTATTGAGGGTAGAGACCGATTTTTTGCGAATATCTAGCTTATATTTCTGGTAAAAAAATGTTGTTATTTATTAAAATTGTAGAGAACTAAAAACTCAGCTAAAATCAGCCCTCATCTTCAATAACCCAAAAAAGAGAAAAGATTAATTTCAGAAAATATCAAAATAAAATTTCAAATACTCATAAAAAATTATTAAAATTTTGGAAAAACCAAAAAATGTGGCCATAAATTTGTTTCTTAATGTTGAAGATGAAAAATTTTAAAAATCGGCTCTGTGCTACTATAAACTATTTTAGATATAGAAAAGGCAGGTACCTCATTTTTGAAAACCCAATTCTCCAAATTTCGTTTAAAGTGTTTAATTTTCTTTACTGCAGTACTTATTTTTTTATTTGATGCCAATAGTCGTTTCTTTACAACGGTATTTAAATTCCATGCTCCGTTTTGAAAATACAGTAATTTGAAAATCCACTAGCCGCCACTGAAAATACTTATTTTATTAGAATATAAACCAAAAATTATCAATCGTAGAAAAAAAATACACAAAGGTTGAAGAGAATTTTGTTCTCTATAATAATTGAACAACAATGTTCCACTAAAAATGTAACATAGCGAGATATTCGCAAAAAACCGTTTTCAACGCCCAACTAATAACTAATGAGTTTGTCGATGCGTCGGACCTTTTTGGATTTAGAGAGTTATCTGTACACAGGGGCGGATTGGCAAAATTTATAAGGAGTGCTAAGTTTAAAGACGGGCTCAATATTTACAGTGTTTATAATTCGCGGAAAAAAAATTGAAAAAGACCACTTTAGGGGCGTTTGCACCAACACAATTTTAAAACTAACAACGTCTTAAAAACAATAATAAACTTAAACTCGTAATAATGCTGGTGCAAACAGCCCTTAATGTTTTAATTAAACAATTTTTTTTCTCCTATCTTTAACAAAAATGAATCAACAACCCTAAAAATGTGGCGGAAAGAGTCATTTTCCATCTACATAGAGTTTTATTTGAGCCCGCATTGTCATTTTTGTTTGACATTTAATTACCTTTAATTTTAAATTTTGGATTTAAAAATAAATTTTCTTAATGGAATTAATTGAGTATTTAGCAAGCTTCAGCTTTTCGCTACGCTCAGGCATCAGGCATTACACAGAGTAATCTCAGGTTAATGCTAATGCTTACTTTCTGCCCTTGCCACCTAATGTACTAAATAAGTAGATCTCCTGGATCGGCCTTTTTCATTTACTGTTTTGTAATGTTGAAGCACTCTGTTAAATAAACGAAAATCAAATTTATTTAAGAGAATGTTTAGGGGCTGCTTGTAATTTTAATTTTTGTTTGTTTTAACCAGATTTTTTCGACTTTACATTTACACCTCAATAACATTTTTTCTTATCGTGAATATTTTAAAACTGCGATGATAAAATTCTTAGTTTAGCTGTTGAATGAAAATACTAGTATTAGACACATTCAACGGTTTATCAGTCCTGACTGTCTCAAGTTACAATTTTCTCGTAATCTTAACAATGTGAAATGATGTATTAATTAAGTGACGAAAGAATTTATCCATATAAATTAAATGAAACTAATCAAATTCAAAAGGTGAGACATTTGGGATCTATAAAACGTTTTTTGACATTTTAAACTCAAAATTTTAAAGGTGGTGTCTTTTAAAGTTTGCTAAATGTTAAGATTTTGCTGTATAGAACTGTTTAAATTAGGGGTGACACTAAGGTCGATCGCCAAGCGAGTTTAAGGTGATCACAAAAAATATGCAATGGTTAAAAATACAAATTTTAAGCATCTTGAATGCCCTTTACACTATATGAGTTTTACTTTTTTCAAAATGTAGATCGCAAACCAATATTTATTGACATAGCCGATCTTGTATGAAAATTAGTTGACAGTGTTGACTGACTTTTTAAATTTTTTGCAAAATAGAACACCGTGATTGGTGGTGTCGAGATAATAACGCATTTTTAAAATTTGACATGCTAAGCAACGCTATTGCTATGGAAACGAAGATACTACTTGTTTAAGATGACCAGGAGTCTCGTCTTATAAGTACGGAACATTTCTGTATTTGAACGTTTTATTCTTTTTTGAATTGGTTTTGTTTCTTGTTTTGTATTTACGTATTTAATTGTTTTTTTAATAAATGTAAAAACTTATTATAAAATTGTATTAGTCGGAAAGCAACTAACCTTTATTGAGTTTATTGGCTTTATTACGTTTTATCACAAAAATCTGGTATTATTTTACACTTACCTAAATACATCAAATGGACATAAAAAAAGTTCTTCAGCGTCTCGCTACGCTCAGGCGTCAGGAATCACACACAATCTCGGAGACGGGCTGCTAATGCTTACTTTCTGCTTTTGCGACATAATATACTTGGATCTGTCTTTATTTACTGTTTTTTTTTTTAAACTTTTTTGGTGAGAATATTTAGGGGCTGTTTGTAATTTTAAATTTTATTTAGTTTTGCACCAAATTTTTACATCTTTATTGTGGCTAAGCAGCTACCGCAATAACATTTTTTTCTTATCGTAAGTATTTTAAAACTTCGACGAGAAATTCTTAGTTGAGCTGTTGAATGAAGATACTAGTATACCAATCAAAGGTTTATCAGTTGTAACTGTTTCAGGTTACAACAATTTTCTCGTAATCTTAACAATATGAAACAATGTATTAATCAAGTAACGAAGAATTTATCTATATAGTTCAAATAAAACTAATTAAATTCAAGAGGCGAGATTCTCGGGAAGTCACAAACATGGGGCCCGGGGCGCTGTAGCACCCCAGCTTGTCTGTCCAGTCCGCCTCTGAAGTTGATTGAGGTTTTGTTCTTTAGAATTGTCTAAAGTTTAAAATTTGTGCGGCACTGGCTTTATTTAAAAACGCTGCGCAAACGGTTAAAAATTATTATCTCTTAATAAAGCAGATTTAATAATAAATGTTTCTCTTATAAATTGGGTAACGAAACTAATTTTGTCTTCTTAAGTTTTCTCAAAAAATTTTTTGACGCTAAAATTTTTGAGCAAAAAAAACTTTAACATCGTATTTCTCAAAACTATAAACATTTGTATAAGACAAGCTTGTCTTTTTAGCATCGTTTTGACGAGGGCTATCACCTAAATTTATTATCAAAAAGATATTAATTACTAATAAACTGTTTACAAGTTTTCAAGTTTAGTTTGAAATATGAGATGTAGTGTTTAACTTCTTTGCTTTTGCTATAGAACCGAAGATGCTACTTGGTTACCAGGAGTCTCATGTTATACGGGACGGTTGCGTGTTTGAACGATTGGTTCCTTTTTGAATTTGGTATAAAAAATTTAAAAAGTTATTATAAAATGGGATAGAAACAACTGAATTTTATTGAATTAATTGGCTTTATTTTCTTTTATCACAAAAAATCTAGTATTATTTAACACTTAGCTGCATCGGATGGACATAAAAATGTTGTTAAAGGAGTATCAACTAGAAGAGAAATGACGATTTTTTTGAACAAAGCAATATCTGTCATGGATGGCTTCGGAATGAAATAGCGCCAATGAAAATAGCGTTTTACAAAAAAGCGCGTTTTAAAACAGCGTCGATTCTTAAGAGCGCGTAACAAAACAGCGTGGTAAAAAAGCGCGTGTAATAAAATAGAGTCAAATTAAATTAGCGACTGTAACAAAACAGTAGAAGGCGAAGTCCTCTACCAGGCAAGAAAGGGAACTTATAAAAAGGCGGTCAGCAGCGTTAGTCCGAGAATTGACTTAAAATCAAAGATGTTTTTGGCAGGTATAGATGGCGAAGCTCTCTACTACCGAAAAAAGAAACTTATAAATAGGCGGTCAGCAGCGTTAGCCCGAGGTTTGATTTGAAATCGAGGTGTTTTTGGAAGGTATTGATGGCGACACTCTTTACCAGACAAAAAAATAATTATCTGTGAAACGCTTTTTTGTTATGCTCGCTCATTTGTTACACGCTAAATACAGGGTTTTCATAAATGATTGTAACAACGTAGGTGGCTGTGGAGATTTTTGATATCACGAATATTCATTGTAATGTCTTATTTACGCAACGGAACATTGGAAAATGGTTTCTGGAGTTACTCATTTGTCTAATAATAATTATAATAATAGCTAAAGTCTTTCAGGCTGATTTCAAGTAGAAGATAATACCGGTAGTACCTTCGTTTCCATGCAAAAATAAACAAATTCGAGGTTGTGATTTGCTGATGTCATGGAAAAGTATTAAAATTTGCGATACTACCGGTATTATCTCAGCTTGAAATCAGCCCATTTGTCTTTAAAAGACAGAATATTTTTTATTATTTCCACAGCCGCCTACGTCCTTACAATCATTTATGAAAACCCTGTATTATACAATCGCTATTTTGTAACAAACTCAAAAATGTCACGGCGCTATTTTGTTACGCGCTATTTTATTACGTGCTATATTATTACAGCGCTATTACAACTGCGCTATTTTATCACGCGCTATTTCATTTCGGAGCCGTCATGGAAATGTGTTGTTTGTTTGTTTTATAGAAAACTTAAATTTTAATATGAGCGACAATAAATTTGAGACATCAAATTTTTACATTGAATATAAAAAATTATTGGGTAAAACAATTTTTAATTTATGTTTACAATTTTCATTAGGCATAATTACTATATTACAATGACAGTAACTTCCGTTTTTTTTTTGTATAAAAAATTCGAAAAGTTATTATAAAATGGGATGTGTCAAGAAACAACTAAAATTTATTGAATTTATTGGCTTTATTACGTTTTATCATAAAAATCTGGTATTATTTAAAACACTTAACTACATCGTATGGACATAAAAAAGTTGATAAAGGTGTATCAACTATACTCTATTTTTTAATTAAATATTGTTGTCTGTCTCTTTTCAACGCATAATGTATATTACATAACAACATATACAACAATGTGTTGAAAAGAGACAGACAACGGTATATAATTGAAAAATAGAGTATAGAGACAAATAACGAATTTTTTGCGCAAAACAGTATATGTGATGAATATGAGTGTTGTTTGTTTGTTTTATGGAAAACTTAAATTTTAATATGCAATTTTATTAAATACTATGAGCGACAATAAATTTGGGACACCAAATTTTCGCATTGAGCATAAAAAATTATTGTGTAAAACAATCTTTAATTTGTTTTGAATGACAATAACTATTGTCAAAATTGACAAAAATGGTTGTTTGTCAACGTCAAAATTTGACGATCAATTTTTTAATGGGTCCCGTTTTAGTAACAACTAACAATAAGAAAAAGTGCAAAAAACGTGATTTTTGATCAGTCTTTTGCAACCTTTCATGTAACGTAGAATTGGCGTGAATTCTTCTTAATTCCGATTAATTTTGTGTCCATCTGTATAGTGTCTGCGTAAAAAATTTCAAGGCAATGTACTGATAAATATCTAAGACTAATTGTATCTAATGTTACTTCTAATTAAATTGTATATTTGTACAGAGAAAAATAAATATATGTAAATGGCGTGTATCCTCTTTATGCCAAATTGTTTGATGTAGAAGTGGTTGTCTATGTACGTGTTATTAGTGCAGTCAGCATATTCAAAATTTGAACACTTGTTGATGCTTGTCATGTTGTTTTTATATCATAAACTATATTAAAATATTAACTGCGACATAAGTTCTGTCCGTTTGATAGTTTTTCTTAGTGTCAGTTCAAGTAAAACTTTTGGTTTCTGTCCGCTATTTACTGTGTTATAAATGCATTAAATTCGCCAATTCGCGACAGACACAGAGAAAAGGTCTCGACTCCTCGAATCAAGGTCTCGAATTTGCTTGCGGCGAGTTAAATGTGATGTCATAATGACATCATCGGGAAGTGCTGTGGCCGTTGTATGTGGACATGGCGGTGGTATTTGCGCGCCGCCTGCACTGAATTTCTTCTCAGGGGTCTTCGGTGAGCTTAGCTGGTGAATAGTGGCTGTGGTGTCGCCAATTCCACGCCATTGCTGTTCTCGAATCGATAGTGGCTGACGTCAGAGTTGGTGCCGGAGGGGCGCTATCAACAGAGCGGGGGGGGCAGTGCACTTGTAACTTGGCTAGTAGTGTCATGTATCCGCGCAAGTGGCTCTGCGAACTGTCTCATGTTCTGTGATCAAATTGATGTGTGCAACGGTTGATTTGGCGTAAGTTTCGTATATTAGGTCATGTTCTGTGTGTGCGTTTTAGCTGTGGTTAGTTATGGTGCGTTCAAATCCTCCTACAATATTTCAGTAACGTGCTAAGTGGCCTTCACCGGCGTATTTGTGTTGACATTGAAGGTCTCTACGCAAAGACTGCAAAAGGCCATTAGAGGTCAACTGTTCAAATAAACCACAGCAACGCCGAAATGGTAAATCTCGAACTTAATAACATCCCTGTGACCTGTGACCCGCCGCGCGCCAGATATACAATATCACTTATTTACATATTTTTTTTGAATTACCCGCCAAAACCGATCACAGCTGCCGTTACGTTGATAAGAATTTCGTGCCCGCTAAACTGGTTGTGGCAGGTCTTGTTGAAACAAATAAAAGAACCCTTCCAGTTCTCAGATAAACAATGTATACAATAATTTTATGACATCTTGAGATGCTGTCCAGAGGCGCCAGATGGAGCACCAGGTTTCGCACCCTGGAGTCGCCTAGCTGGTTGCAGGACCGGCGGCGCCCAATTGTCATTTAAAATTTTAAAATATTTTTTCTTATCTATCGACTATTTGAAATCTCTTGCATAATGCGGTGATCGCATACATGACCACGTGGTTATTTCGGCGCGCAATCGCGATATATTTCACAATCACATGCTGATTTATTGTTTGTAAACATACTCAACATTTCTTCTCATTTAATAACCCCGCCTACGCCTGGACCCCCCTCTTACTTCTTCAGCTTCACCTTGAAACTCCACCGAAACTAATTTTTTTATTTCGATTTTTTTTCCGAAGCTAGCGAAGCCCTGTATACTTTTTATATTAGCACAGGCAGGGGCACGTCAGCCCCATAGTGCAAGTAGGCGGATAATTTAATTTTATCATTAAACACACTTATTGACTTGTTCTTTCCTTCAACGCAATGAAAAATGTAATTATATTCACTCCACTCAGCGAGCTTTCAACAATTTTTAATATACATCATTATTTTACAAAAGACTTTTCATTCTTCTTATTACGTTTGAATGAAAAGTTATACAGACCACCTACAGTTGTTTACTAAAAAACATTATAAAACAAAATTGGGAAATAAAATGTTATTACAACTTCGGTTGTTTTCCCGTAGAAGAACTCTCCATAAACAGAATTTTTTTGAAACCATAATCATTTTGGGAAATGGAAATAAAATATTGTTTTCCCTAATACAATATTTAATTTCTATTTCTAATTTCAACACCCAGGCACCATCATAAATCCAAATTCACACAGAGCTTCAAATCTTTTTTATGCGCCCTCAAATTAGGGCGTAATCAATATCTTTATGGCGCGGAAACAATACAAATTGAACCTGAGCATATCGTCCTATTGCTGCCAAAAGTCATTATTTTACATTTAGTTACTTTTAAGAAAAAAGTGTGCAAAGAATAATGTCATTTCACAAATCAGTAGTGCAATTTATTGTTTAATTTCTTTAGCATAAATAGCAGGAAATTGTAGTAAATGACTTTTTCCATAGACGCTCTTCTTCAAAATATAGTTAGTAACTGAATTTTTAAATTCTTCCCAAAAATGTTAGTTAGTGACTTTTGGTAGTAATAGGACGATATGTAAACTGTGCTGATTTAATATTAGGGCTGGGAAAAGTATCGATACCTGCTCAGGTATCTTACACCGGTACCGACTGCAATCAGGTATCGATCCTTCCGATATCTTTGATACCTCGATACCTCCGATACCTCGATACCTCCGATACCCCTGATACTTCGATACCTCGATACCTCTAATACTTCGATACCTCCGATACCTTGATAAAAGGTGACTATAAATGATTATCTCATCCATAGAGCTTTGGATTTTGGATACACAAGCTATTTTGATGAAAACAAAAGAATTCACAAGCTATTTGATGGGATATTTATTTATAGCCACCCGATACTTTCGATACTTCGATACTTCCAATACCTCCGATAACTCGTTTCCTCTGGTACTTCCAAGACCTTCGATACCTCCAATTCCTTCTGATACTTCCGATACCTTGATACCTCTGATACCTTGATACCTCTGATACCTTCGATACTTGCGATACCTCGATTTTTACGATACTTTGCAGGTATCGATACCCAATACCTAAAAACAGGTATCGCCCAGCCCTATTTAATACCACTTTTATAAAAATTGCGCCGGAAAGAAAATTTTACCTCCCCAAAGCAATGTATGACAAATTCTGGCGCCGCATTTCGGTCTTTACCTGGGGATTATATAATAGCACTAGTCTACAAAATTAAACTTTTTCTTTTATTGAATGAAATATATTTTTTTACATAAGCTACTAAGGGTAGTTACTACACAATTTTTTGATTTCTGCTAGCACGTCAGAATTCTTAGAAAAAACGTTTTGTTTTTCACTTTTTCATAAAGATGTCATTATTTGACTGACTATGACGACTATACAACTAGACCAATTTTAAGTGTAAGATAGGTGTTGGTCCTAGAATTACATGGTCTTTAAATTGCTGTAAGAGTTTTTACTCTAAGAAACGCGGTTTAAAAGTCATAGCCAAGAAAAGGTGTTAACTTTCAATAGTTCTGTTGTTCGCAAAACATCAATTTTTCTGAAGTATACTCCTTCTAGAATTATTTTTAAAGAAAGTTATTCATTTAATGAGTGGCGTTACCATTTTTTTATACTTTTTTTTCGGAAAGTCTTGGAAGACGAGTAACGAACATGGCGAGCGATTTCATCAAGATCTGAAAGTATTTGCAAAAAATATCAAGGTTTTTGGGATCAGAACATATAGGCGATTATTATTGGTCTGCTGTGACAGACACAGATGCAAATAGTTATAAAAAATTAGCTTAAACTCTACATTTTTAATTTTTTATTTATTGTTTCTTTTGTAATATTTTTCTTATTAAATATCTTAAAAGTTTGTCGTGCTGAGTTTTTTTAAACATTTTTTCTAAGTTGAGGGGGCCTTATAACAAAGTTATGTAGGTTTCATTAAAAAAAATGTAAGCTAGTGTAATCAATCAATAAGAGATCAAGTTTAATTAATTACATAAATTCAGAATTTTACCAAAATTCTTTATTAAATGAATTTCAAAAATAATACAATAGTCATTAAATAGCTGGAAAGTACGCAATGATTTAATTTTTGGCATAAGTGTTCACATAACATAACTTTTTAACTTTTCACATAGGGTGTTCCTGAAATGGTTTCAGTCATGAAGAACGCTATATTGTAGAACACAAAAAAATGTTAAATTTTGGTTATTTTTTGGCTCAGAAAACTGCCCCAAAGTTTGGTTTTACAAATTGCATATTGGCTGTTAGAGAAGTTTATAAGAATATACAAGATTTTTTAGGTTTATCAATGAGTTCTTGATACTTGTCTAAACCGATTTTGATATTGTAGATGACATTTTCCAGAATTTTGTTAGAATTAAAAAAAAAATTTTTGTATACATTATAATTTTTTTTACGACTATGCATTGCTTGTAAATCATTTCAGAGACACGCTGTGTAGTGATAATTTAAAATTTAACAAAACAAAAATTAAAAAATCGAACTGCGAATGAATTTCTTTCTGTAGCTGCAAGCTTATCAGTAAATCGAAAAGTTTGAAGCGTATAGATATTGTAAGGTGTGTTCGACTTTACCACTCCGAGTGCGCCTACTCTGTCTTTGTTTGTCTCATTCAGGACAGATAAATCCGTCGCATTATTTGAATTCAGGATTTACTAATTTAAAGACTGTTTTCATGAAAACGTACGCTCTTTCTGCCCAATCTAATAACTGGGTGCACAAAGAGCGTGTGCTGTTTTGGATACAGTGTCAAAACGCATCAAGTTCTGGTCACCGGATAGAGTTAGTGATATATGGACTCAATGATGTAGATAAGGAAAGTGGCGGTGCACTGGGAGTGGCAAACCCGAACGCAGCTATTGACCAAATGAATTTAAAAAAATGCATAATAAACAAATGGCACGAAAAGTTCTATGCTTTAGGAAATAGTTATCTATTTTTTCTGCAACTTGATGAAAACGACGTAGAAAAAGAAAGTTAATATTGTGGCAAAACTTATTACATTACTGAAAGAAGCAAATATAGTAAAAGTTTTTAAAACGCAGTATACGTTTCAAAAACTAAATTTCAAAGTAGTAAATAACAAGAATGAAGTACCAAAGACTCAGCAAGTACCTCAGCATTCAATGATGTGGGGTGTCCGGCGCAGTTTACATAGTTCACTCGCACCCAAAATGAGGCCAGCGCGTAAATTTTCGGTCAAGATGACCATCGGCGCAATTTACAATCACCGTAAAACGTTTTATGTACCACGGGCGTAATCGTCGTTACTAGCTCTTGGGCATTTAAAAGTCCTCCGTAGTTGCACGTCGGGCTTTAAACATTTTATTGTGTTATATTTTTTTTGATTATGCTCTTAATACATAAACAACTACAGTTGAATTCGACTCTGTTTAGAACGAGTAGCCGTTTATAACGTTGACCCAAACTTCAAATTTCATATAAATTACTATGAAAGTACATTCGTTTTGGACGACCAACCGCTTTGAGCGACGTAATTTATTAATAAATCCAATAGATCATCTGGTTAGAACGACGCGCGTCTTTAATTTATTTACAAATCGGGCCATAAGATGTCTTTCCTGGGTGCCAGAGAGTTGTGTTCAGTTGGAGAACGTTTTTTAATCTCTACGGTGGACTGCGTTTACAACGTTTTCACCTACTTGTGTTTTCTTAATTCCAAAGTAGATTGCGGCCTAAGGGCGTTTATTATTTTGGAAAATAATTTGTTATTCCAAATTTTAATTAGATGATCTAGACGTGCTGAATAGTTGCTGTAATAAATTAATTTTTAATTTGAACCAATAAAATATCAGAAAACCCAAGTTAATACATATAACGGCGGTCAATACTCAGTGAGGTGTTATCAACAAAATAAGCTAACTAAAAAAGAAATTAACAAATAACGATTTTATTTTTTACGATGTAATTAAATTTTTTATTTACAATTTGCAAATTAAGTCACTATTTCTATTTCTTATGGAAAAAGATTACTCGGAATTCCCTAAGAGGGGCCATATTTAGTTTCGGTTTTACTAAGCGCAATATTAGAGATATGGTAAATCGTAATAATCCTAATAGCCTCGGCAGGACGTCTTAGAAGGATTAAATAAAGGTTTAAGCTATCCTTCCTATTTTTCACGGAAGAAGCATAAAATTCTGTTAAAAATAACGGACAGGTTAAAAATTTATTTTGGTAGTTCTGTTAATTAACCGAATTTGCTAAAATTAACTATTGATGGTTTTGATTTTTTGGCAACCCTAACACCAGGACCATGGTTAGCACGTGCTAGGCTTGGTCCAGCATTGATAAAAACTGGTTACCTCTCTTTATTGGGGTCTTGGAATGATGGTTTGCGGTTAGACCTTCATAAAAATTAGTGAAAGTTGAATACCGAATTAAGTCGTAAACATGATATATCTTTCTGAGGACTAGTAGTACTGTAGGATTTTTCGTGTATAAAGAAATTATTTAAAGAAAACAAAATTCAATAATATTTTTTTCTAATAATTACTTGTGTCACGTGAATTTAAAAATGTTAATGACCTTGGGTAACTTACTACCCTCGGGCCTCCTAATGGTCGCGAGTTTGTAACTTTATTGCTCACGGTTATTCAGACTTTTATAATTTTAATAATCTAAAAAGTCCGTGAATTTTAACAAAATGTTACATAATATCTCTATATGTAAGTAAATTAATACATTTTCATTGTATTTATTATTTAACGCGTTACATTACCTCTTAAGCTGTGAAACTTTAAACGCGTTTTTTTCAAAACTATGTTTTCTGACACAATGCACATTATATTTTAAAAAACTATTATATAGTCTAGTATGTAGCCTACTTTGGCATTAAAATTTCGGGCCGGATTGAAGGATTTTGCGATTTTTTTTTTCAAATTTATAAAAAAATTCACAAGCCGTTAATTGGCGAAATTTGAAAAAATCAGCAAAAAAGTAAAACAGAGATCTACAATCGAGATGACTGGCAAAATTAATAATTTTTGTTGAATTTTTTGGTAAACTGTACTTAAAATATAATGTAGAAAATAGTAGTATTATGAATTAAATAAAAAGTGTATAAAACAGTCTAAAAAATATATATTGGACATGTCTATTTCTTTTCATCTATAACTGCATGTAACCTCTTAATTCCCAGTAACCAATTTCGTCTCCTGTTTTTTTTTTAAATTTTGTTGAGGAAATGTACTATAATCGTTGCATAAGACAAGGATTATTGCACAAATGCGTTTTTTGCAATAAGTGTTTTATAGCATTTTTATAAATTGCGTTTTTTAACATATATTTGTATCGTAAATAACTAAATTTTTTGCGTTATAGGCTTCTTATTGGAGCAACAATGCTCTAATGGCTATAAAAACATCCAAATGAGTGTTATAATAGGTTTCTTAAGAACGCAAATTATAAAAATATTCTACTCTATTTCCTCGAATATAGAGATGAATAAATAATGTTAATTAAATATCCGGTCTCTTTAAAAAATGTCGATAATTTATAAAAAAAATAATTATTTCCGCCTTCTACATTATTCGTAATAACTTTTGTTGTTATATCACTGAAAATGTCTTTATAATTCGTGCACCCATAAAACACTATTTAATTCGTAATTTACCTCTTATCAATTTCCGTTATGCACATATTGGAATGTTAAATGAATGTTGTAACGAATTTATATATGTTTAAGATGAATGTAAAAAAAAGAACAATTGTTTTTCTACTGTTATATTTGATTATTTGTTTTGGCCGTTACAATAACCTATTTTTTTAAATAGTGTTAAAGCAAAAAAATTTTTGTTGATAATTCATAATCCTTTTATTTTGAAAATCTCGATAATTCTTGTTAAATTCGTGGCGTTACAAATTATCGAGATTATACTGTACCTATATCTATTCGAGAATTATTACAGTAGGCGCTCGGGTAGATAATATTAGTATAGTTGCCTCGGAAACTAAGATCCCTGACTTCTAAAGTCCGTAAAAAACCAAATAATGGCCATTGTTAAATCTAATTGTAAGCTAACACCTGGACGGAGTAGTTCCCTACCTGAGAAATAGGCAGGGACCATAAAACTTAAGGATAAGTAAAACTTGCATAAATATCTCATCACTAAAGATTTGTTTACCATTAGAATCAACAATGACCATTATTTGGTTGATTGCGGGCTTTAGAAATCAGGGATCTTAGATTTCCGAGGCGGCTATACATCAGTAATATTATCATTCTAAAATGATAACTGAAGGTACACTAAACTGGTAAGTATTATCACGGATATTATATTGGGAAACATGGGATAACAATAAGTATAAAAACATTGTTTGAATTTGCATCCATACTCATTATGTAATGTGTGAAAATAGTGGGAATTTTTACCTATTTTTGAGTGGAACACACTTTATTATATACTTGCTTGAACGTTTCGGTTTTTATTGATTTGAAACCTTTCTCAAAAGCTCGTATAAGTTGTTATAATGGTTGAACAATGAAGATTATACGAAACATGAGCAAAAATGATGTAGATGGCATATTGAAATTATGATAAAATACAATTACAATTAAAATTAAAAATTACAACCACGTGGTAGAACAGATTAAAAACATTGAATCTAATCTAATAATAAGTATAAATTTTTGATTAATTACAATTTAAGTATAAAGAGAAGGACCCAGGAATGGGTTTATTGTTTCTTTATCGCAAATGGGATGCATTTCATTTGACAGACGTAAAGTTTTTATGTTATAGGGTGATTGTGGAATAGTTTTTATCCAAAATACTGTAAATTTAGACCATTTGGGATAATACAGAAATTAAATAATTTATTGTTAACAATTTGTAACCGCTTTAGCGATTTTCCCATTTACGAGTAATAAAATTGGAAAAGTACACTACTATAACGAATGTAATAAGTAATGACTAATAATACTATTTTTTATTATTGTTAAAGTGGCCACATTTATAGATTTTAATAAACATCTTTTTTATGTTTTAAAATCACTAATAGTTTTAAAAAATGTAAGTTAATTTTTTTCATAGTAAATAAAAGTTTTTTTTTGTAAGATTTGTCAATTTTGTTTAATTTTTTAAAAAAATATATTTAGATAATATTGCAAAAATTTAAAATCAGAATGTAAGTCGATTACATGGTAATTTTTCAGTAAAAAAAATATAATGATAAGTAAAAAATACAAATACAAAAAATAGTATGAATAACTTGTTTTTAAAAGTCATTATGCTCGTTTTATAAACTTGTATTCGTGTCATAAAATTAACTTATTGAAACTCGTTATTTAAAATGCTAGCAAAGTATTAAACTACAGTATAGTCTCGATAATCTGGATTTCCAGCTATCGAATCCTTAAACCGTCATCTTTATATTAGACAGGTAAATCAAGAGAGAAATTTTTCGTGACAAAAACAGGACGAGGAAGCCGACTGTGTCCTCTGTGCATAAAGATATTCGGTTATATTTTCTACGTGGAACTATTATTTGTTAATTTATTAACATTTAAAACTAAAAAATCATTTTTATTTAAAGTTTTTTACTTATAAAATTAAAACTGAACAATATTGATTTAGAGTGCGAATAAAACTGACTTTCGATTGACCCGATAGAATTATTAGTAACGGGGAAAATCCGAACAACCCGGAAAATTAAGCGTTTTTTTAAAAAAATATAAGTCTGCTATTTTTTAAATTGTAGGGCTGGCCCTACAATTTAATGTGTACACAAAACAGGCGCTTTGAGATTATTAGTTTTGGTACAATTACAATTTGATTTTTTTAGGGAGTATCTTTTAGGTCTGTATGGGTTATAGATGTTATAGAGATATTTTAAAAGAACTTTAGTATGTGCAACAAAATGTATATTTTCATTTTGGGCTAAAATGATGCGGAATGAGTGAAAAATGCTTGCAAACATGACTGAAAACAGAAAGCCATCGAGTAGTAGGGGAGAAAGGGAAATAAGGAGGGGCGTTATGTTTTATAATAATAGTCCGAGAGCCGACCGCAAAAAAACTATTTTTTTCTACTTTGCGTTAACAATAATGTCATTGTTAAACGCATACGCATTTAACAAAAAAGACACTAAATTTTCATTATAGCACGCAAAACAGTAACTTTTTCATTGGTTATGTTGGCACCGTAAGCGTAAAAATTACGTCTACCGCCTACGCAATGGAGATGGGATGGAATAATTGATAAAATCATAAGAAAATATTGAAGCAAAATATCAGTTAATTAGTAAATCAGTTGAAAACCTTAATAAACTTGACAAATGTCATTACTTCATTAGTGCCAACCAAATTTGTTAAAAATCTCAAGTTGTGATAATTCTTCAAAAAAGACTTTTTGAATGCTTTTTTGCAACGCAAAGTAGAAAAAATAGTATATTACACTCGTTTAATAAGACGATTTGTGACACACATTCTATTTGAGCACTCCTCGCTTTGCTCGTCGTGCTCAAAACTCATTCATGTCACAATAATCGTCTTATAAAACACGTATAATAATGTACTATTTTTTTATTTTATTACTACAATATGTTTTTTTTTCATTGTGGTGCAAATAATAACTGCCTAAATTTAATTTTCTACATTAAAAGCAATAAGTTATGATAAAAACAATAACAGAGAGACATTGAGACATTTATTTACATCATAATGGATAAAAAAAACAGATATTATATATAATACCTCTTCTTATTTGTCTTTTTCTCTCACTATTTGACCGCTTTCTGTTTTCAAACATTTTTTACTTATTTCGCGCAAAATGAGAAGATGTTTCTGTTGTACTATACTTCTATTTTCAAAATCTGTTTGAGAAATTTAAATCAGACCATTTATGAGGCATACAGATCCTCTAGAAGAATGTTCATTAAAAAATTAGAATTGTGCCAAAACTAATGGTCTGATGGCGTTTGTTATACGCACATAAATTAGATATAAATTACTACCTTTTCGCAAAAAGAACAGCCCTACAACTTAAAGAATAGCGGAATTATGAATTTAAAAAACGCAAAAATTATGTTTTATTCGGATTTTCTCCGACCGTGTTAATTAGAGCCACTTTACTTGTTCGCATTATTAGTTTTAATATTATAAGGAAACAACTTGAAAAAAGGAGATTTTTTTGGTTTTAAATGTTAATAATAAATTATCAAATAACAGTTGCGAGTAGTAACTATTAGAGCTCAATAAGTACAGTAGAATTACATATACTCAAAATATCTAAAAGTGTGCTGACTTTTTAAGACCCTTCTATAAACCAAAGAATAGCCATTGTTCAAATTATGGACAGGCAAACCACCGTAAGGATAGATCTTGATTTATGACAGTTTCCTCCGCCAGATAAAGTTCAAATTATCGAGGTTGTACTATAAGATAATAAAATTTCAAATAATGCGTGTGGCCCATGTGGTATTAAAATTGTAAATTTGACTGTTCTTATGATTTCCAAAAGGTTAAAGTACTCTTTTTTTCCTTTTCTGAATTTTTGAATTATTTAAAAAGCAAGGTCGTGACTTTGGTCGAAATTGTAAATAAAACAGATTTTATTGATGTTCTTGTTCTCTTCAATAACTTGACTGAAGCGATGACAAACTTTTGAAAACCGTGGAGCAAAATTCATTTTTAATGATTAATTTTATTAAGGTACAGATTGGTATTTATTAGTGTATTGTTGTCAATTTACTTTTATGAGAAAATTAAATTGAAAATTTGAAGAGAATTGTCTGTTAATAATGCTCCAGTTGATAAAAAGCGGAAATGGAACTAATTAAAGGTAGTGCCTTTCTGCTTGTAAGACATCCGCCATAAAGCGAAACACCACTTGTAAAACTTAATTATTATATTAGAACATATTAATCAAAAGCTTTTGTGATAATTCTTTGTTTGTTCGTGGGTAGTAAATATTACGACAAATAAAAAGAAAATAAAAGAATGAAATTCTTGTAGGGGTTTAACATGTTATTGCAACTTTGATGAAATTTATCTGTATTGTTTACTGTGATGTAATAAGCGGTTAGTAACGCGTTGACAAATTTGACTGTCTAAAATCTGGAGTCCAACTGAACAGAAATTACGTACATGACCTCGGACAGTATCTAACTCAATTGATAAGTGTTACATCCTTTTAGAATTGTTAGTCGGATGAAAATGCTTTCAAGTAGGTGAATAAATAATTGATGTTATTTACGTTGTCAAGGGTGGAAGCCAACTAGCTTTATAAAATGCCAAGAATCTCAAGAAGCTGAAACTTAATTACATCATTCTATTCAAAGTTTATTACATTTATGATAAGATATTTTTTGATTTGATAATAATACAGTGTATCATTGGTTTTAATTTTTGTTTTGTCTGACCAAAGAATTGGTCTATGAACTTTTCTTTTTTCACACCCATAGATGATTGATTATACTTCTAGAGAATCATACAGTACGTATCGGTCGTTTTAACAATAAATTCAATGAGCAATGATTATTGATGATCATAATTATTACAAACACATGACCAGGTCCTTTTTTTCTACGACCTTGGTTTTGTTACTGTCACTTTCTTGACAATGAACAGTGCCGGTCATCCATTATTCAACTACCATGCAATTGTCCGTTTAATTAACACTTTGAGCCTGCTCATCAAAATATTGATCGCACTAAAGTGTTTATTTCTCCAATTTATTTATTGAAATTAAGTACCTTCATCTCAACAAAAAATTGCAAAACTTATATCAAGAAATTGCTTTAATTACCACTAAACGTCGAGATAAGACAATTTAATTAGTGATTTAAACTTTTGATAAAATTTTAATTTAAGCGTCAAGATCTTTTCTATCATCACTGTCTTAAAGTTATGAATTAAACATTTTTCTACTATTTTGGTTCTATTTTATAATGTCATTTATCAAATTGAATAAGTTCTTATAATTTATTTACGCCAAGAAATAAGTGGCAACAGCACGTTTTAAGTTTATTTCGTTAAGGGGGTTCTTACACAACTATGAATCAATCGCAATTTGTGGATTTTTCGTCAAAAAACTGGGACTTACCTATTCAATATTTTCTTATGAAAAAAATCTGTATAACACAACTCGTTCGGATTAAGAAGCCCTGGGACCAACAAATCCTTGAAAATTTTTTAGATTTTCTTTAAAAAAATTGAGGAAATTTAGACAAAAATAGCTCATCTCTGTAGCAAAATTTAGCATTGATAATCATTTATTAAAAAAAATTATATTTAAGGCCTTTAAGATGTTTTCTATGTAGTATTAAAATTTAATGTTTGGTAGTTAATTAGCGTCTTTGTACTTTATTAAAGAAATTTTCCTGTAAAACGGATGAGAATTAAAAATAACGTAACTCTATCCTCTGACACCTAAGCATCCACAATAGGGTGGGCCAAAAAAATCAACTATTTTTTTTTAACTTCCGACACTGAAAAATTGGTTTCTAGGCACTTTTAAAAAATGCTTTTTTAAGATGAGCTTTTAATTTTAATAGGAAAGACTCCCTAATCGCAGTTTTCCATTTTTTTTTTCAGTTCTATATGGCAAAATCTATAACTCGTCACTACTTGATCGTACAGAAAAAAATTATTGACATTTTTTGTAGACAATTAAACGCCCTAAAAAAGGTATTTTACAATTTTTTTATAACTCTTACCGTTTAGAAGATATCGGAGGTGAACGTTTGAAGAATTTAACAAAAAATTTTTTTTTAGTTCTAAATTTTATAACTCGTGGATAAATAAATATCAGAAAGTGCGCAACATACGGTTTTGTAGGAAATTAAACGTTCTACAAAAAAGTCGTTTGTGGTTAATCGATTACTTCAACTATTTAAAAAAAATTGTGGATTTAGTATCAAATTTTGGTTTTTAAAATGCGAATATCTTCTAATTGATTAGAGTAATCGATTAACCACAAGAGACCTTTTTTATAGAGCATTTAATTTCCTATAAGACTATATGTTGCACATTTTATAATATTTATTTATCGCTGAGTTATAAAATTTAGAAGTAAAAAAAGAATTTTTGTTAAATTCTTTAAAGTTTGACCTCTGATATCTTCTAAATGGTGAGAGATATAAAAAATTGTAAAACAACTTTTTTGTAGAGCGTTTAATTTCCTACAAAAAATGTAAATACAAATTTTCTGTAGAATCAAGCAATAACGAGATATGCATTATATCATATGGAACTGAAAAAAAAAATGGAAAACTGCGATGAGGGAGTCTTGCTTGGGAACCAATTTTTCAGTGTCGGAAGTTAAAAAAAAATAGTTGATTTTTTTGGCCTACCCTAATCCACAAGTTTTCTTTTTCTGTTTCTAATAAATAATGATGGTTTTCCAGAAAAGCTAATATTGAGAGTGAAATTCTGACGTCGCCTAAATGTAAGATTCTCTTTTAAAAAAGCGGTAGTAGTAATTTTGTTTGTTTTTCACTTTACTTTATTGGTGCTGTTATGTTAATTACAGTTCCCAACGTTTCAATTTCCGACATTTATTTAACATATAAGTCACCCGTTATTAAGGATGTGTTTGGTCATCTTAAAGTCTAGAATTTTCTTTATGAACAAGATCTGAGATTGTTATGTCAGACATAGAATTTGGTTTTTTTACGAATAGATTGTAATGAAAGATAAACTAATACAAGTATAATTATCTTTGTAAAGAAAAACAATAGAAACATGTAAAATAGTCATTATCTAAATAAAAAAATATTTAAACAACAATAGGTGCATTAAATTGCATTCTGAAGGTTTGCCGCTGCAAAATATTTTATCTTGTACATATTTGAAGAAAATAATTTATGTTTTTAAGTATTTATCGGACATACTGAAGCGTGAACGTAAATAAATGTCATCAAGCGAGTCACAGATTTGAATTTTTTAATTTTGAGAACGCAAAATTTATTATTTTTCAGCTGGAACGACACAAAAGAATATTTAATATTGTATTTATATTACATTGTTAAGTTAATTGTTTTATTATGTTGCTTTTTAATATTTAATTTACTGTATAATAATGTAAAATTTATTTCTTTTCCAGACTTTCCGGAAGTGAATGATGGAAATTTATTTTTTATTGAAGGTGAGTGTTTTTAGCAATTTAATAAAGGACTCTTTGATCGTTATTATAATAATTTGTTTTTACGGATGCCATTTGAATCGATTAAAGCAGTGTTTCTCAACTTGGGGTCGCGGACCATAGTATCGGGGGTCGCTTAGGCTGTCTTCTCAAACAGGGCCCAAACTATAAGTCCGATATTTATTATCCGATTTAAAAAAAATAAAAAACAAATTCAATAATTTAAATAGACTACATACTCTGTAAAATGGCTTTACTATTTATTTTTTGTAACATAGCCTACTGTGATGAACAAAAGGCAAAATACTCAACTTTTATTTTTCAATTATGCACTCATATTTCTTATTACGTTATTTGGTAAATTAACTAAAAATTAATTAAATAATAAATAAAATAATTGTATTCTCTAATTAAACTGGATTTTTTTAAAATAAAATATTTAAGTAAGTGTGCCAAGCAAATCGACAACAATAAAAAAATTATAAATGTCAAAAAACCTAAAAATTAGTTTCTTTGTATATAAAAATAATGAATTGATTAACTAAACATATTTAGTTAGGATTTTTGAGTTTGTTATCGTTAAAAAAAAATTTAAACGTGGTTTCACATCAGAGTAACTGCAGTTGTATATTTTTTTTGGAATTTACATATTTTTAACTATTTTTTGAACTAATATAGTGGTTTCAATAAGTTAAGATTCGTAAAAAAGGATTTAACCTAATCCTAATTTAACTTAACCTACCACTTTTGCAGGGGCCGCAAAATCTTTTTTTACGACTGTTATTATTATTAAGCTATTGTTATTAGCGATTTTTTTCTTCGCATCTTTGAATTTATTATCTTAATTATGCAATTCTTAATTATTTTCTCAAAATACATACATGTTATAAAATGCTACAACATACTATACAACATAAATAGAAAAATACACCCAATCGCACTAAACACGACGAGCGTTTTGGTAACATCGTTATCGAAAGGCGCGTCGTGTGCAAAAAAATGTTTGGTGTGATTGGGTACATTTTTCGATTTATTCGACGCCAAGGAGATCCACCAAGAAGTTTGAATACTATTTATAACTGTGAATTATTGTTTCAAGATTGAAGCAGCCAATAGTGTTGTGAATTTTGTGGTCATTTATTTTAAGATGTTTTCTGTTCTTTATTTATTTTTTTTAATTGTGTTTTTTGAGCAGTTTTAAAAAACTAAAAGGGCTTCCAGAAAAAAGCCCCAGATAAAGCTCTTTTATGTAAAACTTGAGGGACAAAATTTTAACCTGAAATAGAGCACTACAAATGATGAAAATCTGCAGAAAAAATTTGTTTTATCTCAAGTGATATTATAGGCTAATAATAAACTAATAATTTCAAAACTATTTAAAAAAGATGGAGACAGAACAACTGCAATTTTGTAATCATTTGAGATAAGACACATTTTTTGCAGATTTTTATCATTTGTAATACTGTATTTTAGGGTAAAATTTTTCTTCATGCTTTAGAATCTCTGGCAAATTAAAAATTTTTTCAACATAAAGTCTTTAATAAAGATCAACAAAATTGTAATCGCTTAATGACAAGACAGAAATAAAAAGGATGTGCAATACACGTTGACATAAATACCAGTATATCAGTGTTTCCACATGTCAAAATAGAATATGGCGTACTTTTTTCTGTATGGTTTTCAAATTTTTTTACTTAATTTGAAGCAGTTTTAAGAATTTTTTGACTCTTAAGTATATTGTATGTACTTGTTTAGTGACTCAGCTAAATCTTTGAATTATTGGTAAATTACGGATACATTTTTTTAATTCTAAAATAAGTAAAACTTATACACCAGTCTTGGCAAAGACAGTATAGTTATTGCTGTGTTTGCAGATTTTTGCTAGTGATATAAGTAGAGTATAATATTTCATATTGTACTTCCATTCTTTTATACTCGTAGGTAGCAAAAGGTGTCTTTTTTCTGTAATAACAACAAATAACAAAACGTTGGTGAAATGGATTGTCACCGGTTAACACTTTTTAACTATAGTTTAGTCAATAATTTTATTTGTTGCTCAACTGTTTTAGGGACAAATTATTTTCTTTTTATAAAATTAATATGTAGTAACTAATAAATCAAGAGGCAATAGCAAGAAATTAAATAAATAAACGAAAAATTTTGAATATAGATTCAAAATGTACACGCACCAGAATGCGTCACACTGATGATGGAGCAATAACTCTGAAACCGGTCTATGGCTTCGTGGTTGGTGTGTTTTGGCGTGAACAATTTTGTGGTTTATAAACTCAAAATTTACATAGTTTTTTTATTACGTTTATTTGCTTGCTTCATCTATAAATTAGTGAACAAAATGGACACCAAATGAAAGTTGGGATCGTCTGTCATTCGAAAAAATAGCTTGCTTTTTTAGAAATTTCTAGAAACTGTATTTTTTGACGGGTCAGGTTTTTCGATGACAACTCTAGCAAACAATGTTGATCGCGATACTACATACTATTTTTGTGCAAAATTTCCTCCGAAAACTATTGCACATCATTTTTTTATGGTCACCTTTCGGACTATAAATAACATTACAAATTTTAATGTAAGTTTTTTTTTATACCTTAGATGAAATTCTTTTTTTTTTGTATTCAGTCCTCTTCTACTAGTATAAAACAATAGGTGAAACAATTGATCGGTAAAATGTTATTAATTCTTGATACTTAATATACTTTTTCGTTATCAAAGTGTGGTTTACAACGTAAACTTAAATTTGAATTTTTTCCAAAAGTAGGTATATTTTTAATTTCAAAACTAATTACTTACACTGTGGGTAAGAAAATGAATTTTTTTTTCTATGATTGCCATTTGTCTCTAAATGGGAAATAATTTTACATAAATCACTTACTATAATTGGGGGTCGCGACATTTAAAAGGTTGAGAAACGATGAATGAAAGGGTTGTTTTTGCTTGTCGCAGGATACTGAAAAATAAAGGGTTTTATTACGATTAATTTTTGAAAATAATACGAAATGGGTAATAACAACAAGAATCGTATTACGATTAATTGCAGGACATCATTTAAAATTTTTTTCTTTTTAATTTAACCTGATAGATTGACCAGATGACCAATCTTTATGTAATTTAGATAAATTTAATCCACTAAATTGATTGAACAGCCGGTAATCTCTAGAATTGAGGCATCACATTATAAAAATGACATTTGTGAATATTATCTTAGCTTGTCTCATTTACAGCAGTTATTATCTTATTAATTCTTTATTTGATAGATAGAACTTGTCAAAAATTCGATATCTTGGCGTCTTATTTTGTAAACAAATCATTTATTGCAAAACAAATTTCTGATACATTGTCAATTTTAATTTAGACAAAATACAATTACGCAAATCTAGGACTATTTTTCCAGAAGGTTGTGAGAAGAAATCAAAGTAATATCGAAATGGATTTTTAAGTTTTGCAATTAACAAATATGTAAAAGAATGCAAATTAGTTATGTCATTTTAGCTAATTAGGAGTGTTTTTTTCCATATTTTGCAATTTTTGTTGACATTTTTGAATTTTACAAATTTCGGAAACGTATAATTGTATTTAAGTAGTTAAAATTATTGATTTTTTTGTCACATTAAATTAATTGCATATTTTCGTGTTGATTATGTGATAATTGATTTAGTCGAACAAAATTAAGAGTTTAACCGGATGCAGTAACGTAAACACCAAATGGAAAATTTAAATTTGGGATGTTACATTCGATACTGAAAAATATGACTGTTGTTATTTAATTCGGAAAATTTATTAATTATTGATACCAAATTTAGTAAACTTTAGAACTGGATTTTTATGATATACGATATGTATACCTTTCCAGTCGTGTTACGTGTTCAATGTTATTATATTGCCAGTAATTAAATTATTATTTTAATTTATTCAATTTTTTCTGGTGGAAAATTAAAAATCTGTTAGACATATCTTAAGAAAATTAAGTCTTTAAACTTTAGATCATTGTTAGCTGTTATCATAACTGTGCATATTTATTTAATTATACAATAACAAAATTATTTACATAGATATCTTATCGTCCAAATAGATGTTCAGATTTTTTTTCAAATAAAATTTGTTAAGAAAAGTGTCTGAAATTAGATTCGTGCATTTTCTAATTACATAACTGATAACAGTAAACAGATTTTCAGTGTTAAGGCCAGGGTCAAGTTGAATCTTATTGTTCACGTTTACACAAGTTAAATTGCATTATAAGTGTATTTAATATTAAAATAGACATAACTAATTAATGATTTGCTTTAAAAGAGAAATTTGATTGTAAAATCAATGACTGGCACGTGTTACAATCAAATTTGGCGCTCCAAGAATGCATGTAACTAATTAATCGAACTAGCTTATAATAACACCAAGTAATTATTCAACAGTGTATTAATAATTTACAATAGATGATAAATAAGTCAAACTTGAAATAGAATAAATTCTGCAAAATTTAAGCATATTTTTTAATTGTAAACAGTTTTTCGGTAAAAGCATTTCACTGTATTCTAAATATAGCAAAATTTTTGTTCTTTGTATGTAGTCGTTTTTTAGTGTTGGAGTTTAGCCAAATTCGAGAGCGAATTATAGTTTGTCCACTAGATGGCAGCGTTTGATTTAATTTTGAAAATCCAATCCGGAAATACCGATGATAACAATTCGAAATTTGTTTTTAAAACTTTCAAGTAATTTAGGAGTAATATGATCTATCAAAGAGGGGGGATTGGCTCGTGGCATGCCACGTGTGTTGTACACAGCTGTGGCACGGACAGTAGGGGACATTTACGGTAGGCATGTGTGCATTTCTTCACTGTGGGGTAGGTGATCTGGGTGTTAATGCACTCTGGAGTAATAATTTTGCGGAAGGGGGACTAAAATTCTTTCTTAACTAAATTTTCTTATAATTTGTCTATAAATCCTTGAATTTTATGGTTTTGACTTAAAACTTAATCAATGAGGGATTTAATAAGGGTTGTTGTAAAGATAAGTGTCACTTAAACGACCAGCTGGACCGTTGAAGCAACATTGAAAGGGCTGCGGTTTCGTTATCTCTAAAGACTTAAAAAGTAATTGTTTCTATTGTACCATAAAATGCAAGCATTTTTAGACATAGTATAACATTTTGAGGCGCAATAAATGTCACTTTCTAATCATCTTTATATCTGCACTTGTATGGAGTACAGATTTTTTGTTAATCTAATCGGTAGTTATCATTTATTAAATTTTTTTCCCAGGAAATTTTCTAAAACTAATTAAATCAAAAACTGGATGCAGAATTTAATGATGTCGTCGTGGGTTTGGGTTTCAAAACCATCGTAAATAAACATGATGAGGGATTTATCATTTTTACAAAAGTTTTAAAGATAAGCGTTGGTTGTCTCTAACAAAACATGTTATAATTAAAGGTTACAATTTTGTAGTCGGTTTTGAAAATTTGTAAAATTGATAGTGCGGTTTAATGATAAGATAAAATTTTATGTTGTTTCTACAAGATATTTAATTATTTGCTACTGTTTTTAAATTTTGTTTTAGTCAGATGTAACAATTTATGAATCGATGGTTGTGTTTACTGTTCTATTTTATAAATAAACAACTATCAGTTGAATTTGTGAAATCGCACACATACGTACTCATTCATTCAATTTTACTGTTTATGGTCATTCATTTACAGATTACAGGATTGACAATGTAAAAAGTGATTAAATTTTACGAAATTCCGATTCTATTGAATGAATTTTTCTAAAAACATTTTTTAAATGAATTGTGCAATTTGATACATAAGTGATGCCGGCATGAAATTTCTCTATTTTGAGACATAATTATTTACATTTACAATCGAACGCACACCTTTTAAAATCGAAATGTTTGTTTTTATGACGTATATAAATTTAACTGCATTTTGAAGTCACTTTTCACCTGCTTTCTACATAGAGCTACGTGCTTTTTTCTTAAATATTAATCCTTAAACTAGCCAATAAATATTGGATACCCAGGTGTAGGGTGGTATGTGATTTGACTTTGCCATTAATAAACAAATTATCGAATATATTTTGTTCCACTTACTCTGCTTTTGTATCAATCAAAAAAAAAATGATAAATTATGGCATAAACAGTGTTTGTGTCATGCGAAGGGTTAATCAAAAGGATATAATATATCGTGTGGGTGGAAGGAATTTATTTGTGAATAATTCAGATTTTCACTATTTCAGTAAGTAATTTACAGTGAAAGCTTCTATAAACGGACACCGATATTCAATTTTTTTTGTCCCTTTATTCTAGAGGAACTGTTTGCTTATAAGAAGATCCAAACTAAAAAATTACAAACAACAATAAAAAGAAACAATAAACTTATTTGGTGTTGTTTAATTAATTGAAAAATAAAATAAAATCATAACTTACTGACATAAATAACATAATGTTAACTAACATAATTTCACGTCCAAAATATTCGATATTTTTTTTGGTCGAAAAGGGAATTTAAGTTGGGATTTGTTAGTGTTTTTTGTAGAAAAAAAACTTGTCCATTTTTCTTAAAATTATCAAAAAATATGTATATTTTAAAGTGATTCAAAAAAAAAATCAAATATTTTTTGCTTTTCAAAATCTCCTTTTCAATAGTTGTAGTAAGGTGAAATAAGATCCGGTTAAAATATCAACATTTAATATCAATATTTAGAGGGTTGGTTATTGCGACTTTCAGTTTTCCACTTAAATAACAAATTCTCATTCTCAGGTTAAAACAACGATAACATTGTTGTCGGAATGCGCCTCGTGTTAAGTGAAGTGTTTAGTGTTGGTGGGTGTTTTTTTTTTATTTGACACACCGGTAAGATCTAGCAAGAAGATTACCCAACAATATATCTTTCTTTTGTTATTTTGCCCTCTACACATTTTTTGCCTTTAAATGACAGTTTTATCTGGAAACGTTCTAAAATTTAAGACACTTTCATCTGCAAATATAGAGGCCATTTGTATTATAATAGGTAGCTTTTCTAAAAAAAAAAAAATTGTGTGATTATGAGAAGTTCACGTATGAGAGTTGTTCGCAAAGAGAACTTTTTTTGTATATGTAGTTTTTATATACAGTGGACGCCGCTTAATGTGATCACTTTGGCACCTATATAAAAGGATCACATTGACTGACTGAAAGCAATAAACAGAGGCATCAGAAGACTGGAAAACAAAGCTAAATTAATGAAAAAACAATGTTTATTACATATTTAGTAGGTACATATGTATATGCTTATGTTATAGGTATGTATGTGTAATGTTCATATAACAACTATATATTCATAACATCATTAAAATTTATATTAAATACAAAAAAGTAAGTCTACTTTTATATTATGTATATAAACGAAAAATTCTTTAAAAAATACGTTTTCTTAAAAAATAAAAATCAAGAACTAGCATTTTACACCCAATTTTTGGGTTAAAGTACACTATTGCTCACTTAAAATGTTGTTGTTGACTCTTATTAATTTATATTTGGTAAATTTTCTATATATTTGGGGTAAAACTCGTAGAAAATAGCTTAGAACAGCTGAGACTTTTTGTTAAAAATGTTACTGAGAGGGCCTATGTAATGTAAATAACTTGTATAGTATATCTATACATAGTAATATGTACAATTTTAAAATTGTATATAATACAATAAATGAAATATTGATACAATAAACAGAATAATTTCCTTGCATTGGTATTGTGTGAGCCCGACTCAAGCCATTTTGATACCATCAACTGGGATCACATGAAACGGCGCCCACTGTATTTTCGAAATTTGTACGGTGTCGTTAAACTAAAATGTGTAAACAATTTTTATTTGTATGCTCATGAAACCGAGATAATTAAAACATTTTGGCAGGGATCGCTCGTCATTGTTTGTATGGTAAATGTCAGTTTTGACATTTGTTACTTCTGTAAATGAAATTTAGTCCAATGGCCAAATTGACAAATATAGCTTGAGCTAAATGACCGTATTTAGATTGTTTTAAATTGAAGTTCAAGTTCATAATGTAACTATAGGGAAAAATTTGTAAATAATTACCTCTGCACGCGATATTTATGTATCTAGGTAAAAAAATGTTAACCCTTTGTGTGTTAATAATAAATTGAAAACCTATTTCTGTCTTATTTCTACATCCTTAATATTTAAAATAATCTGATCTGTTAGATGAACAATTTTCTAAGAATTGATTTCTAAGGGTTTCGTTCAGTGGAGCGAGTTTATAGGCCACGTAACTAGCTGTGTTAGTACAACCCTATGAAATAATTAATCGCGTGACGGTGGTAAAATATTAAAATTTTAATAGTTAATTAATTGAGTCGCGTTTTTATTTATTCATGAAAGAATTTATAGCCGTTGGTATAAGACGATCACTATTTTTGGAAATTCACGTTCTATTTTTTTATTATAATTATTTATTTTTGTATTGTTTTGAGAAAACACATTTTAGACTATTACGTTGCGGTAAAATTTTAATCGATTTTGAATTTTTATTACCATAAAGTTATTAATTAAGAAAATTTAAGTTCTCTCGTTAAAATGTGCTTTTTTATAGCGCATTTTATGTTTTGTGTGTTCCCCCTTTAATCATAGAACTTGTTCGTAAATTTCCATGAAGGGTTTTAATTTATTTCTTGAAATTAATATTAAAACTATTGTTACTTTGTTCACGTGACAGCAAAAAAAAAATGAAACGGAATTATTTAAAACCAGTAGTCGAATTGCTTGATGAAATTGTCTACGAAATCTTTTGACGTCAGTATTACATCTTATTGTTAATACAAAAGTAAACAAATTTACAACAAAGTGAATTACTTAAACTTTAGGAAATAACATTTTTCAAAAAAATGTTTAATTTTACTTAATTTTCAAGTTTTATTTATGTTGGTCTATTGTTATGTAAGATAGTATTTATCAGCATTTATTCATTCTGAATTTACAGATAACACGAATGATAACCTTTTAAAATGTTATCAAATTTTTTGAACAGAATATGTTTTAAAAACCCATGAAGACGACATTAAGTGAATTTTTAAAATCCAAAAATGCGATCTACAGCTGATTTTCTCAATTTTCAGTAACGGAAAATGTTTATACAACACGTTTCTAATTTTTGCAAAAAATATTCAATTGGATAGACTTTGGTGACAATGCCAGGAATACAATTCATAAATAGGCTTCATGTTCTCGTATCGTTAATTTTGAAATTCATTGATATATGTATTAGTACTCTCAATGCGTTATTTGGGGTCATTAGTAGCATATCTGCATGTGCATTGTGTTTGTGAAATTATCTGAAATTAATTTCGCTTTTAATTTAATTAATATAGCCTAGTTTTGGATTAAAAGGTTTTTTTTTGATTTTTAAAAATAATTTAATTCTAAATGTTAAGTGAGCAGTCAACTACCATTAACAGGAAAATCTAATCTCTGAATTGATTTTTAGAAAATTCAATAACACCTAAGACATTGTTCTTCGAAGATTTTAAATTGAAACTTCTTAACTAATTTGAAACCTTGGAAATCAGATAATCAAATTTTGTATAAAAAAAAATCCATTCATGCTTTTATTAACTCTCTGCAGCTTTTTTGTGAATTAAACTTGAATTTAATTGTATCAAGTTCACTGAAAGTGCAACCGAGTTATTCCCGTACTGTTTACACATATTCAACTTCGAGCAAAGTTGCAAAGTTATGGTTGTCAATGTCGAAATTACTTTCATGACAGTTTTGGGAATAAAACGATGTCAATCGTCGAGTCAATTCAAGGGTGATGCATACTCTTTTGTGAATCAATATTTGGATTTTTTTTTTTAAATTAGAGTTTAGTGCGGTGTTATATACATAAAATTTAATTCTGAAACTGCGTTTGAAAGTTTACTTCAGACTTTGAGTCAACTTATGCACTTTGGTCGAGTCAAACAGCTGCAAACGTCAAAAGAATAAAACACGAACACGGCAAATATCTGCTACAATTTATAGATCTACGTGAATGAGTAAATAAATAATAGAATTATCATCGTATTATATATTTAGCCATGAAATACTAAAATACTGAACGTATCTTATTTTTATCTTGTTTTATAAAAATAGGTGTAGTACTTTCAACCGTAGTGAAGTAATAATAAAACAGCAAAATAAAAAATGGAAATTTTTGGAATATTTTAAAAGACGGTTTTAAATGAATTTTCAATCGAGATTTGATTGTATAATGCGTAAATTATTTTTAAAACTAAATGATTGAATATCCCGTTTTCCCCACGCACCCAGGCAACGCTGAACAAAAATGACGTCAGTTGAAAATGGTTTAAAAGCTCGGATTGGTTAGGACTCAACATATTTGGCGAGCTTTAACAACATTTTCTTGATGGCTTTGATGTTGGAGGATTTCAATAATTATTGGAAAATAACGTAATCAATGCTTAAGAATTTTAAAAAGCTTTTCATGTATAAAGACATCCTGATAGAAATCCTGCCACGAACATTTTCATTTTCACGTCTTTTATTTGAATCGTGCGTGTGGTGTCATGTATTTCAGTTTTTTTGAGGCATTTTCAAAGACAGCCTTCACTTTTATGTCTTTGTAGACGAAATATTAAAAAAAATATAATTTGTCCAATTGTCACTTTTCCTTTTCGGTGGAACGACCTGATTAGTTGGAAAGGTAGGTTCATACAAGGATCATTGTTGTCTTATTTGCTCAAATACTAGACTTGATCGATCCGAAAGGTGCGTCATAACAACTTTGTTTCTTTTATTCTCCAATTGTGAAAATAAAATCCTTGGGGTGTGAATAGTTTATCCAAATTTCAAGCGATTATTGTGTTCCGCTTCGTCGGCATGTAATCAATGTAAAGCCACTTTTTCCCCATACTTTTTTATCATCCCCATTTTTAGTGCACCAAATGTCATTGGTCAAATTCCATAAATAGGCACTAACTTCCATTTTTAAAATTTGCTGTTTCAGCATCACTCGCGGCAATACACCACCCCTTTAGTCTTTTTTTACCCGGATTCTAGCTAATCGAACATTTAACTTTAAGCATCGAAACTAATTTAGAATTATTCTGAATGATCGGATTTAATTTAATTTCGGTTTAAAGGTCAGGTGGTGGTTTTTTGCTTCTAGGTTTAGTAGGTCGCAATATTTCACTATAATGGTTTTGGTCTTGAAAAAATGCCAAATATTGTTAACCTGATTTTTGATCTTTAGTTTCGCGAAATTAAAACATCTTCGCTAATGGTCAATAATTGAAAGTTATCGGTTCACATCTCTGAGTGTGTGAATGGGTTTCCGGGGGTGGAGAACACGTGCGCCCCCACGTGTCCTTCGCGAGGGGGTGGAGGACGCCGCCCTCTATGTGCGTCACTCCGCTACCTATTGATTGCAGTTGCGTACCGACGATGGCTCTGGTCATGGCCGAGATTGTCGTTGGCATGACGATCATGGCGTTACCATGTCTTTCTTCCTTTTCACTTCCACTTTATTAATAAATAAACAAGATTATTCCCCAGAAAAAAATTATTGACATACGGCTTCGGCTTTTTTTTCGATTTGGTTTCATTTCCATTCATGAACCAACTACCAAAGAATTTTTTTCACAAAGATAACTTCTTAATTGGTTTCTTTCTTTCGGATGGTTAGGATTATAACACGATTTGTGGGGGGTGCTTTCGCATTTACGTTTTTATAGACATTTTCTGCTCACTGAATCTAAGTATGTTGGTCGATCCGTTATGGATTACTGACCAGGAAATAAGAGAAGGTACTGGACTATTAAATACTCAACCCACGCAATGTATTGCTAACTTTAGGTCAGTTTCTAATTATAAATTTTTTTCATATTAACTACGTTGAAAAAAAATCACTTTTTCTAAAGAAATTTTTACCATGGGAATAGGAATTATTTATTAAGGATAATGAATTTTATTAAAGTTTTATTTTGATGATTGATTTTTTATTTAAATGGAAAAGTTTAAAAAAATATTTGCATATAGTGTAATGATGGAACTGTTTTATGATCTTACCATATAATTCCCCTTCTTATTTTTCCTTCATTAGCTTGTGTTATTTATAGCTTGTCCATATTGCTTTTGGCACGATTTAAGTTTCTGGACCGTACTGGGTGAAGCTTTAGTTTTGTGTTTATATAAGATATACATTGAGCCAAGAAAATACTGTGGAGTACAGGTCATCGCGCACTCAAATTAACGCTTTATAGGTAATCCTCTAATAGAGCTGAAAACTGTTACAGATGAACTTGTATGGAGTTATCTGCCTATAACTAAGTGTATTTGTTGAAGTTTGTTTTGAAATAATCCTTCTGAGTTATCCTTGAGGAATTTTGACATATTGCTTGTTTGTAATGAATGGTTTTATGGAATAGGTAAACATCTAAAGGGAGTTCTAATAGCAAAAAGTTACCGAGTTTAAATTGCTAAGTAAACTCATAATCAGAACCTGATTACAATTTTCAGTGTATTACGGCGAGCTTATCGTAAAATATTTGCATAAAGGAAATAAAATTACGTTTTAAAAAGAATGTGTGAAATGCATGTTGAAATTTCAAGTACACACTTTTTTAAATTTGGAAAAATCAATAAAAATTATAAAAAGAGAATATCTAAAAATACGACAAAATTTTTGTATTAAACCAGGGTCAAAACACGTGTATATTTTTACATTTTTCATATAATCGAGAATTCTTTTTCTCGTCACATTAGTATATTGTTCTGTTTTTGATGTAAAATTCTCGTGGTAATTAACTGTCAGATTCAAAATAGTCAAATTAATCAATTGTTTTTAACCTTCTACCAACAAGTTTTTCAAGTGCAACGAAACAAAATAAGTACTCCACACCTTCCGTGACTGAAGTGTGCATTTTATTTTGCTTGTTATCACATTAAAGTGGGGGTTTTTCTTGCGGCCTGCTACAAATAGCAACAATTAACTACTGCAAGCAACAATTTTTCTTCGGCTCGATTTATTTTTAGCCGAACGTTTTAAATATTTTCTATTATTTTCTCCCTTGGAGTAACATGTGTGTTGCATGTTTAAACCAAACCTGCTATTACCTTGATTGCCATAAACAATTTTAGTATAAATATTTACTTTTTCATTAAGACCATTGGTGCTAAATTATAATTATGCAAAAAAGAATTTCGTGGATTACATCGAGACGGTATTTACACGATCTTGCAAACAACTTGACGTAATTCTATCTGATGAATTATCACGGCTTTTTGTATAAATCTACTTAAATTGGATAAATCATTTTATTGCATTACGGCACTCCGAAAACCTTTTAACCAATTTCAACCCGGTATATTCCATTTATTAATCTACCAAAATTATTATAAATCAATCCAATTACTTATTCACCAGCTTACATATTTTTTTATTTAATTTTCCTGTTTTAGACGAGAAATGAAATTTCAATTTAAAATTTCAAAATTTTCAGCTAAATAAGTTCTTAAATTTTAACAGGAAATAAGGTTTATGTACTTCAAAGCAAAGCAACATTACTCTTTTAATACTTTACGTGGGTGTTCAACATTTAAAAGCATTTCAGGTGAATGAACAAAACGATAAACGACGTTTGTCAAGAGGATCATAACCTGATTCATACTGAAATTTCAAGATTTCTTCAGCTGTATTATAGAGCAACTGAACCAGTAAATACTCCTTTATACGTTTATCTGGAAATAAAAAATTTCGATGACAAGACTATATCGAACACCTGTAATTAAAATGTTACTAAAGCTCCTCAAGAAACATATCTTTCATCAGCAAATTGTGATAAGCACAATTACTACGAAATATGTAGCATTAAGATAATATCAATTTATTATCTCATTGCATGATGACCCGTGATATTTCTGACATGATTTTTTTGAGTCATAAATGAACAACATTTACATCTTTATTGACGTTTTAAACAACTGTAGGAAGACAATTGCTTAGCATTTATGTTTTCTAATAACAATAAAAAAAATTAGCAGTTAAGAAAAATCTCAACAACAAAATAATAAGCAAATTAATGAGACAGTGGCCCTGAGAGAGATAATAATAGTTTATGGGGGTAATATTGATTAGTGAATATTTGTTTTACTGATTGTCTTTGTTGCATGTTTGTAAGATTTTTTTATTTATTTGTGGTTTGTTTTAGTAAGGAAGTGTAATTTGAATTTTTGATTTTTTTCAGATAAACCGCACATATCATACAAGTTGATGATGATATAAAATCGTAAGTACAAGTTTTATCTGTAATATTGAATACTACATAAAACAATGTTTTATTTTCCATTCCGTTATAATGTCACTAGTTTTATCGATCTTATCTGGGTACGAACAATAGTAATCTTGTTAATTTTTAAAGATAGAGGCAATGTTCCTGGAATTATCGTATATCCACCTGAAGCAAACGTCATAATTCATTATTTAAATTTTCATATCGGTTTACGTCAGAGAGAAATTTAAATATTGAAATAGTTGTGTTTAGAATTTTGTTAGTTTTAAGGCAGTTGCAAATAAAAATTGTTTTTATTTGATCTAAGCAAAAACTAAATGAAATTTTCTTGTTTTTCATTGTCACGGTTTGAAATATTATCGACATCTGCTGTACGTCATTGTATCCAAAAAGTTGCAACGTTAAACGAAGCAGACTGTTAATAAAATATTACCTTCATCAGACACACTCGAAAAATCTATTTTTCACTACATCCGTGTTATTTTTTTTCTATCGTCCACTTATTTATTTATTTCCCAACATAAAAACTAGAAAACATTTTCCAACTAAATTGGCTTTTTTTTTTTCAGGAAAATCTAGATTTCTAGTCGATTTACGCATTATTTTGTTGGTAATTAGTTGGTAATCAGCAAATGATTGAAACGCTCTCGTTACTAAAATTTAAAGGCACCTGTCTTTTAAAAATGGCAGCTAGCCAAGAATTACTTGTAGAGATGCCAACAAGTGGGTAGGAAAAACTTAAAACTAAATTTTTAACGGTTACTGGCCTACAACGACTTTTATATTAAATGAATCGCAAAAGTTTGAAATAAATTTCCTGAAAAAATCGATCTCGATCATTTTGTTCCTGAGTTCATTTGAAGTTTGATATTTAGATGTTAATGCTGAAAAAATAAATCCACCCAGGCATTTCCTTTAAATTTTCATGTACATAGTTTCAAAACAAACCGCTGAATTGTGTAATTTCTAACTAAACTAGGTCATCACGCTGAACGTAACATGCTGTAAGATCTAAGACTAGGGCGCGATGGAAAGGGTTGCCTCCAAAAATAAACACTTTTTATTATACATATTTTATTAATTTCTCATTAAAAAATATTAGCTAAATTTAAAATCGGTACGTTTCATATTTTGATCTAAATTTATTTCAAGATAGGGACAACTGAAATTTATCGGCACCTGAAAATTTAAAAAAATCGAATTTGCAGGAATCGCAACTATTTTTGTATCTTCTACTTTTATGGGATCTTCTGTATATTTACGATAGAGATAAGAGTTCTAAATATAAATAAAATAAATAAACAAATGGAGTAAATACTCACAAAATTCAGATTTTTTTTAAAGTAAGATACACGTACTCATTGTATTGAAACGTTTATAATTTGATTGCTTGTTTGTTTCGCTTAATTAATATAATTGTTTTTGACGGCGTTATTATTAAATACGTAATATTGGAAATGCAGTAAAGGTGATGTCACTTTTGGCCAAAATCAGTTCTAAAAATAAAAGGTATTTTCTTGTGGTAAAATATTAATTGAAGAAATTAAAATGTCAGTCGTGGTTTTATCAACGCCCAGTATGCTGTCATAAATTTGCAGCGAGAATGTTTATTATAATAAAATTTTCTAGAAGTATGATTATGAAAATTTTCACTCTTGATTTATTATATTTGGGACAACAAATGATAAGTGGCATTATTATCAAAAAGTGTTTTTGTAAAAAACCATGACCCTAAAATGTGATTTAAAGTTCAGTCGAGAACGTCGTGTTAAGTTTTTTATTGAGTTGGCACGAAAATTTTGAAATTGTGACTAGACTGTTCCAAAAATAATATCCGAGTCCTATTTGATAAAAATTGTGGATTATTTTATAAAATTGGTAAATAATCTTACGTTGAATCACATTTTAATAGCGAGCTGCGTTGGGAATAAAATCAGGGGATTTGAGTGTGATTATGAACTTAAAAAAGGCGAAGGTTTATCTTGAAAATATTGATGTTTGGACAACGATTGAGTAGTAGCGAGATAAGTGGTATTTTTGTTTGTTATTCGGTGTTGTAAAACTTGTTCACTAGGAAATTCGATGCCAGATTTTTAATTATCAAATTTGATAATTTGTGTCTTTGGGAATAAATGTCGATAGTGTTGCATAATGCGTGGGTAGAAGAGACGAATTACAGAGGCGCGTTCAAGGTGTTTTTTAATGCTTCTCTAATTTGTGTGGTATGAGGTCGAACTTTTAACAACAACCGGCCTCTTGCCAAACGATTTCCGTACAGTTTTGAAAAATTTCCAAAAATTTTTAAAAAATATTACTGCGATAATTTTTATCAATAATAAGCAATTAGTGGGATTAAACCAGAGTTAAAAATAAATTTCACGAGCTATATTAGGGTTTAACCAAACTGTAAATAGCTTCAAGTAATAAGAAGAATAAAAAACTTTGACATCACTTCACCATTGACCTTAAATGTTTATTGTCTTTGATAAATCGCATCACTTTGTTTTCATAGTGCAAAAGACTTATTTATTAAAGTGAATTATGGCTCTATTATTCTATCACAAGTATACTTTGTTGCTTTGTATTTATCTGTTTCTGAAAACTACAATTTATGCATGCGAAGCCGAAGTAAAAAAACCCGAATTTGAAAGGTTGCATGCCGGAAACACGAATCCTTCCAGTTCAAAATTAAGGAAACTTTTTTTCGTAATTAATACATTTATCTATTGATTTGTTTTAAGGTTACGTAAATTAATATTCATTTCGGTAACTATAACTAGTTCGTAATGTAGACGTAATTGCTTGATCAACATCTCCTTTGATCCTTAAATGTACTCGGGGTTGCATAGACTCGTCTAAATTGCCATTAGTGTAAGCACTTTTCTTATTCTCTCGAATTGTGTTGAAATCAAAAATCAACACCAAACCATTAAAAAAATTCGCGGTCGAAACTTATCTTTGATATGTGTCATCTGCAGTAGAAAACGATAATTTGAGAGGTTATCACTTTGCTTGTAGTCGTTGGATAAAAGTGCCAAGGATAGATAGCTACTATTACACAAACAAAATTTCATCGAAATTCATTTTATTGTTCAAAATTTACCTAAAATGTCACCAAACATAAATTTTAAACAAAATGTGTTGGAATTAAAATGATCAAATATAACATTAAAACAACATTTTTAATTAGTATGATGAAATCAAATTTCGTAAAAGCACTATTATTGTCTATTGTTTGATTTTTGACCGATTTCCTAACAATTTTTAAAAAATACCAAAACACTGATATAAGATTATAGTCATTGAAATAGAAACTACAAAGTACTGTTAAAATGAAAATAGGTAATAAATTTGTAAGGTATTTGATGATGTCATTTGTGTGCAAAAAATTACATTACAATATATCAAAGTAAATCCTGAGATAGTCATTCGATTTAATTGACCTAAAGCATCCACTTATTTTTTTTTTTTTTTTTACTAATATTGTGTTCCCCCAAGTAACGGATTTGATGACTCATTTTTGAACGGTTTAGTTTGTTGTATTGGGTCAGTAGCACACGTTTTTGTGAATTTTTTGGTGACAGGGATTTAACGCAGTTAATTAGCAAATTCGAAAATGTTTGGTAATAATACAAGAAAGGTTGTTTTGCTCCAATCGGGAAAACGTGGTATTTACAGAAACTTTCAGGTTTTAATAAAGTTTTGGTTTATTTGCGCGAGGGAACGGAAAGTACATATTGTATTTGTGTGGGGAAAAATGTAATTGTGGTTTGTTTGAAAATAGGTACATTTTTAGAGGGTTGTTAGGAAAGTTTTTGACGGAGAGGAGCTAATGGTATCCAGTAATGACTTTGGCACAAACTATGATGTTATTTTCGGAAACAACTTTTACTTTTTAAGTTTGTTTCTTTTTGTAAAATTTGGTATAATGTTTTGCTATTTTTGTTTGTTGATTTGGTCGTTTGGTGAAATGTCAGGAGAGTTCAAAGTTGTAATGAAAGTTTCCTTTAGCTTTTGTCATTCGTTGGCTCGGTGCTACTTGAATAATGTAATGAGCCGGTGGAACTTGAATTTGTTTTCGACTTGTTTTCGTAATAAACAAGGAGAAATCTTTCCTGATATCGGATTTAGGTGCATGCAGCATGTCGGATTTAGTGCTGAGAGAAGTGGTCATGTATTTTTAAAGGGCGAAGTTCGCAGTAATTTTATTGAAAAATCGGAAGAGTTGGACTTGACGCAACGAGCGAAGTGTCTCGGATTCTGAGCAGAAAGTTTGGGTTGAATATAAGCTACCTATAGCGAATCTATGTATAGATAGATATTTCTGTTTGTTTATGTCTATAATTAACATTAAAAATTGTTCAGGCAATGCTGTGTGCAACTTAGGCAGGTCAAAAATACTCAAAAAGCTGTGCTATAGCAGTACTGAAATAAAACTTGTATTTTGAGCGTTGCTTTTATTCTGGATGAGAAGCTCCCGGACTTATGGTTAGTGGGCATCCGTTCCTTGGTGCGGCCCGTCGGACAACTGCTTCGACGGGCCGTGCCTCCCCAAAGGGCCGTGAGGTTACCGAAAAAAAAATGCCGCCGTCGCGTTGGCCGAAAATCCGTGTTGTGTGAAGTGCTGTGTGAATTTCAGAAACATATGACGCTCGCTTCCCCTTACAGCCGATCCCCTGGAGACACAAGGATTTAAAGCAGCTACCAAGATCTGTACTTACCCGTCAATCCCACACCCACGGTAATATAGGACTTTCTCCAGCTTCAGCTGTCGAATACGACGAAACGCATCACTTGCAGCTTACGCGACCCAATCGCATTCAAATTTACCGGCAACAATCGTAAATAAAACTTTAATGCAAAATTCAAAATTGAACTTTGATAACCCACGATTCCACAGGAAACTCGAAATGTTTATTGCTTCGCATACAAAACGCGGATTTATCACGTACAAGAGATGATACCACGAACTTGCTCGCGTAAATAACCAATCATTTTATTTCTATGATTTTATACAACGATAACAAATGTCGAGATGGTCAATCACCAACTGGCCCCGGATTACTCCTAATTACTAATTTCTTATCGACAAACTTGTTTCTCATCATTTCGTACATTATTATTATTTATTATTGTATATATTTTAATAATGATATGTTATACACATCATTTTTTTATACCAATTCAGATAAATTTGCGGTCATCTACGGACAATCGTGAATTTCACATGGAAAAATACGAAATGTTATTTAAACATTTTTTAATGAAAATATATATTATTTTAGTACACACAAATTCAAATGTTTGATAAAAGGACAAATTTGTTTTAATTTTATTGTATGCTCTATGTCCTTCATCTACACACAGAAGTATGTACTTTGTTCTTAATTTAAACCAGCTACTTGGCACAACCAACTTAATAAATATACAGGGTGGAACATTACTAAACACAAAAATTAATGATACTTAATTTAACTCAAGGACTATACGAACCCAATAAAAATTTAACTGAACATTGTAAATAGTCCAAAAAATTTCTGTACGGACATAATACTAATTACACCTTTCATATTATTACCTGACTGTATATAAAAATATCTATGCAATTAAAAAAAAACTAATTACATTTTTGACATTTTTTTAAAAAAATACTAATTATCAATTTGTTATTAAAATAATTATGATGTTATTATTAATAAACTAAATAACAAAATTCAAGTTTTAATTAAAATTATCTCTGTTCAACGTAATAGGGAATTCACTTAATACACTATCAACAATGTCAAATTAGATGGCTTTTTCACAATTATTTTTTAATCATTATCTTGTATAAAAGGATAGAAACAGAAAAAAGCAGGTCGCCTGCTTTCATCTTTCGGCGTCAAAATACGCGCGGTTTAATGAGCGAATAAATATTATTTTTTGTTATAGTCACAACCAGGTAAATAAGCAGGTTAAAAATTGTTATTTATTATATACGAATATTTTCGACGCTAAAGCGGAAAGTAGGCAACCTGTTTTTTTTTTCTGTTTCGTTCCTAAGAAAAACCTTTTATAAATTTAATTGTGTTTTTTTAATAATACCCAAGAAAGAAGATGATAAAACAGGTAAATATTGAGATGTGTTCAATTTCTAAACCGTTTTATAAAATAGAGACATGAAATATGTCTTGTTGCCTGCTTTCCTCTTTCGGTGTCAAAATACACGCATAATAATGAACGAATAAATATTATTTTTGTGATAGTAACAACGTAAATAAGCAGGTTAAAAATGGCTCAGGTCCATTTCTTAATATAGGAATATTTTCGCCGCCAAAACGGAAAACAGGCAACCGCTTTCTTTCTGTTCGGCCCTAAGAAAAACTTTCGTTTAATTTTGTTTCTTTTAATAATAATTAAGTAAGAACATGTTAATATAGGTAAATTTCAAGATGGTTTTATTCATTCTTGTGTTCAATTTCTAAACAGTTTATATAAAATAGAGACATGAAATGTGTCCCGTTGCCTGCTTTTCTCTTTTGGTGTCAAAATATACGCATATTAATGAGCGAATAATTATTATTATTTGTGATAGTAACAACTATGTAAATAAGCAGATTAAAAATGGCTCTAAAAATTTTTTGATGTCAAAAGACACGCATATTAATCAGCGAATAAATATTATTTTCTGTGATAGTAACAACTAACTCAATAAGCTGGTTAAAAATGGCTCTTGTCTATTTGATAATATTTTCGACGCTAAAGCGGAAAGCAGGTTTCGGTTCTAAGAAAAAGGCTTAATTGAATTTTGTTTCTTTTATTAATAATTAAGGAAGTAAACGTTAAGATAGGTAAATTTCAAGATGGTTTTATTCATGTTCTGTATTCGATTTCCAAAGCGTTCATATAAAATAGAGACATGAAATGTGTCAATTAACGGAAATTATTGCGGATGCACATATGCGGCTGGCTTACGTTGTAAGAGGGTTTCAGACTTAACAACCCTCATCGTCTGATGATCCAGACTCTTCCTTTACCCGTACACAAAAGCAATTAATTAAAATATAAAGAAAACACGTTAAATGTATGCCGGTTTTGTTGAGATAAAAATGCGTAAATTTATTTTATTTTCACAGCAAATAGCCGAGAGGATGTTTAATTTGTTGTAGTTAAGACTAGCGCTTTTGTAATGAGTGAAATAATAACAACAGTAGACTGTAAACGAAATTTGTGTAAATGACACTCAGTTTCTGGTATATCCAAAAACATGAAAATTTGCCAAAGGTTATTTTATTTTTGTAAATTTCAATGACTTGGATTTTAGCAATAATAAATCGAGGACGGCTCGTGTCCCTTCTTTACAAATTGATGCTTTGTGATAATTTGTTTTAATGTGACGCTTTAATGTAATTTTTTAAGGTTACAACCATTTCTGTTACATAATATATTTTGAAGCGACAATTAGGTTATTATAATTAAGTGTTATGTGTCATACAACACGTTTCTGGGAGTTTTTGTCCTCCCAAATAACGCAATCACATAGCTGATACCGTTTCGAAACAAGCAATATTCGCCGAAGTAACAACTTGAAAGAATTCAATTATCTTTAATAACAATAATTATTGTCATCTCTGATTTTAATAAAACAATTTCTCTAAGACAAATATTTTCTGGGTTTTATTCAATTTTCTCTACCTCTGATTACTAACTGCAGGAATTCTGATGAAAAACGATGTGAGTTTCAGACAATATACAAGAAATATTTTCTTGAAACAGTGGAAAAGCCTTTAAGTAGATGTGGCATTGCTTTTCAACTTTTATTACTTTTTTTGAACTTACTAGAATTGACATTATTGTAGAAAAGACAAAAAGTCTTTTGTGGTTTTATGTATTGAGTCGTATTGTTGAGGTATTTTACCTAATAAATGATTTAAATTTTTTAGTACTTCATTGACTTGTTGAAAATAGTTTACCCACGTCAACCCATTGATGTAAAACTGTCAATTCAAATATTAATGGGAAAAGGGATAATGTGAAAATTCAGAGTTCTGTAATGAAGTTAACAAAAATTCAATTTTTTAATCTCGTCAACTACACTTTTGTACTTAATTAATTTGCTTCTAGTGGCAGCACTGTCCGGAATTTCATTTGTCCGGGAGTGTTTTATTGTAACCTATTCGTTGTCTACACGCGACGTTTTTTGACGTCATCCCTTTTTACTTGTTAATTGCGATTAGTTTTACTGATTCCTTGTTCCTTTCATTCTTAACACAAAAGGAAAACACTTTTTTTTCAATACTTTTGTTTGCACCAAGGTTGTTATTTCATGCATGTTCTACTTTTGATTTGAAATAATGCGTAGAATTTTCTCGGTACGGTTCTTTTCGACGTTAAAATAATTGTCGATGTAGTGGTGTCACCAATAAATTGGTCTTTGTATCTCTTGAAATAGAACAGGGGCATTCACCCGACCGCCGGTGCTCCTTTGGCACTCGAATTTTCAACGTTTCATTACGGAAAATCGCTTTTATGGATTTGTGAAATTATTTTTCAACATTTATTAAACGTCTTTATGACTCGATGCAGAAAAAACAACAAACATTTGCCGCGATGATAAATTGAAAACAGACATTTCCCCATATCAAAGAATAATAACGGGATTAATGAGGACAGCCGTTTAACACCCGCTTGTTTGGACACTCTTTTAGCCTTTATTCCTGCTTTTCTCTCACTCTGAAAAATTATTATTCAAAGGAGAGCTTTCACACAACACAAAAAAATTGAAATGTTTAGCTTATTTATTTTTCTGTTTACATTACTTACTATCCAAAAGAAGTAGTTTTAGTGGATTTTTTTAATTGTGAAAAAAACAAAAATTCTATAAATTTTATTCCTTTTTTTTCACGCTTTCCTAAACCAAAATACAGTAGACACCCGGTCATCTAATTCAGCAATTTCGGATAATCGAAAGTTCGGATAATGCGGAGCTTTATTGTTTTATTGACAATGACTATTTTACGTAAATAAACAACACTAATATCAGAAGCTTTTAATTATTAAGAGTCGTATTTCTTTTTCTTGCAAAATTGGTCTTGAATGAAGCATGTACTTATTACACTGTTGAGTGATCTACAGTTACAACGTTTTATCTGTATTGTTGTAACTTTATTGTTGTATTTTATCAGAAAATAAGAATTTGACTTACGTAATAAATCATTATTGGTATTTGATCCACTTTTATGAGAAATCAATTTTAGAGTAAAGACGAAATTTAAAAAAGGGTCTTTTTCTGTTAAGTACATCTCTCTTACTACATGTTTCGGTCACTTTAATCTCCCATGGCCATTCTAAGGAAATTTTTGTTATAATTTATCTCACTTATCATTCATTCTTTATTCTCAAAATGGATTTAAATTACATTCTCAGTTTCCGATAGAAGTTGTTGATAAAAGAAATATACCAGATTTTTGGTTGAACATTGGGATTTTTCCGCTATTATGCTAATGAAGTTTTGGATAATGTGGCGACAACTTGCAATTTTTTTCGGATAATACGGCGAAATAAACAGTTATGTTTTGGATAATTCAGCGTTTCGGATAAATGGGCGTCTACTGTAACAAGGAAATTTACGTGTGAAATCAGAAATAAAAGATAATTATGTTTTCCGACAAACATGTTTTCATGTTCTAAAAGTGAATAATAATGTTAATGTTTTCAAAAAACAAAATTTCAGGAATACTGTCTATGCATATTGATGATGTGTCAACTATTGTGGATTTTTTATTTTATTGTAATTATAACTTTTATATTTATATTGTTTTTAATTACAATTGAAAACAGACATTTCTCTGTATTAAAGAATAATAACAGGATTAGTGAGGACAGCCGTTTAACACCCGCTTGTTTGGACACTCTTTAGCCGTTATTCGTGCTTTTCTCTCACCCTGAAAAATTATTATTCAAAGGAGAGCTTTGACACAAAACAAAAAATAAGATGTTTAGCTTATTTATTTTACGGTCTACATCATTTACTATTATCTTAAAGAAGGCCAAGACTTAACTTATTTAGTGTTTTTTTTTATTGAAAAGAAAACAAAATCAAAATTTGAGTAAATTTTATTCTTTTGTTTTTCAGACATATCTAAATTAAAGTACAGTAGACGCCCGGTTATCCAATTTAACTATTTTGGATAACTGAAAGTTTTGATAATGCGGAGCTTAATTATTTTATTTACAAGGACATAATACAGAGTGCCTATAAAATCATTTACAAGCAATACACAATCATGAAGAACGCTACATTTTGGAATCTAAAAAAATATTAAGAAATTCTTTTTTAAAGAGCTGAGGAAACAGCCTCGAAGCATGTTTTTCGAAGATAGATATTCTTGATTAGAACGGTTTACAAGTTTATATAAGTTTTTTAAGTTTAGCTATGAGTTCTTGATACATGTCTAAACTGACTTGTTTCCAAATAAGCTAATTTTGCAGTTAACATTTTTTAAAATATTTTTGGTCAAGTGAATTAGAATTTTTTCAACATTTTCCGCTGTTTGTTACCGTCTTTTATGGTTGTACATTTCTTGTATATGATAATTTACGTAAACAAGCAATTCAAATATTAAAAGCTTTTAATTATTTAGAGATCTATTGCTTTTTTCCGCAAAATTGGCCCTGAAGGTAGGCCATTACGCTGTTGAGTAAACTACATACATAATGTTCCATGAATTTTGTTATAATTACAAGGTTTTATGTTTTTTGTTGAGTATTCGGTTTTGGTAATTTGTTTATTTTTTCACATTTTTTTTGCGTTTCTGCTTGTGTAATTTCGGATAATACGGCAAAATTAACGGTTTTGTTTTGGATAATCCAGCGTTTCGGTTAACTGGGCGTCTACTGTAATAAGGAAAATTACGTGTGAAATCAGAAATAAAAGATAATTCGTTTTCCGATAAACCAGTCATTTTCGTGTTGTAAGAGAATGATAATGTTTTCAAAAAACGAAATTTTAGAAATATTATCTATGCACTTTAATGATGTGTCAACTATTGTAGAATTTTCTACTTTGTTGTACCTAATTAAAACTTTTATGTTTATATTGTAATTAAAACTTTTCATTGTTCCTGTTTATTTGTTACTGAATTTATTGTTATTAAAGTTGGCAACTCTGTTGCTTGGTTTTTTGTAATGCCAAGATCTAAGATGAATTCTCCGTTAAAAAATTATGCAGGAATTTGTGTTCTAAATATTTTTGTGAATTTTGGTAAAAACAAAACATAAACAAAATGTATTACAAGTTTTTTACGTAGGTGTAGCAAGAAAAACAAAAAATTAGAGAGGCAACTAATCAAATGATGTCATTTAAAAATCCTGCTTAAATAAGTTTATCGTAATTGTAAAAATTATATTTTTCAGCTTATTTCTAAATAAATTTTTGCATCGGTGCGCAAATTTATGGAATATTTTACACCTTGGAAGCTTTTGAAATTCCAATTGTATGTGAGCGAGTTTTATATTTCGTTTTCCTCCTGCAAATATAAATGTAAACTTTTTACTTGTTAAAATTTAATTAATAAGTTTAGTAATAAGAAGTTTTCTGAAACACGAAAATGGAAATATTCCTGCTGGGTGTTTTGTCGTTTCTTTTGGTCAAAGTAAAGGATGAGTAAGAGTGACTAAATCTTTTTTGGGCGAGTTCCAGCTGTGTTTTTCCGTAGTAAAATCGCGCGAGAAAAAATTGTACAGCATGAGGCTCCTGAGTAAAAAGCTAGCAGGAGTTGGTATAGCACGTGCTGGTGCGGTCGTGGGGTAGATTGGCAACGTTGTCCGAGGAGGCTCCGCGGGGCCCCGGGCGGCGAGAGGGGCTGCAGTAACCCGACGCACTTGGCAGTTTCATCGCGCCTTAAAAGGCATCGGCACTTGAGAAGGGGTCCATGCGCTCCTGCTGCTACTGCTGCTGCGTACGTTCGGTATCGCTGCACCGGCATGGAGGACCGTGTGCTGGCTCTTATCTGTATCTCAGCCGGGAGCAGCACATGGCTTTTCCGCCGGATTACTGCAGAGGTGAGTAACCGCCGCTCGGCCAGAGGTGACTATCGGTAGCCCACCATGGTATGAATGGAGCGGATCCGAACGGCATACCATGAGTCAACCGCGACGGCCGTCGAGACGTCCGCTCACCCCGGGCCTCACATTTCCCGCACTGCACACGTGCCCAAAGCTATCTTTAGCTCATGGCCCCTTACACGTCGTTTTTTTGCTTTGATTTGCTAGTTGGCGTCATGCAGAACTTCAAATTTCAAAACATCTTATTTGAGCTTTCGGCTCACTTATACCCTTTTTTCCTCCTATATAATTATATCATTTATCTCGAAAACAACTGAAACTGATACCGGCAACAGTTACTCCACAGATAATTCCCAATCGATGCATATGCATTTCCCCGAAATGTTAATTCCTGCAAACCCAAACATATCGAACCATGGCATTGTCTAGTCTAAATTTGAATTTAATCAATTGATTGATTGGATCACACATTGATTTTAATAATTTACACCAGCACTCTACAAATACATACCATCAAATCGTTAATCTTACTCAGTGATTCAGGATTTTTATTATCTAACTATAAGATAACTTGATAATATTGTTACGTTTTTAAAAAATTTAAACTTGAGGCATTGAAATACTCGACTAACATTTAACTAATTTATAGTTTCTTGATTTAAATTTTAAAACGGTGTGGGTTGTGTCATAAATATGACAAACAGAAAATTATAGTTTAGTGTATTTTTTGTTTATTCCAATGGAACCATCAGTAATTTCATTTCGTAAAGATTGAATCATTAAAAAAGAAATCATGTAGAAAAATCTGATGTCCACTCATTTTCTTTTAAGGCTAACGTTTGGATATCCATACTAGACTTTATCGGAAAAGTGGTTTTGTAAATCGGCTGAGATTTAGGTTTACTAAAACCCAATTAAATAAATGTATCTTAGCAAACACTCTATCCTGTTGTAAAGCATAGTTAAATGATGCGAAACAAACAAGAATTATTCGCAGGTCGATGGCATAAAATCCAACCGTTTTATTAGATAACACATTTGCCTTTTTTCTGGTACATTCCTAAGACTTTGGATCTTGGATTGACATTATTTTCATGTAAATGAAGTGCTTCATGGAAAAACGTTTTTATACCGATTTTTTCAGTTTTCATCTTCATAGTGTAAACAGAATTGCTTTTGGTTTTAGATTTAATTGTTTGGACAGTAATAAATAAAACAGGACTTTGAGCAAGATTTCTTTTTGCCCGATATGTCTATAAGGACTCTTCTTGCGTGAAACGATTCAAATATAGAATACATGTATATTTGAAAATATAATTGCTAAACTAATATCTGTTTTTTTCAAAAGCCACTGTGATACAAATAAAAGTCACTCTGTTATCGTTTTTATAACGACGCAATGCTTTTGATATTGGAAATTAAATTTTGAGGGTCATTTGCCCCACAATGGTTAAAAAACATTGATATTATATGTTTTATTTTGGACTGTTTTTCGAACTGAATTATCTTTTGTTTATAAAACTTTTTAGGAGTTAAAAAAATTATTTAATTTGGTTTTGATAAACGCAAACGCCAGATTTAATTTTATTTCTTAAATATTAACAATTTTTCAGATAGAATGTAATCTTTCTTGTTAAAATCGTTTCGAAGTTTTCTAGTTAAACAGTGATATGAAAAAATACGCTTAAATATTGTTATCATTTTTGATAATCTTTACTAGTTTAGAATTGAGACCAAAGTGGAAAAACTGGAAAAAATAAATAAACTCAGTAAAATCTATTTGCCAAATATTTCTAATAACTTATGCTTATAAAGTTTGTTCAAAACTCTTACTTTTTAAACTAAATGTTACAACAATTAAAAATAAATACAACAATAAATAATTAATAATCAAATTATTGATAGTAGTTTATTATCTCGAATGGCTCTACTTTCTTCTGATTTGTCCTATTCTTAATTGGACAAAGAGCAGAATCAATTTCCCAAAACTTTTAAAAATGTTTTGGCCTTTTTTGGCTTTATATAGAGTGGCCAGATATTAACGTTACAGAAGGACATTTAAGACAAAAAAGGGTGATTTTTCAATAAAAATAGATGACGAATTTAAAGATTATATAAGTTAAATATTATATTATGCACAATTGAGTCAAGTAAGTCAACACTACGTGCACTAAAGTTACTTTTTTGTCCGGAATTGTACTTTTTGACAATCAACAGTCACTTTTCAAATGAACTTTTGAAAATTTTGGTTTTTGCTTTCAGTTGTGAACAAAACAGTGTATGTTACACGTCGGTTTTTAAACTTTTCGTTGGACCTTAAGCAACTAATAGTGCAGATTATGCTCTTAATACATAACAAAATTACTTTAAACTAAAATTTTAAAACACTAAAAATGAAGGTTTTTCTCATAAGAAGATGGTTTGTTCACGAGCTGCGTAAACAGCGAGTGACACAATTTGTAGAGTAGTAAATACAATTTTTTTACGATATTGAAATGCAAATTTTATCTTCGGAATTCATAATTATATTTGCAATTAATCAAACTATCAATGCCATGTTACTGATGAAAATTTATTTGTTTTTTATCAGTTTTCTTAATAACACTGTTTTCCTTGTTAAAAAAGTTGTGCTTTCACATACGGTTTAAAATAGCGAAAACACATATTTTCAAATACATGAGTATAAAAAGGATTTTTTTACTTAATTAAGGTTTTTTCTTTATCAGAGAGAAACTAGGAAACATTTGATATTTGAAAAACTCGATTGTGATTGGATAATTTTCGAAATCATCAGTCATAAAAGAGTATTTAAAATTTTTGACGCTTACTGGTTTCTCTTTGGTAAAAAACTAGACCATAGTCAAAGAGGACGGTTGAGAAAAAGGACGGACATGTTCGACTTTATCTGAGCGTCTAGTCACCGGACTTTATACCATTATGGTGGAGCTATTGAGGAGCTCGCATTGGATATATCCATTTTCACAAATGATTCAAAAAATAAAAAAACTTATCTAATATCTATATAACTAATATCTTTTTTTAGAATATAGCTTGTTCTGGTAGCAAATATGATACCGATATAACCTATATCATAATGGGCTAATTTCAAGTTGAGATACTATTGGTAGTATCGCATTTTTAATACTTTTCCAGAGTAACAACCAATCACAACCCCGACTTTTATTAATTTTTCATGGAAACGAAGATACTACCGGTATGATCTCCACTTGAAATTAGTTCATAAAATTCCCAAAACAATTTTTATGTAAAAAGAGGATATATCCGTTTTTTCATGCAAGATTCTCAACTAGAGACTGGGCATCACACAATATAGATTTTAAAGTTATGTAAATGAGGTTGATACGACTTAATCTCTGTTTTTTGATGAGTATTTGGCCTACTAATTTCGCCTCTTACCAAGAGGCATCCTCAGAGCTAGTAGCATAATTTTCTTCTTCACATAGAAAGAATTTACATACTGCGAAAGTTAGCAAATTGCAAAGGGTTAAAAAGAGGAAAATGTAGTTTTTTTTAAATTATTCAGTCCTCTAAATGTACCATTGCGCATATAAGTAGCGATACATCCTGCACTAAAAGAAAGAGTTTTTTAAAATTTCAGCTAGAACTAATGTGTACACAGTAATGTCCTTATTTTAGACAGTAGGCAGGCACTAAATGCCGATTTTAGATGAAATCCAATATGTCTGAAATTACTCAAATTAATGTAAAAAACTTTTTTTAACTTGAAGCCACTAGTCTTTTAGGATTATTTCCTTTCTAAGAGAGGAGGGTGTATCGCTACTTATGTGCGCGACGTTACCTCAGGCTCGGATAATAGAGGAGTAGAAAAACAAACAAGCAGTGACAAATTGCAAACGTCGCATTTTTTAAAGCTTAGGGAAAACGATTCTGCTTTTGTAGAACATATCTAGAAAGTAAGAGTTTTCAAAAAGTTATCAACATCTAAAAAAAATCTCTGATCTATAGGACTACACGGTAGTAGATTTTTCGGATGCTTTATCAATTTAATTTTTTCATGAGTAGTAAGCAAAGGACTTCTTGAAAGTTGCTTTACATTGGACTTGAGATTTATGTGGCGTTTTGAATATTTTGTTCTTTTTATATTATTTTTTATTAGTCTACTAGCATATGTGATTTAGTTTTTTTTTTGTTCAATCGCTTACTATGATAAAAAGAATAGCACGATTTCTCCTATTTGTTATTGTAGTAGTTGAAAATCTTCGTGTACTTTGAAATGTGTAAGTAGATATAACTATAGGAGCTTATTATATTCTTTTCTCGAAGGTAAATAACATATTTACGTCTTGATACAATATATTTTTCTAAATTCTGGTACAATAAAATAATATCAATAGATTCTTGTAGACATTGATTTTATTGCTTTCCGGGAGTTTTCCGTGAAGAATAAATTGTAACTATACAATGGTGGTAAAAGTTGGAAATAATTTGAGACAGTTGACAAGCTCCTTTCCATTTTGGTGGTTTTAAAAGTGACAAAAGTTTTTATTTTGATCAACTCGGTTGGAATAAGATTTTCGGAGAGATGAGAGAAGCTTAATTTGAAATTTATGTATCGTAATGAAAAGAGGGAAATCGAATGAAAAATTGAATTTTTCGCTGATTATTTTATTTTAGAAAACATGTTGTAAAAGGGGAGGGTTAAGTAGTCGTTACCGTTCGTTTTGGATTTGAGTCTTTCTTTTTGAATTGTTAACGTTGTTATGTTCTAAAAATACCGTCAAATGACTAGGACAAAATCCCTAAGAGAAAAAAAACTCTGGCGTCTAACTGTTGTTTGAAGAAACAAAAATGGCAAAATTTAACATGTCCTTTGGGTAAAACCTGGAAAATGTGCGATTTGTAATTGGAGTTGGTTGTTTATCCTGGGCGTTCGCGTTGGCGAGAGCCGTGATCCGTCAAGATTGAACCGGGCGGCGGGAAAGCGGGAGAGGCCTGGAAAACACGTGCACCGGCTTGTGTTCAGTCGGCGGGGCCAACGGGGGTGAGCCGATTTTCTACCGGGAGGGGACTTGGCGCCCATCATCCCTATCTCTACCAATTCGAAGAGTCATTACGGCTTGATGGCTGCCAGGTACCAAGAGATATGCTATTATCACACACATGGGGACTTTAGCAAAAAATTCGCCGATCGCACGTGGGATAAATTCATCTAAATATTATTACTCCACCCTTTGATTTCGTTTACGACCAGCTGTAAATTTCTTGCACTAGGATAAACAAATAACGACTCTGCTTTGTCTTCCAACAATCTCTAGTCGCCTTCTAGTGACCTCTTTTTTCACGAATAACTTTACATATTGCATGTGATAAGAGTGACGAGAGCATCAGTTTAAGTGTAGGGGAACTAACTCTGATCCAGGGGCAAGCAAAACAGCTGGAAGCGCACCGTCTTAGCGGAAATCCGGCGGCGAGAACATTCTATTAGCTCAACTAAAGGGCGCTGGCCCAACTTAGATATAATTAAGATCTACAAGAATTTATCTACCTTTACCAGACACGTGTCTTCTGACAATTTTAATTGTAAATTTCTCGTTAAATGAAATCATTACTACCTAACGAATTGTATGTTACTGAAACGTGGATTTTGGTTTAAAAAAAATCAATCTTTTGAAGAACACATGTGCGCTCGCACATACTGTTTAACCACACGTCTGGTGTTCAAACCTTTTATAGTCAATAATTTCCTGTTACAGATGATAATCAAGAAAAAAAATTTAAGCGAGTAATGTTGGCAATATGGCATTTTAGCGGTACCGAGGTTATTAAAAAAATCTTGATGCCAAGCAAACTCAACCATATTTTTGGAACTGGTCCAAGGATTTTTAATAGTGTTTGGCGCACTAGAAATGAAAACTAAATGTTTCTGCTTCTTTGTTGTGTAATAAGTTTATTGTTTTCATTGGTATTTAGCAAAAAATCAACAAAGTAAATTACTACAGGTGTAATATATTTATTTTTGGAAACTTTATCAGGAATTAGAATATTTGGTTAGCAGGAACTAATAACATATTTGTGTAAGTGTTTAAGCTACGGACATATGGAAAACGTTGTAAAGAAGGTTCCAATTTAATTAACCGTGTGGTTTGCATTTGAAAAATCTAATCGAGGTTTAGCAGCTTTGCCAAATATCCGTAATTTATTTGTTTGCGGAAGAGATTGTAACACGAACCTATCAATGGCTTTAGATTGCTGATAGTAAAATCAATGACCGCTCCAGACTTAGTAGATCTTCGAGTAGTAGAAGTTCGGAAAGGGTAGATAGAATATTGGATATCGATAGAATAAGTGAAAGGGTTTGACCGCGTTGGGAGCCGTGTCCGCGGGTTGGCGACATTCGATCCGTGCCTCTAGGTGCAGGGTTGTCGTGTTTTGGTCTAAAATTAGTCTTTGGTGTTAACGTGCGACATTGAATCTGTGAAGTCGGGATGGGAAGGATAAAGAGTTCGGAAGGCGTTGAAGACCACATCGACGCATAAGATGCTGTCGGTTTTTACCCCACGCGTCTTGGCTACCCGCGCCAGCTGACTTGAACGGCGTAGATACCGACGGCGGCGGCGATTGGCCGCGTGCCCGTGACGTCACGTCGGCATATCGACCAATGCTGGGCCGTCTCCGGTGGCGGGTATCAGCGTATCATCTCAGCTTGGCACGGGCCCGGTGCCGGGACTCGGTCTCGGTAGTTTTCTCGCGTGGTGCGCGTCGTCCTCTCCCTGCGAACTGTTACAGTTGAGATCTCTGCGTTCCTGCCAACTCGCGCTCACAACTCTTGTACCTTCTCACGAGTGTCGCAGTGCCTCGCCGTACTACCGGCCTTTATCTTAGTATGTTTGATCGGTTCGTGCTGCAATTTTTGCCAGGTGAGTCGACTTATCTATGATAATTCACTCTCAACTCTTAACCTCCCGACACAATAACACTAATTATGTTAATACATTCTTTTCGTTCCGTAACACTTCAAATACATTATTTATGGATTTTATCTCGTGGTTTTTTCATTTTTTTTTAATTTCAATTCTGGATACTCGTGATATTTTCATTAGGACACGAGTTCCCAACTGTTTTTACAACAAAAACAAACAAATTGTTACGTGTCTAATATATTTCTGTGATGATTTGCTACTATATTTAGTTACAATGCGTTTATCGACTAATTAAAAATAGTACACTTATTCTATTTTTGACATTACTTAATAATTTGTTTTTTTTGTAATTAAAATTCGATAAAAAAATTTCAATTTCAATTTTTTCTTTTTTATTGAAACTTCTACCTTATTTATTTTATTTTATTTTATTTTGAATAAAATTTATTTAGTGCGTTAAATTGTACAAACATAATTTAATGTAGGTGGGTGGTTTAATCCACTACCCGTTACCTATACAGGTAGATCGCCCTTGCCGCGTAGGAGGGCCACGCGCCGGCCTTGTTCGCCCTCGACAATCGATCCGCTACTACCCTGATCCAAATCAGGTCACTATGTTTGCGGGTGGCCCGTTTCGCTATCAAAAATTATACAAAATTTTATCAAAAATCTCCCAGATTATCGATAAATCACCTGGAAAAAATTGGAAATGTTTCCGGATTTTTTTTTTGTAAAAATCGATTTTTTTTTTCATGAATTTTTAGGGAGAATATTGTTTCAGATCATTGACGACCAACTACGAGGTGATACTCCACTGCTCTTTGATACGTCAGCGCTTTAGGCTATTGCCACACTGTATAGTCGACACGGGTTTTATATCTAGTGATCCAAAATTGCTGCCATGGGTCGCAAAAAAATACAAATATCGAGAATCACCGACGAACGGAATCGACAGGTAATAATACGGGTCTGAACTGTTATTTTCTCATTGAAAAAAATTAATTTGACTCGTATTATTATTTTTTGTTTTTTGTTTAGGTCACTTTCAACAAGCGGAAGTTCGGTGTGATGAAGAAAGCTTATGAGCTGTCAGTTTTGTGTGACTGCGAGATTGCTCTTATCATCTTCAGCAGCAGCAATAAATTGTACCAGTACGCGAGTACAGACATGGATAAAGTGCTGTTGAAATACACCGAATACAACGAGCCCCATGAGTCTCTCACCAACAAAAATATTATCGAGGTACATCAAACCCAGCAGCAACTGTGCCCGATACTTGGCTGATGCAAACACGATAACTGTGTTTTATGTTTTTATTTTTATTTTTTTCAATTTCAATTTATACCTTATAATCACCGATAACTTTTCCAAAACCTAACACGATGTATTTTTTTGTGCTTATTATTTACTAAGTTATCGAATCGCTGCATTTGCCTGTTATTTACGCGAGTTGTTGCTTCAGTTTTGAGATCCTAACTTTGTAATGCTAGTAAGTGTGGTAGAGATAATTAGAACGTGTGGTGTGTGTATGATAGCCCCAGAGGCTGCGTTATTCCATGAGCTGGTCCACTGACACTTGCAGGCACTTAATAAGAAAGAGCATAAGAACGGCGTGATGAGTCCTGACAGTCCCGAACCGGAGACGGAGTACCAGTTGACGCCAAGGACCGAGGCCAAGTACAGCAAAATCGACGAGGAATTTCAGATGATGCTTCAAAGAAACCAAATCAATGGACAGAGGGTACGCTTTAAAACACTTCGATTATTTTTTTTTATATATTATTTGTTTTACACAGGTTAGCATGAGTTCTTCAAATTACACTCAACCCGTTTCGGTGCCTGTTAATATAAGTTACGGTGATTCTGGTCTTCTTCAGTCTAGTCCGCAAATGGCTCATACTAGTATTAGTCCTCGACCGTCTTCTTCTGAAACAGATTCGGTATATCCAAGTGGAGGGATGCCAGAAATGAGTAATGGTTATCCAAATTCGGCATCTCCAATGGGTCACGGATCACCGTCCCCAGGTCCAAGTCCAGGTCCAGGTCTTAGTTCCTCAAAACAACATCCGAAACAACACTCACCAGGTCCCAGATCCAATCTCCGAGTTGTCATCCCGACGGCACTAGGACCAAGTATTACCCCGGAAGAAGTTTCTTATGGAGAAGTAAGCACTTATATAATATTGTCATTTGCATGTGTGTAATGCAAGTGACATGATTGTATTTGATAATAAAATTGTTTTTTTGTTTCTAGCATAATCGGACTCAATCAACATTGAATACCCCTGTGGTGGCGTTACAGACTCCCGGCTTGTCAAATTATCCTGGTACTTTGAGTTCGTTTGGCGCGCAGGATTTTAGTATGGGTGCTGATATGGGTTTGAGTTCTATATCCTGGAGTGGTCATCAGATTTCGACATCGTTAACACACAGTAGTAACTGTTTGCCGCATTTAGCGGTATCTAGCAGCACTCCACCACCGTCGTCATCTCCTATACCTGTGAAAATAAAGAGTGAACCGATATCGCCTCCACGTGAACATCATCCGCATTTGAGCGCGGGGGTGCACCATTCGCACGTACAGAGCCTGAACTTGACGCACAGTCACCATCCAAGGCCCAGTTCCGCCGGTCATATAACTCCAACTCCTGGTAGTGTGACGCCGACGAATCTGCCGTCGCCGACGGGGCCACCTAGTGGGGGTGATTACGAGAATATACAGATGCATAAGCGAGCAAGACTCACAGACTGGCCATCCTAGACCGGCGCACAAGACGCTAAGTGCCATAGTGATAACGTGTGGATAACTGAACGCGTTTCTATTGCCAATTGTCATCTATGTGATAAACTACGAGTCTAGTAAAACTGGATATTTTATGAAATTTGTAGTCATTTATCAGTGAAAAATTAAGTATATGAAAAAACGATTTTTGTAGAGAAAGAGGGAGAGAGAGAGAGCGCGAGAGAGGATCAGATTTATATAGAATGGGTTAGTGTGGTGAGTGTGTCGTGGTTCCAGTCAGCGACAGCGTTATATGCTGGCGCCAACATTTGTTCTCAGAAACAAACATAATATATAGTGCCATTATTTTCTTGTAATTATTAGTGTCTTTTTTATAAATGTTTTTAGATAAATAGTATATTATTTATAATGTACACTTGTTAATTTAGCGAGGATGCAGCCACTAACAAACATATTGAGACTATGCAGGACACTACTCTTGTTATGTATTGGTGCTTTCCCCAACCTGATCGGATGTACTCTGTCCACTGGCTGTTGGTGCGGACGGTTTGACAGACGCTACGGCTGGTCCGTCCGTCCGTCCGCCCGTCAATGTTGAATGTACTGTATTTGTACTGCTTCCCCATTGGAACCTAGAGTGTTCATTGTTGTAGCCTTTTCAATTTGTTTGTGATTTCAGAGTACGATATCTATTCTGTATATTGACCTACACAAATTAAATTATATAATTATACATTATATAATATATAGATATATTTTATCTACTGTTGTGTGCACAAACCTTGCACATAGTTTTAAAGTTTAAATGTCGGTTCGACCCGGCTGTCCGTCTTTGCACGGATGACCCTATCTCCACTGAACTACTGTAGGATTGCCTTACTCACAGTGCCTCGACAGTATGTACGTATCTATTTGTGTACTACACCATTGGATGTCTTCAGTAAAGCCATCTTAAGTCCGAATGCGCTGCGGTACATTTTCGTCGATAATTCACAGGGTATTGCGCCGTTCTACACTCCACTCTGCTGACTGGCACCTGCTAGTGCTAGTGCTAGACAGCTGCCGCTGCTTGTGCCTTCTTGTTAACCTGGTACCTTTCCGAACCCCCAACTGGCTTCCGTGTCACTGCACTACTGTCTCTTCTGTATGTTATTCTTTATTTATGTCAATGTCTTGACATGTCAGTTGACACGATTTTATTTAGTCGTTTTATGTTAAGCGGAACATTACGCCTCATTTTTAAATGGACGAAATACCCAGCTACATTATGTAAATATAGTTATATTTTATTGTAGCGTTGCCAATTTTTATTGTTGATCATTTTTACACCTAAATCATCTTTTTTATTATTCACTTTATTATTCATTTCACATTTACATCATATGGCATACTATATTACGTCCATTTGACATAGGCATTTTTCAATCATGTGCAATATTAATCTGACGTTTATTTATCTATGATGTATTGAATTAAACCAAATAAAAAATTGTTTGTTACAATTTTAAGCCTACATTTATTTAACTACACTTCATATATCCATTCTTTCATTCCATCACAAAAAACACTACAAAATATTTTACCAAATACAAAATTATTTGCGCTTTGTTGTTGTTCATTGTTATGCATTTATGACTAAAGTACCTAATTATGTAAACGCATGCGCTTCCTGCTTTTTACAATCTAAAATAATAAATAAAATTATTTGTGTTTTATCACAAAAATAATAAACACAATTCTATGTTAATGTTAAACGCGTCAATTTAACGATCTTACCAGATATTAATTTTTTTTTTCCTATTGTAAACCATAGACGAATATCAATTAATCCACAACAAAATTTTTACAAGGCTAACTTCGTCGTTAACCTTGCTGCATTAAAGATGTAACACTCTGATAAATAACTTTCCTACTTAATTTGGTTAAATTTTTTTCAAAATAAAGCTATATCTTCTAATCAAAATCAATGCCGTTTTAACAAAATATTTCAAAAATATTATTCACAGAACAGGTAGGTAAAAAAGCAGAAGCAGAATTCAAAACAAGAGAGTGACACAAACATCTTATAATGATAATTTATTACGAAAAGTTAATACCCTATTATTACAAAAGAAAAGATAATTAACTTCACGAAAAAAAAGGGAATATATTTCTGTATAATTATAATTAGAAGCCGAACCTGCAAATCTGAGCTGCGTTTACAAGAAAACTTAATCGTTTCCTAGAGTTAAGACAATTAGGAATAACTCAAACTTTCTAATATTTAAATTATACAAAATTATACTTTGTTCTAATAAATTACTCTCATAAACTAGAAAATGATTTTGTCAGAAAATTTGCATTTTTTTAAACCGGTAATTCCCCAATTTATCCCACATATTTTTCCCCACATTGTAATCTATTAAAAGTGGTTAGTAATTCTGCTCAGGAGATTATTTTCGCCATAATAAAAGTACAAACATGTGACTTCCATTTTCCATGACTTATTTATGAGATTTAGCTCCGCCCATGTACTTCCCATGCGATTTATACCAAGATGGTTTCATTCCCCCCAAAATAATTATCAAAATTATTTCCAAACTTGCAGTGTAGTGTATAGTTTTATATCAGTGTAAAACAGTAATAAATAAAAAAAATTCCAGTGTATTTACAATTCACCAGAAAAGTAACTGAATTTAGTAACATTTAACATTGTTGTTGCTACGTTGAACAAAAGAGGGGGAAATGTCAGAAATTATTAGAAAAATTGACGATTAAATTAATAACAAGTGATTATTAGTGTTTATTTTTTATTTAAAAAAATGTCGGCCGGAAATAACTCAGAAGACGACCTTACAACAGACGCTGTACCGAGTCCTCCAAGAGACGAAATTAAGGAACAAAGAACTGAAAATGCAACACAAAATGTTCCTCCTAGAACAAAAACGAAGGTTTTCAAAAAACCCAAAAAAGTCGGACCGTCAGGTAAAACCCCGAAGTCAGAATTTGAATTTAATTTGGCGATTTTAGTTTCTGCTAGTAACGTAATTAATATTAAAAATTCGCAAGGGATTCATGTTGGTTCTGATTATAAAATATATATCAATAGTAACAAAGCAGAGACTCCGAAACAAAAAGACTTTGTTGTAACAGACACCATTAATGAATTATTTACCAGTGAGAGACTTGTTGAAAGAAAAGATTTAATTTTTATATCACTTCATATAAACGAACACTGGAGGACAATGGCAAGGGCTTTGGATTTCTCAGATGGGAGAATTAGCCATTTTTATGAGGATTATATCAAGTCGGGAATTAAAGAGGTACTTTTCTTGATATTGCAGAGACGTAGCTAGGTGGGCAATCAAGTCAAAATCATTTATTTTTTCAATCATGTTTACAATTTTTCTTAAATACTAATGACAATTATTTAATGCGAACATGGGCGCTGCTGAGGCCTTTTCAGCGAGGTGGACAAGTGTGCGTGACTAGGGGTATAAAATTTTTCAAATATTACGCACAAAAAGTAGCTGAAACGGTTCAAAATTTAAAGAAAAAATTAAAATAAAACAAAATATACATGACCTGGCAACAATTGCTTACGCAATGTAGCTAAAAAAGTACTAAATTCTAAGAAAAAAATGAAATAAAACAAAATAAACACGGCCTGGCCTGGTTTATGCAATAAACAAATAAGAAATGCCGCAGCAAATTAGTAAATTGTATATCTCTAGGAGAAACTGACTTATCAAGTGATTCCTTGTGGTCACAGCTGCTAAAAAAAGCATTACATAAAATCAGTTTTGAGGCACGAATTCTAGTTTACAAAACGAACAGCAAAGCGCGAGTTTTATAATGACCTGTTATAATATACAATTTTTTTAATTTGCACTTTTTATCTGTTTGGTATGTAAGAATGTAAAATTTATATTGTTATAAAAAATATTTGACTTCTAATGACTATTAAAGTACCTAAATGAGTACTTTAATAGGTTCCTTATTAGACGCAGATTAAAAAAAAAACATATTAGGTGATTCAATAGTATGGAGAAATATTTTATCTAGAAATACAGCACCACAAATGATGAAAATGTACAAAGAAATGTTTGTTTGATTTTAACTAGTAACAACAAAATTATAATCTAAAACTTAGTTATCACAAAATATATACAGGGTTATTGACGAACGATGACGAATCCATATGCAACCAAATTTACATATTAAACAACTTTCTTGATAAAATTTTCGTTTCAGTGAAAATATTGAATGAAAGTTACTCAAAGATTATCCATTTCTGTCAGTTTTTTCATATCTTGTCAAATTGAATGACTACTTAATAATAATCCCTTATTTTTAATTTTACTGCCAGTGTTACATGGTAGGGATGGAATTTATTAGGGCGTATTATTCTAGAAACAGAACTTTGGCTAATTCCTAAATTTCGTGCCACAGCATTTTGCCCAATATGTGGATTTTCTGTAATCGCTTGAATTACAGCAATCTCGTTATTTTCTCTTGTCGCAGCTTTGTTTCGTGGCTTTTTCAAGGGAGGCCAGCTTTGACGCAATTTTACTTAAGTCTTCGAAAAAATTTTGGAGGTTGGAACCACTCGATGAGGATATCTCTCTGCATAAAGTCTTACTGCAGCTGAAGCGTTTTTTCTACTTTCCCCATATATTAGTATCATGTCAGTCTACTCGTTTGCATAAATTTGCTCAAAGACAGTCAAATTAATATAAAATGATATACAGTAATTATGATCGCAAAAACATTTTTTAAATTAAATTTTATATGCATAAGTCTTTCGTCATCATTCGTGAATAACGCTATATAACAAAATATAATGGACATAAAACAGCTACAGGTTTTTCAGACCAAATTAAAGCGATTTGACACAATAACTTACCTCGATACCAAATTGCACCGTTTAGGAGTTAGAGGGCGCCAAAGTTTGCAAAATGTATTTTTTTGTATTACATTTTTTGAATTCAAGGGTCATAATCTTACGTAAATAACCTTGTACATAACATATATCACAATAAATACTTTTTTAAAATTTCCATAGAAGACGCTTGACAGACAAAATCGACTTGCCAAGTGTTATTATAACAGTTAATTACGTAATTAGTTATGAAAAGAGCGATATTGTTTTACTAATAATATTTGCTAAATCGAGCGAGCGTAACAAGCAAGTTTTGCAAATGATGTGAATTAAACAATATTAAGTTTTTTCATAACACAATCCGAATTGCGTCGTTAAATAAAATTTTATTTTTGTTATTTTACGACTCAATGAAATAGTTAACAAATCAATTGTCTAGGTTGAGCATTGGCACGTTACGATGCTGTAATAAATAAACGTTTTATTTATTTATTTATTTTAAGAGAAAATAACGTTAATGTGAGTTTCAATTTTGACACTATTTTACAGAAGGGTGCTAATTTGGCAATGGATAAGAGATACCAACTGGTGTATCAGAAATTTTAAAGTTTTGAACAATATAAAAAAAACATTAATAAGAAGAGAATATTGGTCTGTTTTGATTCATCAAAAGTTTTGAAAGCATTTACATGGCCAGTATATTTGATGTCAAGAGGTGAGCTAAACCTCAAGAAAATCTGGCCTTAAGAGCATTTTTAAAAAGATGATTTGTAGGCTATCTTGCTATGAAATCTACGATTTTAACCAAGGAATGTTAGAGTTGGTATTGATGTAAAATATCCAAAAATTAAAAAAAATATTAGAGTACGTAATGTAGTACAAGTCGACGAGTCTTATTAAGGCGGTTTAGTACCTATGATTCGGCCAAAAATTAAGTGAGATACTTTTATAAAATAATTAAGAGGTCTGATCTAGTAGTGTTCATAGAATAATTTTTTTTGTTGAAAACAGGGCTTCAGTGTTACCCAAAGAATTCTCTTTTTGGCGTTGTAAACTAGACACTTTTTCTCATGTCTTGACCTAACTCCTTCTTGTTATCAACTTTTAATTTTTAATAAAAGTTTTGTTTCGGTCATAAATCGTAATAATGCTAATAGCTCAACTAGGAGGTCTTGCTAGTAAAATTTACAAGTTAAGTCACTACTTATATTTCTCAGGAAAAAGTTTACTTTTTGCCGTTTCATTTTTATTACGTAACAAGTTATGTAATAAGTGCTATTTAATTAACGTTGAAAATTGACGTAAAACATGAAATTCTATAAACGAAAGTGTTAGAAGCATTGAAAAAAGCTTGCATACGGCACTGCTCTCGGGTTGCTCTCAGAAAATTTTAAATATCAAAATTGGGATGAGATATGTGTTATTATTGTTCGATATGGATGACAAACACAAGTTAAAGATCTTTTAAAAAAAAGTAATTAAGAAAAATTTCTTGCAATTTATCTTTGACCATTTGTTGGGCGTAGATCTACAATGATGATTTGTTTTTTAAAGGCTGATCTAATTTTGGCGACTGAACGACAGAAGTTATTCAACTAATGATATTCTGTTTATTTCCGTTTCTCCTTTAATTTTTCTGCAGTAGTTTCTACCCACTTTATTCCTTTATTGTCGCTGGATGACCAGAATTTTTCACAAGAAAATTAAAGGTAAAGTGCTTAGGACTTGGGTACAGTTACGTGCATAAATAATGTCACCACTATCGATTAAAAAGTCATTCATTCTGAAAATGTGAAGCTCCAAATGCATCTATATCGAGTAATAATTTTCGGAGAGATGTTTTTCAGATTTATAATAGTCCAGCCATTTTTGGTTAAAAATTAGCCAATCTGCCGAAAGCGGGATTTTTGCATGTAGCTTTATTTTAATGTTCTTATAAATATATAACAAGTCCCCATCAAAAAAATGCCGACTTCCCGAGATATTCGTAGTCAAAGATGACGAACAGTGGTTTTTCTCAAATATTTTATTTCCTATAGATATTTGTTGGATCGAAACTCGAAAATATTAAAAATGGACATAATTAAGATTTTGTAAAGCGAGTTTTGTGATTTAAAACAATTCGCTTTTTGTACCACCTGTAAAGTAAAATATAAGGCTCGCTGTTACTATCGTGATGGTGTTTGGCTGGCGCCTTGTGTTTTCAACTTTCCCTTTTCACGAGATCAGTTACTTTCCACCTCTTGTTGATAATATACTATTGCAAAAGTCAAACTAATTACTAAGTTACATCATTTTATTTAATCATACATAAAATTTTCCATTTTAGGAAAAAATGTTTAGGGAGACTCCGTAAAATTTTAGGAGGGCCTAGGCCTAGGCCATTCTTAGCTACGTCCTTGCGTAATCGTTATTTTTTTGTAGGTGATTTATCAGGTGTTATTAGAATGGATCCAGATTGAAGCAGACTGTGCCACTGTTGGAAAATTATCAAAAGTTTTGTGGAACACAAGTCAAGAGGATGCTGTGAAAAGGTGGTCTGAACATGTTATCAAAAATAAAACATAGTATTTGTTACGTGAAATAACCTAATGGTGCTTCTTCGGAGTAGGGCGAAACTTTAGGCAATAACACAAAATCGGATATTCTAATGTCTTATAATTTGTCTAGAAATGCCTGAATTACATAGTGTTGATAAGCTAGTTTATGGGAATTGAATAGGGGTGGTTGTAAAGAGAAGCGTGCGTTTTTATTATCGAAGCGACCACCTGGATCGTTGGAAGAATCACTAAAAATACAAAAAGTACTTGCCCCTATTGTACCACAAAATTCAAGTATTTATAGACAAACTATAACAAGACAACTAAGAACTAGATTTTTTACTGCAATTTTGTAGTTGTGTCTGAAGTTACGACCAATATCCAACGCCTGCCTACGAAACAAATTTTTTCGCTCACTTTTTACTTTTATAATCTAGTAACGACCGTTTTAGTTTTTGTTAATATGTAATTGGTTTAATTATAATTTCCTAATTATTTTATAGCTCCGAAACTTCATAAAACATTTTGTGATACAAATTGTGATTTGTCATAAAGAAACGAAGATTTAAAGGATTTTGTAATTGTGCTTGTTTTATATTTTGTAAATAAACAACATATTATTGAAGTGGGAATATCATTTATTTCGATAAAAAATTAAAACTACAAAAATACATTAATTACAAATTAAAACTGGAGCGACCGAAAAGTACATCCGGTTGAAGCCCTCCTGACAGTTTATCAAACATAATACATAAAATAAAATTTTTATCTTTGACCTTTGAGGCCTGATACTAAAACATAAAAAAATTACGCTAAAATTAAAGTGCAACCTTCATTGGTTTTTCTGTGAATATTTGTGCCTCGATTTGTGCCTTGCACTTTGAATACTCCTCTAAAATAACAGACTTATCTAAGTCTGCATCAATGACTAAAACTGGTGCTGGGCAGTTGAATCGTTTCTGACACAACCATTCCTCATGTAAATTATGTATATCTTGGAAATACTCAAAAGAAACTGACTGTTCTTCAGGTCGATTACGTGCTAACATGCGTTGATATGCAATTGCAGGAGATGTTCTCAAGTAGACTAAAACTTCTAGTCAGTACCAACTACTCTCACAAATTTTAAACTTACCAATTAGATCCACAGATAAGTCACAATTTTCTTTAGCCCAGTTAAACCACTCATCCATTACCGATACTGAGGCCTTATCAATACAACCAGTTCTGGCCATTTGCTCCACAAAACAATTCCTGAGTCAAAATTTTATTATATAAAGTGTTCCAGAAAGACGTTTCCATAGGGCAACCTGAGATGCTTTAGACCAAAACAAACGAACGCAACTTGCCTCTACCCAGAATTGCACCGTTTAGGAGCAAGAGCGTGCCGGATTTGGGACCCATAATATCAATACTTAAACTGCATCCCCTTAGCGGGAGTGGCTACATTCAGAATTTTAAATGGCAAGCGAGTCAACTGGCATATCTTTGGAAAAGTAATTAAATTCTCTTCACAGTATAGAAATGAATCAGTGTGGACAGCTTATAAAGACTGAAAACTTGTCAAAAAGCTAGCATCCCTTCACGTTAAATGTGTAAGATGGAGTCACTAATTTTTAGATTTACTATAGGCAACTAATAATACACAATTTAAATCTAAAGGGCTGTAACTGTAAATAATATAATAAATAATCAAAAGACAAGGGTCAAACAAAGATTAAAATAATTTTTATAGTATTTCATTTACAGTTATAGCCCTTTAGATGTAAATTGTGTATTATTAGTTGCCTAAAAATCTAAAAATCAGTGGCTCCATCTTACATACTTAACGTGAAGAGACGCTAGCTTTTTGAAAAGTTTTCAGTTTTTATCAGCTGTCCATATTGATTCATTTCTCTCATATTCTCTATCTTATATTTCTCTATATTCTCTTTATAACATTCTTTTATTTTTTAAAATCGGACAAGCAATTTCAGAGATATTGCAAATTGAAATTGACAAAAGTGATTGGCTACATACATAGCTTTTAAGATGAGGTCAAAAAAAAAGAGAGAAAGCGAAGAAATATAATTCTATTCTTTGTGAATAATTTCATTAAAAAAATACGAAAGGAAGCTTAAAAATGAATGTTTTTACTATTGGTCAAAATTCTCAGCTAAAAAAGTCATTAAATGTTTTTAAATGACTTTTAGCAATTTAATAAAATCAACTTTATGTTTAAAACAATCATAATAGGATAATAAATCCATACTAGATTTGTGTTTTTCATAAATTAGAAGATTTTCAGTAAATGGGGTTACTATTAAAAATTTCAATTTATTAATAACTTTAAAACTACTTATCCGATTAAAAAGATAAAACACCGTTATGAGGAGAATTTAGTTACCTTTCCAACGATGTGCTACTCGACCCCACTTGCTATTTAAAATTCTGAAAGTGATAACTACTTTCGCTAAGGGGGTGAAGTATGAATGTTGATATTACCCTAGGTATTTTTCCACTTCCCAAACAAAATCAACCTGTTCAAGCAATCTTCGAAAAAATAACAGGAAATACCAAAAATTTGCTTGGTTTTGCATTAAATTTTACTTATTAAATTAATTTTGGTTAAAAAATAAAAAAATTACGGAATTTTAAAAAATCGAACGAAAAACAAAAAGGCGCTGTATCTCAAGAACAAAAGAAAGTAGTGCAAAACTGTTGGCACCATTACATTTGTCTCAAAAAAGTAGCAGAGAATATATTATGCGTTTCTTTGTACAATAAAGGATGAGAAACCTGTGAAAACCATCAAAAATGAACCACCCTGTACAGTGGTGGTCACTAAAAATGGCGCAATCAACCAAAGAAAAATTTTTAGGCTTATGAGTTTGGTGAACTCTTGATTAACCATGTATAAACATTTTCAAAAATGTTTGAAAGCTGTCATTTTCAAATACAGGCTGAGTATAAAATAACGGATAAAATTCGTAATTCTTTTATATTCCAAATTTAAAAAAATGCAAAAACAGGTAACTTGTCATATTAAGGGAGTTCAGTTCTGACGTAATTGGATTACTCACAGCGACCAATGTGGCGGTACTATGACCTCTTTATATATTTTTTAAATACCACGGCAGAGATGCCCTACTAATAGGGCTTTACAACCATACTAATTATTTTGCATGCGAAGAAACGGAAAAAACGCATAAAATTTGTGTAATTTTTTTAATGTAAATAATTGGCCGTATTAAAGGAGCTCAAGTCTGACGTAACTGGATGACTCGTAGTGGCTAATATAGCGGCGCTACGACGTCATCATATTTTTTTTATACAACGAAGCCTTCATGCCGATATTTTAATACCCCATAAAAAAAATCCACAGTGGATAAAAATGTTCGTGAAGCTATAAGGTGATAGGGACCGCTAATTATAAGTCCCCCGGAGAATTCTCAGTAATCTTGTGTGTCAGTCCGGCTCTGAACAAAATGGCGAAAATGTTAAAAATTAAAATTCGTTTTTGATTAATAACTTTTTAACCACTTTATCGATTGTAATGATATTTAGTACAGATGTACTATTATTAAGACTACATATTCTGTTGTTTTTCTTTTAATACTGCGATTTTGAAGTATTAAACTAGGATCAAACTTTATTTTGATCTCAAGAATCTAAGACTGCTCTATGGAACAATTTTTCTGGGACGCCCTATATAAAAGTACGACCATACCTAGCACTATAAATTGATCTCTCCATTAGCTTTACTCTTTGTCCTGTATTTACAGTATGATGTTGCAAAATAGTCAACTGGACGTACGATTGGAAGGTAAAACTCCATTTTTTGGGGTCAGAATACATTTTATCCTACAGGAAGCACAAAAAGGTGAGAAGCATTGACCCCAAACTTAGTGCTTTTCCAGCATATTTCTGAATGAAAATATATATACTTACAAGCAAATTGAAACCGTTGCAGTCTCTCCATTTGTTGACAGGCTCCGCGAGTACATTGACATCATCATATTGTTGAAAATAATTCAAGAATGTTGTTTTACCACTACCGATATTACCCTCCACAATAACTGTATATGGGCGACGTTTTATGAATTGCTTCATTGGAGATTTTTTTATATGGTCATTACTCATTTTCACAGTTACACAATCCACAATTACAAGCGGGAATACAATGAGGGCGGATTAACAAACCGGCAAATTATATTTGGCATAAGTAAATGTTTATCTTTGTTCCCGCGTATTTTTTTCTAGGGATTTTTTGTTTATTACTAAATTTTAAACGAATTGACATGCGCAGAAATAATTTAAATATTTAAATTAACAGTTTTCTGTGTAATTTTTAAAATTTAAGTACATTTATTATAATAAATAAAATGAAAATACGATATAAAAATTTTTAATAGCATCAAATTATCTATCTTATTTAATTTGATTTTAGATTTTTTTATATAATCAAGGAATCTGTTTTATCGGCACTGTCACACCTGTCAGTTGTCACACCTGTCAATTCACGTAAACAGCTGATTTGCAGCTGATTGTTATCGTGTTATTCAATTTTGAAGCAAAACTGCCTTAAATGAATAAAAACCGGGTTAATTTTGCAACTTATGTGATAAAAATTTTGTTATAATACCTTTGTTTATAAGAATTGGTTACTTATCAAAATTTCTAACCTAAAATGGCTCAGTGCAAACAAGTTCCCCAAGAGTTTATTAAAAACGCCTTTACCCCCCAAATTGCAGTTTTATGTACCCCACTAGCTGAAAGTTCGTGTCAAAAAAATAATTTGACTTTTATTGAGCTTCTTCAACCTTTTTCAAAATTAAGCAATGATGGTAATGTCAGGTGAGACAATTTTAGGTGTTAATCATGAGAATCTTTTAGTTCATTATAAAGACCCGGCTGGAACGGTTATAACCGTAAGAAATCTTAAGTTAACTTTTCTTGAGGTGAATTCAAGACCACCTCAAACCACTTTAGCTAGGAAATTTTTGAACTCTTCAGTAAGTGATTTGTCAGAGTGTAGGACAGAAAGTTTTACAACCAGTGATCATACATTAACTATTACTTTAACAACTCCATGGTTTGAAGCTTGGAGAGATACTTTTTTAAGAGTGCAGTACCCTTCTTATCATGAATATACCAAACATTTTTTATCGTGTGTTATTGTGGTTTCTTCAGCTGAAATTAATGTTCTTGAAAGTATAATTCAGTTATCACAGAGTCTGAATCAAATGCAGAATACTACACCTGGGAAATTACCAAAATGGTTTAGCTCAAATATTTTAAAATATTATGTGATTATCCATGACAATGTTGAGGGAAATATTGATGTGTAAGTATTGTTTTATTTATTGGTTTTTTATCAATAAGTGATTTTTAGTGCTAATGAGGCATATGAATCAGTTAAGGGGTCATATGGAGAACCAAATTGCTTTCTATTACGCATGAATTCACGACCTCCAGGTGCAGCAAACACTGAACATTTGCCAGACCCCTGGAGCCAGTTTATTAGCAGTAATATTGAATCAAAGGAGCTGAAACCAACACCTGAAAGTTCGCCATACACTTCAAGGGCAATTTTCGACGCTAGTCAGGATAATGACACGAAAACTAACTTAAATTATCACCCTTTAAGTCCAGACACTGAGGATTTAGTAATGGTAGCTATATAAAAAGCAATTTTTTTGTTTGTAATCTCACATTTAGAGCACTTCATCTACTGAAAAAGAAAATGTTACAAACAACACAAAAATAAAATCACACGGCCTGTGTTTATCAACAGAAGACGTGGAACAAGTCAAATTATTTTTACATGAGTTTACTAAAACTTGTCTATTGCCTTACATTGAGAAACAAATGCTTCAATTAAGTGACGCTATATCAAACAAAAAAGGTGTAAGCAGGTCGTTATTCAGTGCCACTAAAAGGTGGTTCAATCCTAATAAACCTGGGGCTGGCTCAGTTGCAGTAAATAATCTTATGTAAGATATTTTTTCTTGTAAAATTTTTTAAGTGTGGCTTTTAGATATTCACCTGATTCACCAGAATTACAAGTGAGGCGATTAGGAGATCTCTATTTTATGTTTGGACATTATTCGTTAGCATTTCAATCATATCATTTAGCAAAAAGAGATTACAATGCCGACCAAGCTTGGCTCTATTACGCAGGGGCTCTTGAAATGGCCGCACTGTCGGCTTATATGGCAAATGAGTCAAATAGAAAGACTTATGACTACATGGAAGAAAGCATTACGACTTACATGACCACCTGCAAGTAGGTTTCTTGCCATTTTTCAGATTTTCACCAATTTTATTTGTAAATAAAATAAAAGATCTATAGCAAACGTACAAAAATAGGTTTTATCTAGGTTTTTTGTTTTTTCGGCCTAATTTCAAGTTGGGATTCTACCGGTAGTATCGTAAATTTTAATACTTTTTCTTTAAACAGTTTATTTTGTGAGCAAAAATTGACAGTTGACTGTCAAACTTACGTCATTTACAAGAATTTAAAACTAAATACATGCCTTTAAAAAAATATTTAAACGTTACATGTTATTAAACTTAAATTAATAAGAGTTATAAAGTTTTTTATTATTTAAGATTATATATTTTTTTAAGAACTTATCACGTGATCAAAAATTGACACTTGTTATAGAGCATTTCAGAATGATTGATATCTCAGACGGCGGTGAAAATTTAAATTTAAGTTGACGTAACTGCTTAAATGATTTTGAAATTGTTAATTTTGGCACCAAGCGAAATTTGTTTAGCAATTTAGTTTTGTTATTTTATTTGGGCTAACTTACGACGGCCCAAGAACTTCATGTGCTAGACGATTTATTTATGTAAGCTGAAAGGTTTTAAAAAATGCTGGCGGATGCTGTATTTTATTTAAAAAGGACTGCAGTTTATATTTGGGCTAACAAAATGGTTAAAGTAAACAGTGAGATGCAAAAGGGGCTGCAGAATACTTTGCTTAATAAATAAGTAAATATAAAAAAATTACTTACAGTTGTTTTATCGATGATTTTTAGTACTCTTATTTAAATTTTAGGAGGGGTAGTATTATATTTGGGTTGCTTACTAGCTCAAACAACTAAATGTTCGGAGACAAGTACTGTTTCTTTATTAGATTTAGTAGTAAAACGAAAAATGCGCCCAAACATTTTTTGCACACGACGCGCGTTTTGGAAACGATGTTACCATTTTCAAGTGAATCCTAAGACTGAATATATTACAAACTGCTCGGCTTTATATACCTACTAGTCGATTACATAATACCTTAAAAATAGAATAAAATATAATTTGTTATGACAGCTGATACGTTTTTACTTACACTTCTTGTATATTAGTCGATTACACAATATGTAGCTTAAAAATAAAGTATAATTAAATGATTTATTGTGTGACAGCTGACAGTTTTACACTTGGCATGACTTGTCAGGTTTTTAAATTTTGCGGTGTGTTTTATCAAAATTTTAAAAAAAGAAGTTTCTAAAATTAATCAATTCAGTTTAAACGTATAGGTCATTTTTAGTTAGATACCATTGTCTGTCTCTTTTTAAGACATAATCTATATTACATAACAACATATAAAACAATAAAGATTTATCATAGAGATAAAGTCCTTTAATTTTGAATTTTTTTAAGTAACACGCGGTGCTGGAATTTTTGTTTTGAGTATGTACCTGTTGTCCAATAATTCTGGAACATACTGTACATTACAATATTACACTAATTATTTTGGATTGTACACCAGTTAAATTCCAGTATGAGCGGTTGTCTAATTAAAAACAAATTGTGCCCTTTAGGTACATCACAAAGACTAAAGAACAGTTTGTAAAATTGAAGGACTGTTTTTAGAAATAGAGAACGGTTGGTAACTCTTTATACAGCGTGAATTAGACTTTGCACACTAATACTTTTCTTCTTATTATTATCATAAGTATTTTTGCATTTTTTACGTCACGTCACGTGACTTGAAAATAACGTATTTTTGTGTGTTTTTGTATCAGGATGCCCCAATTTGCAACCAGGGCCACTCTTTTGAGTTCTGAGTGTTTAAAAAGTCGCGGCTTGTATGGTGAGGCAGCTCACCAGTTTATAAGAATGACAAGTGAGGATTCGGATTTGCGATCAGCTTTGTTCTTGGAACAAGCTGCTTACTGTTTTTTACATTCTAAAATGGTTAGAAAATATGCGTTTCATATGGTATTAGCGGGTCACAGATTTTCTAAAGCTGCTCAAAGGAAACATTCATTGCGAAGTTATAAACAAGCACATCAAATATATGAGAACAGTGGTTGGGATTTAGCTGAGGATCATATTCACTATACTATAGGACGACAAGCTCATAATCTGCATTCGTTTGATGAGGCTGTTAAGTCTTTTGCAAGATTACTTAATGGTGATAGTAAGCAATCTGGTCAGCAACAAAGTGTGTTTTTGAAGGAGTATTTAACTATACTAGGGGTAAGTCTAATGGTTTGAAAAATTTTTGATTAAATGATCTTTTTATCAGAATAAGTTACTCAAAGAAAATGATGACAACATTCCGGTTTTGGCTTTACCTGAGTTAGATAACAGTTCGTTAAAATTATTAATGGAGCCTACACCGCCACTAACAACACCTGGGAAAGTTCCAGCAATGGGTGTTAATTTTATTGAGAAAGATAGCACCGATTGTATAGCTAGATGGAACAAATTGGAAGAGATTTTAGTACATGAAGCTTTTGGTTCACTTCCACTTACTTTTAAACCAATGATAACTCTGTACACAGTTAATAATTTAACAAAGAGTACACCTATAGCAATTGTAAATGAACCAATTCAAGTTTGTATACAATTAACTAATTTGTTACAAATCGTTCTACAATTGAAAGATATTTATTTGATTTGGTCCTTTAAAAATGATGATGTTTTAACTTCAAATGAGAATCCTAGCAATAATGTCGACAATTACGTCAAAACTCATGTAACAAAATCTGTTTTACTTCAGAGTAATTCTAATCAAAATATCATACTTTGTTTGACGCCTCTAGTAACAGGAGTAATAACATTAAGAGGAATTTGCTACACTATAACAACTACAGACAATATATTTATAAAAGGAAAACAATTATTTAATTTTAATAAATTAGAGTCCCGAAATTTTGCAAAAAATGCCAATAATGTAGAGAAAAAGGAAGTGGAAATCAAAGTCGTACCATTAGCGCCGTGTTTACAGGTATTCCAGTTCAGTTGCTTGATTTCAAGTCAAAAATTTTGGTGGTTATATAGCCTAACTTGAAATCAGATCTTAAAAATTCTAAAACTCTAAAAAAATTCCAGGTGACTTTCTCTGAACTAAATTTGGAATTTTTATGTGATGAAGTACAAAAAGTGACTATAGATTTTCAAAATACGGGTACACTACCGTTACATAAAGTGTATATAGCAACGTCAGCTCCTGAGTACTTATGTAATTGTGAACCAAAAACCAAAGATTTGCCGGAATTTTCAAATAATTGCACACCAGCAATGAAAGAGAAGTTTATCAGGGATAACCACATTACTTCAGTACCTCTTCCAAACGATAAACTTGAACCAGGACAAAGCACTACCATTACAATATTTATTAAAGCGCCTAATGTACCTGGTCCTTGTCTTGTAGATTTACTTATTTATTACGAAAATGTCAATACTGGAACTGCACCAAGGTAACTACATCGTTTTTTATGTGGCCATTTGGGAAGACAGACTTTTTTCTTTAACAAAATGTATTCTCAAATGGTACAAAAATTATTGCAAATATTCATGTATCATCAACTGTAATATTAATCATACAGGACTATTCACTCCCAGAGACAACCGCTTGCTTGCGGTATAATGAATAGGGACTTATTTTGAAGAGAGAGGCGCAGTAAATTGCTTCTACGATGAAACATCAAACAGGTTCAAAATTTTCAATTAAAATTTGTTTTTAAACTAGAATAAATATTGTCCTATTGAAAACAAAGAATTAAATTTTTATTATTTGTATAAAAAAATAACAAGAAAGTTTCTAAAACATATATTTAAATAAATATAATACAAATTTAAAATTTGTACAGCGCTGACATTATTCGAAAACGCTGCACAAGTAACCAAAGCTATGAAAAATGGCAAAAAAAAGTTGATTAATAGTAAAGTAATAATTTCTTTGCGTTTAAATACGAAAAAGAATTAAACAATTTGGGTTGTTCAACTTTTTTTCATCTCTAGTGCCTAAATTGTTAGAAATAAAAATTTTGATTTGAGACTTTATTATACAAAATTTAATTTTTTACATCTTGTTTAACATTTCTTAGTAGTTTTGACGGTTTATGCAGTATTTAAAGCCAGCGTTGCGCTAATTTCAAACTTTCAATATGTTTTAAATATGTATCAGCAACTTTTTTGTTAATTTTTTTAATAGAAATATTAAGAAATAATTTCTCTATATAACAGTATTTTTTGTGTAATAAGTTTTGCAATTTTTAATTCAAAGCGCAACGCAAGGTTAAGCAGCTAATGCTCTCTCTTTTCCTTGGATATTTTTATGTGAGTTCGGTCTGCCAAGTCAATACTCCGTTTTATTACAGTGAAACATCCAGTTACGGACACTTTTGATAGACGCACGATTTAGTTACTAACAAAAATTGGCTAAAACACTAATGTATTTTAATGACTCTCTGTTGGAGGACGCGGATACTAACTTTCGTCTCTATTTAGTAAAAAAACCTTTCTTAGACGAACTACTTAACCGAAAAAGTACGAGAAAAGCGTCATCTCAAATTTGCGTTGTAAATCAAGTTAATAGTTTGTTAAAACTTGGTATTTAGGTGTACAGTGAAAGCTCTCTTTGTGGACAGCTCTCATAAGCTGACAAAACAGTTCTTATATACTTCATTCTGAAAATTTTTATAGAATCAAAAGAAATGGCGGACAAGACAACTTTTATATACTGGATTATTTTGCTGGAACCAAAAGGAATGAATGCATTGGTGTTTTTTTTTGTTTCTTAGTTTGGGGCTTCTTATAAGCGGACAATTCCTAGAAGTGGACAAAAAAATTGGAAAACAGAGTCGGTGTCGCTTATGAGTGCTTTCATTGAATTCAGGGGTCATAATTAAAATATTGCTTTTTTTACTGTATTTTTTTTAACTTACTGTTACTTTGATTTAGCATATAGTGCCAAAAAACGTTAATCTTCATATATTATTGCATAAATTAAATTTGCAGTAATCGATTTAAATTACTCATTTGTCTAAATAAACATTTTTAACCTAAATTATATTTCTTGTGTCTTGTACAGTGGAACTTCCGTAAGTCGAACTCTCGATTACTCGAAACAAATTTATGGCAGGAGACAAGCAAATTGCTTCTTTTACGTTTTCGATAAGTTGAATTTCTCAATTATTTTTTGTGGCACGTGGTTGTTCGAGTTATCGAAGTTCCACTGTATACTGGGTGTCTCATGGTATGGTAATGGCTGTTAAAAAATTAAAAAGATATTGGACTGAAATTCTGGACGTAAATCAAGTTCTATACGGTATATAAAATGTTATCAAAATGGAGGCACTACCGGTTATTAAAAAAAAACAATAATTAAAAAAAATACCTAGTTCTTATCGTTTTTGTGGAAATAAATTATGAAGTAATGTTTTGTAGAAATAGTCTGCTTTATTATTATTTTAAAATTATTATTTAAGTAACGAAGTGACTTAAGCGTTTTAAATTTTTTAAAAGCATTTTTAACCTTTGCGATCGTCAGAAAATCGCTGATTTCTTCAATTTTCAACTCACTTTTTTAAATTTTCTATTTTTTTATCATAAAACAATTTCAAAAATACCGTCTTAATAAATTACTTAAGAAGAATCCAACAACTACCACCTGTCATGCTTCTTTTTGGTGTTTTCATGTTACCAGTTTGTGTGTGTTAATCTTTTTTAACTGTATATGATACCATACTAATGACTAATAGCAGATTTGTTTGGTAGACGCACAAAATTTCTGTTACCATTGAATTCCGTTGAAGGGAAGTTTTACTGTATTTTACTTGCTGTTGTTTATGTATATTGTTCCAAACCAATATTGGCATATCTGACTTAAAAGACAAGTTATCTGTTTATTACTGTGCTGTAAAGATTGTATTGTTACCAAACACAAGTCATTTATGGTCGTTAGACTTTTCGATGCCATCTGAGGGAACAGTCCGACGCAGATCAAATGTAGGTAAAAGTGGTGACAAAACTGCATGCCCCGAGCGGTTTTCTCAGATAGCATCGAAGGGTCTAACGACCATAAATTACTTGCGTTTGGTAACAATACAATCTTTATTGCAGTAGTAATAAACAGAAGACTTGTCTTTAAAGTCAGATATGTCAATATTCGTTTAGAACATTATATTTCTTTCTGGAGATTGTGACGTCAGACTCGAACTCTGTCTCACCTCAATCTTATACAACTGAAAAACTGCTTATTTCAAAATAAAAAAAGTATTAATTTTTGAGTGATTACTAAAATATTTAAGGTATCGTTTGGTTCGGCATAAATGGAATTTATCAGTTCAGGAGTCTATCAAAGTCGACGTGACAGTTCAGGAGAGTTTTAATTCAAAAACCGTGGAAGAAATCGCAATAGTATTAAAAGCATCAAATTTGAACAAACTCCACAGTTCTACCCTCACCGAAATAAATCTTCTAAACGTCGGAATGCTTAGTAAATTTTGGCGTTTTATCGAGAACATTGTGACTCCCAAATACATCAACTTAAATTCTCAGGAATCCGCTTATATCTTACTAAAAGCACGTCGAATTAACGAGAAAAAGAGCATGTACTCGAACATATACCTAAATCATGAAAGAAGCATGCGACAACACCTGAATTCAGCTTATATCGCATTCGCTAAAAAGACTGATCACTGTCAAATGAATTTATTTAGTGAGTTTGAGCCCATTCAGGAGAAAAAAGATGGGATTGTTTTCGTGCAATGGCAGGCACTGGTAAACGATCCCCAAAAACGTATAGTGGATGGCCAAACCCAAATTTGTATAAAAGCCCACAAAACAAACGAAGATCAAGCCGACGTGGACGAGTTTGCGGCTTTGGCCGATCCTGCAACTTTGCTCGAAGTGAGTTTGAATAAAGATAAACAAGAGGAAAATCAGGCATCGCTAGAAACCAAAGTCACATGTACTCTTATTTATCCAGCTATTGTTGAACATGATTTTCAAAAAGAGAAGTTTTGTGTGGTGCCTGTTACTCTACTTCTACATAGTATTGTGAACGACGCTGATTTGAATGTTATGGTGAATACACTGGGAGCGGCAAGGTATTATTTTGGTGTTTTTATTTGAGGTAATTTAGGGGTTTTAGCGCGCCACTGCCTGTTTCACACTCTGACCTTTTTTATCCTTATGCTTCCAAAAACTTTTCGTGGCTTGGGACTGGAAGTGCTGTTAGAGAACTTAAACCTTTGTCTACCGAACCAGTCAAGCTCTCGGCAGTTGTTTCAAGACCAGGAACTTTTGATTTAGGGGCAAGAATTGAAATTTATTGCACCACAGACCAAATGGAAACTCCTGTACTTCAAACCTGCCAGATTCAATCAGCATTAATCGTTGTTGATGGAGATAGTTAATTTTTTATATTTTTTATTTAGTTTTGAGTTTTATTGTTGTTTGTATATTTTTAAAAATATTTAGTTTAAATTTATAAAATTTTTGTATATAAAATTTTTGCTTATATTATACAATCCCCGTGTATTAAAACAAATATTATAAATAAAAAATTTATTACGACTTTACAAATCACTTACATTATTCTTAACCTAATGACTATAAAAAAAATAATAATAATACACAAAATCACGATTTTTATCCAAAGAGCTTCTTCCCTAATTTGAATAATTTAAATTTTTTGAATAAGAAGAACTGTTGGTCTTGTGCTGGATGAAATTCTTCGTCTCCATATCCATGATTTACTGTAGGGTCAGAATCATCAAAAGGTGAACACAAAGATGTTGACACCAAAAGAATAACAAGAAAAACCTGAAAAATAAAAATTCAAATGTTGATTCAATATTTACCGGTTTACTTACTACAAGATGCAATTTCATTTTATTTATTTGTACAATTACTTGCAAGTTAGGCAATTTAAAGATATAATGATTTTAAAAGAGAATTTATTTAGCATTTATATACTTGGCTTAAAAATACCCCACCAGTCGAGCAGTGGGAACCACCAAGATTGCAAAATCGAAAAAATTGTTTTATCAATTTATCTACGGCTGAGAGCAATTATACAGAAAAGAAGTGTGGCATTCAAATTTTGAAATCTCAAGTCTTAAAAAGTGCGGTGATGTGTGCAGTGGTAAAAAATTATAAAAACGAGTGATTAAATTTCTTTAAAAAATTGGATTTTTTAATTTTTTTTGTGTGTTTGGTAATCAAAAATAATTTATATTTTATTGTTTTTAAATAATTTTATGCGTCCGAATATTTTTACGAAATTCAAAAATATTCAAATTGCATCTCTTTATTTTTCGAGAATTTTTTATGAATCTATTATGTCTAAAATTTCATAATCTCCACCAAAAGTCAAGGACACGCTATAGCATCTTAGGCAACGCATATACCCGCAATTTTAGTTAAATTGGTTGAAGTTGCATAATTTAACTACACGAAGAAATCAAGGCTAGTTCTAAACAAATTTTATTTAGATCACATTGTCACGGTTATCACCTTTTTTTTGTGATAATGAATGCATTATTAATTTTTTCGTCAAGATAACAAAACTGGAAATTTTTAAACACAATGGTCCACTAATTTAATCATTTTATTTTTATAACATCATTACGCTGAGAATTTTTATTTAGGATGATTAATTATACACTAAATTTCGACACGATGTCAGCATCAATTCTTTTTTTGAGATGAGGTCACAACGAGTGCAACAATTACTTAACAATAATAGATTTTTCATATCAGACAGGAACTATACAACCTGACATAAAATCATTTTTCTGTACTTTAATTATTGTAATAAAACAAAGCGTCTAGGGGTCAAGGCGCTAAATTTAATAGCAACACACATATAATAGTGCATTAAATTGCATGTTTCAGGTATTAAATTTATCGCTAGACATGTTAATTCACCCACAGTAAATTTATTTATTTAAGAACATTCACAGTTTATTTTTTAGCCGTTTATTAGCGATTGTAAACTTCATGAGAGGAACTTGTAGAAAAGAAATAATATTTTTTATTTTAATGCAGTTATAATATAACAAGTTGTCAAGCTTTTACATTTATCAATGTATCTAGTATCTACGAAGTCAAGTACGCCCAGACAAAAAGGTTATTAGGTAGAATCTTGTGTTGATTTTTATGTAGTCTAAGCATTTATAATTTTGCTAGACAGATGTGACACACTTAGGAATTTTAAAATTTTATATCTACACGTGACTTGCATCTACTAAGCGACAAAGAATTTTAAATTTTTGCTAGAAATATAAAAATATTTTTTTGCTGACTGTTTTTAAATAATAACTCTTTAATGTATGACATCATTTATTAATGTGATTATTAATTTTTTATTTTTGACATTATTTGTCAACTGTTGGTAGCAGTAGGGTGCGATCAACGGAAAAATATTGTAATTAACTTTTTCTTTAATTAGCTATAAATTTTTGAGGAGCATTATCGTCATAGTTATCGATATTTGGAACTCATTATAGAATATGCCGATTGTCTCTGATAATGGTGTATGAGTGTTGCGATAACGATGCCATAAACAAATAAATTATTTTTACTAAAGTACACACGTTTGAAAGCTTTGTATCGACAGCTTATTATTTACAAACATTAAAGTAATGCCGCCAGTTGTAAAAATTAAAAAAATTAACTCTCAATAAAGCCTGCATAAGTCAATTCCAAATTTCGGTACCTCTGACTATAACATAGCGAGAAGAATAAAAAAAAATGTAAAGAACCTTTTAAGGGGATGTGATATAGTATATTAGATTTAACCAAGAAACATGCTTGCTTGAGATTTATACAGGGTGAGTATTAAATGGCGAAAAAGCTTTCCATTACGTAAAAATAGTAAAAAAATTCCCACTCATTTACTCTTCAGGGTATGAAAAGGTAAAGTTAAAGATTTAACTATCTAACTTTTACAAAATTTTCGAAATTGCAAAGTGTTCTATAATATTTTGTATTTTCTTAATCATATTATAACAAAGTATTTTTTCGAAATTGTTATTTAACTTTTAAAATGAAGTATCATCTTCGAATTTGGATTATTCCAGAAATTTATTCATAGATCTATAGTCTCTATAAATATAATAGACAAAAATTGAGAATAATTGTTATTAAATTTTCTCCGAATTATTTATTCCACGTGTCCTTATAACCAGTAACCAGCGCTATTGCCAAATTGACGATTTTTTTGCTATTGTTTGGAAAATAAGATACAAAAATTTTTGAAAATCTTTTTTCGGGTTTTATCAACAGTCCTTCACAATGTACTGGACAGCGTTTCCGCTATATAATACTCACCCTGCATACTATTTTTTTAAACCACCTGAAAAAAACATTGATCATTTTTATTTATTTATATAAGTATTCTCAAAACTATATTGACATCGGTTCAAAAATTATTCAAAAAAATATATGAAACCTAAAAAAATCTTGTTTTTTCAACTATTGTTATTAAAATAGTTTACAAAACACGTTTTTTAGAGAAAGTTTTACTTTTAATAGGAGACAGCAGCTGAACTGAACCACCACATATACGTAGTTTAATTTTGAGTTACAGTTTCCTTATTTTATCCCTAGAAAAATTTGGAATATATTTGAGGGCATTACACTATTACAGTAAATATTACTTGGGTAGTAATTGTTGCTATTTACTGTTGCTGTTATTTTCAGGTGGTTAAAAAGAGTGCTTTTTTTTCCCGAGCTCTTATTGTTTTTTGAAAAACCTTTTTTATTAAATGTGGGTATTTTTTTTCTTAATTTTATTCTTTTTTAGTTTTGTTTTTTTGTGATGACTTAGAGCTTTTTTGAAATAGTCTTAGCTATTTTTCTGTTACTTTTTTTAATGGTTGATTATGTAGTTATATACTGGCAAAACATTGCTTTTGATTGGTATTCCTGTTTAATTTTGTTGCACTTTTAGCAGCAGTTTTTTTATCTCCTTGTTTTGGTATTTTTTTAAAATGTATTTTGTTATATTTGTGTGGAACTGTTTCTTTTTCTTGAATTTTTTGTAATAATTTTGGCTACTTGTTGTATTTTATTCCAGCCTTCTTCTATGTTTTATTTTTTTTGTTTGTTTTTGTAGTTTACAATTTTTATCATACACTTCTTTAACGTTTTTTTGTTTCTATCTTTAATATCTTTTTGTTTTTATATTTTTTTTATGCTTCTGTCAAGCTTTGAAAGTTCTTGGTTTTCTTGTAGTGCTTTTTTTTGATCGATTGGTTTATTACATTTTACAATATATTGTTCTGTTTGCGAAATTTTTACAATATTTTTTATTTTGATTCGTATTACTTGTTTTAATCTTACTAAAATAGCAAAAAATCTGAAAATTTTAAGACGAAATTCAGTAATCAACGAAGAGTTTTACATAGACCCAAAAAACAAAAATTTTGGTACAATACTGGTAGAACTCTCAACAAAATTAGAAGAACTAAATAAAAAAAACGAGGAGTGGAAATTGAACGTGTTTAAAATCTGTATACTCTAGTCTTTAATAAAGTAATCCATGTGGCGTTAAAAGAATTTGAATTTAATTCTTACCATTAAGTGATAATGGAATCTATGTTTGCACTTCTGTAAGATCTTATGTTTTGTACCTTTTTTTCTTTCTTTACCTCTATCAGGAAATGGTCAATTTTGTTTATCGTTTTTCGGTGTCATTCATGTTTTTTTATATTTATTTATTCTTGTGTTCTAATTTTTACGGCATTTTTTTTGTTGAAATCGTTCTTTGAGGTCTTAAAATAATTAAAAATTTAGTAACTTACTTAAAAAAAATTATTTTTTTTTTAAAACATGAGAAAGGCATTATGTCACACTATGATGTCATCTTGTTTTCGAAGCGTGCCAGAAAACATCCGTAATAGTCACAGCAAAACAAAGCAGTTCTCATATATTTTTTAGTGCTCACATTTTTAAGAAATGGAGAAAAATCGAAAAAATTATGGGATAAAAAAGGAACTTATTGGTGAAACTTTTGTAGGAAAAACATCAGTTTTTTAGCTTTGAAAATTTTTTTTTTTGAATGTTTGAATAATTTTTAAATTAATTAATCAAATCTTTTATGGGATTTGAAATTTAAAAAAATTGGGATAGCTTGAAATAACATTTTTTGCGACGAGAACTTTTTAGAAAATAAATTTGGTCGAATTTTTGTTCTTAATTTTCTAGAAGTTTTTTAAAAATGGTCTAAAATTCTAATTCGAAATTATTTTGACTATATAAGGCCAAAAAATCGACTAAAAACCGAAAGTAGCTGTTCTCATTTTTTTTGCTGAAATTGAATATTTAGGATCTAAAAAAATCATTTAAAAAAATTAAAAAGAAGAAATTTAAGCATTTTTTTAAAACTATTTTTGCGGGTTACTTACACTGTTTTCTCACTTAATTTTTTAAAATTTTGAACTAGTCTAGTTTACTGTAAATATTAAAATATGTGTTTATTTAAAACTTGCTTTCTTTTATTCTGAATCAATACAAAAACTAAAGTATTGACTTTCGTTAATGTTATATTTAGCATTTCACTTATAAATGGCACCTGCCTTACAAATGTAATAAGTACTAAAATTTATTACAAAACTGGATGATGTGCAATACTTTTCTCGAATTTTTGGCTTAGTGAAATGAGATATAATTACTGCTCCCTTTACTCTGATTTGCAATTTTGACCATGCATTTACCCAAAGTTATGTAATAGTACGAGTTTTTGAACGCCTGTGTGCATTTAGAATACGAGTCAGGTTCAAGTGCATATTTTGAACCGCTTCTAAGTTATGCAAGAAGAAAATTTCATCGATGTCATGGTCTACAGTTTACACTCACTAATAAATGTTAACCATACTGATCATAAACATTGTATTAATTATTAAACATTTAGCAAGCGATCAAATTTGTATTTTATCTCTTATTGTTGATTAGAGTCATTGTTTTGCGACTTTAAATGTATGGATGATCATATTGCGACAATATTGGATTCCGCCCTTGAACAAATTCTTATTACACAATGTGAAAGCTTAAGACGTTATGTATCAATTACAGCCTTTTTAAATTAGTGATAATGTTTGGATTTTAATTTGCAGAAATAAAAATTATTGACCCCTAAACATTGTTTCTTTTTTTATTTGATTATTTTCAAAATGGAAGGAATTCAGTACCTACAATATTCTAATTTTGGTGATGGCTAGTGGCGATGACCCATGAAAGCATTTCTGTGTTAATTATTTATTGTTAGTTGTTTACTATCATATTAATAAATTTTTATCGATAATATTTACTGTCTTATTTACTGTCCACCTTATTTTCTATAGGTACTTTTTGTTTCAAAAACCATATGGTGCAAATAAATGTCATCTTGTTAGTGTCTCTATGACTTAATGCTTTAAATATAGGGAATTAAATTTAAGGGATCACTACTTACACCACAGCAGTTTTTTTAATAAAAAACAGATATTAAAAAATATCAATTTGTATCGGAAAGGTAAGAGTTTTTTATTTTTTAATTATTTAAATGACTGGGTAATTAAAATATAATAAGATATTCCACTTGATCTTACGATTACACTCCTACTATTGTAATACTATTGCCAAACTTTCTGAAGTGAAATTTTTTCAGTGTCAAGATCATAATTAGCGTAATTTTACCAAAACATCGCTAGACAAAAAGATTTTAGATTACCTATCCTAATTGTAAATTTATCAACAAACAACAATTGATTTAAATTTCTGTCAAGGACGTAAGTATTTAGGATCAAGTACTGAATAGGTAAAAGACTAAAGTTGATTATTGCGAGATTAGGTAATTTATTATGATGCTCACATATAATTAGTATAATTACTCAAAATTTTATTTTGTTTATTTTTTACTTCTTACTTTTTTTACTTATTAATTTTAATAAATTTCGATACTGTTTTTTATAGATCTAACATAAATAAAACATAAAGTAAATTGTTTAATAACTTGTAAAGTGACTCAACAAAAATTAACTAAAGATCAGTCTGCATTTCTTTCGTTGCTCTACTTTTGGGTGATAATTTTATACGTCCTAATTCTCTTAATTAAATTGTGTAACCGCATTAATAAGGTATTAATACAATGTGTTTGTGTATTACGACTACTACTTTTTAGATTTTAAAAATGCAATATCAAATTAAACTAAAAACAGGTAAAAAAATGGTTATAAAATAACATAAGATTTTCAATTTTGAAAGGATAATTAATTCAATAATATGCAACCAGCAATACATGTAATTAATTATTATTATTTTTTGTAAATTTAATTAACTTATACACCCTGTATTAAAGTATTTATACAATTATTATTACAATATATTTTTCAGTGGCGTAATGGAGTTTTATTTTCTTGAGTTTAAGTTTTCATTTATCGATGATTTCTAAAATTTAAGAAATACATTTATTTTGTGTTTAGCAGATTATCAAATGACTTAAGTCATTCTTGCAGTGGTGTAAATTTTAATATAATTTTTTTCTTTAATCGTTTAGAAAAAAGTTTATTAATGCATGATTTTGTCTGAAAAATCGTTGTGAAAAAGGGTGTTTTCAACACGATGCGCATGCGTACAATTGTCAAATAAATAAAAAATAAAAGTCTAAGAGTGATTACAAGACGCAGCGAAGATGAAGCATAGTGAAATTATATACTTATATGTCCTTATTGCCTAATTGGCTTTACAATCCTACTTGGGTACAACAAACAAACCAAAAGCGAAGATTACCACAAATTATCAAAAATATGACCAACTAAATATATAAATAAAAATTTTAATTCTTCTCCATTCTTCTCCTGGCACACGTGACTTCTTTCATCCATTCTTTTCCTTCTCCATTTTCGCTTAGGACTTTTATCCTTCCATACTCACACATTTTTAACTCTACACACTATGACAAACAATGCTCTATCGTCTCCCTTTCTTCTCTACATAATCTGCACATTCTTTCCCAATCTTCTTTCCAAAACTCATTTTCCCTTGACCTATCCAGGCAGGTCGCCATAGTGAAATTATCATATATCAAATTTTAATGTGACATATCACCGCTTTGCCTCAAACTAAGCTAAAATGACAAAATACTGTCTAAAATTATTTGAAAGACAATAACCAAATATACTTTTTATTTGTCCAGTGACGGGTAGGTGGCACTACGTATAATGTTTTAAGTTTTTTTTTAATTAACTAATGTACGATCAACGGAAAAGTTTTGTAATCAACTTGTTTGTTAATTTGCGATTAATAAAATTAACCACTTTGCTCTTGCGTTAAAACGTCTCGATTATTAATCGCCCTGCTTATTAACCAACTAAATATTGTTGTAAAATTTTCAGGAAAAAAGTCGAAGTGACAATATAAAATAAATTTTTTGGGTAATCTGAAATTGCATGTTTTACGATTTCTAAAATCCAAAATCGTACTTGAATCCACTGTTACTAGTAACGGCTAAAAAATTCGCTTTTGTTGCCGTGGTCATTAGTGACTTTTTTTCTGTTTTTTGAAATTGAGCGTGTACAGAGTGATTTATATTCGATGGTTTTTATAGGATTGTTACATTTCTAATCAAAAGCGAGGAGTTATTTACTGTGGCAAAAATATTTTCTTGTGCGCTTGAAATCTGGGCAATCATTTGGTAATCGTCGGTAACCAGTAATATACCAGTAATAGCATGTAATTTTTGTAATCGCTGGTAATCACTAATCAGTATAAAAAAAAATCTAGAGGTAATCTAATTTTATTTTAGTAATCTTAAAAAAATGGTTTTCTGATGGTATTTTCACGCTAATCAAAAGAAAATTTCAGTGGTAAACTTTTGGAGTTTTTGCTATAGTTAATTTATTGTTTTGTTTTTGTACTCTTAAGAATTTATTGCTTATTATTAGATTAGACGGTATTATTTAGAATTTAGTAATATTTAGTGGAAATATATGCATAGTACCTAGTTTTAGGAAATCGGGGGTAATTAAAACGGTACAATGGTAATCTCGAGGACATTACCTTATCTCTGATTTTTTTGTGGTAATTCCATAGACAATATTGACAATTTGATGGTAGTCTTGCAGTAATCAAAAGGTATCCGCAATCATAGTGGTAATCTTTTCCTTTGCGCTTTTTGACATTGGAAGGGATTCTTTGGTATTTATTGACGTTCAGTGAAAATCTTAGGTAGGTAGTTTTTCTAATCTGGTATTCTAGTCTTCTGTATTTTTGTGCGTGATTTACAGTACCTATTAGGGCATGCTTAGTATTCATTAACTTTTGTTGCAAAATGGGCATGATTATTATAGGGTCCTACCAGAAGAAGATGGAAATTTTTTTGGAATACCATGTTAGCACCAAAATTGTTTTATCTAGAGTTTCGTTATACTTTCTATAGCAAAATTAGACGTACCTTAAGAACTTTTATTGTTCTTAGTTAAAACTAAAAGAAGAAGGGGAAAAACTACGTTTAAAAAAACACAAAGGATTATTTAAAAAAAACGGAAAGTTTTAAAAAATCTTAAAAATTGGTAATTAAGAAAAAACTATGTTCAATAAAGAAAAAAGATTAAAAGAAGATTCCAGTTGAATAAAAAGAATATTCTTAAACAATTCTAATTTGCCATTAGAAAAATAATCAAAAAATGCTTTAGGAAAAACTTGTAAAACGACAATTACGAAAAGAAATTTAGGATTTCTAAAAATGACGGCTTAGGAGAGAAAGAAGAAAAAAAAACTGCTTACATACAGAATTAGACAAAAAATTATAAGGAAATTTGATAGCTATTAATGTTTTTAATAGAAATGTTCTAAAAACAAAATGAAGTAACAGTTTTAGAAGAAGTAAAATAAAGTAGAAACAAATCACATAAAAAAAATTAAAGAATCTCCAACATTTGATAGTCAATCTTTTAAGCATTTTTGCATATTTTGTCATAATTGTCTAATATAATATTTGTTTATTTTTTAAAAAACCACTGTAATGCAAATAATAACTCTCTAAATTTGATTCCTTATATTAAAAGCTTTACGTTGCCATAGAAACAATAATAGGCGCCAAAATGGTTTTTTCATAAATAAATAATATTTTTTCTTGACCGTGCAGGAGGCAATGGGCTACAGCCCATAAAGTCTATGTCTAAATCTACCCCTGATTAGTACCACATTGATGCATTTATGTGAAAAATGTCAGTTTTTATAATTTTTATTAGATTTTTATCCACAAGTAACAATAAAGATTAAACAATTTAGTAAAACTTAAAAATAATAATTACTTAACTGTGATAAATGTGAATTTATAGGTACTAGTATAGTAAATGTCAGACAAAAACGAAACCCAAACGAATTAAAATAAATACTTTTAAAATGTGGGTAGAAATAAAGGTCAAAATTAGCAAGCATTTTTCTCCATGTTACAAAATTTTGGTGATCAGTGTTTATCATTAATGAATGATTTTGACCTAGACAACCAGACGTACATACGTGCGACAGGCAAACTTTAAAAGGATATTTTATCGGATTCAATTGTTATTAATCGTATTCTTGTTTATCAAATAACAATCAACTATCTATTCTGTGAAGTATCGGATCTATAAATTAATCTATAATCTACTTAGATTCAAATTTAGACATTTGAAATGGTGTACACAAAGTTTAAATTTTTGTTTACTTTTTGTATCTGGAGATTATAGATCTGTGATTTTAAAATATATAAATTTATACTTAATCCGGATCCTAATATTCGCAATCAAACGGATTAGATGCGGATCTATAAATCTAAATAAAAAATAGAATGCGGATTTTGAAGCTGCATATCTGCATCGGGTAAAATGTTTGATCTGTTTATTTCTGTATTCTATACAGAGAAAAAAAAATTTACAGGTAGGTAAATCCTAAGAGAATATCAAAAATGCGCAGCAAATTTGCAATAAAATACCGGAGTCTGGAGTACATACATCTTAATTCGTTTTAGCTAATTACGCATTTTCTTGCTTTTCTTTTTTTTACGATTTATCTCAGTCTAAATAAATTAAATTTTTGTTATTACAACACGGTCTTTTTCCCATGACCATGACCGTGTAACTACATACCTCGTAAATAAATGCAAATCATTTAATATTGTGTAAGAATTTCTAAAACCACTAACAATGATTTCTAAAATAAACTGTAAATTTTGACAATTTGATTACAAAATTTCAAGTGTTGGCTAAGACTTTCATTGATATCTGTGTAAAAATGCATAGCGGAAATTTTTCCAACAAATGTAATAAATAACTCGTTCCTTATCAATCTCTGCTAGATATTAAAAAATAAACACCTGTCTGTTTAGTAACGCAATAAAAATTTTAAATTTGTTGGTAATCTGCTAATTAACACGTGCATAGATGAGTTGTATTGTTGTCACTTCAAATACTAAAATTCTCCCTAATCTTTATTCTTCATACAATCGCAAGAATCGCTGTTTTATCATCTGTATTTTTTGAGGGGGCAATTTAGCCACACGAAATCATATAAACATAAAATTTATATAATTTTCTATAAAGAAAGATTTAGAAATTGGGGCATTTCACGTGAAGTGGACTATCTAAAATTTAAAATTTGTTTTTACTTAAATGTTTCGCATTTATTAAAAATTTCACATTTACAGCTTATTTTTCAAAATATGGAGGTTCACAGTTATGGAAAAAAGCCAGCATGGTATATTTTGGAAAGCACTACATAATATAAACGACTTTAAACAAAATAAGTTTAATAGTGAATCTTTTAAGAAAATCGAACGTTCTTTTTTGTTGTAAACTCAAATTTAAAAAAAATGTTTTTATTTAAAAAACCTAATTGTAATTTAATAATTAATTTTTATAAACTTCGACTATTTTTAAATGTATGAAAGAAATTTCAAAAAATAGCTAAAAGTGTGTAGAATTTGTGTACTAAATGACATAAGGGATCTCTAAATATAAATAAATCGTAAACAATTATAAATCTATAAAGTTAGTCTCAAATTTTTAAATAATTATTTTTAAATTTAAAAAAAATTAGTAATAAATTAAATAAAAAACAAAAATAAATTATTAAATAAAACAGAATCTTAATACATCCTAAAACAATATCTTAATCAGTTACAGTTATTTTAAAAGGTTGTTAAAGTTATTAAATGACATTACGAAAGTTATAAAAACATAATAAAGGGTTACATATAAACAATATTTTTGTTAAAGACTTTAGTTTTGAAAATGTACTAAAAGATAAAAAAAATCTGTTGTTTTTTTATACAATAACTTTAGTGACATTTGAATTTATTTTATAGGCTGGTGATTGTTTATGTTTTATTTTTTCATCTGTCACTTTTGTCAATTCTTTTCAAAAACATTAAAAAATTTGAAGTTTGTAGAAAAATTTAAACTCTAATTAGGTAAGTTTTTTTTAAATATAAAATAAAGATTTTTTAAATATGAGTTTACAACAAAAAAGAGCGTTAAATTTTCTATAAAATTTTTAAGTATTTTGAAGCTGTTCATATTGTGTGGGGCCTTCCGATAAAATATAGTTTTTCTATGAGAAATAGAAATAGGAGTTTAAATTTTAATCAGAAAGATCTCTTACTGAATCTATTAGGATTATTATGATTTACAATATCTCTAGAAAAACTAAAAACAAACTTCTGGCATCAGTTTTTTTTTGGAGAAGACGTTAGAGAAATCTGTATCTGCTTTATGACATATTTGAAAAATTTTTGCACAACAATTTAGGAATTGGGAGTTTATAAACATTTATTATTTTTTGATATTGTTATTGTGCTTAATGGAACAAATATTTAAACAGTAAAGAATAAAGGTTATAACTTTTTGTTATAAAAAAGCATTTGAAATTCGATTTATTGGTTTAGAAATTAGAGACAATCAAAAATGCAATACTTTTCAATTTTCCGCTACTGCAACTTTAAAAATAGTAAAAAAATAGAATTTATTAAAAAATCAATAAATATGATAGCTTATCTAATGTTTTTTCAAATGCAATCAAGCAGTTTAAGTTCGGTTTATTGATGGTTTAGGTGTTAATGCTATTAAAAATGTCAAAAATCCTTATTTTTGCTTACGATTTTAGCTTGAAGGTAGTTTTTTTTGAATTTTTCTGAAACTATAAATCGAATATTCATACTCGTAGTTATATGCTTATGTTGAAGAGATAGGTTGGAGAGAGAAACACACGGGACACTTCTATAGATATAAAAACTGTAAATTCAATTCCTTATTTACAATAGTTTTAAAACAAAAAAAATATTGTTATGTAGAGGATTAAATCTTTATTTTCTTCTAATATTTTTATATAAAAAAACAGAAAAGCTACTGGAACATATTTTAAAATTTGTGCAGAACTGGCTTTATTTAAAAACGCTGTTCAAATGGCCAGAGAGATAAAGAATTTTAATGAAAACCTTAGCTAAAGAATTAAATATCGTTTAAAAAAATGAAAGCAATATATTTATCTTTTTTAGTTTAGAGAGAAGAAAAGTTAAACAACCCGGTTTGCTTATTTGTTTTTTTTTTATTTTTTAACGTATTCAGGTCTAAATTATTAAAGACAAATATATGTATATCGCCTTACAGGCTTTTTTATGCAAAAATTAATTTTATATAAATTTTTATTTTAACAACTTTTTATACGTTAGACCATTTGGGCAGCGTTTTGAAATAAAGTTAGTACTGCACAAATTTTAAGCGTAAAATATATTTTTTAATATGTACCAGTAACTTTTTTGTTATTTTCTTATAACACAAATATTAAGAATTTAATTCTCTATATGACAGTATTTTTTATGTGCAATTAATTTTTCTTGTGCAATTAGTTTTGCAATTTTCAATTCAAAGCGCACTGCAAGGTTAATTAAGCATCGATGATGTCTTATGTAGGTTCTCGCCGACGAGTGAAGACTCCTGTCCACACCATTTAAACTTTCATCTCATACTATATTTCATATTTCATCGTACTATAGAAGCCACAAGACCTAAACCTGCTCAGTCCGCCTCTGATTATAGTATTCTTTAATTTCAATTATTCTCTACAAGATAATGTCAAAAGACTAACCTAAATTTATATTTACTCAAAAATTGCTAAAGTTTGAAAATCTTGAAAAAAACGTTTGACGTAATAATAGAAAAATCTCAAAATCTATAGTGTCAATATTTTTTATGCATTTGATTCGCTAGCCATTCGAAGGGCCCTAAGTTTTTAAAACTCGGTTTATTGTTTTAGGAATTAGAACTAGTGAAAAATGCTTTTAGGTATTAGAGCTAATCTAAAATGCTAAAATTTTAAATATATATTTTTACTTCAAATATACACTACTCCAAACAATTATCGCACCACCTGCAATATTTGCGATTTTTTAAAAATGATAAATTTGAATTTGTATTTAAAGACTTTTTTTATTTCTAATCATAAGAACATTATCCAGAAACGTTTTTATGTGGCATTAATTTTTTCTTCGAAGATAAAGAAAAAAGGACGATAAGAATAAAGTTTACCTGAAATGAACGTTTGGTTTTCATTGTTCAGTTTTGTTTTAAAAACACATCAGTATCAGTATAATTAAAATTTTGTTAAATTTTGAAAGCAATGGAACGTAATCAGCGCAATTTAAGCAATGACGAATGTGTCACAATAGTTACTTTATCCCAAGAAGGCTTGAGCTACCGTGCTATAGGAAGAAGATTTGGTGTAGCCCATACGACGGTGTCTAGGATAGTTCAACGTTACCGGGAAACTAATGCGTATACTAGACGTCCTGAACAAGGCAGACATCGAAGTACAACGGCTATTGAAGATTGTTTTCTAAGAATTCGTGCTTTATTACGGGAGAGGTTTACTACAGTTAGCAAGGGTGCATAATAACCAAGTAAGCATTGAAACCGTTCGGAAACGACTTGCAGAAGTTAACTTAAACCCCAGAGTGCCACCTAGATGCCCAGCTTTGTCTGTGAACCACCGTAGAGCTAGACTAGCTTTTGCTAGAAAACACGTCGAATGGGATGAAAAAGATTGGAGGCGGGTTCTGTTTACAGATGAGTCGAGATTTTGTTTGTATGCCAACGATAGACGTGCAAGAGTGTACCGACGTCCACATGAACGTTTTGCTGAGGGCAACATTCAAGAAGTCCATTCTTTTGGCAAAGGCTCTGTAATGGTATGGGGAGGCATTTCTTTGAAGGGTTACACAGACCTTCACGTCTTTAATGGAGGAAATTTGAACGTTGCACGGTACATTACCGATATTTTGAAACCGTATGTTATGCCTTTTGCACCTTATGTTGGAAACAACTTTATTCTGATGCACGATAAACCCAAACCGCACGTCGCTGGCATTGTGCAGACATACCTTCAAGAAGTAAATATTGAAAAAATGGATTGGCCACCGATTAGTCCAGATTTAAATTCTATAGACTTATAGAGCATGTGTGGGACATGCTGGGAAAACGTCTGAGAACCATGCAACTACCACCAGCTAATTTGCAAGAAGTAGGGCAACATTTAACTGAAATTTGGGAAAATTTGGAACAGGAACCAGTCAGACGACTAATTTTGAGTATGCCGAGTCGGTGTAGAGAAGTTATCCAGAAAAGAGGTGGAAATACTCATTACTGACGTTTTTTTTGGGGTTTATAAAATTTGAATTTTTTGTTAAAAGTTGTTTTTTTAGAATATTATAATTGTGTTTGAAAAATATATGTTTTATTTTGTTTAAGAAGCTCTATTGTTGTTTGGTTTATTATATAACTGTAAATATTTAATTAAAATTTCTAACAAAACATTTGAGCAAAAATTTTAGATTTGGTGCGATAATTGTTTGGAGTATATTTGGAGTATATTTTTTTATTATTTTGTTTGGAGTATATTTTTATAATTATTTTTTTTTAAATTAGTAATTTTTTATACAAATGTAGTGGACAGATCATTCAATGCTCTCTCAAACGCAACTAAGCATTTGAGATTCGGTAAGTTACAGTCAATCAAAAATGCGATAAATGTCTTTATGACTCCTACTCTATTTTAAATAGTAAAAAATTTATTTAAAAAAATAGTGATTTTTAATATATAATCGTTGCTTATTTCTATCGAATGTTTTTTCAAACACCGCCGAACACTTCAGGAGCTTGAGCTATCCAAAATGTAATTGAATTAATGTTATGTCTATTATTGTTTATTATAAACATCGTTGTTTAAAATATAATTTTACTGTGTAATTATAGAAATCAGGCTCCAATTTTTTTCGCACCCGGGCTTTCTTATAGAGAAATCCGGTTTTGATTAATTGGTTTATATTAATTTAAGAAAAAAATAAGGCTTCAGTTTAACACCCTGACCATGACATTGTCTTTATTTAATTGCGTAATATAAGAATTTCAAATAAATTTCTTAGGTGATTTACGAATTTCAGTAAATTATCACAACCGCCATCTGTTGTATAAATTCTTCATTGAAAAAATGATGAACAGTAAATCGATATTTTGAGAACTTGCTTCACAGTGAATAAGATGAGCGATTTAGTGATGAGTGGTTGATTAAAATCGTGCAAAATTAATAATTTTCAACGTTTTCCCTGTTTTAAAAATTTGTTAACACAGTCAAATACCAAGATTTAAGCAGTCGTGAACGCTTTATTTGTGATTTTTTTCTAATTTGCAAAACTCCACGCCTGGTTTTAATTCCCTATGACTTCACGTTTTAAAAATATCATTTTAAAGTTGGCGCTTAAAATTCAAATTTTTTTAAAAATTACGTCAATCCGCTTTTGGCGCGCCCTCTAGCCGCGAAAACTCGCGTTTCCGGTGCTCGCTCCGCCGGTAAGGTGGGGATCAGTGCCACAGTTCAGTGTCGTATGCAGGTGCTTTTTTTGGGAGTGTGTTTGGGAGGATTTCGGGGGCGCAGGGCCAGATTTGTGTAAGATTTTTTTTTTCCTGGGGGCGTACTGGTAGCGCGGCCGGTTTTGGGCGCGGTTGGGGCTTGTTGGCGGCGGCGGGAGCGCGTGGTTTCGGGCGGTTGGCCGCGGCACGCCACTGGTTGCGGCAATGTCGTTTTAGAGGGGTATCCAATATACTGAAATAAGTGGCTCTCTGCTAGCTACCAATCTAGTCTACCGTGGCGGGATGGAAGTTCCTTCCATCTTGGTTCTGACTCCTTGCTAAGAAGCCGGGTAGTGTTGGAGAAAAAATACATATAGAGAATTTAAATTAAATTGTAAAAGGTTATCGAAGTTGCTATGTGTCGTTTTATCGGATATTTCTATATATAAGTTGTCTACGGAATGAACTAGGTATGGAGTATTTAAGTGTAGCCTTTATCCAGTCTTTCTAAAGTCTAGTATGTACAGGGGAATGGCGTGTGCCTACCTATACAAGGCTATTGACTACTTGCCTTACAAAATTTGGAGATTCTGATCTGTAGTTATGCTGATTAAATGTTCTAGATTAGCAAAACTGTGCTTTAAACAAGGTAACTTGAGCCAGTATTCATGTTAGCACTCAATAGTCTCTCTCCACAAGCCCCCATTGCATGCATTTCTAACACATTTTTTCGTTTCCAGTAATCGTTCAAGGAACTCCCCGAGCTTATGTTCGTTATTTTGTGAGCAGTTTTGTGCATTATAAAATAATGGCAGTACCTAGTCGTGCCCGAGTTTATGCTGATGTTAATTCGCACAAACCAAGAGAATATTGGGATTATGAGAGCTATGTTGTGGACTGGGGCCAGCAGGATGATTACCAGTTGGTCAGGAAACTAGGAAGAGGAAAATATAGCGAAGTATTTGAAGCCGTCAATGTAACAAACAATGAGAAATGTGTAGTCAAAATATTAAAGGTTAGTCACTTCTATCAACCAAGAAAATTCACTTTCATTAAGGGACCCTCTTTACCACACGTGCCCAAAAATATACGTGACGTAATAACAGCCCAATCAGTCTTTCAATCTTATTGTTCCGTTTTTTTCTTTAAAACCTAAAGGCTGGATTGATAAGCTTGATGCAAAATTTACAAAATTGTATTAGCCAATCAGCGACTAGTATTTCCCCGTGCGCCATATTGTATATTACAGTAGAACGTCGATTTTCCGAACTAACTGGGACCGGGGTGTGTTCAGATAAACAAAAATGTAGGGACTGTCACAACGTGTCATGAATTTTAACTATCATCCTACAAAATTCACTTTCATTACGGAGCCCTCCTTACCACGTGCCTAAAAATATACGTGATCATAACAGCCCAATCAGTCTTTCAATATTATTGGTCTATTTTTTTTTATTTAAAACCTAAAGGCTGGATTGATAGGCTTGTATTAGCCAATCAGCGACTAGTATTTCTCCGTGTGCCATATTGTATATTACAGTAGAACGTCGATTTTCCGAACTAACTGGGACCGGGGTGTGTTCAGATAAAAGTTTAGGGACTAACACAACGTATCATAAAGTTTAACTGCGATTCAATAGTTAATTTGCTGTTAGGTGTCAATTTTGTTTAATCAGATGCCAACTTAATCGTGAATTGAACGTTACTCGCAATTAAATATTTAATTAACGTTTCGGAAACCGTCCCTAAATTACCCGCCAAGGTCTCCAGACACGAAGAGCCTCCGATTCTTTGAGAAAACAGACAGCTGATAAAAATTGACAACTTGTCAAAAAGCTAGCATCCCTTCACGTTAAATGTGTAAGATGGAGCCACTGGTTTTTAGATTTACTATAAGCAACTAATAATACACAATTTAAATCTAAAGGGCTATAATTGTAAATAATATAATAAATAATCGAAAGACAAGATTTTAATTAATTGAGTTAGATTTAAATTGTGTATTACTAGTTGTCTAAAAATCTAAAAATTAGTGGCTCCATCTTACACATTTAACTTGAAGAGATGCTAGCTTTTTAACAAGTTTTTATCAGTCGTTCATACTGATTCAATTCTATACTGTGGTCGCACTCTCAGTACTATACTTTTCCAAACGAATTTTGGCATAGCTGACTTTAAAGGCAAGTCGTCTGTTTATTACAAGAGCAATAAAGATTGTATTGTTAGCAAACGCAAGTAATTTATGATCATTAGACCCTTCGGTGGCGTCTGAGAAAACCGCCCAGGGTAGATCAAATACGTAAAGGTGGTGGCAATTTTGTCTGCCGCGGGCGGTTTTCTCAGATGCCACCGAAGGGCCTAATGATCATAAATTACTTGCATTTGGTAACAATACAAACTTTATTGTTCTAGTAATAAACAGACGACTTGCCTTTAAAGTCAGCTTTGCCAAAATTGGTTTGGAACAGTATACCACAACTCCAGATTGATAGACTTGCTTTGCCCATTAGAACGGGCGTGTTTTGCTTCAGTTTTAAAATTTAAAAAAATTGTAGTCAACGTTTCACCGCCTTGGTTATCTCATAAAGAACGAAATTAGTCAGCCTGAAACATTAGTTGTATTTAAAAGTCTTTGTTCCTGGATCAGACTTTATAACATCAGCATTTTAATAAATTTACAAGGGAGTAACCAATCCACTAACAAAACGTTTAATGTTTTATAAGTATTGCTTTGTACAAAATAACTCAACATTCTCTTTTTTTAGTTGAGGTAGTATTGCATTGAGGGTGCGATGTATTTTTTTTTCTCTAAAAGCATCAATTAAAGTAGTTTTATAAATGTATCTTGGACATTGATGGGAATGAGGGTTTGTAAATCTTAGAGTCAGGGCAGATTGGGACACAAATGAGCATGTATAAAGAAATAGTTGAGGTAAAAAATTTGTACGGGGTGAGATTAGATAAGAACTGAGACGTGAGGTACGGCTTGAACTTTGAAAGACGTCAGACGTGCATGATTCAGAACTTATTCAAATTTGTTTTGATTTTTGTTTAGAGTTTACGTAGTTTAATCTTGAATTAAGTTATTTTTTTAGTGATGAGTTTAATTTCTTTCTAGTTCCTTTATCTTTTCTCTCACTGTAAAATTCACCGTAAATTTTTGTTTATCTAAATAGAAGTTTACTAAACTCAGTTTCTTGTGACTACTCCTTTATTAATAAATTATTTTGGGAATTAATTATTTAAGAACTGTTTTTCCATCAATCAAAAAACTCAGATTAGACACCAAAATTTTAAAGTTTCTAAAACTCCCCTACCTTAGTATATCATAATTGAGTTAATTACCTAAAAATTCTATTGTAGGCTAGGCCTGCAGACGTTAGTAGTCTTCGCCACCAATAAATTTATTAAGCAGTTACCTTTTTTATAAGGTAGTTTGAATTCCCTTAATTAAAAAAACACTATTGTTTTAATTATTTACGACTCTAGTCAGAATTTTTCAAAAATGCTTCAACTTTTTTTAAAAAATCTTATCTGTGGGCGGAATAATAACGCTAAAGACAGTATGGCTACATCGCGTTGGGCCAAAGCTTCTTTGGTAAAATTTCGTGTTGTCTAATCAACCAATTTATTACTCATATACATACTAAAATTTTTGTAGAACGTCTTTTATTAGAAAATTCTGTTGGCTTTTTGCCTAACTACTAGAATTTTGATATTTTTGGGTGAAAATATAAAAGGCTTTTTAACATTTTTGCTTCAGGGCCTAATTCTTAGCCACATTTTTTTTTTTGGAACTCGGTCTTGAGTGGATGTTTGGATTATCGACGTTTCACTGTACAGAATCCGTAGGATGCAATATAGAATCCGTAGGATGCAAAACAGAAATTTGTTTTCTTCCAAATCCTACTCTACAGTCATTGTCACTTTGTCACCTTACTATCAACCAATGACGTTTAAAACACAACTGTCACAAATTTATGAGTTTTAAGGCTTAATATATATGTTTTGAAAAGTTTATTTTTTCTAATACCTTCGAGAAATCTTTTATTAGTTCTCTGCGAAATCTATTTTGTGAAAAACACATAAATTTTGTACACATTTTTTGGAAAAACGGTTGCTTATGCGTAGTTAAATATGTATTCAGTGCAAAATTCTTAATTTATTTTGGGCATGTGGAAGGAGGACCTTTGGGTCGAATTTATTGTTTTTGTGCTAAGAAAGATGTTTGGTTTCAGCCAGTGAAGAAGAAGAAAATAAAACGAGAAATAAAGATATTAGAAAATTTACGTGGGGGTACAAATATAATAACACTTGAGGCTGTTGTTAAAGATCCGGTATCAAGAACACCAGCTCTAATTTTCGAACACGTCAATAACACGGATTTCAAGCAGCTTTACCAAACGCTTACAGATTTCGATATTCGTTATTATTTATATGAGTTGCTCAAAGCTTTGGATTATTGTCACAGCATGGGTATAATGCATAGGTAAATTATAAAAAAAAATTCACTAATGCGCGAGCTATATGAAGAATTTATTTAGGGATGTTAAACCACATAATGTAATGATTGATCATGAAAATAGAAAGTTAAGGCTAATTGATTGGGGTTTAGCAGAATTTTATCATCCAGGACAAGAATACAATGTAAGAGTCGCTTCTAGGTACTTTAAAGGACCTGAACTGCTTGTAGACTATCAGATGTATGATTATTCATTAGATATGTGGTCATTGGGATGTATGTTAGCTTCAATGATATTTAGAAAAGAGCCTTTCTTTCATGGCCATGATAATTACGACCAATTAGTCCGTATTGCCAAAGTCCTAGGAACAGAAGAGCTTTTCGAATACCTTGATAAATACCACATAGAACTAGACCCAAGATTTAATGACATTTTAGGAAGGTTTGTATTATTCTCCACTCTAACTTTATCCCGCTAAATTTATTTTTTTTGTCCAGACATTCCCGTAAGAGGTGGGAGCGGTTCGTGCATAACGAAAACCAACATCTAGTATCTGCAGAAGCATTAGATTTTTTGGACAAACTGCTACGTTACGATCATCTAGAGCGACTCACTGCACGTGATGCCATGGATCACTCCTATTTCTGTAAGTATAAATCATTACCTATTAAAAAAATAAAATAATTGGGTCATCTGCAACGGTAGAAATTTTCAACTCGTATTTCAATCCTAAAAATAATACATTATTTCAGTACCAGTTCTGGAAAGTTTCACGTTATCCTCGTGATTTTGATAAAGAAACATTGTTTACCCTACTAAACTACAGAAATAATTTAAATTGGCCCCATTTATGTTTATCAAGTTTTTTTCACTTGACAAAAATCAATATCAACGTGTCTGATAATGTGACAAACAATATTTATTAAAGTAGTAATTATATAAATTTGTATAAGGGGAAAACGAGTCGAAGAGTTTAGGAATTTGAAAAAAGAAATCAAGAAATATAGACCACGCCATATACTTCAAGAATTTTTATTAATTTATTATTAATTTTTTATTATTTATTTTTTTAAAATTGTCGAAAATTAATGTATTTGAAAACAATAAGTTAAATGTAATGTAGTTTATATAATTTTCAATCTGCATAATATCAATAAACATACAAGAAAATTCATAATTTTTTTACACAAAGGAGGAAATAAGGCAAATGGAGAAAATTATAGTTTTTTTAAAACTATGAGAATATCATTATTAATCACTCACTGCTATCACTATTCTACTTCAAATTTGAATAGTTTTTATCGCAATTTCTTAAACTTTTCAGATAGACTAAAATCGGGAGATTGCAACAGCCACTTTAAGTTTTCTTGTTTGAAGAAAATGTAAATTTTGTCGGGGTTAAGAGGTTGGACCTGAATTTACCGGTTTTTTTAAATTTAATTTAAGCAAATTTTGATTGTAGTGCTTTATTACTAAATCGAACATCTTATTAGGGAATCTACATTAAATTATTAAAGGATAGGATTCTTTATCAAAAGGTTATAATGAGGAAGGTTCACCAGTTTATAGTGTTCCTCATAAACTTGCCACACGACCATTTTTGTAGTTTGGAGGTCGAGGCAAATGCTTAGTCCCTAAAAAAAATAGTTTAGGCCTTAATTGGCAATACTAGCTAAAAAAATTTATTAATTTTGAAATGTCTTGCAAAGGAAATGTTGGAAATTTTCGTAAAATAGGGGCTTTATTGATAACAATGACAGACTTGTTTTTTCAAAAAATTCATTAATTTACAAAATGGTAATTATTTCAAACATTTTTCTAAACGTATTATATGAATTGTAGAGTTTTTTTTTTGATTTGGTAAGGTGTGGTGCCAAATTCGAGTGTCTTTAACAGATAAAAAATGTGAAAGTGATTAGTTAATTTTAATTTTGACTAGTTAAAGTCTGTTGGAACTGCTAAATACAACAATTTATAGGAAGAAATTTATGTTATCTTTTTTGGAAAAATAGGGCACGCTCTGTTTTCTCTTGGGATTCTCGAATTTGCTAGAATTTTTTCTTGATTTCACTGTATTTGTGATTGTTAAAACCAATTAGGTAAAGTTATGAGCTTAAGCAGAGAAAGTTTATGTAATATTTCTGGTTTTATATTTATCTCGTGAAAACTATTAGTTTGGCATGTTGCCATAGCGTCGTTAATAATAGTGTTTCTAATGAAATTCTTTGTTTCAGACCCTGTTGTTAAGGAACAGTGCCGCATGATGTCAACAGTATCTTCATCCCCTACTCCACTTGCAGGCAATCTGTCTGTTGTAGGAGTAGGTGAGTAGCTACCAGGTAAAGCACTTTGTCATTTCACACCGTCACAATTGCCATACCCTGTTGTAATTAGTCACTTTTAATTCGTATTTCAACGCTATATTTGTATTTACGAATTTTTTTGACTTATGTTTTTTTTATGTATTCTTGTATCATATTGTTAAAATTGCTGTATTCAATGTAAGTTATTTTGTTCACATAGAATTAGTAGCTCTGATGAGTATACTACTAATTCTCTGTTCATATCATATTCAGTTATTTTCCTTAGTTTTTTTAAGTGTATACATTTGAATGATAACTACCTGTTATTGTACAAAATATTTGACTTAACTGATTAAATTGCTGTTGTTGTTTTAACTTGACCAGTCAACAGCTTATCATACTGTTTTAAGCTCTCTCTGAGGTGATCCTGAATATCATTTGTGGCCAAACTGTGTATGTTTTACACACAGTGAATTAACTTACATGCTAAACTGTAAATAGATCAATTTTTTCATATATTTTTTTTCTAATACATACGATTTATAAGGTTTGATATAGGCCTCGACTATTTTAATGCCAGATGCGACAGTTCACCGTGTGTTTTACATAGATCTTATTTTTTTTGTACTTTAGTTGGCCTCTTGGAGATGTTTAAAACACTTTTCGTTGTAATACATTTTTTCTTATATGCTGATTGATCTAAAAATTTTATTGTCGACTTTTCATTGTAATTGTTTTGCAATAAACTGTATAAATAATCTCGACTCAAATTTATTCCTTTACCTGAGCTGTTGAGTGAGACAAATTATCATTTTTGAAATGTTATTATAGCAGATTTTTATTAATTCGTATTGCAGATGAACCGGCGTCACCCGTTGGATCACCGTCGGATATTCTGGATATTCCTGATATTCTTTCTCCTAAGATCATTTCAATGCGTTCATCTGCTTTCTTTACTAATCGTGACTCTTCTACAACTCCCACACCTACATGAATTCAGAAAAATCATATTTAGTTCAATTTTTAACAGACTTTGTTTGATTCAGAGTGCAGTGCAAATTTTGGGAAAATATCAGAAGTTTTGTTTTTTCATTCAAGTTTGGTGGTAGACGTATTTTCGTTGCACTACACTCTTTTGAAATTAGGGGTGTTTATTTTTTTATTTAAAAGCAAACAAGTGTGCATATTGTAAAGTTTTATAGTATGTTACTGATTAATCTGTGATTATAGTAGCAATTTTGTTTGTCTATAATTAAGTTGTATATTAACTTCAAGCTTGATTTGTCGTTAGCTCCAGTAGAAATTCTAATTTTTTCGATCCACGATTCAAGATTAAAATCATTAGATTGTTAAGTAATTGTACTACAATAAAATGGTTAACGAATTCTTTTGGAGCGACTTTTTTTATATTACAATTTGCACAAATTCCACGTTTTTCACTTTCCCGTTACTAGGTTTTCAACAATCAAATTCTAAATATATCTGTTTTATAGAGCGCTTTATAAATATAAGAGTTACTCAACTAGTTTGATAAGCTCATCGTTTGTTTTTACTTTCATCATTCACATTTGACACTATTTAGTTAAAATAATGTGTTCCTAATTCACATAATATCACTGAGCAAATTCTCAATTTAGGTAGGCGGCGAAAAATTGGCTGTTTGAGACCTCTTGTGTCTAAAGCTTCGTCAAATGTAGCCTACTCAAATTGGGATTTTTTCCGCTCGCATGATAGTTTTTCATTTCTCACGTTAATTTTTTATTAAAAATGTACGCATCAACATTTCATAATTGCTAACATAAGTTCAATAAAATAGAAATATCAAATTCGAAATACCACTAAAATGTGTATATTGTAAAGTTTTATAAAATGTGTTACTGATTAATCTGTGATTATAGTAGCAATTTAAATTATTTGGTTTCCTAATATATAGCATTTTAAATTTTCGGTAAAAATTATCATTCCAAGATTCAGAATGCGTTTTATTATGCTATAAATTAGGTATCTGCAGTTTATTTCTCAACAACCGGTATTTCTGTTTGTAAATATTTTGTAATGTAATATATTAGTGGATTACATATGTGTACATTGAAAACTGTTTTATTTGTTGCACCTGAGGCACAGTGAATTGCGTTCAATTGCCCAAACAGGTAGAAAATTACTTATGAGAGACACCAGTCCTTAAAGTGGACTGCGTTCAGTGTTATCGCGGGTCGGGGACGAGTTGGTTCCCGTTAACACAAATCCTTAAGGGGGACTGCGTTCAGTGGCATCACGGGTTGGGGACGAGTTGATTCCCATTTATTTCTCTAAGTAGGTAGCACGAACTATAATACCGCAGGACTATGCACTCTTAAGAGCTAACAGCTTGTTTGCGCTTTATAGTTATATGCCTATATTGAAGAAAGAAGTCCGAGAAACGGAGGACGTTGCCATAGACATAAAAGTTATAACAGAGTTACCTAGTAACCTTAATAACCTAGAAATGTCAAGGAATTTAATTTACAGTCAGGCCAGGTCAGGAATATTTTTTTAAATAGTCAGAGAAATTATTTTATTTACTAAATTAGTCAGACGGTCAGTGCAGTAAAAATTGCTTTTAAAAAAAGCAAGAAGTCATTGAAAGTGTGACAATAAAATTTAAAAACTCACGTTGAAACAAAAAAAAAGTAAAATGAGAAAATTAGCAATAATTACGAAATAAAATAATAGAAAGGAGTATTCACTTATCGACCTAATCCCACATAAAAATAAAAGAGAGAGGGACAGCATCAGCTGCTAAGGATTAAATTTAATTAAATTAAAAATATTGTTAAATAGATTACTTAAAAAATACTAATTATTAATTTCTGTATTAAAAAAATAATATCTAGAGATGTACCGAGAAGGGCTTGGGACAACTAGTCAACTACTTGGTTTCAAAACAGCCGCCTAGTTGGCGAATTTTTGAGTGTTTTAGCAATCCTGCAGTTAATGTAAGTATACCTCTCTGTTATAAACAAAAAAGAAAGATTATTTCAACGGTGGAATAGTATATTAAGAACGAGTTTCGATTCAGAGTACATAAGAATGCGTTTCATCAAAATTTATAAAACGAGCGCGTAGCAGTTTTTTTTTAAACGAATTCTCACATTATAAGAAATAAATTCTTTATGTCATTTTTTTTTATAATTTGCCATTTCTTATTATTATTTTTTTAAAGTAAAAAGTAAAAGTTTGGGTTCTATATAGAGCCGTTTTACACGAATCATAATAATAGCTATAAAAAATGTTTTGATGTACTCGTAGTTCTCAAGATACAAATTATAAAAAGTTGATTTTGTAGCACTTAAGTTTATAAAATTTGTGTAACTTCCAACAATTTTTGTGAAAAGTTGTGAGAATTTAAAGTCGACTAGTCGGTGATTTTTGCTGACTATTCGCTGGCTACGTACCGTCTAGAAAAGTGGCTGAATAGTCGGCTAATTCATATTTCTTCCTAGAGAACTGTTTTTTACTTATTACTTTTTCCAATTATTTAGTCTAGAGGTATATAGACGACTACAAAAATTTGGGCTGATTCAAAAGTATGGACCAAAATTTTAACCTGACATACAGCGCTACAAATGATAAAAATCTGGAAATTTTTTTTTGTCTTATCTCGAATAATACAAAATTACAGACGTTTAATTTTAGGTATAAAAAAACATTTTTTTGGAGTATTTCGAAAACCGCTCAACCGATTATTATAAAATTTGGTACGTAAACGAAGTTAAAAGTCTTCTATTTTCTGACAATAGCACAATTTTCTTAAACTCAATTTCTGGTTGAGTACTTACGTTGCAAATTTTTGGTAATTATTCAGTTTTTTGCGTTACTAACTTCAAGTTTTATTACAAAAATGAATATGCTAATAGAAGCTGAATAAAAAGGGAAGAAAGCAAAATTCGGCTAAAACGTACCGTTTTTGAGATATTTATGTTTAAAGTGTAAAAACGAATTTTAATCTCCAAATTTGGCGCCCTTTATATCTTAAACGGTGCAACTTAGTATAAAGGTAAGTTATGTTAATTGCTTCATTTCAACCTGAAAAACCTGTAGTTGTTTTATGTTCAAATTTTTTTGCTATAGCTGTTATAATAATTAATTTTTATAGTTTATCTCTTAACAAAATTAAATTTTGTTTTAGAGATAAGACGAATTTTTTTTTTCAGTCATATATAACGGGTACATACTCAAAAGAAGAATTCCAGCGCCTCGTGATACTTTAAAAAAAAATTTTTCTGAAAAATGCTTATATCTCGCTTCTTTGTCTTTTTTTTGAAAAATTTACACGAAAAAAAAATTATTTAGAGCAAATTTCTTACACGAAATATCTTTGAGATATTTTTCCGTGATTCTTCAGAAAATTCGGAAAATTTAGGGAAATATTGTTTTTTTAATAACAATAAGTAGGTTATATCTCGTTATCTCTGCGTTTTTTCGAAAAATTTAAAAAATAAAAGGGTTTAGGATACAATTTCTCATACGGAGAAATTTTAATTGTGTAATTTCAAGTTGGTAGAATTTTTATCCTTCTTCCTTATAAATAACAGAAATAAATTTAAAATTAAAAATTTTTAGTGTGCTTCCTCAAACTGAAAATTAAAAATGAAACTAACCTGCCGATTTCAAATTAAAATATCTTTACGTAGTTAAGAATACCTGGGTAATTTACTGGTAAAATTTTTATCCTTCTAGTTTTATAAATAACAGAAATAAATTTAAAATTAAAATTTGTAAAATTAAACGTCATACAACGTTTATCGTGTTGACAAAAAACGTATTTATATCTCAAAAGTTGAAACAGAATGTTTAATACGATTTATAGGTGATTATCACATCTTGTACTAGTAAAAACGAAAACAAACATCTGTTGGCATCAGCCCCTTTTGTCAATGCAAGATCAGGGATTGTAAAAAAATATGTATATACAAGGACGTAATGAATCATCAGTGAAGATTAGGAATGTCGTAAATCATAATAATGCAAATTGCTCTAGTAAGAGTTCATTTTTAATAAGATTTACAATTTAAATTAGTATTTCTATTTCTTATTAAAAAAGTATAGGTACCAGGATTTTCTTCAGTGAACATCGAGTGCCGAATTTATGTACTTAGGGTAAAACGCAAGTGCTGCGAATGTTACCTTTATTTCCTTAATGTTTTAAATGACCTACCTAGTTGTCGGGAACAAATTCGACCATGGCATTACCAAAGAGTAGGGATTTATAAATTTATATATTTATAGATTTATAATTCCCTACTTTTTGGCATTACTATTTTGTCAGGAATTAACGGCCAACCTGAGGGCAGTCCACTTGGGAATTAAGGAAACACAGGTATAGTAGCCAACTCAGAATTACCCTAACTCGTCAAAATGTAAGAGCTGGGTCAGTCTTCGGCCAGCTCTTGTCTTTGCCTTGCGTTCTAACTTCTAGGCAAAAATGTTTTGAGATGTAAGGGATGGAGGGCTCAAAATTTGTAAAAATGGTTTTTATGGGTTTTTAGAAATCCAATGATGAAAGTTTTTTTTACTAGGTTTTACTCTGGAATAGGCTAAAGCGGCAAAGATGTGTATCTAACATTCTATAAATCTTTTTGTTTTTGTTAATGGTTTAAGAAAATTTTTTCTTGATGAGGACTATATAGGCGAAAATTTTCTGAACGCCGCCGCCGTAGAGATTAAAAAGACCCGCTCCAATTGAATGTAATTCAGCGGCACCCTCGCACCCTCGCACCCTTCTGGTTGCTTGGCAACAAATAAACAACGGACATTATCTTTTGGTGTTATTGACAGACAACTGATTGGAGCAGGTAATGTGTTAGTTGATTTTGATATGAAAATGCCTAGTTACCAAACATATGTTGCGTGTGAACTTCGCGTGTTGCTAGCATTGAAAAAAAAGTCTAATCAATCATATATTCACGATTGATTTCTTTGGTGAATAGAAAGAAAAAAAGTCGCATAGGTAAAAGAATTGGGTATAAAAGAATTTTAGTAAATCAATAGTTAGAAGGAAAGTTAAATGGATTCGATGTAATCTAGAATGAAAACAGCCTGTTTTGTACTCGTAATTGATCAATACAAGTTTGCTGAAGTGAATTACACATCGGTAGATTGACGCCTTGCACCTCACGCTACTACCCCTTTATGAGCAGTTGCATTCATAGGTTTTGATTCATGATTGACCTAGATTTCTATGTACTATAATAAATCTTTCCTCAAAGCACATATAGTGGATTTTTGTATTGCATATAAAAGCATGCAATTTTTTGGCCGTTTTTTGGCAAATCATTACAAACTCATTTAAGTAAGCATGACTAGACATTTGTTTTATCTTCAATTTTATCTACACAATTTCCTGGACTACCAAAACTGGTTAAATCGATGAAACTGTCTGCAAATATTACATAACGACTTCAGTTATTCTTATTTGAGATTTTTTAGGAAGATTTTTTTTAGGAGATTTAGGAAGTTTTGAATATTTTTCCAACTTCCAACAAGAATCCAACTTTTTTTCTTCTAAATTTGTAAAATTTATAGAGGGAGTCAGTTTGGCAAAAAAGCAGCAGGTTACAATACTCTTAATACTAAATCTTAAACTGTTCCTGCAGTATGTTTTCGCAAATGAATTAACTCTGCTCCAGCCGTATATAATCGCTCCACAATTTAAAATTATTTAAATCTATATTTTTTGTTTAATTTATCAATTTTTAAGAAGTTCTATGCAAAGATTTATGTAGTTACGGAACTAGAAATATTTTCTTAAAATCGAAGAATTTATAGAGAAATTGTTCCAGACCTATAAACGCCAAAATTTAAGCAGTCTTAGCAATATATGCAACTATAGCAGAGGGAAAAGATATAAGAAACTGACTTATTCAGGAATTTATTAGTAGCCAGCTCCTTTAGCACCGACCGAAAGAAAATTTTACAACAATTTTTTAATCCGTTTTCCTAAGAATTTGGAGATAACTCATGGGGTCTTGTCGTTTATTTATGACACCAATAATCCTCTGACCATAAACTATTGTGCATTTATCAACTTACTTTTATAATGTGTTTCACAGATCTTTTCCCTCGACTATACTTGATATTTTATTAGTACTGGTCAGCGGTCACTACCAGATTAAGCTCTAGTGAACACCTCTATCATTACTTAACAGAAGGGGTGGGAAATAGAACGTCAAGGAAAGGAATTTATTTAATTTTTTAATTAAAACCTTTAATGTTAATATTAAAAACACAGCAACATTTTATTTAAAAAGTTTACTTTAAATAAAAAAATTAGAATAGGGTTTCATTTAGAAAAAAATATGTTATGATTATCTCAAAAATTTAAAAAAATAAAAAGATGTAAATATGTCAATAAATTTGCATTTTATTTTAAAATCGCTTGGTTTCATATTTTTGGCTAACCTGTATATGCATGTATATGCACTATGCACTTAAAAAATTTGATGTACATCAAGCGAGCATCTTTAAAAACGTAATGAGCAGTGTAAGTTTTTACTTTTTCTGTAGTGTTTTATATGAAAAAAAAAACAATTTTTTTTGGCAGTTTTCAAAAATAGCGCTTAAGGAATTTTAGACTATTTGTCATTTTAAACATAAAATATAAAATTAAAGATATATACATTAGGGTGGGCCAAAAAAATCGATTATTTTTCTTTTAACTTCCGACTTTGAAAAACAGATTTCTAGGCACGTTTAAAAAATGCTTTTTTAAGATGAGCTTTTAATTTTAATAGGAAAGACTCCCTCATCGCAGTTTTCCATTTTTTTTTCAGTTCCATATGGTAAAATCCATATCTCATTATTGCTTGATTGTATAGAAAATGTGTATTTACATTTTTTGTAGGAAATTAAACGCTCTACAAAAAAGTTATCTTACAATTTTTTTTATATCATTTACCATTTAGAAGATATCGGAAGTCAAAGTTTAAAGAATTTAACAAAAATTCCTTTTCTACTTCTAAATTTTATAACTCAGAGATAAATAAATATTATAAAATGCGCAACATACAGCCTTCAAAAGATATTCGCATTTTAAAAACCAAAATTTGATAATACATTCTCAATTTTTTTTAAATGATTTAAGTAATCGATTAACCACAAACGACTTTTTTTGTAGAGCGTTTAAATTTCTACAAAACCATATGTTGTGCACTTAAAAATATTTATTTATCCACGAGTTATAAAATTTAGAAGTGAAAGAGCTATTTTTGCTAAATTCTTCAAATTTTGACCTCTGATATCTTCTAAACGGTAAGAGTTATGAAAAAAATTGTATGATACCTCTTTTAGAGCATTCAATTTCCTACAAAAAGTGTAAATAAAATTTTCTCTACGATCAAGTAGTGACGAGATATGGATTTTGCCATATGGAACTAAAAAAAAAAGGAAAACTGCGATGAGGGAGTCTTTCCTATTAAAATTAAGAGCTCATCTTGAAAAAGCATTTTTTAAAAGTGCCTAGAAACCAATTTTTTAGTGTCGGAAGTTAAAAAAAAAATAGTTGATTATCCTAATATACATACATAACATCAAGAATGATAGTGTTGTAAATTCTGCATTTACGAAATGAGGAAAAAACCGTTAAACCCCTCCGAAAAAAGGTTTTTTTTAGTCACCGCAACGAGTCATCTTACGAAATATTTAATTTTTTTAATATAACCGTTTGACAGCAACTGAAAAGTGAGCGGTTTCAGGTCACTGCCAAAACATTAACCTTCAAATACTAGCAAAAAATTCTTTTTTAGTTAAAGTCGATTAAAAAATATTGCGTGTACTACGCTAAAAAAGTTTTTTTTTGGTATACTTTTTCAAACAGAAAAAAACTACTTTTTGCTCTTGGTACAAAAATAACTATTTTACACCTCATTTATGTTAGCAGACTTATTGATAGATATGAACTCGAAAGACGTAACACATACTTAACTCAATCAGATCTTAATTATGTTGACTTTATTTACAGAGCTAGCAATTTGGTACAATGATATGAAATTATCGTTTTTGCAACAGTTTTCAAATCGTATAAAAAATTTAATTTGAAATAAGTCTGAAAATTAAGTCTGAAATACTCTTCTTTACACCACTTCTTTAAGAAACGACTTAAAATGAATTTATTTGTTAAAAAAATTGCAACCATTTGCAAAATTCAATTTTGCGGTTTTTGCCGTTTAATAACGGTCGCGACGTTTTATCTTTATTTTATTTTTTGCATTCGATTCTTGAAATGACAAAATTTTATCCAAACAAATAAAATTTGCTAAAAAACTTTTGCAAAATATCTAATTATATGATTATTATTAACATAAAATGATCTAAAATTTTAGGGTCGGTTTTAGATTTGTTAAGCTTTTCTACAGGCTGTTTTTAAAATTATTTTAAAAATTAACATCGTCGAAATGATGCTAAATACATAAATTTGGCTTATAAAAGTTGATGGTGTGTGAGATAAGAGATATACGATGTAGAAATTTTTTCACAAAAATATTGTTAGCATACATCTTGCACCATTCCCAAAAAAAGTTTTTTTAGAATTAAAATTTTACCGCATGTGTCTTAAAAACAATTATCAAATTTGGTTAGAACATCCTTTACATGAAGGACTATCACTTGTTAAAATTTCTAAAATAATTACAAATCAATCCTGTAGAATTCTATTATAAAAAGGAAAAAAAAATAAATAAAAAAAATGTAAAAATATTTTAACATTAATTTTACAGTATTTTCCATAAGAATTTGTTTTATTAATGTATTTTTTGTATAAATGACAACTTGTAAATCTTCTATAAATTTGTCAAAAGTATGTGTAAACGATGTCTCAAAAATAATAATAATTCGAAATTTGGTGTTACGGGGAAGTGGACGACAAGGCAGAGAAAAAAAACTGTTTTATAAGGCCAACGTTTCGAATCCTTTATTGATTCTTCTTCAAGGCTTCTAATAAATGTCAGATTTGTTTGGCATGGTACCAATTTGTCTCGGCCAGTGGTCGCCGGAAGACTTTTTTTTTTCTCTGCCTTGTCGTCCACTTCCCCGTAACACCAAATTTCGAATTAAAAAAATGGACGTAATTCACCAAAATAATAATAATAATGTGTAAATTGTTTTTTTTTTTTGGTGAAGTAAAAATTTGTTTTAGCAAAAACGTAATGGGTTTCCCACTCTCTTCCGACGTCTTTCTATTACGTTATTTGTAGATCAGTAAAAAAAAAAGATATATTCCACAAATATTTGCATTAATTTCGCTATTAAATAAATGGTTTTTAAATATTCGCAATACAGAATAAAACATGAATCAACAAACAAAGTGTGATTGTGCATAACACACAATCAGAAAACAAGTTAAAAACAAAGCAACATATCTTAAATATTTTGTTTAAAAAAACATTAAATAACCGTCTTTTTTGATTAACCTTTAAAATATAAAATTTCGCCGAGTTTATTCACCTAATATTTAATATTTATTCAATCTAATTTAATTGAGAGCTTCAAGGTAGACAGGTTTTAGAATATAGGTAATCTGTGAGATAGGCACAGCTATATCAGGTGATTCAAAAGTATAGAGCAAAATATTAACCTGAAGTACAGCACTGCAAATGAAAAAATCTCCAAAGAATTTTTGCTTTGTAAAAATAGTGTATTATGCAACAAATGATTTCCAAGACTCGTGTAGTAATTACCACACTCGTGTCTTAATAGCCATTAAATGCGTGTTGCATACACAATTTTTTCTACGACCAGTCATAACAGTCTCGATATATTCAGTTTTCGTTTAACAGATGTTATATAGATTTTAAACTTGAGTAAGGTATTCATAAATTTATAGATTTAATATTTATTTATTTATACAATATATTTTTTGATCAGTCAAAAAGCAATTAAGACATTTTCGAACAAAGTTTCAACCTTATTTTTCTTTCTGATCCATAATTGGGAGTACAATTTTTTGTATGATTTAAGTAATTGATTTATTTGCAGGCAATAAATGCTAGTAGAAGTTGCAGCTTAATGCACAATGGCTGGTGTTGATAAATTTTTATTTCACTGTTACACTGTTATTTTCATATATTTTCACTCACTTTATGTAGTTTCAAACTGCTGCAAACAATTTTAAACGTCAGAATGACGTCAGATATTTATGGCAATCTGTAAGTAGGTATCTGAATATTGTTGCAAAATTATCTTCTTATTGGTCACAAACTGAATCAAAATAAAAAATTTGTATCATAATGAACATCATTAGAGTTTAGGAGTTTAAGTTTAGGAGTAGAAACACATTTTTTTTTGTATATTTTGAAAACCGCTTAACCGACTATTACGAAATATGGTACACAAAGTTATTTTTTTATTATTGTTATTAACAGCAAAATTCTTTTAATCATTTTAATTTCTGATTATAGTAGTTTTGTTGCACATTTTTATTTTTGGTAATTATCTATTTTTTGTCTTCTTAATCCTTAATTTTTAAATTTGAAATAATTAACATATGTTAATGCATTGTGAACAAAAAATAAAATAAAAATTTTTGATTAAATGTATTGTTTTCGAGATAGTGTTTAGGTTTAAAATATAAGAACAAATTTCAATCTTCAACTTTGGCATCTTAAAGGGCGTAACTAGGTTATATCGCTTTATTTTGATCTAAAAAAATTGTAGTTGTTATACGATTTATAATAATTAATTTTTAGAATAGGTACATTTGTTATCAAAAATTTTTGTGGTGCTGTATTTCGGGCTAAATACTTTTGAATCACCTGATATAATATCCGCTGAATTTTTTTTTGTTTAATCTAATTACCTTGATGTATGCAAATGCTTTTAGTTTATTTATTATTGCGCGCTCAGTCCTTAATACAAAGTCTCTTATCTTCCTCTATAAATCGTGGGTCGTAGAGAAGATTATCTTTTTTGCAATCAGTCTCGCTCAATATTCTTTTGCATGACATGAGTCGCTAGATTCAAGCGGAATTGAATAAATTCCTACGATAATAGTCTGAATTTTTATTGTTTTATTTTCCTAAATGGAGCTTTTAAGTTCAAGCTTTAAAACCAGCAAAAAATTGCAAATTACAACAACAAATCTAAACCTTTATTTTTTTTTTAAATTACTATAAGCAGCACTAAGTGAAAAAACACGTATGTTAATTAGGATTTTTTCCCGTAATGTTACCTTGTCAAGTTGTAAACAAGCAAAACAATTGACGTAATAATTGCTCTTTGAACTCTTCTTAGATCAAGGAAATTCCAAAAATCGGGATGGCTTCAGGAGTTTCCGGGTTAAGCATGCGCGGGGGAGTGTTAGTTATGAAAAGCGTTTCGCTTTTTCTGGCGGGCAACCGGAGTAGTAAAGGAAGTAGCGCCCAACCGCCAAAGCCGCCAAAACCCCGCCGAAAAAAAATGTCCGAGCAAGACATCGCATACAGATGTTCGATGAAAATTTTGGAAGCCGCTAAACGCGACACGCTATTTTCGAGGTACTCAATTGCGGTGTTTTCCTGTGTTGAAACGAAGTTTCAGGAGCGAAATCGAGGCACTTTACAAGATTTTCCGGAAATTAGTCACGATGAATAAAACGAAATCTAATCAAGGGAAGATAAAACCGAACACTAATCCTTCTATTATTGGAAAACCGGCAAACGTGCAAGAAGTATGTGTTATCGTGATGGGCTTTTATTTGGATAGATGTTTCAGGGAATCGATAGAATTGTTTTTCGGGAAATATTGCACAATACATTTGATATTGTTGCTGAAAATATGTTAATGGACAGAATATTCTGCGTCTGGGATAAGGCTAATTACGGACTAATTACTCTAGAGGCTTGGCTTCATGGATTATCCTTGTTCCTGAGGGGATCCATACCTAAACAGATTGAATTCTGTTTTGCTGTTTATGATCTAAATGCCGACGGATTTATTACAAAAGACGAAATGTTCCAGCTTTTGCGGTGAGGATAATTGTCTTATCAGAACCTGCTCCAATTCACTTCTTTTATTTATGTATTGTTTACTTATAACTTAATCACTCGGCAAATTGCAAATAATTATTTTGTTGTCATTCTTGAGATAGTTAAGTTTTTATTGGAAATAAATATGGCGTAAATTGCCAGTAATTAAATGTGGCACTTAGAAAAAGGACGGATATTATCATGAAAATCTCTAAAGAGAAAGTAGAGCATAAAAATTTAAATCTTCTATTTTGAACTTGAAACAATTTTTACATTTTAGGAATTGTTTAATAAAACACCCCCAGGAAGAAGACCCTGATGAAAGTATAAAAGATTTAGTTGATATAGTTATGAGAAAAATGGATAAAGATAAAGACGGAAAAGTTTCACTTGAAGATTTTCAAGCTACTGTTACTGAAGAACCTCTTCTGTTAGAAGCTTTTGGGAAATGTTTGCCTTCAGAACGGTCAAAAAATACATTTTTGTCCACTTTAAAAGCATAAATAAAAAATGACACGACAAGAGTTTTATTTATTTCAAATTTAAACGCCCCGCTCCAATTTTGCTAAATTTAAATATAAGCATAACCTAGACACGTTTCTAAAGAGAGTGAGAGTCTTGTGATTAAAATTTAAGAAGGCATTAGGCTTAGTCAATGAGGTGGTTAGTGGTTACCTGTCTAAAGTCACGTAAGTATTATGTTAAATTATTTTTATTTGCAATGTAAAAGCTACTGTCACTTTTGATTCAAAAATTTCATGAAAGAAACTTTAACAAATGTATGTAACTCTTAAAAATATTTAAAAAAACTGAAATTATAAAGTTTTTTTTAACAACTGTTACTTTCTGCTCTAAGACATTAAAAAATATGAAACAAACTTTTGACCTAAAGGCTGGAAAGACGTAAATTATCAAAATTTTTGGCATATCTCAGAAACCGAGAAATTATTCAACCAAATATTCTAAAATTTGATACATGATTAATTCTAAATGTGCTTTTTTTAATGATAATAGCGAAATTCTGTTACATACTAACTATCCAATTTTTTGCTTTATTGGTTTCTAATTTTTATTGCAAAAATAAATTTATAAATGAAATCTAAATAAAAAACTACTGTTGCAAAATTTTGGTAAAACTATTCGTTTTAGAGATATTCACGTTTAAACTAAAATATTAATAAAAAACGAATTTTCTTTTTCAACTTTGGGGTTCTCTAGGTTCTAAACGGTGTTTCTTGATACAGAGATAAATAGTCTTCTTGTATTCACACTTTTTTGTTACACGTTTTATAAGAATTGGATTTTAGTCTATAATTTTTTTATTGTTTGAGACAATTTTTTGGCAGAATTGTGTTATTTGTGGCGCTGTAAGTCAGGATAAAATTTTGTTCCTTACTTTTGAATCACTTTAAATACGTACAGTGGAAGCCGCTTAATGTGATCCAATTATTATATTATTAACAAATTAATCCCATTAACGAACTGATAAGATAACACTTACTGAATCCATGGCGAAAGTTAAAAACAAATTAAGTAAATGAAAAAACAATGTTTATTGTACATATATACAATATTTATACAGCTTGCATCAATTATGTTTATCTAACAAACAACATAATCAAAATTTTATTATGAAGTATAAGAAAATAAAATATCAATTTATATTACATAATAAGTAAATGAAAAAAAAATTGTTTTAAATATATTAAATAAAATAATTCATTTTATCGTGGTAATGCAACACTTAAATGCCAGAGTTTTCAGGTCGTATCTACAGCTTTTGATATGACTTAACGACTATTGGTGGCCTGGACCGACGCTTAATGTTTCTACCGGAAGACGAAATAGTTGCAGTTAGTCTGTGCATTACTTTAAATAGGTTGCTTATCCAAATGATGACCGCTGACTGCGTTGTTGTATATAACATATAAATATTTAAAAAAATAATTTAAAAAATAGAATAAAATAAAGCTATAATACGATGTACAATCTAAATTTAAAAAAAACAGCTAAATTGTTGACTGAGTTCGGTCACAAACGAAGTATTTTTATGCATTGGTATTGTATGCGTCCGTTTCAAGCCATTTTAATTACATTAAGCATTTTATAATATTAACTGGCGTCCACTGTATTTATTTTGAAAAATTTGAGAAACAAAGCAACAATTTTTCTTAAGAAAAATTTTTAATTTACAATCTTAAAAACTTTTTCAACAAAATGTTGTCTTTGTTTCCAATATTCTGGAAAACTATAAGTTAAAATTTTTTCAATAAAATGTGTTGTATATGTTTCCATTGTTCTTTGAAGTTGCCTTGAAAGCCGAGAATCTAGTGAATGTTAACAATTCGAAGTGAATACTGATAACTACCAATAAACATAGCTCTTGTCTAATAATCGAGGATCACACACGATATCTAGTTGTTGACCAAGAACAGTTATTTACTCTTACAAAGACAGTTCGTTTTGAGATTAAACTCGGGCTGACTGTATTGACCGCTTTTTCTTTTAACAAATATTTATTTTTGTAGAGTTGCTAGCTAACTTCTGGCTTAAAGCAAACTAAAAACCACACTAGAAACAACGCCACAGCGATCAAAATTTTTAAAATTAGGACGCGACAATAACAGAATCAACTCAAAGCCGTTTTGTGATTATGTCCATTGTATGTCATGTTGTTGAAGGTTCCTGATGGGTCACGTGATGCTCACAACTTGCTAAGTTCACTTTGTTTGTCCTCCAGAATGTTGCAAATTGCTTATGAAATGCCCGGGACCTAAACCCGGATCACTTTTGTAATATTAAATTTCAAAATTTAACCCAAAATTTTGGCTTTGTAAATTATGTTTTATACTGAAAATTCGGGTTTTTAAAATGTAGGTCATGTTATATGACAATGTCACGCTGACGTTGTCATATAACATAATTCACAAAACCAAAATTTTGGGTTGAATTTTGAAATTTAATATTACAAAAGTGATCCGGGTATATACACTAAAGTTCCCGAGTTTTTTTTTGCTTCTGGTCCCTGATTTTGGAAATTCGCTTAAAACTTTTATGTAAATAGTTAATCGCAAACCGACAATTAACTGATTATGTTTCTAATTGATTATGTGGTGATATTTATAATAGTTATTTTGAAAATTTAATGAAATAAATTTTGAAAAAAGTGTAAAATATTTGTTTTTACTTATTCACTTGGTTTTTTTTTAAATTTTGAATATCTGGGTACATATGTATTTTTTTATACTACTTTATTTAGTATAAGAAGAAATACACACATATAAATATAGTAAAAAAAAGAATACAATAAGGGCTATCAACAGTCGCTACATACGTAATAGCAAAAGTATATAGTTTAAAAATTTTGGTGTTTTTGTAGAATTACAAACTTTAAATAAGGTTTCTGCTAGTAAAGGTACATGAAAACACTGGAAGGTAAAACGTCATAATAAAAAATAAACTAATTTTTTTAACATGATTAATGGAATATCTAAACTCTAATTAACTAGACTCATGGGCTGATTTCAAGTTGAGATAATACCGGTAGTATCGCAAATTTTAATACTTTTCCGTTTTTAACACCCAAACGTTGTTACTTTAGTGCGAACATACATAAAAAAATTAGCTATATACTGCGACGTATGTTGGCAATCGCTGATAGCTCTTAGTGCAAAAATGCCTTTTTTGTATTATTTATAACACAATAATTATGGTGATCATAAAAGTAAGACATAACAAATTATCAACCATTAATAAAAAGGGGTTTGTAATAATTTATTGAGTTGCGTGTACAGGCCTCTGAACAATTTGTGCCGAAATCGAAAATATCTTAAAAATGCGCTTGGTTTACGATTTTTTTATGACATAAGGGAGAGCTAAAGACGACAGTTTTAGCTTCAAAATATACCAAAACAATTTTTAATTTACAAAGACAAAAACATAGTTACAAATTTTAAAATATATTAAAAAAGAGGCGATGATAAATTTTTGTTTGTTTCGAATGTAAACCTGGTCTTCTTTTGCTAATTTTAAATATGAGTATAACCATTGTAAGTTAATTACTGTGACACATAATGAATGTCAGAGCTTTGTGCTTAAAATTGCAGAAGGCATTAACAGTCGAAAGCTTAGTCTGTGAAGTGGTTACCTGCCTGGAGTCACGTGAGCATTATTTATTTTCTAAAATGTGTTAAAAACAATTATCCTCGTTTTATTGTTTAATAATTTTGCAAACAGCTGTATATATCTGTATAAATAATTGTGGAACAGCTGTATACTTCAATTTTATTAAATGTACTTAGTTGTAAGAATAGAGAAATAATGGTTAATAACAGCTTATTTTGTGAATTAGATATTGTTAAAAATAATTGTAGCAATTGTTGAGTAGATATAAAATGCAGCAAGTTTTTGCTTAAAAAAAATATTGATTATATTATTATCAATATTTCGTAACACGGTTGATAAAAATTTGATAAGCGGAAAGGGGTGTGGGTGTTTATAAGACTGAAATTCATCAAGAATATCCCACCAGAAGAATTTTAGATAATTTAAATGCTTCTAAACACGCACATTGTCAAACGAATAAATTTACTCTGATAAAGCAGTGGGTGATAATTGTATTTAACATTAAATTTGGGTCTTTAGTTCGATTTTTGTTAATATTCGTGCATAATTTTTATAGCGCTTTTATGACTTCATTAACCGAGTTGATATATAAAATATGAAATTATAAACCAACACACACGCCGGCTAATAACGTTGCTGAGTAGACTAGCCAGCAAGTTCAGTTGGTGTTTAAACCAACAGACGTTCAACGTGTTGCTGCTGAAGCACTAGAGTAAGAACATGGTGGAGGTTCACGCTAAATCGAAAATGGTTTTAAACGGCAGCAATGGAACACAACCAATGTAAGTAAAACGGTTTTTATTTTATTAACTTTTGTTATTAAATAAATTTTGTGATTTTTTTTTCTGGAGATTAGCAGATTGATTTTTTTGTTCCAAAATGCCATTATGTGGGTGTAATTAAATGTTCATTAAGCATGACATAACGGCAGGAATCAATTGACGGAAGGGTCATTAACTATTCGATGTTTTGATTGTAAAGAAACACGTTTAAATTGTATAATTGCCATTATTAAATAATACGTTAAATAATTTTGATATTATGATTTAGGTCATTTAAATTTGAAATAGGTGTTCTTCGCGAGAGCACAAAAACCTTGACATCGTGAACATCCAGTTCTTATAATAAGAGTTACGCAATTCTATTTATAAATGAAATCTGCGTATACTTTGTTTCATTGAATGGAGTGTAACAATTATGTTGATATTTTCTGTAGCAAAATGAAAGTTTAATAACTGCAGAGTAATTTCAACAACTGATTGGGCAAAAGTATTGGTAAATTCTAAACCAGTTTGATTTTGCATGTAGAGAATGTTGAGCTATTACAAAATATCTTTGACCGGCGCTATCTCAAATAAAATACCATCTTTGCTTATTTGTCGCCACAAATTTGAATCCAAAAATCATATTTACTTTCAAGATAAATTGGGTTATCCATAGTGAATGGACTCTTGTTTATTTATAAAGTGAAGACATATGTTGTGTTATAATAATGCTAAAACAAATTTACTCAAAAGAAACAAACATTTAACAAAGGAATATTCAGGCAAAAATGTTTACAACAAAAGTACATTTTATTCCTGCTGTTGTTCAGTAGCAAATTACACCTATTTTTATTATGACAGGTGTAATTCATTTGTTTTTATGTACTTGATTTTAATAATGCACATTAATTAAACATTTGAACTTTGAATACTTTGATGCTGAAATTCACTTTTTTAAATTAATTACAGGCTTGGAAACGCATTACATAACATTAACCATTTTGATACATTCCGATGCTTACAACCAAAAATAAGCAAGTTAGATAATAAACAAAATAGTAGTTGTAGTAAAAATATAAAAATAAAAAAACATTTTATGTACCGCGTGTCTCAAGTTTAATCCTCACTTGTATTTTTTACCTCACTTCTTAATTACCAGAAAAAAATATAGTATACTTTAAAAAGGGTATACTCTACTTCTACCTAATTATTTTTAAATATTACTTTATTTATGACTGTAAATTTAAAAAAATGATTCTGTAAAAATTTTGATGTTTTTACTAGAATTAATCAAAAATTAATTAAGAAATGAATGTATAATTTTATTTTATTTTTCAAATTATTAGTTTGTAACTATCTGAATCAACCGCAAACGACTCAACTTTTTTTTTTTTGACAAAATTTACAATTCTTCTTATACATTCATCAGAAAAAAACGTTTAATATCACTATTAGAATTTAAAGAAAAATGTAATAACTCTATATAGTATGTCATTCAAAAAATTATTAAGAAACTTCTCTACCGAAATCTATTACGGAACGTCTCGTTCATAGTTTTGCGGTCGTAATATTAACCCCACTTATCAGGCACTTATAAAATAGAGACCATCTGAAAGAGGATAAAATTCTCTACAATTTTGTAACAAAACAAAAATTAAAATAAGTTTGTTAGGGTATACTGTTCCAAACCAATCTTGGCGTACCTGACTTTAAAGGCAAGACTTCTGTTTATTACTACTGCAATATAGATTGTATTGTTACCAAATGCAAGTAATTTATGATCATTAGACTCTTCGATGGCGTCTGAGAAAACCGCCCGGTGCAGACTAAATCTACGTAAAAGTGATGACAAATCTGTCTGCCCAAGGCGGTTTTCTCAGATGGAATCGAAGGGTCTAACGACCATAAATTATTTGCGTTTGGTAACAATATAATCTTTATTGCACTAGTAATTAACAGACGACTTGTCTTTAAAGTCAGCTAAGCCAAAATTGGTTTGGAACAATATATAGGGTCTTATTATTGCAGACATCTTAGTTAAAAAATTGAAAGCTCTTGTCAGTTCTACTTTTGTAATTTTCTTGTTTATTTAAATAATTTGATTAACTTTAAATTAGTTTCTATTATTACATATTGTCTACAAATCGAATGAGCACTTTTTAAATAAATTCTTTTTTTTTTGTATATTTTTAAAATCTTGTTTTTTGTGATAATAAAATTTTATTTTAATTTTTTTTTGGGTATTTTGTAGATAATTTGTAGTAATAGAAATCATTTAGAGTTTATTAAATCATTTTAATAAATAACAAAATTATAAGAGTAGGATTTTAGGGGGCATTAAGTTTTTCAAGTAAGGTATCTGTAATAAAACCTAGTAAGATAACAAATTAATGTTTTTTGTTGATATATAATTTGGAGGTATTTAATAAGTAGGGTTAATATTAAGACCGCAAAACTAGGAAACTCGACACTTCCTAATGGATTTTCGGAGGATTTTAGAGGCTTCATAATTATTTGTCATGTAAAAGCCAAAAAACCGTCTATTCAATAAAATGATTTCTTCTTTGGGCAGAATGTACTGGCTATAATAGAATTTTTCAGAATGTTTGGCCAAATAGAAAAAACCATTTTGGCAGTAGAGATAAAGCTTGGGATTTCGGTATATATTACGAAAAGAATTCACACAGCCTTTATGTTTAAAATTAGGATAGTAGTACTCGTATGTTATTGATTTTAAGGTTACACTTTGCAAAACTGACTAACCTTTACTCCAAGGCTTGATTCTGGAAAATTTTTGCATGCTATATTTAGTAAAAAATATTTTTTTTAATAAACATGAAGTGTTTTTAGGGTAATTAGACTTTAGACTACGTTATTAAATAACCAACAAATCATTGTTTATGGCATTTATTAATTTTAAGTGTTTATAATGAAACCACAATTAAAGTATTGTAAATATCTATTTTTGACCTTAAATTCAACTGGTTTCTGGTTTGTGATTGTGGAATCGTAATGAATATTATGTGAATTTTTTGTATTCTCGCGATGATATAACGGTGTATTCATATTTCATCCAACTATGTAATAAATTTGTTGAATATTCAAATTTTTTTTTTTTTTGTTACAGACATAGGAGAAAGACACTAGGTGAACAAATTTGGGACGTAATACAAATAATTGGGGATGTAGTAATATTATCGGTGCTTGTTTTATTTAGTATAGGGGAACGTTTATACAGATATATTGTGCCAGTTCCGGAAAAGCCGGTTAAGGGAGAAATAGTGCTGGTAGGGCATAATTTAGCTCGAAATGATTTTTTGAAAAATTGTGTTTAGATAACTGGTACAGGTCATGGCATGGGCAAAGAATTGGCACTTTTGTACGCGTCAAAAGGTGCGACTGTGGTAGGCTGGGACGTGAATTTAAAAAATAACGAGGAAACAATTTCGGAAATAAACCACCGAGGTTACCCCAAAGCTTATGCTTATTAGTGAGCACCAATTTTTGCATTTTCCCAACCCAAAAACTGTATTTCTAGTTGTGATGTTTCAAGCAGAGAAAGCGTTTTTGAAGTAGCTAAAAAAGTTCAACAGGAAGTCGGCGACGTTACAATTCTGATTAACAATGCTGGAATTATGCCGACGCATCCAATTTTAGACCAGACGAAAGAGGAGATTGAAAAAACTTTCGCGATTAATGTTTTCGCACATTGTTGGGTATTTAAACACCAAATTTCATTTCGATGTCTAATTGATTGTTTACAGACCATTCAGGCTTTCCTGCCTACGATGAAGAAAAATAACCGCGGTCACATCGTAGCCTTGTCTTCCTGTGCCGGCTTATTCGGCCTTGAAAATTTGGTGCCTTACTGTGGAACCAAATTTGCCGTTCGTGGTATGATGGAGGCCCTACACGAGGAATTAAGACAAGACAGAAATTGTAAAATACAAACCACTTGTATTTGCCCGTATATGGTCGACACAGGTTTATGCAAAAGGCCGAAAGTTAGGTTTGAACGCCTGATGCCTTTGCTGGAACCTAGATATGCCGCTAAGGCTATTGTTAAGGCCCAACAAACTGGGCAAAAGGTGGTTTCGATACCTGGATATCTTATACCTTTGAATGATTATGTCAGGTGGGAATGTTTTCACTTTTTGGCTTTTTGACTAAAAGGTTCTTTCTAGGTTACTGCCCATAAAGGCTAGCTTGTACATCAAGGACTTTATCAACTCTGGTGTGGAATCAGACTTATAATTTTTCCTACAGGTGGAATAACAGGAAATATTTTTTTTAGAAAGTACTAATATTTGGTATGACATTGTTATTAAGCAAAATAAAATATTGTTATTTATTGGTATTTTATTCGATTTTGTAATACTAATTATTTTTTAGTAAAATGCCAGTTTTTTGTTAATAAACAGTTTTTAAATTTTATTTGTTTTTCTATACAGTGTTACACAAGAAAAAATCGTAGACCCTAAAATTAGAGTAGTAATTTGTACTTGCTGTAATGTCTTAAATTAAAAAAGTTTGTACATTTTTTTTATTTTTATGTAAATATTAACTCCTACAAATTGATAATAGCCGACTTGTAATTGTCAAGGATTAATTCATTATAATAGTGACTGTTGAGTTTCTTATTTTGTTTACAACTTGAGAGATTTATTATAACTGCGACTTCCTTTAAATTTACAACTCTTTATTTATTAATGGTCTTATAAAACACGTAGGTGTATTAAAGAAGAGTAATGTTTACTAGCTACAGCGACAATAATTGATTACAATTTACGTAAATATTGCATACCATAAAAATAATTTTGAGAAAATGATAAATGTCATCATCACGTAAGAAACTTAGTAAAATTACCTTAAAAAATTGGTGAAAAATTTCGTCATTTTTATCACGTTTCAGTTACAAATAAGCAACCTTGAAAAAAAAACAATTTTATTTTTAATGATACCAACGTGTAATGACATCATCCGGTCTTGTGTAATTGCACTAATTAAAAAATTGACAAAACCATTTTTTCAAATAAATTTAAGACAATTATTTAGTGGAAAAACTGAAACATATAATTTTCTTATTTTTGGGAAATTTTGAATTTTGTTGTATTGTTGGTTGTCTATATAGAGTTTTCTATTTTGTTTTAGATTTTTTTTAAATAAAATTTTTTATACTGCACAAAAAGACGCAGTTTTACCATACGAAGGTTGCACTTTAATTAAAAAAATTGACGACACTGAAAATGTTGATATTAGATATGCATAAATATTAAAATGTTTACGCTAATTACAGCAAAACTTGAGTCGGTACAATAAAAAGTAAATGAAAACTAATTTAAGTTGTCAACAGGTGATGCAATGCGTAAATATTTATTTAGTTTGCTGAAAATCCCAGTTTTTGTTTGCGTATTATGTTTTTCCAAAACTCTGGTCCACCTTTTTATAATTAAAACTCGTTTTAGCCAAAACAATTGGAGATGACTGGATCAGGGTAAACAACAGAAGTAACAGATGACCTTTTCCAAAATTCCGATTCTTTCACTTTACCTCAAAAAACTTTTTTTTTAAATCTGACTTTAAGATGGTGTTATTTAATGTTCAAACAGGTAATTGCCCGGAAAGTAATTGTTACACCTATGACATACAATTTGTTTTATGTCGGTATTTATTTACTTTAAGCCTTGTATTTGCGTAATCGTTATTATTTAGAATTTTTTTAACTTATTTGGTGTTGCACCGTTACGCGTCTATGATTAGGAAGCCAAAAACTTGAAGACTAAACATGTAGCAAATACGAGCAGGAAATAAAAATAGGAAGAGCAGCAAACATTATTTATTAACGCGGAATTTCTCAGTTGTAGTTTAAATAAATGAGATGCTAATTAATTGACTTTTTTTTTAAATTTAGCTGACGTAAAAAGCCAGTTTTTGAAATAATTATGACGGTTGTATCTAAGGTTAGTTACAGGAATAATAAAAAAAATATTACTACATTGGACTGTCCATTATTTTTACTATTCTTGTAAATTATTATACCAAGGCAATCGATCAAATTAACTAACTTTATTTTTGAAGTACGTAAAGTGTTAACATGAAATTAATTTTTTTACTATACTGTCTCTTGTTCACAGCTTGCTTCATATTACACTACTTCCTTAAGCTGTAAAATTTTTAGTTTGTATTATTCATATATCGTTCCTGTTTTACAGTGAACTATTTTGGATATACTAGGGCAACTACCTCATTTTTGAAAATCCAATTTTGCAAATTTTGTCTAATATATTCTAAGTTTTTATGCTGCAGTTACTTTTTATTCGGTGCCAATAGTCACTTCTAACAACAGAATTTAGGTCACACGCTCTGTTTTAAAAATACAGAGACTTTAAAATTAATTAGGCGACACTGTAGATTTTGGTCATAAATCAAAAGTTAATAAACAGAAAAGAAAATATTTATATAAAAAGTTTTTTTTAGTTTTATTTTACCTGAGGATGACAACTTCGTTGTCAAAACGCGTGTCGTGTTAAGTGTAGTGTTAAGTGTAGTGTTTGGTGTTAGTGAGTGTTTTTACGTTTTATAAAAAAGATGTTGACATTTTTTTCCTACAATATTATTAATGATAATTCAATTGGCATTTGTTGTGTTGGGAATATTAAAGATTTAGTTTTTACTTTCTGGTGTATGCAGTGATTACGTATATTGATATGTGCTCTTCTTTTTGCTTAGTTTTTGAGCTTTCTGATTGTTGTATATATGTTAGTGTGGGCCAAAAAAGTCGAATTTTTTTTTTAACTTCCGACACTGAAAAACGGATTTCTAGGCACGTTTAAAAATGCTTTTTTAAGATGAGCTCTTAATTCTAATAGGAAAGACTTCCTCATCGCAGATTTTTTTTTGTTCCATATAAGTTAAACGCTCTATAAAAAAGGTCTCTCGTAGTTAATTGATTATTCCAATAATTTAGACGATATTCGCATTTTAAAAATCAAAATTTGATATTAAATATATATATTTTTTAAATGATTCAAGTAATCTATTAACCACAAACGACTTTTTTTGTAGAGCGTTTAATTTCGTACAAAACCGTATGTTGTTCACTTAAAAATATTTATTTATCCATAAAATTTAGAAGTGAAAAAGCTATTTTTGCTAAATTCTTCAAATTTTGACTTCTGGTATCTTCTATCCGCTTCTATTCTCACTTCTAAACGGTAAGTGTTTTAAAAAACTGTAAGATACCGATTTTAAAGCATTCAATTTTCTACAAAAAATGTAAATAATTTTTTTCTGTACGATCAAGTAGTGACGAGATATGGATTTTGCCATATGGAACTGAAAAAAAAATGTAAAACTGCGATGAGGGAATCTTTGCTACTAAAATTAAGAGCTCATCTTGAAAAAGCATTTTTTAAAAGTGCCTAGGAACCAATTTTTCAGTGTCGAAAGTTAAAAAAAAATAGTTGATTTTTTTGGCCCACCATAATATATGTAGTTATGTTTTTGTGAAAAAGGGAAAATTTATACATTTTCTTTAGGTTTATTGCTTTCTCAGCTGCTTCTTTTTATCTCATACATATTTTCTGTATTGGAAAAGAGGGACGGTGCGCTGTTTATTTACTAATTACTGAATTTAAATAGAACTTGGTGTAAGAGTCGCTACTTTAATACTTCTGATTTTTTTTTCTGACTTGTTGTACACGATTTTCTTATCTTTATTTTATTTTTAGGAACCGCAGAATTTTTTTGCAGCCAGCCAAAGTTTTTGGTCGTAACAGTGATTAAACTGAGATAACTCACTGTCTACGCTATGTCGGAACGTGTACCCATTGTAAGATACATAAGTGATTCAATTAGGTCCTGATACGAGTATTTGTTTAAATTTAGGTCTAGCAAACTGTTATTTTTTGTCTGTTTTGGGTTGACTTCTAAAAGGCCACTTGCTATCTTGCAATTTGTGCTGTGAAAACGCTACAGCATTTTATTTATGCAGACTCTTTCTGACTAATTTTCATCTTTTCTTCACTTTCACAAAAGTTAAATTTTATTCTAGAACAGTAATTAGTTTTTCCGAGTCGGTCAATTTAAATCTTTTCAAAATTTTTCTAAAAGTCTTGTTATATTTTTATGGTTTTCAGACATTATCAAAATATTTTCATTGTAAGTTATAACAATTAGCAGATTATTGTCACAAGTTTTGACTTTTCAATTTCAGAATTTTCAGGTATTTGTCGAGTTTTAGATATGGTATTATTTTTTTCTATATTATTTCAAACCGCATAAATCTTCCTTGATCAGCTATACACTTGTTCTCTTCCTGCGATATCTTTAAATGTTTCTTTTCTCGACTATTTTGCTCAGCATAATTTCAAATAATTATGACACATGGAAACGTCATTGTCAATTTTTCTATTTAGGTAAGCATTTGTCACGGTTAGTTAATATGCCATGTTTGACGACTAGTGTTAAAACTGTTAAGATAGACCTCATTTTTGCCACAGAGACATCACAGTTGAATCTAGAGTGTAATATTCCTATGATTTTATGAGTGAAAAAATCTATTTATTTGTGAAAATTATAACTTATTTACAAAACAATTAAAGGAAACAGTAAAAATCTCTCAATAAATTAAAAGAAATCTTGAGAATTTGCAAGAAATTAAAAAAAGTTTTAAAAAAATAAAAAAAAATAGAAAAACATAAAAAAAATCTTAAAAAATCAACAACACTGACAACATTTTGTCAACTCCCCAGTTGATTCCCATTACTTGACTGAACTTTGTTGCTATTAATTTGCTTTCTTTCTGTGTATCTAGATTAAATTTATGTAGAGTATTAGCTTGGAAGTAACTATAGTTTGACTTTCTATAATTTTTTAGGTATTCTTTTTAATCAACAACTTTAATCTACTTTGAATCGCTTTCTTTCGTTTAATACAATCTGTGCGTTCCATTGCTTCTTTAACGAAAATTTTAACAACGGCGCAGTGAGCTTTAACTATTGTTTTTTTCCATTGTGTTTCTTTTTTGAATATTATAAATTTTTTTGGTTTTCCTATTTTTCTAGACTTTTCTATTCTTATAGTCGTCTTGTTAGTTTTTTTAAGTTTGCATTTTCTGGTAAATATTCTTCACAATTTATCAAATGGTTATCAACTTCTTATGAACAAGCTTCTTTTACATTATTTGACAGAATGCACTTAATTTTTTATTATTTTTTTACTTCTTTAAAAGCTTCTAATGTTTCATTTCTCATCTGTAATAAGAATCTGATTTTACACTACAGACAGATCGTATATAGATAAATGTTATAAATTATTTTAAACCTCTTGTCTGTGTTTATTTTAGTCCGCATATATCGGCGTTGATCATGTCGAAAAGTTTAGTTTTTCTAAAGGGAAGAAATTTGAGTTAATTTTCTCAGCAGACAAGTGCCATTCAATTAAAAGTTATTGACGTTGTAATTTTGACAGATCTTTTTCTTTAACTCTCCTAGTAATTAAATATGTTTTTTTGTTTTCATAACTTTTGAAATGTGCACGGAGATTATTCCTAGAGTTTTATTTTTAACATTTTAATTTCGCATAATTTATCACGAGTTTCAATTGTGCATTTGAATATTTTTTAGTTTGTAGAATTTCTATTTTTGTAATTTGTCTAATATCTGTTAGGTATTTAGGCATAATTATATTTTCTTCAATTTTTATTAGTGTCAGTTTCTTTAGCAGCTTTGCTTTTCACGCTGATTTTTTTATTATATATTTTTTTTGTAAGTTTTATTTATAACTCTTTATAAATAAAATAAATGTTTCTTTCGGGTTCCGGTCCTAGATGAATAAAAAAATTTCGATTCTGGTCCGAAAGTAAAAAAAATAAAATAAAATACGAGTTTCGGTTTCAATTCCGGTTTGGTTTTCGGTTCTAGTTTAGTTATAGGTAGACAACTGCTTAGAGATTTATTATTATGGTAAACGCAGTCATTATTATTTCTTATTTAGCGATTGCGACTAACTATGCAATGCAAGCACCTGCTTACTGCACTCAAATAAAATAAAAGTTTTGTTACGGTTCTGGTTCTAGATAATGGCAAAAGTTTTGATTCTGGTTTGGTAGTTTAAGAAAAACTAAAATTATATGGGTTCAGGTTTCGGCTCTAGTTTACAAAAAAATATAGGTTTCGGTTCGGTTTTCGGTTCAGTATCGGTCCGGTCCGGGTTTCTGCTTATAAGTCTTGTAGTTTTTTTATTTGTGGTACGGCTTTTTCAAATTCTTATTTTGGTTTTTTTTCAAGCTTTTACCTTAAGAGTTTTAATCTAAACTTTTCAGCTATCAAAGTTTTCTTTTCTCAAAGGTTCTATTCTTGTTGATACTGCGCTTATTTTGACTTTGTATATCAGTCTTCTTTACAGCTTGCTAGATATTACAACAACTATTAGTGTAAATTGTATAGTAAGTATATTAATTAATCTGGAACTAAATAATGACTAATTAGGCTATCGCAGTAATTATCTTCAATTAATTTTAATTGTTATATTTAGTTGATGTCTCTAATGAGATTTCAATTCATTGATTACATTTTTGGGTTTTTGATATTATTCTCATTTTCGGACGATAAAAGATTTGTTAAGTCATTGTGGCTTGTTTAGATTTATAAAATATAATTTAGTTTTACAATAAAGCGTTTTCTTATAAAGGTTTGTTGAAGAGTTGTTGACCTTTACAGAAAAATAACATCAAAGATTTGTAGAAGAGGGCAATAACATAATTAAAATTAAAATAAAACGCCAAAGTGTAATGTATATTTTCAGATTATATAGTAATTACAAAATGTATTGTATTTGTTAGAGGTTACATTATATGTAATTATAAAAATGTGACAAACTTAATAAATGGACCCGGCGTCCGTGAAACAAATGTTTCTGCAGTTTTTATTTTTTTACGCATCATGTAATGTTTATTAAAATTTAGTTTTCACGCAGTTGAGTATTTAAAAATATTAGAAATTACTATGGGAGCAGTGGGAGGATAAAATATAATACCGAAAAAAAAAGTTTTTGTAGGAGAATTGAATTTCAAGGTAAACCCATCTGGGTTTTTAAGAGGTCAAATTGCCACATCTATTCTTTATTGGAGATTGATCAAGGTATTTCAGAAAAACAAGCATAAATCTAAAAACCGCGGAATTCCTTTTAAAAAAATCTGTCAGATGCAGTAATTGTGGCAATTTTAGTGTAAGGTTACAAATTTTGCAATAGTGAATGAACAAGTAGTCCAAAAACACGTAAAAATGCCACTAGATTTAATTAAATTGATTGCATTATGTGGATTTTGGAGCAAATTACCATTAATTTGCATTGAATGTAGGTGGTTAGATTGAGCGAAAAGGAAAAGATAATTTATAAAATTTCTGATTTGAGTGGAAGTGGGGATACTACAAATTAGTTTTATAGACTCTTCTAACCTCGTGTGTTGCGGTCCACTGTCATGAACATAATACACTCAACCTTGCCGCTCTCTTAACGAAACATCAATATTCGTTGTTTATTTAAAAGTGACCAATTTTAAAATGACCATTTACGGAAAATTAGTGCAAATTATTTTAGTGAATTATTTCAAGTGAAGTAAGTGACAGTTTTTAAGTGATACAATTAAGTAAAAAAATTTGTTTCAGAAAATGTGCACCAGTTTGTCTTCGGCTCTGTGATGAAGTCTAATTATTTATCAAGTATGCACTATTTTTGTAAGAAAATTATGTAAATAAATTGTTTTTAAAAATATTTGCGTTTTTTAACCCAGAAAATAACACAAAATGACACACAATTCAAAATTGAATTTTTATATCCTCGTTTATTGTTTTATGATATCTGCATATTGATTGTAATTACAATTAATTATAGGTGAAGGCTGACATATATGTATTTTACCCATATCTACTACTATAATTATTATTATTGAGAAAAATAAAAGTCTGTTGAACTTTTAAAAGATTGGATAGTGAAAGTATGTGTTTTTTTATAACTAGATATAAAAACTAATCGTATTATGTGTAATTTTGTGGCAATAAGAAGAAACTAACTACTTAAATGATAATTTACATAAATCACAAATTGTCAGTCTGAAAACTATTGATTTAAACTTGACATTGGTGTTTTCGCATAACTCTTCATATAAATATAAATTCACACTCACTTGTAAATTAGAAAGAAAACAATTTGTAACTATAACAAAGTAAAAGTAAACAAAACAAGTTTATGCATTTATTACGTAAAAGTGCATATATTTTTAATTAGCATTAAAAATTAATTTGTGTAATATCTGTCTATGCCATAACTGAAATATCTAAATTTGTAAAGTAAAAGTAGTTGGAACGATTAGTTATCGAGGAAAGTGTTATAATTATTTGAAATACTCTTAGTATGGGTGTGGGAATCATGCCTTCTCAATTTTCTAAAATCTATGTAATAAATGTTATTTAAAGGTTCTTTGTCAGAATAAATTTTTGCGTAAAATAATTACATGTTGTAGAGTAAGGATCGATAGTGATAGTATTATTTTATCACAGGTAACTACTTTCTAGATACTTTTTACATAATGTGTGGAAAATCACAAGGATTGCCCATTGGAAGGTAGATGAGCGTTTTACTACAGATAATATTATCACTGGGAAGAGATTTATCACTTATTATGTAATTCTTGCATAAAATAAATAGGTACATATTTGTGATTTAGTACTTATGCATTTATGTCAACTACCTGTAAACGATTTGTTATATAAGCAATTAAGGGCTTTTATCAAGCGGATATTGTATGTTTAATAAGGAACACTTCTAGTGTTGCAACCATTGTTGGGCCTTTAATTTACAATTACTGAATTAGTTTCAGTCTTATTGAAACTGAATTAAATAAAGTTTTGCTTATTTATTAATTGAAAGTTGTGTGATATATTATTAGTAACTCTTGCCTAATAATATTTTTCTCATTATTGTTGTATGTGTAAAATGGAAAAAAATCATGAGTAATACTGACAGTTGTTTGATATACTGCGCAAAATAAATTAGCGATCAAAAAGATAAACATACCTTACATTAATAAAATATAAATCTAAAAAAGAAAATCGCATTTTTATGGGGGATTTGGTTTTGTTCAACATTTTAAAAACAAAAATAGGTAGTCGCTGCATATCATGTATTTAAAATCGCATTTTAAACTTGAACGAGTGTTGTTTTCAAATTTTCTTATTATGAACGAACAAAGACAGGTACACAAAAAATATTTAAATTCATTTTATCTATGACTGCTTTGATAACTGCATATTATATTGAATATTTGAGAGTAGTAAAATGACATATATTACATCACTAATAAAGTAATAAAATAAAAATCCACTCTTTAAAATATTTGTTTTAATTTCCAACTCATTCTTAATTACATACTATTATTGTTATAAATATTAATAACACAATTTTCACACATATTTATAGTAGGATAAACCATTTCTGATACATTTTTTTTGACAACAGTTGTCGAAGCAATAGTTATAACTACTATGGTATCTTTGTCACCTAAAATTTTTGAAGCAATTTGTTTTTTATTATCTTCTGCCGTGTCTATAGGTTTGTTCCAACCAGCGGTTTCTGTACGATACACGGGACGATACCGTGTACTGTTTGTACCGTTTTAGTGCGCATGTGGTTACATGGCACTGCCGAGGTTTTTGCAAGGGGTTGGAACGGATTGATGACCGTCTTGTGGTGGTACAGTTTCGCACGAAATTTGAAATGAGAAAGCGTTGGTTGAAGGGTTAACAAAATTCTAAAATTCTGTATTTCTTATTGAAATATCTTCATCCTCATCTTTATCTTTGTCATCATTTTCATGTTGAGAAATTGGTACATCTATTTCATTAGGGTGTAACCTATTAAATGGAAATTAATAATCAATCGCTATATTGTGCAATACACATGCTGCCCTGATAAAGTGTACCAATACCCTAATATTTTGCAATTTAATATAATTTAACTGATAAAATTTTTGTTTTAATATTCCAAAACAGTGTTCTAAGACATAACGATTTTTTGCTAATTGTAAATTATAATTTTGCTGCCTTCTAGTTAAATTTCCTCTGGTTTTGTATGACGTATGTAAGTTTGCTTTTAATGGAAACCCACTATCACTAACCATTTAAAATAATGTAAAAACTACATTAAAAATCTTTAAAACAACAAATATTTCTAAATAATTTTGATTTTTATGCGATGTTTATTTATCAACATTACATCATCACTACTCAAATCAGATATTGATGAAATATCACTGTCTTCTTTATCAATATCGCCCATATTAAGAATTTATTAAAAAAAAAATCAAACTTATTTGATTTAAGTCAACGAAATTCACAGTGCGCCTGATAGTCCAACCAGTACCTACTCTAGAACCATGTATCGAATTGGCCGCCACGAGGTCGTCCCATGTACGATCCAAAGGTTGGTTGGAACGTAGATAGGGATCGTACAGTGTACCGTCACTTTTAGGTTGGAACGCCGTTTATTCATTGCGCTTGAGCGGGATCGTACACTGTACGGTCCTAAGGGTGGTTGGAACAAACCTATAAGGTTTGTTCCAACCACCCTTATCCATCCGCCACTGTATTCGAGAGCCAGCCCTCATGACGCTTTACTGTTAAAAGATCAGCCCCCGAATTAGCAAGCAATGAAATAGATGAGCGCCTATAACAATGTCCCGTAAATCCTGCTGGATTAAGGTAACTGAAGAAAAGTAGAAAATTCTTGAGAAAAGCGAGAAATGTGCTTATAGCAACAGGTAACTTTATACACTTCTAGTTTCAGTATCCTAAAAAAACCGTTCACTACTGGCGTTATTAGGGCAAAATGCAGCATATTTTCGAATTAATTTTAACATATTGACTCGATCAATTCTGCCTGACGTAATAAAAATTTTTTGAATATTTTTATTTTAGTGTTTGGTATTAGAAGATGGAAGCATTGTCCCTGATCTTTGACATCTTCCAAAAGCATGTTGGTAAGTTCTTGGTTCCTACAAGCTCCACCAACTACAATAATTAAAGCAACCTTAAAATTAACATTACTTAGTGAGAATAATTTATGCATAAAAAGAGGAAGGAACTGTAATAATGAAGGAACTGTACTTCATTAACAAAAATTTATCATTATTTGCTTCTTGTAAAAATTTGTTGTCTTGTTTAGTAAAAATTTGCGATTTTTTAGCACGATATCCTTCAGATTTTCATTTCAGAAAGGCACGCATTTATTGATGTCAACATTCTTCTTCATTTTTATTATTGTTTTAATCATAGAATAAACAATCTAGAGACTCGATAATTTATACTGTTTTAATGAAATGATCAAAATATGCAAGTCGAACCTTCTCATGCGTAATATTTTTAACATTTTTCTCGTCGCACCATGAACTGAACCGTTGAAAAGTCATTTTGTACTTTTGTTTGGATTTCTCTGGAACCAAGTAAGAAGCAGCATTTGTCGCAGCTTTTTAGATATCAGAAGGTAAACTTTCTGAGTCACTCATGTCTACAATTTTCTTATTTTTACCACAAAGCACAATTTTTACTGATTGTCTTAAAGTGGCGAGCTTTGTTTGAAAAAATATAAGCGGTTGTCATAGTCATTGATAAAGTTTTGTGTATCATACGTGGGCTAGAACACATTACAGTAACTCGTGTGATTCAGATTTTTGGGATAACGCTCTCGTTATCTGTAATTTACTCACTCGTTGTGTAATGATGCTTTTGTCTTAATAATAATATAAATAACATGGTGGTAATTACACGAATAAGGGATTTTTTTAAGCCTGCAATTGCGGCAGAACTAATGTAAGTTAGTCCGTTATTTTAAGGACTGCAGGCTGGAGACGTAAGAAGAAAGCTATATGGACTTTGTTCACGGATTAGAACCCTTCGTAAAGACCGCATTTTGGTACGAAATGCATTTAGGAATCCAAGTTGAACGGCGCGTCAACATGCTAATTTAAACTAAGACAATATATAAACTGACCCATCGCAAATCAAACTATTAGGAATCGATTAAGAGAAGTTAGGGTGAAATCCAGACGAACAGCAAAGATACTTGGATTCAACTGACAACACTGTATGGACCGTCTCGCATTTTATCGTCAGCACCTAAACTGGACTGGATTGGATTGACAACATGTACTCTTGTCTGATAACTCTTGATTTTGTCTAAATGGTTCTGATGGGCGTATTTGTGGCTACAGACGACACAATGGAAGGTTTCAGGACAATATTGTACAAGAGGTTCGTCATTTTTGAGAAGGTTCAATAATGGTTTGGCAGGTATAAGTGTATATAGAAGAACTGAGCTTGTCGCAGTTGAAGAAGGAACTTTGACAACACAACCATACCTTACGAACCTTGTACAGCCCTATGACCTGCTGTATCCTAAAAATTACGGAAAAGATTTTATTTTTCTGCATGATAATGCACGCCCTCATGTTGTCAGAATTGTTAAAACCTCTTTTAAATAACACAATGTTGAAGTTATGGTCTGGCCAGCTAACAGCCCAGACTTAAATCCGATTGAGCATCTTTGGGATAAACTGAGAAGACGTCTAATGCAGCGGTAAATGTCTCATAACTTTGAGCAACTGGCAAATTTTCTTCAGGAAGAATGGTAATAAATCGCGCAAGAACGAATGACACACCTAATAAACAGTATGCCCTGCCGATGTCAGGAAGTCATACGAGCACGAGAAGGACATACTCGTTATTCATTTTTAGTTTATTACAAATGTTAAGAATTGATATCTTTAATTTCTTGAATTGTGTTATGAGTCATAAACAAATCTTTTCTTGTAGTTCTTTTTTTTGTATATTTCTTTTGCCATATGTTTATTTATTATCCGTAATTCGTTGTGTGTAGTATATTATTGGTAATTCTTGCCTAACAATATTTTTCTTATTATTACAGTATATCTTGTATGTGTAAAATGGAAAAAATAGTGAGTAAGCATTATTTTCACTTTATTTTCAGCAGCTTAATGTCCTAATAGATATAATTATCAGATAGAAAAACTGCTGAGACAATGAGAGTTTAATAGTTTTAATTCTGATGTCTTTTATGAGTATAATAACAGGTTTGGTCACGTTTGCGAAAACATCTACAATTTTAGTCTTAGTGTGAGTTTCGCAAAATTTTCGATTAGATTTAGTTTCTCTGATTCTATAAATATACGCACTTGCAACACTTTGTTACCTGATAAATCACTTCCGCGAGAGTTGAAAACTACATATCATTACAGATTGGAAAAAAAATTCTATTATTGCATCCTACAAAATTACCTATCATTACGCCACTGTAAATGTTAATTAATTCGTATCATAAGCAACATCATATTTTTTATTTTTAGGTATTCGGAAACTAAATGACCATGTCATAGATCTTAGAGTGCGTTCACTATTTTATTAGATGTATCTTGTGTGGGAGTGACGAAACGATTACAAATTCTATTAATAAACGGCGCTTTTTTCTACGTTTTGTAAACACTTATTATTCACGATGCAGTTAACATACTTTTTAATTAACCGGTTGCACGATGCAATATGCAAATTTTGGTAATCTTAGCAAATAATTTCGTGATAAAATGAATAAACTGAAACACATTAAATTCGACAAACTCAAACAAAAAAAATCAAATTCTTTTAAGTTTTGTCACGCAAATACAGGTTTGAAATGGGTTTTAGGAATTATGTGACTTTTTTCTAACAAAGGAATGACGTCTGTTGTTTTTTGGAATTTTGTAAAGCAAAAATTATAAATTTTTTTATGTCTGTTTTGTTTTATTTTAACTATTTGATAACATTTTGTAATAAGAAAATTATAAACTGGTTTTACACTATGCATTTGCCAATATTTTTGTAACGCTAAAAAAAATAACAACAAATCATCTAAATTACAAATAGCTTGATCAAAAATGTTAAGAGTTTAGAACAATTTTATGGAATAAAAGCAGACATATAGAAGAACAATAAAACAAACGAATATGAAAAAAAAAAAAAAATAACTGGACAAACACGTAATTAGAAGATATTGAAAATGGAATATGTGATTAAAAATAGGTTTATAGAAAAAAATAACATAGCATTATAAGTAAATAAAAAAAGAAGAAGATTGCTTTGAAGAAGACATAATAAAAATACTAAACAACAACGTTTAACTATCTGCGAGTGATAGTGGGACAATAAGCTTAAAAAACAGTGAAGGAAAAAATGCTGCAAACAAAAACAATAAAAACGATATTAATTTCGATAGAAACATTTTTTTTCTCCAAGTGGAATGATTTTTATACAAATAATGAAAGAATTAAAATCTAAGTTAAACCCACAAGTTCAATCAAACAGTGCAGAGCGCGTTTGAGGACAACGTCTCATTATCAGTATTATTATATATATTAATAATACTAAATAATAATAATAATATAAAATAATAAAAACTAACTAAATAATAATAATAATATAAAATAAAAAATTATAAAAAAGTTAGAAAATGTTGAAAAACTTGCCAAATTTTAGTCAACAATAAATTTAAAAAAAATCTACACTAACAATAAAATAAATCGTTATTTTTAGTAAAAATGTTTAATAATTTGAAAGAAAAAATAAATAAACAACTGGTTGTTATTGGAAAAATTGACAAAAAAAAAGACAAATTTTAGCCGCCTTAAAATGTATGTTTTAAAAATAAAAATTAGGGCTGGGAAAAGTATCGATACTTACAGCAGGTATCGATACCTGCTCAGGTATCGTACACCGATACCGACTGCAATCAGGTATCGAAGTATCGATACTTCGATACCTCGATACCTCTGATACCTCGATACCTCCGATACCTCGATATCTCCGATACTTCCGATATCTCCGATGCTTTGATACCTGCGATACCTTGATAAAGAGTGGCTATAAATGAATATCATTTTCAGAGTGCTTTGGATGTTGGAAACACAAGCTATTTTGATGAAAACAAACAAATTCACAAGCTATTTGATGCGATATTTATTTATCCCCACCCGATACTTCTGATACCTCGATACCACGATACTTCCGATACCTCGATACCGCAATACCTCCGATACCTCGGTACTGTTCGATACCTTGATACCCCCGATACCTAGATACCTCCGATACCTCGATACTTCCGATACCTCGATACCTTGGCAAGTAACGATACCTAAATACTAACTAACGATACCTAATGATACCTAAAAACCGGTATCGCCTAGCTCTAATAAACATAAGCAGCGACAATAATAAATTTTCAGTATAAAATTATGTAGATCTAAGAAAATAAAAAAATTTTAGGTTTTTTCTTTGTTTCTTTTGACGTCATTAACCCACTTTCTTTTATTTTTATCAATAAAGTTCTTTCTATACTTAGTAATCTTTTTTTTTGATTTACTCTCTCCTTTACACATCACTGATTAATTTTTTTTAATTAAATTAGTTTTATATCAAAAACTTTTCATCTTTGATTATAATATATATACATAAACAAAACACACGGGTTTAGCCTTGGGCTTTTTTCTTAGTTTCTTTAGTCCTCTTTTAGCAGAATTATCTTTAGTAATATAAATAAATATGTAAATTATTACAAAAATTTTGAAAATGTTTTTTTTCTTTGTAGGATTTTCGCTAGCTCTTACATTACTCTAAAGATATTTGTTTATTATTAAACACTGGTTAAAAATACTTTTTCTTCTGACAGAATTTGACTAGGTTTTATTGATATTAATATCTCTTTTTGTGGGATTTTTTTTTTAAAGGTGTAACAATAATAAGTATATTATTAATACTAAGTATAATGTGTTCAATAATTGTTCTGGTCAGATTGCCTGTGAGTGGCAATTGTCACAAAAAACGTATGTCTCGGTTAACATTACAAAACAATGACACATGACAGCTGTCAATGCAATGCGGCCAAAAATTCACACGTTCAACTAAGAAAAAGCTTGAAGAGTAAATTCTTGAACGTCTGCATACAAATATGATTTGCTGTGTGATTTTTATCAAAAACTTCTAAATGCAAAAATAAGACAATATTTAAACAGTTGACATCAAACCGTATGAACTTATCACGTCAACCTACGTTCATGCTAGAAAGAGAAAACCACAGCAAACCACGACCATAACAATTATTGAACACATTTTAGTATCAAGAACGATAACAACATTTTATAAATCGAAGACAATTGTTAGGCAAAACAAAGCGACGATTCCACTTATTTTCTGAAATTGATAAAAGATTTTTAACGTTTGTGTGCGGCTGACTTTCGTTAAAAAATCATTTTGTTTTAAATAAATTTACTTACCGCCCAAGAACTTTAAATAATGCAAGTTTTCGTTAGCAACAAGCAAACAAAATACTTACTTACCGACGAGTTTGTGCTAGCAACAAGTTTAACTCTTGCTAATTTAAAATGAAACATGGTAAGCAATCAAAGAGTTTAATCGTATAAAAACAATTTTAAATGTGTTTGTGGTTTTGGCGTTTTGTTTATTAAAAATTTGTCTTAAAAATTCTAAAATCTATTATCTGTAATGTGTAGGTGTTTTATCTTGTTGAAAGTGAATCCTTGTTGGTGGCATTGCACACTCGCTCAACAATAAATTGCGTTTTTAAAAAAATAATAAACATTTTGTGTCATTTTTTTAAGAAATGATTTTTACCTTTAAAATTAAATTTTTTGCATTCAAAAATCTTCACATTTTTTAAAAATTTTAAGCAGTTTTTAAGTTAAGTTAACTTTGTTTATTTTTCAGTCCTTCTTTGCTATATATTTTTTTTATTTTAAATATAAGCAACTGAAATTCAGTTGTTTTTTATTTTTACATATGATTTTTAAAAAAATGTGAGCGTATAAAAAGTTCTTTACCGAAAAATTGCTTAGGGTACCCTGATAGGTGAGTCCGCAATTATTTAGGAAGCCCATTCCTAGCTACGACCCTGAACAACAAATAGCAAATATTACATAAATAGTGAAATTCAAGTTTTTAATTGTTATAATTTGTAGGAAATAAAATTGACGTAAGTGTAACATATAATGCGTTACGTTTGTTGTAATATTGTCGTAGTTTTTATTTAGAGTTGTTTGAAGAAAGGAAAGAACGATCACTTAATAATAATTTTTGGTTGGTGGATTTTGAAATCTCGCTATTTACAAAAAGATTTTTTTTATTATTAAGGGAAAATATGGTCTTTTTAAATTTTTTTGATATTTGGTAAAATTATGATTATGAAGATTTTAAATGGTATTTTTGAAAAATATTTTCTTTAAGTTTTGATATTTCATAAGTGACAACATTTTCTAAAATAAAGATAAAAAATAAAAATTGTTGGTAAATATTATTTCTAATTATTTAAATTTAAAAAACAACATTTATTTTTTAGTTGTGATATTTAGAACTGTTTATCTTGTTACATGTAGGCATAGATTTGCTTATTTAACTCACGTAACACATCACCTTCAGGACAACGTTCCTGGAGCTTGTTATGGCGAATAAATTTTGAGAATTTTTTACACTTATTTAGCGAACGATATTCAAATTAGTAAGATGTAAAATTTTACTTCTGGACTAGGAGATTTGGCGTCTTAAAAAACAAGGCAGAATTCCAAAAAATTTACAAAATGTGTTGTTTTTAAGCACCTAAAAATCGCATTTTATTTCTAGACGAGGGCATTTGGCATCTTTAAAAAACAAGACAAAATTTTAAAAATTTAGCTGTTAAAACCTTTAAAGAAGCAGAAATTTTTATGCACTGCAAAGGTACCTAAATATCTATACTTAGACCACGAAAAATTAGGCATACAAAAAGACTGTTGAAATCTTCCAAAGTAATGCTAAACTACATCAAAAACGCCCTAAAAAACTAACAAAAGACCTTGTTTTTCAAACACTTTAAAATGGCTTTTTATTTCTGGACCAAGCGATTTGGCGCATGCAAAAAAAGAGAAAACATCAAATCAAGGAGGGTTGGTACCATGACATTTTGCGTCTTAAAAACAGGGTGAAATTTTACAAATTCTGCTGTTTTTCTAAAAGTAAACAGTTGAAAAAGACCTAAAATCATAAATTTTTATGCACCCCGAAAGTACTCAAAAACCTATAGACCATCAGAAATGGGGCACGTGAAAAAACCGTTTAAAATAATCCAAACTAAAGCATAATTTCTTTAAAAGCACCTAAAAAAACCTTACGTTTTTCATCCTAAAATGGCATTTTATTTCTGGACCAAGCTAATTGGCACATGCACAAAATCATTGAAAAAAATCCAAAAATCTTACTCAAATTTATCAGGTTTTCAAATATTCCAAATGGATTTTTATTTCTGAACCAGGAACGAAAAGCATTAACAAAAATTTAGATAGGTACCCCAAAATGACTTTTCAGGGATGGATCACGATAATAACTGGTAAAATAAAAAAAAATATATCAATAGTCTTGTCTGAATAGGTTTCAAATTAGAATAAAAAGTATTGTTTAGGGAAATTAAAGCAGAAGACAGTCGATAGTCGAGCGTTCGTATGGTCTATAAATATTCCCCAAAAATACGCTGAAACATTGGCTTACTTGTTTAAAAAATCGGATTCACTATAAAAAACTATTTTCTCCGTTATAGAAATTGTTCTTGAAAACATTCACAAAAATTTGAGTTTATCTTGATAAAATAACGGTTTCTAAGTTATGTCTTATTTTTGTTTCGGAATATGTATATTTTTTTTAAATCAATTTTTGAACAATATTTTCTTTTCATAATTTTGCTTTTATTACTATTTAGTGTCTTGATTCAATATTTTCCAACGAGTTTATTTAAAATGTAACTCAAATTTTTATAAACATTTTGAAATTTTATGACTTAAATGGCTAAATTTAAAATATTTATTAAAGAACTATTAAAATTAGTACCATTTGGGTATCGAATGCGAATATTTTCCAAATGGTTAGAGTAATAGACTAACCACAAGAGAGCTTTTTTTGTAGAGCATTTAATTTTCTACAAAATTCAATAAATTAACGCACCACTTAAATTTTTTTGAAAATTGAAACATGTATTCGACCAATTGGTACAAAATTAAGAAAAATTTAACAAAAACATTTGTTTAAAGTAAATTAATATCTAATGTGTCCAAATATAGAAAAACAAACCGAAAACAAAATTTTATTAAAGTTACGCCGTTATAAAAGTTATAGAAAACATCTTAATATCGCTTATTTCCACCTCTACTTTGAATAACCGCTGCACATCTTCGTTCCATACTCAAAATTAACGAACATATGTCTTCTTTATTTAAGTTATTCCAAATTTCGTTTAGTTGAGGACCTACCTCTTGAAGATGGACAGGAGGATGTGGAAGATTTTTTAAACGTTTCCCGAGAATGTCCCAAACATGCTCAATAGGATTCAGGTCAGGGCTTCGAGCTGGCCAATCCAAAACATTGATTTCTGCCTCATTCAAGTAATCTTTAACAATTCGGGCAGTGTGGGGTTTTGCGTTATCTTGCATTAACAAAAAATTTGGACCAATATAAGGGGCATATGGTAGACATGCTCTCCAAGAATGTCTGTTATGTAACGGTCTGCATTTATAGAGCCATTATTTACAACCACTAACTCCGTGAGAGCTTGTAAGGAAATACCACCCCAAACCATTACTGAGCCTCTACCAAACAAGGTGGTATTCTGAATGTTACACTGTGCGTACCGCTCATTTGGTCTACGATACAGACGAACACGTCTATCGCAATTGTAAAGGCAAAATTTTGACTCATCCGTAAAAAGAACAGACTCCCAATCCTCTCTTTGCCAATTTATGTGCTCTCTAGCAAATTCTAATCGGGCTCTGCGGTGTTCTGCAGTCAATGCAGGACCACGAGCAGGAATATGGGGTGTTAAATTATCCTCCTTAAGTCTTTTTCTAATAGTTTCGGTAATGATTTGAATTCCTTCTACGTCACGGAACTCAGTTTGTAGCTTCCTGGCGGTTACAAAGCGTTCCCTTAGCGCAGATAATCTTAAAAATCTATCCTGAATAGGAGTGGTTTTCCTTTTTCTTTCTTGCCCAGGTCTTCTGATGTGACTTCCTGTCTCTCTGAACCTTTGTATCATACGCGAAGCTGACGTATGAGATACACCAAACCTTTCACCAATTCTTCTGTAGCTCCATCCTTCCTCTAACAAAACCACAGCTTGGGCGCATTCTTCTCGAGTCAAATTCCTCATAATGTTTTTATTATTGTTTCAAACGATAAAAACTATCCACAGAACGGCAAATTCAAATAACAATAAAACGAAATTACAAATTAACACAATTTAAAAATGAAAATTATTTTAAAATTTCTGCTTAAAAAACTATTAAACTCAAATTTCTGACTTTAATGTCAAAACTTTTATTACAATGGGTAACTAGACTATAGCTTGATTAAACCTTCTCAACCCAAGTTGTCAAATGTACATACTTTTAATTCTTTTACTTTATTTTTAAGTGGTGCGTTAATTTCTTGGAGCGGTGTATGTTGCGCATTTTATAATATTTATTTTCCTACGAGTTATAAAATTTAGAAATAGAAATTTTTTGTGTTAAATTCTCAAACTTTGATTTCCAGTATCTTCTAAACGGTAAAAGTTCTAAAAAAAATTTAAGAGTCCTTTTTTATAGAGCGTTTAATTTTCAACAAAAAATGTGAACATAAATTTTTTGTACGATTAACTACTGACGAGATATGGATTTTGCCATATAGAACACACTGAAGAAAAAATAAAAAACTGAAATGAGGAAAACTTTTCTATTAAAATTAAGAGCTCATTTTAAAGAGCATTTTTTAAAAGTGTTTAGAAACCAATTTGTCAGTGTCTTGATTTAAAAAAAAATCGACTTTTGACCCATCCTAATATCCATGTATTTATTGTTTAATATTATATTAAGTAAAATTTAATACCTAAATGCAAGCCTAAATGTGTCTCAAACTGTACAAAAATAATTTTATTTTTTATTATTTGATAATTTTGATTATTTTTGTATAGTTTAATGAATTAAACAGAAATGTGTCGATTATCTAGTGTTGATAGGTTCGAAAATTCGGGTTAAACATTATTCGGTACTATAAACACACGTTTGTCGATCTGTCAACAATGTCAGCTGTCAAATTGTTGTGTGTGTCATTATTGTCAAGTTTATGCATAATGTTATTATTGTCCTTATTGTTATTAATGAATGCATAAAAAACCAAACATCTTGATAAGTTATCACAATTGTACCGTTTTCAACAATTTCAAACTGATAACAAATCTGTGTTTATTATTTACACCAAATGTTTGCCCTAACCTCACATTTGGAAAATGATTTATTTTCGAAAAATCGTAGTTGCAAATTTTTTAAACTTGTCAATGTCAATTAAATTTCAATGTGACATAATCCACATCTAAATTTGGTATGTATTAAAAATAAACCATGTTACCTGAAGATACTTTCGCTATTTGTGATACATTTCGTGATGAAGATTGCTTAAAGAATGGAGACAGAGACAAAGAAAAACATTCAAAAGTAAACGGATATCGAAGTAATTCTTGTGTTATTATTACAGTAAGTATGGGAAGTTTTTAATTGCAATAATAACGGCAATTTTACAGAATTCATGTTATACGTGTAATGGGTACTATGGACCCTGCTTTGAGGACCCAGTGTGTTCCACTTGTCATGCCTTTTTGTTTCCAAATACTGCCCCAACCTTGGACAGACCTTTGACTTTTGAAGTATGAAAAACTGTATTTTTTTTATTTAAAAGAGCACAGAATGCCAACAGTGCAGAGAAATTATGCAATTGACCTTTCACTTTATTATTTTTTAATAATTAATTGCGACCCAAAATGTTGAAAAATAGCAAATACGGGATACACAGCAAGATCTAATAAACAGACAATTTTTTTATTGTTGTTTGACAATCGGAAGTGACATAAACTTTTGTTTGTAAATGAATCACTGCATTTTACAGTGTTTTCAGAATTTACAAATTAATTAGAATGGAACTACTTTTTCGAGGTCTTAAACATCAATATTAATGATTTATAAACTTAATAAACCAAATTTGAACAATTTCAAATCTTTATAGCAACAAAATATGCTTTTAAGTTTCTACAGCATGTCCCAGAACTCCTCATCTTAATTAACGTGAAAGCAAAAACATTTTTAATTTAGGTGGGTGTTGTTTTCCTAGTTTTTTTTGTTATATGACAATCGGAAGCGACATACTTAATTTTTTGTTTGTAAATGAATTACTGCATTTTGTAGTGTTTTCAGAATTTGCAAATTAATCAGAATAGGACTGCTGTTTTGGAGATATTAATGATTTATAAACTTAATAAACCAAATTTGAATTATTTCAAATGTTTGTAGCAACAAAATACGCTTTTATGTATCTACAGTATGTCCCAGAAGCTAACGTGAAACCAAATACAGTTTTATGTTAGGTGTGCATTGTCTTCTTAGTTTTTTATTGCTACTTTTCTTATTTTTTATTCTTTGAACTATTTCAAATCGTTATAGCAACAAAAAACGCTTTTACGTTTCTACACTGTGTCCCAAAATTCAGGCCTTAACTATCCTGAGAGCAAAAAATTAGGTGCCAATTTAATCATTTGAAACCATTTTACTCATTTTCTGATCGTTACTGTAAAACACTGAAAATAATGTTTTTAGAATAGAGATTATAACACTCGTATATTTTGCAATTTTCAGAGATCTAGTGATAGTGACTCTGGCAATGATGAGCCTGTCGACAATAGTCAAGAGAGCATGCCTAATGTCCCTATGTATGAGGAATTAGTTGGTAAAATGGCGCCAGTGAGAGTAGACACTTTAGCAAAAGAACTACAAAGACTTTCTGTCGTAACTCATCACATAACTGACATGAATTTAGAATTGTTTCCTCCTGAAGGTTGTCTTCATAATTTGCAAATTTAAGTACTAAAAACTTGTTTCTAGTTCTTATGCATATGTTTAAATATTTAGATGAAATTTCTTTATGGAGTATAGGTCAAGTTTGTAGCCGGTGGAGGGAAATCTTATTTATGTGTGTAAAGTACGAGCGTTGGCGAGATTTTGTGCGTTTGAGATGGCCTCTTTTACCTATAGATAACTACGAACAAGACTGGTATGAAGTAAGTTGGTTTTTATACTGTTTCTATTTTTCTTCGGTTTCCCATAAAACTCTATGGACTTCTTAACAACCACAGTGATTAGTTTATCATTATTAACGTCTATTTATGAGAGCTTAAAAGTATAAACTCAACAGATGTCTAATCTCGTAACAGGTACTCAGAAAACATCTTTGGATTCTTTTCGCTTGTTAAAGTAATGCTTAAGTAAGACAAAACTTTAAGTCAAATAAACGTTTTTAAGTGTTTCTTGTGAAGGCTATAAAGTTTTATGAATGACCAAAGAAAAATAGAAGGCAGTATACCTGTTAGTATTGTGTTTTAATTATTGATTTTAGCTTTATACAGGAATGATGCTTAGTTCTTGTTGTTTAAAATGTGTCAAACAAATGGCCGCGCAAAAATTACCTCCACATTGGGAGGAAAATTCGTGGAGGAGGCATCGCTTAAGAACGGAAATTAAAGCAATGAGAAATGATCCATTGGATGGGATTGAAGCAATGCCACTTGATGCTAATTGTTGCCATTGGCAAGCAACGATAGAAGGACCTGCTGGGAGTCCTTATGAGGGAGGATTGTTTTTTCTTTATATACAAGTACCAAGGACGTATCCTTTAGATCCGCCAATTGTTAGATTTATTACGAAAATTTTTCATCCAAATGTGTCTAGACATGGAGATATTGGGATTGATTCAATTCATCATAATTGGTCTTTGGCTTTAACTATTAGTAAATTACTTATTTCGATACAATCTCTTCTTACTGATCCTTTTTGTGATGTATGTTTCTTTGTAGTTTAAACAATGACATTAAGTGTATTTTACAGGTTTGTATGGAGCCTGAAATAGGAAATATGTATTTAAAAAATAGAAAGGCATTTGAGGAACAAGCAAAATTATGGACCGCGCACCATGCTATGCATGATATGTTGCCTCATTGATTTTTTAATCTAATTTTTATCTATACACACTATATTATATTTACATTGATTTCTATTTTCAAAATTTACAATTATATAAGGACATTAAGTAATTAATTTATTGGGTAAAATATTATTTTGTAATAATTTATATTTATACATTGTCATTATACATATCAATAAATTTTTGTTTTATTTAGATTTTTTTATTGCATCTTACATTTTGAGCTTACACAAGTGATTAGTGACAGTTAAGTTGTTCGTTTGGGAATAAGCTAAAAAAATAAGAATGTTTTTTAAAAATTTGTTTAATGTTAAGTTAATATACCTAAATATAACTTCATGAAGTTTTTGAATATTGTTAAATGATACTATCAAATTTGAGACAGTACAATGATCGATCATTGGTTCTGATCACAGTACAAGACAAGTAACTTGGCGGGCAGGCTTGAAATGGCAGCAAATTGTTTTAATTGTAGGGGCAACCGTCTTTTTTAACGCTTATTCAATTATCCACGAGTGAAAAGAGGACGGATATAGTGTATTATGCCCGGCTTTCTAAAAAAAGTTTTCAAAATTTTTGTATTACAAGTTCTTTTGAAAAAAATATTTGCAGCCTTAAATTATTATTATTTTTTATAATTTTTGATGTACCGCATGACCCATACTCGTATAATGCTACAATCAGTTAGTACATTATTTTTTTTTATTTATAATGAATTCTACTGCAGTTAGGGGTGTTTTTTCGTTGCAGTTGTTCAATATCGATTTTTTTCATTTGATGCCTAACAAACATGTGGAGATGTAAATTGCAACCGTTTCTAAATCTTAATTAGGCCACATATTTCGATTTTTAATTTAGGTGTATTGTTGGTTGCCTTTGAGACGTAGCCTTTTAACTGTGATATGACTATTTTTTTTTACTAGAGAACCAGAGAGAATACAACCATTTTTTAAAAATTTTAACTCGTTTTTTAAAAGGCAAAACCTGTTTAAAACTTATGCAGATTTTAAATAAAAAATAGATAAACGAAAAAAAAAATGAAAATCAAAATTTGGAAAGTTGGCATTACTTTAGTATTTTAGAATAGCAATAAAAAAACTTATTAATGTTAGAATGTGTACTCTTTTTACCAAAATTTTTGTACAAACCACAATGAAAATCGATCAAATGGTTAAAAAGTTATGAGTAAAAAATAAATTTAATTTGTAACTTTGGCGCCCTCTGGCTGTTAAATGGTACAACTTGGCATCAGGTAAGTTGCTTTAATTGAGCATTTCGTTATGAATTAGAACGCAAAGAATAAAAAGTTGCTCTAAATAAGTAAAATAAAAATAAATGTGTGGCAAGTGACGAAACCTGTGGCACGCTGCCTTTCAGCGTTGTAGGTGGTAAGTCAGTTTAACTCTGACCGGGACCGGGACTTGTCTACAGTTTTCATTGGGCTGTTGTTAGTCGTCATATCTGGTACTTGCCAACACCTCAGGAGATGGCACCACTGGATTTATTTCATTGCCACTGCCTATGTTAAATTGTTTAAATGCGATTAAAATTATCGTTCAGTCTTTGATTATGTATGTATATTAGGTACAACCCAAAATTAAAAAAGTTTACATTAAAAATTGATATGGTAAAGCGTCACAAATTTAATAATTACCTAATGATTTATATCAGGAGAAAATGCTACTTTTGTCTCGAATTATGGTATACATTTGCCCCAAATTAAAATACACTAAACAAATAATTTTTTTCTTTTTCAATTTTGGTGAAACTCAATTTTGACCATATTTATTATTTTATGTATATACAGTGTGAACCATTTGAAATGAATAAATTTTATAAAAATGCAGGGATTTGTTTTTCAGGAAAACGCTTGGAGTCATATTTTGTTATTTTCTAACGCCCATTTTTTACAAAAAAATATGGATATACAGGGTGTCCCAAAATTGAGATACGATCCTTAACTTTGAAATTTCAAATGAAAACCCTAATTTTTTTGCACATCATCTTTTTTTATAAATGCTTAGAACTATAAAAAAAATTTAAAGGAAAAAATTATAGAAAATTAAATATGGTATATAAAAAAGTCCGCGAAGAAATGTATTTATTTCTTTTACTTTAGAAAAAGTTTTTTAAAAATTTAAGCTTTTTATCAACATTTTATAAAAAATGGAATCTATACTGATACTTAACAAATGTGATACTCGTTTTATCGACAGTGTTTTAAACTAGTAGACATGTGCGTTATTGAGGGAGAAATGTCAACCTCATGTCAGCAATTTGAGTTTTCTGTCTCAGTAACGCAGGGGTTCACTACTTGCAAATCTTACAATTAGTATGTGTATCACTTTTTGTTAATACCTAATAGGCAAATTGTTTAATAAAATCATGTGCCACAGAGGATATTTTATAGAAAATTCTGGAAAGTGCATCAGGCAGTACTTATAAAAATTAAGAACTAGAGAAGCCCGTTTTATTTTTAATAAGCGCAAGGACATTTTCCTAGTTTATGTTTACGAGTATACCTACTTTCACTTACACTCTTGAGTATTTAAAAAAATATATAAAAATGTAATCTTTAGTAAGATCATAAAATGTACATATTATTTAAGTTTAGGACGTTGTGTCTAATTAAAGACATTTTTTAAAATGGTTAGGCTAGTATTTTTGTTTAGACTCTATTACTAGGCAAATTTTACATTTTTTTAAATTTTTTGTTCTAAAATTAAATCGTCACAGTTTTTTACGTTTTATTTTTCTGGATGTAAGGGGGTTCTGTAGCACTCTGAAAAGTCCTATTAGTATTGTTTAATGCGTGAATACTAAAATTGATTTCGAACGAGGTCAAATTATTGGCATGAGAGAGGATGGTTTTTGGTTTCGGGAAATTGCCACCAGAATTGGTTGTGACGCAACTACAAAGATGAGATGTTGGAGACGATGATCTGAGGAAGGTTTCAATGGACGTCGGAGAGGATCTGGACCACAGCGAAGAACGACAGACCGCAAGGAACGACGTTTAGGACTTTTGGCGATAAGAAACAGATTTTCAACCACGCGAGTAGTTGGAAACAGTTGGAGGAAAACTTTAAATGTAAGAGTCTCAATGGCGTTCATATATCGTCGAGTACGTAGTTTTGGAGTGCGTTCTTATCGTCCTTTTTGGTGCCTTCCCCCTAACTCCTCATCATCAAGCTCGCAGTTTAGAATGGTGTATAGAACGGGTGAATTGGAGGAAGAATGACATCAGATTGTGTTTACCGACGAATCTAGATTTTGTTTGTGGGCCCACGACACGACGGACGTAGACAGGTCAGACGTCTTCGCAGCGAGCGCAGAAGCATGAACTTGGCACTTCCCCGGCATACTGCGCTTACTCAAGGAGTGATGATTTGGGATGCTATCACGTATGACAGTAGGTCTCCTCTGGTTTTTATTCCTGGCAACTAAATGCGCAACGGTACATAGAGGCTGTGCTAGAACCAATAGCACTGCCGTACTTGCAAGGACTGCAAAATCCTGTTTTCCAACAGGATAATGCTTGCTCACATACTGCAAGGAGGACAGTGAAGTTCTTAGAAGAAACTAAAGTGGTGGTGCTTCCATGGCCTTCCCGTTCACCGGATCTTTCGGCCATTGAACATGTGTGGGATATGATAGGCGCAAGATTAAGCAATTTACCTCATCCTTCAAACTCTTTGGACGAGCTTCGTGTGCAGATTCAGGAAGCTTGGAATGCACTACCGCATGAGGATGTTGATCATCTCATTCAAAGTATGCCAAGTCGAGTAAATGAGTGCATTAGAAATCATGGAGAACCCACACATTATTAAAAAATGCAATTTGTTATTAATTTATTAAATTGAAATTTTGATGATTTCTTTATTACATTAAAATAAACCTTTTGTGAAATTTTCATTAAAATTTGCCCACAACATCTTAGTGTTGCAATTTTTATTCAAAGCAGTATATTTTGTGCAACGAGCATTTAATGATAGCTACTAAGGCCTGAGTATGAAAATTTCGGCACGAGCGGTAGCGAGTGCTGTAATGAATACGGATGTCTTAATAGCTATTAAATGCGTATTAAATACACTATTTTTTCTACGACCAGTTATAATAAAATAAAAAAAAATATATTTCCAAAATTTATTAAACTTGAACTGATGAAATGAAACAAAACCGAACTGCAAAAAGTAAACAAATGAATCTTTTTGATGAATTTTGTTATTTTGAATAGTGCAGTTATTAAATTGCAACTGCGACCTTCTTGGCGGTTTTACAACAATATTGGCAGATGTTCTTGTTGATGTTGATGGAGCAATTATTAATTGGCCTAATTATATTCAATCTAATTCAAAATTTTTGTTTTATGTTTACTTTATTTTGGACTGATTCTTCTATATAACTTGACTATATTGATAACATGAATTCATAAATTGTCAGTTAACTTTTTTATAGGTTTTAGCAGATTTTGCCAGCAACATAGACTTTGTCGTGCTTCTGGCTTATTCTACAATCTCTGCCAGCGTATTTTTTAATTTTACAGACACTTTTTTCTATACTGACTCGTTTTCTGTTGATTATAATTGAAAACCACTGCGACCTGTCACAATTTTAAATCTCAAGAGTCTATGTCAATCTGATAAATATTTAAATTTTGATGTAGTACCTGGTTTTAAAACATTAAACATTATTAAAGTACAGGTAATTTGCATTTAATAAACCAATTAGAGTACGGGATTAGAAAAACAATTTCATGATTTGAATGCAAACATATTTGTAACTGTAATCACGCTGTCTAAAATAATAAATTTTTTTTTAGAACTCTACCATAAGCACCGAATCTCTTCCGCTGTTACGGTTTAGTTTTGCCATAAAGACACGAAATAAACTGAGAAGTTGCGGAAGTACGATAATGCCTGTAACAGGCAATGAATATTTATACATAAAACAAAATAAAGATAGCATTTATTTTTCTTCCGTATTATATATTTTAATATTTAAAATACAATGCAACATGTTTAGTAATTTTGTTCAAATGTAATATTATATTTTGAATATTACTATGATGTGCTGTGTTATTTAATTAGCCCTGCGTAAAATTAATTAAAAAAATTTGTACAAAACGTGATATATAATACGCATGCGAGTGAAAACATTACTTGTACCAAAAATAATTAAAACTGCCTATGAATATAAATGCAGCATTTAAAAGTTATTACCACTATCACTCTACAAATGATAAGTTTTGTCCACTTTTACAAATAATAATTTTAACTAGAACTGGGGTCGTTGTTCTTGATTTGCAAGATCGCGAATAAAGATTGTCATAATATGAGTTATTTTTCCTTATTGCATTTTCTCGTATCCGCTTTTGCATAAATCCATAAACACCGTTTATAACAAGGTGCATAAAATGGTATATATCCGAAGTAAGGTTTGTAGCAGATCACTAAAGTCACGAGGTGAAAATAAAACCTCCAAAACTTAATAAAGCTTCTATCACACACATTTAGTTTGCTCAGTCGCATCCTGGCTGGTTTAAATGGCTTTTCACCAAGAAATTGTAATATAGGTAGTTGCTGCATGCTGGCAAGTGATACGCCTCTTAATATACTTTGTATACCCTCAAAGAAGCTAAGCTTTGCATGAATACAAAGTTTATTTACAGCTGCACTCCTAAAAAACAACTGAGGCCAGGCCAGTGTTTGATTAATCAGTAAAAGAGTGTTGTGTGGTTACATAAATCCAACCTTTCTTATAAAGTTATTTCATATTTTAATGAAAAAAGGGTAGAAATTACGTTTTGTACCCTTGATTTTCATTTTCAACGTAGCGTGCGAGATTTAATCTGCGTACGTACGTTTTTAGTGTTATCGGCTGTTTTATCAAAAAAAGCTGCCTTGATTTAAAGTTGACGGTTTACAAGAGTAATTTTTATTATAAACTAGCTGACCCAACAGATGTTGTCCTATCCAAATTTCAATAAATTTGAGAAGTACATTCAGGACTACGTCAATAGCAAATTTTGCATGAGAGATGCAGTATTCTTGCATCGACAGATATAGGGCTCATATTAAGTCGTAAAAATAAAATAGTCGTAAAAACTAGGTAAACAGTCAATTAATTAAGAGCACTTCTTTTGATACAGTCGACCAGCTTTGTTTTCAATGTAACAAAGCTTAAAATAACTAATCATTGTCTAACTGGACAACTATGTTATCATTTCGTTACTAATTGATCACAGAAGTGCAGCTGTGTCCTTGAACAGGGTTGGCTTTAAGTTTAAGCTTTATTTCACTTTTGCCGGTGATGGTAAAACGTAATTTTTGTGTTTATTGTGTTTATTTTGGTGGTATCTAGTTGTTATGTGTGCATTTTATTAACATTGATAACGATGAAGAAGACACCTTTTAACTTTATTTTAGTAAGTTTTTTATGTAAATATTTTTAAAGCCAAACCTGCAAAATATCTGTGATATGGCAAGGACGGTACAGCAACCCAGCCGTAATTTAAATAATGGAACCGGTTTGCATTTAAATATTGAGTTGGTCTTCTGTATTCTCAGTTTCTCTCTTATCTCTCTTTCTTTGCCGTATATCTCTTGATACAACAATACATTGTTCAAATACTGTAAATGTGTGAAGTGCCTGGAATGTGATAGACTTGGAACCAAAATTTAACTCTTAATTGAATTAAGTCAGAATTTCATGTCAAAGTAAACAATGAAATCAATTTTTTGTCACTATGTAATTGATTGACTTGATTCACAATTTGCCAATCACTTGTCACAAGACATTGGCTGAAGTAGTAGCAAAATAAATTATAAAACACATAAAATAACTACATTTGTTAGACAGATCGCCAAACAACACAAAAAAAATATTTTAGACTGGAATACGTTTTTCTAAATTTTACTCCAGATCTTCCAGATTTTTTTTAAATTAAACACATTCAATTAAGTTATTTCTATCTCAGGAGCATGTCGTTACCTATCGTCAGTTATGATTGAGAGTATATACAGAAAATATGATTTTTGTAGTTCGTCCGAATTTTTCGACTGACATTTGTAATAATACAAAAAAAATTCTGAAATTTTTTCCAGGATTATAACAAAAAAAGAAAAAAAATAAGCTTATTTAGCATTTGAATTGTGAGTCATGGTTTACGTTTATACAAGATTCTGTAAAAGGAACACTTTTAGTTTTCCGGAATTTTCTAATTTTTCGGTCAACTTTTTGAATTTTCTATCTGTAAAAACTTATTCGGATTATAAAAAAAAAACATTAAAAAAAAATAGACAAGTCGGTCCAGCCGTTCTCACGTGATGCGCTAACTAACAAACAATATTTCATTTTTATTTAATACCTAGATTTCATTATGCTTACTCGGATTTGTTTTTCCCTCTAATTGAATTTTGCATGTATTTTCTACACAAGCCACTTCTTATTTTGCTAATCTTTTTATTTTCATTTCCTGTTTGTTTACTTAATTCAAATGCTTTTCACCAGAGAGAATAACACGTTTGAAATTATATTCCTTTTAATATTGAAATATTACGGATCGTTTCAGTGTCTCTGAGAGGGAATAAACAGGATTTACGTGGTATAAAATTAAATACTGATGTACAACGGAACTACCTGCTCGGCTTTTTTAATACAACTTTTGCTAAAATTAGATTTTCATTCTTAATCTCTTGAAAAAAATATTTTCTGAAAATACTCCTCAGAGTTTACAATAACCAATTTAGTATCATGTCATATTTTGTGCGGGATATTAGATCATCAGTTTTGAAATTTATTATTACTTAATCCATCTTGTCATGATGATGTATATGGAGAATTCAATTCATAAATAAGTAGGGTACTGACCGAGGGTCATTTAATATTACACATTTAATAAAAATATTTAGACCTAAATTATATTGGAAAATAATTCGAGACGTGCCAGGGTTACATGAAAGGATCAATAGTGTAACAGTGTATCGTTTATTGTAATTTATTTATAATCACATTTTTTAAATGATATAATTTTTGATAAGTAATTGTAATGTTGTAAGATTAGAAAATCTAAACACTTTTGCTGTTGTACTTTTTTTTTACTTCTACACTTTTTCATATAGTAGGTTTAAGTTTACCAAAACATCCAGTAAATTAATAACAGATTTACTTTTAGTTTAACATTTTTTCACATTGACAAGTCACACTACAATTGGACTACTAGTGATTAGGGACTCTGGGTGAAGAACAAACAGCAAAAATTTTCTTTAAAGTTTTATAAACATTTTTATAAAATGTTCATAATTTTGGTAGTGAATTGATTGTCAATATTTTATTTTTAGCTTACAGAGGTCGCTACGAGTAAAGCGCAAGAAACAAATCAATAAATAAGTACACTATTTATATTTTTTTTACAATTGATTGCGGTTACAAATTTGCTCTAACAATTACTCAATTTTCAAAATTTACATTTCTAAAGTATTAGTATGTAATGATCCAAATGATTTACTATACACAAAATCCAGAATCGTCAAAGTCGTAATGTTCATTTGGGAAAAAAAAGGACTCTACGTTGTGTTTAACAAAAGGGCATTGTAATAAAATATAATTATATATCTTTTAAAATTGTTTTATTACAAAAATTTACTTAATAAAAATTAAAAAAAAATGTTTCTGTCAAAGAATTATACTGTTAAACTTATTTTTTTTTACACATCTCAAAATATTTAAATTTATTTATCATATATCTATCTTCTATATGAATAAAATTAAATGTTTGGTGGTAAGCGCATGGCTTGAGAATGGCTGAACCGTCTTGTTTTTCTTAAATGTTTTTAATAACCCGAATAAGGTTTTTACGAAAACAAAATTAGGAAAAGTTGCTCCAAAAATTGGAAAACTTGAGAAAAACTAAAAGTGTTTTTTCTTGCAGAATTTTTGCAAAAAATTGCAATAAATTTAAGACTATAACTCACGATTCAAACAATAGATTTGTGTAATTTTTTGATCACTCAAAAATTCGTTTTGTTCTCATTTTTTACTTATAGCAATTGCAAATTAAAAAGCAAGAATAGTGTTATTCTTTGATAGAAACAAATTACGATTTTACTTCTCGGCACGTTTTTGTAATAAAAATTTTTTTTAAAATTTTATATCATTTTTTTAATTTTAATTGACTTTTTTTAAAAGAGTTTGTTAATTAATAGAGTAGTGGAAAGCCCTAAATTATAAACGTTGTGTAACTGTTGTTTTTCAACTACAACGATTAATTACATTTAAAAGACCAAGCAAAAATTTTAGAAAATGAAGTAGCAAGAATATATTGTGAAAAAAGTCTGGACATGAAAAATTATCCTAATAGTGCCTATTTAACGTTTTTATTTCAATTTGAACTTTTCAATAATTTATGAATAAACAGTTTTGGAAAATGTTAAATAATAGCATCTGCATTACAGCATTTTTTATACTATAAGTATGTTGTATGTTTTATATTAAAGAAAGTCAGGTCAAGAAACTATTTTGAATTTTTTTTTTATTAATTAGCTCTGATGGATCGAGAGTAAAACTGTCTGTAACGTTCGCTCGCCCTAGTTATATTGTTTTAATTATAAATTCTTGATTCACGTCTCTATCGTACAATTAATTGTTGAATAGATTTAGACATCTCACCTATCAGAATTATATGTAATTTTAATTTTTGTGTTTGTTTTACTATGTTTAAAACACACTGCGCGAAAAATCCTGCGGTTGTAACAAAAAAAGTCCAACAATAAATACTTTGGCTAAGACAACCAAAAGTTAGTGTTTCTAGCAAATTATTTGTCTGCAGCAGACTAGGTTTGTTCTTTTTAGCCAAATTATTTTATCTGGACGTATTTTAACAAATTTTTTCTTTCAGTGCAAATAAAATTGATTTAGCTTTTTGTCCTGTCGGAAAATAATTCTTGACGTGCAATAATTCCTGATGCTAGATGAAAGGATCAATAGTGTAACAGTGTACAAATCCTCATTATTATTTAACTCAGTATAAATGTTGTGGAACTTATTTAAAAAATTCTACTTGTTGTGGTTGACCGTATCGGTGAAATATATTGTGGTTACTGGCCAAGCCAGATGTGATCTTACACTGTTGGTTTCCTTGGAGTTTAACAAAAACAAACTACCTCCAAAGTTTGCAATTGCGCTACAAATCACCGAAATAAAAAATGTATTAAAATTATTGTTCCTCTATGACGATTTATAGCGATACAATTTTTATTGTCCGTCTGCTCTGTTTTTGAAAACATCGTTTCGTCAAATAGATAATAAATGGGAGTTAACAGCAAATAAAGTTTCTATTTTAGTGACTGCTTCGAGATATATAGTTATCGATTAGTCATTAAGATTGTAATTTTGAGGTTTTGTGAACATTCAAATTATTTACCTGTAAATATATAAGTTGTCTAAAAGGATATTATTGCTACATTAGCTTTATAAAGGAAGCTTTTAGTTATAGTTTAATCAGGATGGATCGAAGGGTTTTGAATTTTACTTTTGTAATTGGTTGTTATGATGTAATAAAATATTTTGTTTGTGATCCAATTTCTAACTTGTTTGTTTTTTGATGTTACTCTAATAAATAAAACGTTTAGAACCAAATTAGTGTCTGCTACATAATTTTATTACGGATCCTCCATTATTAGATTGCTCCTATTTTCTTAGACGTAGAATGGAAATAAAAAAGGTAATATGTGTTGTTTATTACCCATAAATGCGAATAACGTATTGTATTGTATTAAAAAATTACAAACTATATTATCAAATGTGTTATTAAATATTTAATCTGTATGCACATATTTTCATTTTTTATATGGTTTTTCATTAACAAACATTTTATGTTAAGGTCGGGAACCAAAGCTTTAAGCTCGCTCGTCGGGTATTGTATCCTAAATTCACGACATTTTTTACATTTTTTGTCATTCTTGAGATAAATTGATAACAGTAAAAAACTGTATAAATTTTTTTTATTTATATAAGGATGCATTGATGACACACTTTCATGTGAACTGAATTTGAATAAAAGAAAACATTTCTCCGCTTTAAAGACACTTTTCCAAGTCTTAGAAAAACTTCAACAAACGAGCTTTTTCACCTTAAATATTTTTCTAAAATTATTTCCTTTACGTCAGACACAATTTGCCCACTTTTGCTATAATAGTAAAAATAATGCAATATTTTCTATCTCTGAGGTAATAGCTGCGGTGGGAGTGTTTGGCTACGTGAGATCACTTGTAAGTTTTGTGTGCTTTCATTTCTTATGTATTTTAGAGCTTTTTTATATTTTATTCTATTTGCTGTTTTTACGCAACAAGAAACCGTTTTGCATACGTAAATATCGCAAATGGCAAAAACTTGTTTTTTTGTGTTGTAAAAATCCTGTAAAATTTAAAAATTTTTATTTAATTTTTCAGTTTGTCAGTTAAACTTTGGTATTACAGTCAGAGTACTTAAGTGTCTGTCGTAAATGTTATAGCGGAAATAAGATTATTACCGTGAGGAAAATTGTAATAAAAGAATCAAATAGCAAAAGCTGGCTTTTAGTAAAACTTAAAAAGATGAATTTTTAGATGTCCCATGAATAATGGATTTAAATCAACATTTATATTAAAAGCGGCAGTAAAATAACTAAGTGGTAAAACTTTGGACGAGGGCTTAATGCCATAGATAGATGTTCTAGATTACTTGACTAAAATAAAATCTTGAATGGATAAAATGCCTTACATATGTCTTCTCTTTAAACATGAAAATATCCGCTTTAATAATTTTGTTTCAGCGAATTTTTTTTATTTTAAATAACATTTTATAACAATTAATTATTTTTCCAAACTTTGTATGTAAATATTTTAATGTTTTGTTTAAATAAAACGTTATTAAATAAATTATAATTTTTTTTAGTTATATTTTATATGGTTTAGTTAAAATTAATTAATCAGTGCATTTCATAAATTAATGACACAGTAATTGTAATTTGCTTTTCTAAATGCGTATGCAATAAATTATAAAATCCATTTTAGTGAATGCGTAAAAACTGTACAATTTTGTTGAATAATAAAATCTTTTTTTATAACATTTAAAATCAACAAAAAATTAGCCAAATAATGCCAAAATAATATAAGCATAATATAATAATATAATAATAAGCCAAATAATAAATAAACAACTTATTTATAAAACAAAAATTAATAATAAATGCACCTGCTAGTACCAAATACTTTTCTTAAGCATGACGCGTGTTTCAATAATAATGTTGTCATTCTCAGGTGAGAATTAAACTAAATCATTTACAAACATTCTTACCGTATAACTATACTGACAGAAAATGCATCATATAGAAATAAATAAAAATTCACCAAAAAATTTAGCGCAATCTGTGGCCCAATGCAATATAAAAAAATTATCGAAATTTAAGACGACCACCTTAAATTTAAAATTTTTAACTATTTTTTTTTTAAATTTTAATTAATTTTTAATTTTTAAAATTAAATCACTGTTTTTACCCTAGTGATTTTTTGTTGCTGCACGTGTGTATTGAAAATCATCATTTACAAAAATTTTTGCCAGTTTTGTTGTATTGCTTCATCATTGTAAGGTGTAGACGAGCAGACAATATGCCACCCGTACGAAGATGTGCCCTATTTCGGCACTTATCTCAATTTCCAATTTCCATCTTAAAAGCCAGATAGTCGAACGCAATATGTTTACTGTTTTGGAGACATGCAGATCGTGGTGTCAGGAAGGAAGACACCAGTGAGCTCGGAGTACTGGACGTCAGCGGCGTACTATAAATCGTGAAGATCGGCGTCGGTGCAATAAGAGACCGATTTTCAACAAGACAAATAGCCAATCAGTGGTATGAAGAGCTAGAAAGACAACCAGTGGGTATGAGAAAAGTCTATCGTCGAATCCGATCATTTGCATTGTTTTCTTTCCGTCCACTTTATGTCTTGCCTCTTACTGCAGAACACCGCCGCCAAAGACTTGCATGGTGTACCAACAGACGAGATTGGGGTGTCGAATAGAACACAGTGGTGTTCAGTGATAAGTCCCGTATCTGTCTAGGGATGAATGATGGTCGCAGGAGAGTGCGAAGACAACGAGGTGAAAGGCATATAGTGCAGTATGCTGTGGAAAGACATTTACACAACACCCTTGGCGTTATGATATGGGGTGCTATCTCATATGGTAGTAGGTCACCCCTGGTCTTTATTTCAAGCAATATAACTGCAGTGCGTTACATTCAGGAGATCTTAAAGCTCGCTTTATTTTCTTACTTACGGACCCTACAGGAACCCCTTTTTCAACAGGATAACGCTCAACCGCTTGTTGCAAGGGTTACCTAAGACTTTATGGATGCGTTTGATATTCATCGTCTTTCCTGGCCTCCACGATCACCTAATCTGTCGCTTATTGAACACGTGTGGGATATGCTTGGTTGAAGGATGAGTACTGTTGCACACCCCCCACAAAATTTAGCTGACCTTTATTGGGCTGTACAGCAAGCTTGGAACGCCATACCTTAATATGAGATTGAATCAATGCAATGCCTAGGCGCGTGGCAGAGTATTTAAGAAATCGAGGTAGTGCCACTCATTATTAATTTTTTTCGTAACGCAAAGCGGAATTTGTTTTAAATTGCCATCGTTTTATTATCTTAGCTTGATAAATCAATTACTATGACTTTAATTGTTTTTTTTATTTAAACTGATCAACAATTGAAGTGATCCACCACAAAAATTGTTAATTATACAGGATTTATTCTTGTTTTTTGTTGTTCTTTTGTACTCTTTTGTCTATCTGAAGTATTTTATGGTCGTATCTAGTGGTAGTTTTTATGCGTTAATTTTAAAAACGGGCGTTTTCGCAGTGTTATCTGACAAATCAAGCAAAATGAGAATTTAACTGAGGGTCTAATGCTTCAACAGCCTTTATGTCCTATAATCCTGTTATAATCCTTAATGTCTAATGCTTCAACAGCGTTTATCTGATCGAGAATTGTAGCATGTGGTTCACCTGGTGCAGAAAGGGTTATCTCATCGCGAGGTGGCGCGAATTTTTAATGTGGCACATAGGGTGATCAATAGAACCATTAATTGCTTTCAAGAATGTGGAACTTCTCATTTCAGATATGGTGGAGGCGTGCACCCAGTCTAACTTCAAGACAAACTCGTTTTTTACAAATTACTCCTCGCTGAAATCTTACTTACAACGCTACTCAGTTAAATAACGCGCTACGACAAATTACAGGAGTAGTTATTTCTACTCAAACAGTTCGACGAAGGCTACACGAATATGGCTTAAGGGCTAGAAGACGTGTGCCATGTCCACTGTTAACCCGGCAACATCGAGTACAACGGCGACATTGGGAAGAAGCTCATTTGAACTGGTCCCAGGACGAATGTTCTCGTTGTATGTTTGCAGATGAGTCTCGATTTAGCCTTTATTGTTTGGATGAGCGTATTAGAGTGTGGCGACGCCCGAACAAGACGTACCGTGAAGAAATGCGAGAGCACAGGGTACCTTTCCGAGGAGGTGGTGTTACTCTTTGGGGAGGCATTGTTTTTAACGGTCGCACAGAGATTGTGGCACTAAGGGGGTTGTACATAAATGCACAACATTATAGGGATATGTATATTCTACCGATTGTAGTCCTTTTTGCCGATAATTTTAGAAATGAGTTTGTGTTTGTGGATAATAATGCATGACCACACCGTGCTCGGATTGTGAATAATGTACTTAATGCACATGGTATTGAACGAATGATGTGGCCGACACGCTCCCCTGATTGCAACCCCATCGAACATTTATGGTCGTACATAGAGCACACGTTATCAGAACAAGATGTCCAACCAGAAACTTTTGAGGAGCTTCAAAACATGTTGGACAAGGGATGGGAAGCAGTGTCTCAACAAGTCATCAATAATTTAATAGAAAGTACCTATGCCTAGGAGATGTATGGCTGTCTATAGGGCTAGAGGTGGTCCTACTAGATATTAATTTATACAGTATGTTTAGTAAATAAATATGTAGATACAATATCTGTTTACTAAATATTGCTGGGGGTATTTATTGTTTTCGTAAAAAGTTGAATAAATAACCAAATATACTGATTTACCATGCTGCGGTGCATGTGTACCTTTCATATTTTACTTGGCTTTTATTTTAATAACGGTTTTTTATAGAAATATGATGTATGAAAATGAAAACATCACTTATTATAGAGCGGATCACTTCAGTTGTTGAGTAGTTTATTTTTACTAGGTGATGCATTTTCTATGTCAGTCAGTATATGTACGTCGGATTTTACTTCTACCTGTTTTCAAACAATGGGAAAAGCGAAAAAGTGAAGATAGGTTTATTGTTTGCCTTGATTAGCCGTTTTTTTATTTCTATATATTTTAAAACTCTCGAAAATGTCAAAAAAATCACAATTATATAAATAAATATATTAAATCAAGTAAATAAATAAATAAATTAAATTAAACAAAAATTTAAATAAAAATATTGTTCTTTAGTATACAGTGTTATTCACAAATGATGACAAAAGATTTATGGAACCAATCATACATGTTTGCATGAGACTCTGATAAAATTTCATTGAAAAAATGTTTTTGCGATCATAGTTACTGTATATGATTTTATGATAATTTGACTATTTTTGAGCAAATTTGGTCAAAATGTTTACTGATAACGAGAAGACTGACATGTTCCTGATGTATGAGGAACGTAGAAAAAACGCTTCAGCTGCAGTAAGGGTTTATACATATCCTCATCGAGTCCCAGCCAACAAAATTTTTCAAATACTTAAATCAAAATTGCGTTAAAGATGGTCTTCCTTAACCCTCCATTAGTTGCGCCATCTAATGTAACAAATTCGGTCGCGCTGTACTTGTCAGATACATGCCTTATAATTTATATTTTTAAAAATAATTTTACGAAAATATTTAAAATTGTTATTGTATTTTATTTTAGTAAATATTATTGGTTTAAAAAACATATTACTCAATTAAAATACATTGGCCAAAGAATAATCTTTATCTCAAGTTTAGGGTATTAGCAGTTTTGAAAGTATTTACAAAAAAAAAATGAAGCATGTATCTATGAGATACATGAGCGATCAACGGAGGGTTAAAAAAGCCATGAAACAAAATGCGTGTTCGGAGAAAATAATGAGATTGCTGTAATTCAGGCTATTACAGAAAATCCACATATTGGGCAAAATGCTGTGACACAAAATTTACTAATTAGTCAAAGTTCTGTTAATAGTATATAATAATAGTAAAATAAGAATATGCTCTAATAAATTTTATCCCTACTATGGTACTCACGTGTTAAAAATAACGGATTATTTAAAAAACTCTAATTTTTATTCACTTTGACAAGTTATAAAAAAATTGACAGAAATCAATAATTTTTGGACAACTTTAATTTAATATTTTTACTAAAATGAAACTTGTATCAAGAAAGTTGCTTAATACGTAAATTTGGTTGCATATATATTTGTCATTATTCGTTAATAAGCCAGTATTCAGATCTACAATCTAAAAGAGTTATTTTGTATTTACACAATTTTGTTAACAAAAAAAATTAATTACTATTTTAACCGGGTATAAATAAAATTAAGTTCAATAAGCTAATTTTAAGTTGAGATAATATTGGTAATATTTTTGTTTCTAAAAAAAATTAAAAAAATTCCGGGCTGATTGCAGCCATATATTGTTGCCATAGAAAGTATTACAATTTGTGACACTACAGGTATGATCTCAACTTAAAATTACCCCATAACTTTTTTTTGATAGCGTTTTCTTTAATTGTAAAAATAAATTTAAGAAAATTATTAAATTTGTTTTAACGTTTTGTAAAAAATGCTAGCATTGCTAAAAAATACGTTTAAATTATATAGGCAATAAATAAAACTAATTTCATAAATGCTCTAATTTAAAAAATACAAGTTTAAAAACGTTATTAAAAAAAGTGAATTTAGGTTTGTTTGCAGCCGGTGTAAATTAAACACAAATTTGAAAATAATAGGTATTAATTTACAAATATTAAATTAATAAAATTGTGAATTTGGAGGATGCGCCGGGTAACATAAAACTCTTCATTTTTGTATCAAAATAGAACATTTTGATAGATAATATTATATATATACGTAATAAAATGTAAAGTAGTTTTTTAGTGTTATTAACATTAAATTATTTCAAAATTAATTAATTTAACTAGAGTTACGATTATTGTATTTTATGGAATAGAATGAATATTTCCATTGTAAACATTCTTGTTTTTCTTTTTGCATTTGTTGTGGTAAAGCATTTATTAGGCAGGTGAATATTGCATGTTATTTGCAAGGGTTAATATTGGTTTGAGATAGGGTAAAATGCATCGCTTGAATTTAGTTGATAAGACGTTTGCAGTAGTATTCGTGTACATCAGATGGTTGATTTATTGCTTTTTTATAAGTACGTTATAAAGACGTACTTATAAAAAGTACGTTATCATTATTCCGGTTCGTTTTTGGTTGATTTCCATCAGTGTCTTATCACAGCGTGCCGTTCGAATGCTTTTCCAATATTTGTCGTTAATTGGATCGGTGCAAAGTTATGAAAAAGCCTGTGATGGTTAGACTGTAGCGCATCGGCGCAACAGGTTTGTAGAGGCCTACGACGTCGTCCTGTCTGGTGGTAAGTTGACCGAGTCCTTGTCAGTTACAAATCTAAAAGTACAAGAACATTTTATAGATGGGAATTTGAGTGACAAGAGGCAGACGCTTGCGCGGTTGTCGCATCTTGTAACCAGGTGGCGCGCTCGCGAATCCCTGCATCCTGGAGCCACCCCCGCAACAACTCCAGTTCTCTGCCGGCCTTGCAATCGCTCGGACGCGCCACTTCCACCCCCAAAACGCGTCCGATTACGCTGCAATCCACACACTACTGAAAATCTCGCGCTCGGATGAGCGCCATCCAAACGAAAAGTTTTCAAAACTTTTTCTGACTCTTATTTATGTGTCAATGTTAGATCTCTAATATGTAAAATAATGGTTGTTTCAATTAGACGTAGCATGAAGTTGTTTTTATTGTTGTTGTTGTTGTTGTTTGAGTTGGAGGCGCAAAATGTTGTTCCTTTGGACGTTCAAGCTAATATCAGACATGGACGCTCAAGAACGCGGTTGTTACGAGGAAGACGTCATGGGGATGATTTCAGCGATAATGTTCTTGAGGTTCCAGTAACTGAGTTTTTTGGTGATGATATTGGGAAAAATCGGACTAATTTGTCTCTAGAAGAGACAGTTCAAACGAGTAAATCGAGCGCGAGAAAAGTGACAGTAGGTTCGAATTTCGGAAACAGCAGTTGGCAGCATGTGGATAAGAGCATGTTGTATATGGGAGAACGGGCGCTTAATCAAATCGATAGTAAAAAGAAAAATAAAACAGTGAGTGGTAAAGAAAAAGGAACATCCGGTGATGACTCTACACTCCTCTCTGAAGGAGATTTTGACGAAGATGTTGAAATATCATCAGAAAAATCACCAATTGAGACTGCTCGTAGCGGCCACGTAGACATCGTTACTCGTTTTTTACGCATCGTGGAATCGCAGCATTTGTTGGGCGAGAACTGTACGGCCGGTACAGACTTGAATTTGGGTGAAGGAGTTGTAGATCGTTATGCACAAGAACGATTTCGTGTTGAAGCGGATGTGGCTGTAAATCGAGCTAATATGTTGACTCGTCTATGGAAATACGCTGATCCGGATGTTGTTATGTCCGAGTATTTATTACACGCCTCCGTTTTTTCTATGGTCGAATTCGATAATGACATCTTTGCCGCGGGAAACTGCTACGACCAGTATCAGTACAAAGACTATTGGCTATTCTGCCCTTATGCTTATCGGTTACCCGAAGGGACAATTCTTGTGAAAGATTTAGCCGTTGAGTACAAGTATCTCAGCAACACATCAGAATGGTTTTACATCGCTCGAAAAAATGCAGAGAACGTCATCAGAAACTACAACCAGTTCAGTCGAGGTAAGCAGAAAATTGCGACTGGTTCATATTATCTTATTAGAGCAGACACTTAATTCTTCCGGTATATTGGATCTGTGCGGGAATGTTATTCCGGTTTAAGAAAAAACCAAGCTTTGCTTAATCTAAATTATTTTATCACTGATGATAACTTACTCTTAATATCCCAGAAGATTTGACCTGATGTCGTTCAGTTGTCCGGAGATCAATATAAGGACCGGCTTACTGTGAGTTACAGCTACGTCCTATTTGGGTTTTATTGTAATCGACACCGATAATATTATATTTTGCTACACCAAAAATTACATTTTTTCTACATTTGACCTTCTATTTCAAATCTTTTTGGGTTAACTTTTCCTTAAAAAGAATGACATCACAGTCACCAGGGATTTTTATTTTCAGAACTCAACTTCTATTTTTTCTCAAACTCGAACGAAAATTATTATGTTTACCCCAAACATAAAAAATAAAAGAATATTCAAGTGATACACTTGACATGAATGATTTTTTAATGTCGTGTCAACTGTATTACTACTTTGTAACATTTTTTTTTGGAATTATGAGTCGCACTTTATTTAATTATTATTACATGTTTTAAATAAAACAGATATTTAATAAACAAATATGTTAATGAAGGCGATTAATAATCAGGATTGTTTAAAACGAGAACGAGCGTTAGTGAGTGAATGTTTTTTATTGTCGAGATTATTACTTGCGCATTAGTTGACTACAATGTTTGGTCGTTGGGCGTAAACTAGTTTATTTTTTAAAAATTTTGTATTTATAGTATATAAATTAATAAATAGATTAATTAATTTATTAATAATATCGCATATTAAACTTCGTATATTAACTTACAGTGTTGGCTACAGAAGAGTAGGATACCAAATTTGGCAACTTTCTCTCAATATTTAAAAAATTGCAGCATATAAATTAATTTGTATTAAGGTGTTGAAAGTGTGATTAATAAGTTTATTTTAAACAATTTGTTGTTATGTCATTTGTAAAAATGCCGCTGTTTAATGACAAATTTGCGAAGTCAAAATGTTTTTTTTTTTGTCAAAGTGCCTCACCTTTTACGGCTACCATTGTACATTATTGAACGTTTTTTTACCAAAAATCATACATTAATGTTCTTATTAATAAACGGTTAATAAAAAAATTATTAAACATAATATCAGAAAACTACAAATTACAATTTTTACTCTTCATTAACTCATGGCATTTATGATCATTGTGCTTGATTGGAACAAATTAAATATTTTTTGTATTTACTAATCTTTATAATTAAAAAAATATTTTTGTTTTTTGTCTATATTTTAAACATCTATATTTTAAATTTTATTGTTTGTTTTATAATTTTTTTCCGGTAATGAAAGACAAGTATATAAAGAAAAAGAGTTTTTTTTACCAACGTTTGAAGAATGCATTTTTTTAAATTTTTTAGGACTACAAAAAAATATACACATTTCTATTTTTGTTTTAATTTTATTATATTTTTATTGTGTTTAAATTTTTTGGCAATAATGTTCCTAAATTGATATTTATAATTATCAGATAAATTTGCTTTATTACGTAGTGCATTTTAGTATAGGGTTACTATTTTTTCAACAATAGAAAGCGAAAAACGTGAGGAATACTTTGCGGATTAAGAAAAATTTAACAATTTACACACACAAGCAGCAAAAGACTATTGATGTTTATTTCTATCAATTTATACTTCTTGAGTTTTGCGAAATATGTTTGTGGCGGCGTTGTCCACACGTTGACGAAGCTTTTTAAGAACCTTGATGTTATGTAACCTGATATGTACTGGGATGAATATTGAAAAGATGTAAGTACTAAAATTTCACCATACTCATTTAGCACATTCAGTTTTGGTTATGTAACAAGTGTCATAATAATCGGTTAAGCTGTTTTTCTATATACTAAAATAGTATATTAAAAAACGCGTTTTGAAAAGTCAACTTTGTAGCACGAATTCAAGTTTATAAGACGAACAGGCAGTGCGAGTTTTTATAAAGAATGAGTTCCTACAGTGACTAGAAACGAGTTTATTTGCTTTTTTTTACTTTGTGCGTTTTACGTACTTTTTAAGTACAAAAGTTAATTATTTGATCTTTAGAGACTTTTGCGTTGATACGAGATAGATTGTTTGAAACCGTCTAATCCCAAAAAAATGTTGAAATTACCTCATTGTTCAAGCGGCTTGTCCATTTCGCTGGTTGAGTGTTTTATAGGTTAATTGCGACACACACTAAAATATCATGATAAGGAATACAGATCATCAAATGCAACAAAATTGACTAATGAATTGATTAATAGGTATCGTATTAAGCTTAGTTACAGACGCAAAGTAAAAAAAATATTTTTTTATCCAGTTTTAAAAACCTGTAATTTTGTCATCACTTAAGATACGACAATTTTTTTTGTTGTGTTTTTGATACTTTAATTAAACAAAAATCGCTTTGTTTAAATAATGATCAAATAACAATTTCTGGTAGAAAATATATTCTGTTACTATTTGCATTTCATACTCTTTACATTTTGGTAAACTGTCTATCTCTCTACTGCCTAACGAGATCGTTATTATTCGATCAGTAACAAGACATAAAATAGCTTTTAGAACAAAAATGGTTATTGTTTTTGTTATTGGTAAATAACGACGTCGTTAGAAGTTAAAAAAATAAACTTGTTAATTTTGGTGGTTGCGCCTTGTCAACAACTTTGTTAAATTTGTGATCTATATTTCGTATTTACGGTATTATACCGTTTTTGATTATTATTTTAAATTTAATAATATTTATAACAACAATATAGAATTAAATTTTGATTTATAATTTAACTAAATTATAGGGAGGATTTTGGTGGATGCGCGGGGCCAGTAATTATCTTTTAGCGTTGCCTATTTGAAGCGTTTTAGTGGGTGCCCTAGACTAATATTTTGTTATAAAAATATTTTCAACAAAATTTGAATAAGTTATAATTATGCATTTTATTGGTATAATTTAATTGTGGCAGTTAATGGGTTGTTTGAAAATTATATAGTTTACAATAACAAAAAACGTATTGTTTTGTACATAATTTTAAATAAATGATTTAAAAATATTTTTGTTTATAATGATGTAATAACACTTATTTACATAAATTCAGCTTATTTATAGAGAATTTTATTCGTGATTTTCAAGACCTATTCGTTAATCTCGCGCGAAAAATATGTTTACACCAAACACAGAAACCTAAAAAGACGAATTGTAGGTGAAGCAAGGTAAACACGTTTCAATAACACCATTCTAGTATTATTTAACCGTTCTTAAAATAAAAATCAAAACACTTTGTGTTCACAAATCAAAATTCTGTAACCTTAAATCGGTTGTTTGTGTGCCAAATAAGAATATGAACGAAACTAATAAATTTACCACTTTCTAAAGCAAACTATTTTAAAATACATTTTCTATTTCAATTTGAACATGGAAATTCCTGTAATACAATCGCAGAGTTGATGGTTCGACTGCAAAATGTTTTGTAGTGTGCTTTTCACATGTGGAATTTTGATTTTTAACACAATAATGATTTTATGACTTTTTTATTTAACTAAAATTATTTCGAATTTTAAAAGCACACCTAGGTAAAACGCTTAATATTTCAACGTTTTAATTTTAGAGCAAATAAAATAAAATGTTTTTTATTCGAATTATCGATATTTTTATAAAGTCAGCGGATTTATGCGGTGGAATAAAATTCGTCACACAAAATGAATATTAATCGACAAATTAATTTTAATGTTTTTATATTGTATTTAATTATACAGAAATATAACATTTTTGGTTAAAAAATTTTAAAACTAATTTTTAATGATTTTATTTATAAATAGTTAGTGGTTTAAAACGAATAAAAGTAAATCGTTCCACTATAGCATAGGGATTTTCTTTTATAGTCGTTCGCATGTGTATAATCGAAATTCAGATTCGAATGGAAATTTAGGCTTTACTAACGGTTTTCTTATGCAGAAAGCTTCGCATCTATATTCATTCGATGAGAAAACTGAACTTGTGTTTAGGCTTAATGACAATATTATGGTCGTAGTAAATAAGATAAGGCTACCCACAAAACGACTGCATTCACACACTAAAATTCTAAACACAACAAACTTTTGTCTTTGTTTAAATAATACTTAAATCAATAATTTCAGCTGTATATTTGAGTTGAGTTTGGTTTTATACAATAAATAATATAAAGTACGAGTATGTGGCAAATGATAACTGTGCTCTGTAAACAAAAATTGTTGATAAGTGTAATAGTTTAATATATTTTTTTAATTACAATTAGCAATTAATACAGAGATTTTTTTTTAAGTTGTACCATATGGCAAATAAAATAATTTAAAATAACAAAATATAATAAAAAATTACTTAATATTAAAAAATATTTAATGTTAAAAAAAAGATTTAGTAAAAATAAATGTAAAAGTTGGTCATTACAGTTATAAAAAGAGAGAAATTAGTTTGGTGGACAAAATGGCACTTATGGGTTTGCTATGATTCTAATTATAGTAAAATTATGTATCTTATGGGCTGATTTCAAGTTGAGATAATACCGGTAGTATCTTCGTTTCCATGGAAAAATAATCAAATTTGCGATTGTGATTCGTTGTTGTCATGGAGAAGTATTAAAACTTGCAATACTACCGGTATTATCCCAACTTGAAATCAGGCCATTAATGTATAACATTTTTTAAATATATTTTAAATTCGGAAAACTTTCTAAACTTTTAAAAATATATCAAAAAAATGTTAACGCAAATTACTTTATTTAAGCTTGTACTTTTATGTGTATTTTAATGTTTGTCTAAATTTACCTTTTTTATAATATTTGATACTCACCTTACTAGTCTATAAAACATTAAAAATTATTTAATTTGAAAAAAGTTGCTTCAGGCATATTATAACTTGATACCTACATAAATAGCAAATTAGTATTTTAAAAATATTTGGTTTAAGACTTTGTATTACTTTTTGACTTAAAATGTATCAAATTTCAAATTAAAAAGCTGAAAAACTTATAATACGATACTCGGCGTAATGATTTTAGAGACTTTGAATTTTACTCTTTGCACTAAAAGCCCATTTTGTTTTTTTTGATTAAAAAATTATATTCAGAATGCTAAAAACACAAGTTTTTATACTCAACATAATAATTTTGAAAATTTTGTGTTTTGTTGCTTTTCCAGAGTTTTTTTGTTTTTTTGTACAAAAGACATCATAAGTAAATTCAGCACACTTAAAAAAATATAATTTGATTTTTGACATAGTAATTTTAAAAATTTTAAGTTTTTGCCTTTCTCTTAGATTTTGATGTTTTTTATTTTGATCAAAATCTGTTATAACTTAATTGAAAACGTTGAAAAATATTAATTCGATACTTATCATAATAATTTTGAAAATTTTGTGTTTTGCTTCTTCCCTCAAAAGCTTTTCCTGGCTTTTTGGGCAAAAAATATTATAAATGAATTTAACACGTTAAAAAATTTACAGTTTGTTACTTAACAAGTCTTGTTTTTTTCGCTTAAAGCTTTTTTGATTTTTGTTTAAACACTAATTTCTATGTACACATAAAATCACTTTTTGGCTAGATTTTGATTTCTATTGAGCGACAGGAAACGTAAGTTTGTAAAGACAAGACAAAATTTAAGACCAAAAAAGAAGAAGTGTTTTTTTTTGCCTGAAATTTTTCAGTTAACCAATGCAACGCTGAAGTTTTTGGTTACAATTCTAGACGACAATTTAAAGGTGAGTTATAGCTGCGGTAAAAATAGTAGTAAATTTTGCTTCTGACAAAAAAGTTGTATTTGGGTTTTAATCTTGATAAAAAAGTTGTATTTGGGTTTCAATTTGCTTTAACACAACAAGCATTCTAAAAATTTCAAAACAAAATTTAAAAGCTTTTTCAACGCTACACGATTGTGGTAGTTTGCTTTCCAATTTCTAAAATTTACACAGAAAAACTATTTAAAAAAAATACAAACAAAATTGTTATAAACAAATTTGACGCTTCTGATACGGTATTAAAACAAAAGCTAATTTTTTTAGTTGATAGGCGAATGCTACAACAGAAATTTTTATCGTTTTTTTGAAAACATAATAAAACTTTTATTGCACGAATTGAAATCAAAAGATACAGGAGACGCTGTATCTGGAAATAATAAAATACAAAATCTTAAAAATTAACGTAGAAGCAGTTTACAACTAAACACGACGACACAAAAAAAATAAATTTTTTAAAAAATACTTGGGATTGTGCTCAAGATTTTCCAAAGAGAAATACAAACATACAGAAACTTTACTTCTAATTTTACAAACAAAGCTGTAATATAATAAAACTGTACGATATGCTGAAGCTATTACTAAAATTTTGTTTTGAAACGATAAATCGTACGGCAAATTAAAAATCTTCTAAAGCTTGGAGCTTTTAAAACGACAGAACGGTAGTTACGGTAACTTTTGCAGGTTGTTTGTAAGTATGACAGCTACGATATCAAACGCTTATAATTTTAGAATATTTTGAGGTTATTTATTTTTTTTCAAATCGGTCAAAAATGTACGCTTGGTGTTTTTGTGTTAGTTCTCAAGCAAATTGCAAATTTTTTTTTTAGTTTGTGTATTGACTAAAATGTACTACTTACAAAATAAAAATTAAATTTAGGTAGGCAACTATTCTATCTTTTTTGCATAGTAACCGACGGTTACAATCTGCCGCTTGTTTTTTTGACTACTTGTTATTTTATCTGGTTTTGTATTATTATTTTTTTAGTGTTTGTAACAATATGACACAATGATAAAAAATAATAATTTTGTAAAATGTTTTTTCAAAATAATATCAGCACAATGGTCAACAATGCATATATAATAATGAGAGTCAAAATTTTAGAATTTTGTGTGTAAGTAAAAATTTAAATAAAATTTGGTCTGAATTTTATAATATTTAAATCAATAACTTGGGCTATATATAAATTTAAATTAAGTTTGGTGTAATTTGTCTCATTGATGCCGATTTTCGAAATTGTGTGATTATGTTTAAGATGCTTTATCGGTAAATCGCGTGCGAGAGTTCATATTTGTCATGTTTATATAAAGCCCTCTTGCAACTGTTGCGATTATCAAGATAACGGTTCACTTGTGTCATTCGTTGATATTTTATTGTTTAATCTTGCTGAATTACTTGAAAATTTTTAGGATTAGGCGCTTTAGTTGAATTTTGCGTCAAATACTTGTATTTCGGACAGTTCGGAATAAATCAAGTGTATTACAAATCCAAACAAAACGTAAATATCGAACTTTTTCAATTTAAAAAGAGTTAGATATTTGAGTTTGTTGTTTGTTTAGGGCAAAAATATAAGCCGTCGAGACAATTTGTGAGTCTAAGCGGCAATCTTTGAGAAACCTTAAAAAATAATCTTGTAATTGAAAAATGCAGTAATCTAATAACATGTATTTAGGGATTTTTTAAATTCCACCGCGAAACCATAAAATTTCAAACGGTTTTATGCGTAGCACATGGCATTCCTTCCGCTTGATTTAATAATTATTGGAGAAATTTATAGGCTCGTGTTTATGGCTTTAAGCATATGGAAATCGTTTAGAACAAATTGCGATGAAATCGAAATCAGATAAGAGTTTGTGCATTATTTTAAATCGCACCAATCTTCTCTTATACGAAAGCTTTTTTAACACAAAACGCACATTTAAATGGTTTTGATGTTTTTAAGAAATTACTTAGAAAGTTAAAGTTCTGGTGAATGCGCCGAGATACTTTTAAAACTTTCAACATTTTTAATTACTTCAAAAGTGTGGTAAATGTATTGAATAATAAGAACAAAATACGCTTTATTCTAAAGCTTCAAGTTTTAGTTACACGAATAAATCATTTTGCGTGTCTCAATTATTGACTTTGTAATCAGTAATTTTGTGGTTCGGTTGGCAGCTATAGCAAAGCTTGTGCAATTTAAAACAAAGTCATTTTATATTACAACAAAAATATTTTGACGTTTATTTGAGTTTTATTTCGAGAGAAAAACATGAATAAATTGTTGCTTCTTTGTAGTATTTACTACACAGTTATTCATATTTCGGATTCAATGTTAAATTTTATTTTCTTCTTATATTTCTTACTCTAATTTAATATAAAAAACTTTATGATAGAATACAAGAATAAACATGTTATTTGCTTTGTTCCAACTTTTAGATAACTAGTTCAAGTTTCTGTTTTATTATGTTAATGTATGGAAGGCGTTTCTAAGAGTTAGTTTAAGCTAATGTAAAGCAGAATTCAAAACAATAAAAGCTAAGCTGATTTGTATTGTAAAGCAGACTTTTGCTTTATCTAAGATAATATTTATTTTTTCGGAAGTATAACCTTTCATTAAATTAATGTCTGGAACACTCAAAGGCTTAATTTTCACGCTATAAAAAATATGTTAATTAAAACCTGTGTTTTTTCACTTTGTTAAATGGTTAGACTTTATATGATTAAAAACATTACCTGATTAGAATATTATATAGCGATGTTTATACTTAAAAACAAAAATGTAGGAATATTAAATAGATTTTGCTATTAAAGCGTTATTACGCTAATGTATTTTTTAAATCATCGTAAAAATGTAATTTTATATAAACTACATACTAAAACTTAAATTACAAAGTACGTTGTTTTGTATGTGAAGTACAAAAAATTAATAAGTTCAAAAAATAATACAATCAAAATTCTACTTTTTGTTCTAAATTTAGCAGACTGTATTGTCGTCTAATAACTAAAACTAATGTTTTTATCAAAATGTTTCGTACATGTATTTAAATTAAAAAACATTGTACAATCTAATGCAACGACTAAGTCTGATCTCTTAAATAAATTACATCCTCGTAATCTCAACTTTGAAATCCCTAAGATGAAAAATACAACCAGTGACGAAATTGTTTATTTTTGCAGTAAATAGTTTATAAGGTGTAAAATAAATAAAATAAAGATGAATCACTTGTCAATAATACTATTACATTTGAAGCATCTATAAGCACGCTTTGAAGTAGTTCAGATACTTATTAATTCATTTGTTTTAGAAAAAAACGTTGAGAGTTATTTCCTTTAATAACCCTTTATAATTTAAAAACCTTTTATTAATTTTTCTAAATTTATTAATTTACTACGTTTTTATGCTAATTTGCAAATTTAGGACCAACTAACTCGGCTTTTAGATGTAAATTTGCCACACTATTTTTTCTTTAAAGATTTGACGTTTAGGTGAATTCTGAAGGGTCTCGACAATCATAGAGGGCTAAACGATCATCATGAACTACATTTGCTTGTTGCTGTTTTTTCTTTATTTTAAACACTATATTATTTAAGCACTTATGGGTTGTTTCAAGTTGAGATAATACCGGTAGTATCTTCGATTCCATGGAAAAATAAACCAATTCGGGGCTGTGATTCGCTGTTGTCATGAAAAAGTATTAAAATTTGCGGTACTACCGGTATTATCTCAACTTGAAATCAGCCCATTACTGTTTTGTATGGTTTTTTCCAGTTTTGTTTTAATTTTAGACCGTTTTCAACTCTTTTCTTCAGGTTGTAGAATCAGACCAAATTGTGTTCTTTCTACTTCTTGTGTCTTATCAACATTTGATAGTTTTGCAAAAAAAGATTTTTTAGCAATTGATGTTTTTTAAAAATTTGTCTTTAGTCTATTTCCCAAAGCGTAGTTTTACGTGTCCTAGTCAAATGCAGTTTCTTTTGCAAACATTTTCTTACTATTAAAGCAAGTTTTTTACGATCTAAATTAACTAAGATCACAAAGAAAACTTTTATCATTTTTGTTCTTTTTTTCAAAAATGCTCTCTTGCACATTACATACATTACATCATTTGCATTGTTTTTTTTTGGTAACATATTAATTTCGCTTTTGAGTAATCTCAAGCGTCTCTTGTTCTTGCTTGCCTCGGATTTTCTATAACATTGCGCTTAATTCAGTATTTTGGTATGCTTTAGCTTTTGCAATTTGCATTTTTTGCTGCTGACTTAACATTTTTAAATTGTTTGTTTAGGCTTTTTTATATAACATTTTTTTTGCTCAAACATTTTTCTCATTGTTTAAGTTTTAAGTTTTTTTTAAATGCCAGGTTCAAGAATTGTTTTTGCAAATACTTCAATTCTTGCAATTGTTGATTTTTGGCGTTATGTATATCAGCCAAGTTGTAGTTATCCTCTTCAAGACAAAATACTTCACTTGTTGTCGTCGTAGTTATAATGCTATCTATAGTACATTTTCTTATCTTATTTTTTATTAGCGTTTGTTAGGATTGCTGTTTAGCTTTTTCAGGTCTTTTTCTTAAGATAACAACACATATATTTTAGTCTAATTCGGATAATTTATTTATTTTTTTGGTTTTACATTTTTCAATATCGTTTATTACTTCGATCTTACATTCTTTAATTTTGTTTTTTATTTTGGTTTTACATTCTTTGATTTTGTTTCTTACTTTGCTAATTTTTGACAAAAATTTTTGTTTTTTTTTAAATTCTATAAATATTTTTATTTGTTTTTCTAGACGTTTATTTAGTTTTTTTGCTCCTACTCTCTGCTCTTTCCTTAGTGAATAAAGGTTTTCTTGGAATGATGCAAACATGTTTTGTAATAAACGTTCTATATTAGCAATCTTTCTTGCGATACGAGTTTTTAGCATTTATACTGCTCAAAAAAAAACCGATAATTTTGCTACTAGAACTCCTCAAATCCAATTTCTACGAGCTTTAAACGCTAATAAATGTAGTAGTGAAAAGTTCCAAATGATAAAAGTAATGCATTGGCGAGTTTACCCTGTTACCTTGTTTTTTTTCCACAACATGATTGTGAACATTTGAAAGACTAAGCAAAACCTTCAAAAATGAAAAAGCGAATAGAGTTGGTGGATGAAAGCTGCACAGGAAGAATAGTTTTTTAATAGTTTATTTTAAATTTTTTTAATGCGTAGGCGTAGGCAAAGAACAGCTTTTTAATAGGAGTATTTTAAAAAATCTGAATGCTAAAAAAACGTAGGTTACCTGGGTGCTGAAAAACGCCACGCTTAGGTGGTAGGTAGGTATTAACAACTTTTCTGGTAAATTTGATCATGTGAAGTGTTAGTAAAAAACAAAATTTATAAAACAGATATGCTTGCCGTTTTAATTTTATTTTATTATTTTAGAGAAATAAAATAAACAGTTGATAAATTGCAAAAAATTGACGGAAAAACATTCTTTCTGCAGAAGAGTCATTACTCTAAATCGTCTGTTTTATAATCGTTTCTCTTACATTACTAGGACTTTGCAAATTTATATAAAGTTTTTGGCTCAAACTGTTTTTTTATAGTATCTGAATAAGAAAAAAAGGAAAAAATATTTTTAAACGCAAGAGACAGCAAATGACTTGGTCTTCACGGGTGTCTAAAAATATTCTCACAAAATTAGAGAGTACTCGTTTTTAGGCACTGCGACAAGCGATTGCACGGTATTTTTTAGAAGTCTATAAAAAGACCAGGGCTGGTTTTAACGACCTTAACCTTCTTGGAGTCGGAGACGTAGAGGTTTATTACTACTTGCCAAGATAGTGTATTTAATATTTGTGTTTATTGTATCCGCGTAATAGGCACAGAGATTTTTGACCCACTGATGCATCTACTGTCGGTTTGTTCAAAATTTTTGATGCCATTTTAGATCCAACAATATAATTATGTTCTGAAAAGTGCTACATTATTATATTTGGCACTTGTATAAAGTAGGCGAAACAACATCTGAGTTGCCATAAAGAACGAAAGATGCTGGGTATATTAGAACTTTTCGTTCTTTACTACATGAGTTATTTAGGATAAAAAACCTGACATTGTTGTTCTTGAGTTTTGAGCTAGAAGATGTATGTTGTCGAATTGTTTGCTCTAGCTGAGACAAACATTTTTGCAACGAAAACAACAACACAAAATGAAATTCCAAAATTTCTTGCAGGAGCTTTGCAAACTGTATTTAGGATAAACTATTAAACTGACCGTTTTAATTATTGAATATTTATTCTACTATGTAGGTATAGGACTTTAGTATCTTTAAAGATCTTCTTAGCATGCCGCTAGGCGAATGGAAAACTTGTTAGTTAGGTGCAGAAGACATTCTTGGCTAATTGGTTCTACTTAGAACACACAATTTTTGAATTTAGTGATTTGCACATAGTTGCATGCATTTACTTTTTAAGTTTTAGAATAGTATTAGACAGTTTTAAAAACAAATTTTTGTCGAATTTTGGTGGATGCGCCGGGATAATTTTTGCTATTTTAAATGCTTAAATAATTTCTGTTAATTCTGTCAACTGGACTTTAATTAAATTAGAAAATAAAACATTTTATTAAGTGAATTTTTGTTTTAAATTTAATTATAAATAAAATTGGTTAACACAAACAGTTAAGTGCTTTTACCGAAAATACGCTCTTCTAACTTATTTTATATCGTAAATTTTTTATGGTAACACTACTTACAAGTGTATGTAGCTTGTGAAAATAGATTACATTTGTGGTCGTATAAAGCACATTTCAGACGTGTTTTTGCTCTTTAATATTTATACTGTGAAAGCATCGTTTAGTTTATAACAATAAATCTAATATAGTAGTTTGAAACTTAGACAAATAATATTAATTGTGTGCACAAGTTTCAATTCCATGTACGAAAATATTATTTGATATCTTTAATAATACTGATGCAAGTTTATTGTTATGTTAGAGCACCTGCTGTTATACATACAAAAGACATATGAGAAATCACATTTGTGGGAACATTAAAATGGTCAATCGAAATGAGTTTTTAAGAGAGTATGGAGAAAATTTAATATATTTTTTTTTTAGTTAAACGATGAAAATAAAGTCTGTGTTTGCGTTAAAAAAATTTGGGTAAATATTGTGAATGACAGTTGGAATTAAATTTCGTTTTGGATCGAGATCTCTAATAAGATCTGGTAAACATAATCTTTCGGGATATATTTTATTTAAATTTTTCCGGTTTGGGATTAATCAGAGTTTTGCGTAATTTCTAGATTTGACGTTTGGAATGAAATATTTTAGCTATCGCTTGAATTTATTGTTTTTTTAATCAATAAAGCAACCTGTGATAGGAATCTTTGTTCGGGGTCAGAGAGCTTTAAGGGAAAAAATCATGCAATGCAAATCACACATTAAAATGCAAAGTAGCGACTTTTCTAAGTTATAAACACGTTAGAGGCAATTTTTTCTTTGTTAAGTTAATAATTTAATTTACGTTTGTTCGGAAGGAAAAAATTCATCTCATGTAGACAAAATTTGCATTAATGCTACTTAAGTAAGAATAATTATTACGGAAATCTGGTACAATTTATGAATCTAAATTGCAAATTTTGATTATTACGATAATGCCACTGTTCTTTCAAGAATTTTCACTTTAATTAAAACCTCATGTTTTTGTAATTTTTATCGAATTTTGACGCAAATATTTTACCTTTTGTTCAGATAAAGTCACGTGTCTTGCGTTACGTTGCTTCAATTTTCAACTTTTCACTATTTGCAACCTGATATCTCTTGGAAATTTATAACGCAGGTATTGGTTGGAAAGAAATATGACACGGTGACGTATGATACAATAGGATATGTGGAAAGTTGAAAGTTTTTTATATTTATTACCTCATTTTATTTACGAAAACAAACATATTGAAAGATTTTTCATTTATTCCTTCAATATATAAAGACTTTGTATTGCCAAATGAGCCAATATTAGGACATAAAAGGCTACATGTTAATAGGAGCGGCATAAGACATAATGACGTTAATGAAGTTGCCTATATTAGACTTTATGCGAAAACTTCCACCTGTTACACAACCAAATAAAAATACACTGTCACATTCTACTGTTTCAAAATGTAGCAAAATATATTTTGATCAACGCGATAATATACCACGCTCTGACTCATCCATTTATTAAATATCGGAGATGACAAGTGTGCACAAGCTCGATCTGCACATTTAAAAATGTTGAGATCAAAATGACGCTGATTTGCAAGTCAAATTTTTTAATACGTTTTTCAATTTACTAATTTCGTTGGACTTCCCGTTGTTTTATTAAAGATCTGACATTAACTTAGTGAGCACAACTTTCCTCTAATGGGAGCTCAAATTTACCGGCCACCATATGCAATTAACATACATGACTCCGACAACAATTCATAACAGAAATTACAGCTACAAATTTAATCGCATTGGGAATCGTGCAATAAAAATTTAATCAGCTTTACTTTTGTGGACAATTAAATCTTAAATATCCCCTCATTCTAAACCCACTTAATTGTTGAAAAACTGGTTTTTTACAACTGTAACCAACTAAAACCGGTTTTTTAACAACTAATCGAGTTAAATCGGTTTTGGAACCGGCTTTCTGTTATAGTGTCAAGCAGAACAAAACATGATTAAAGCTATGATTAGGATAATTATTGCTTAGTTTTAAGGTAAAGTTAAAAATTAATTCAGATTTTTTGTTAATGAGAGTGCCGTGTCATTCTTTTAAAAACTGTTATTTTAATTACAAAACTGTCCTTTACTAGTTACTAACTCATAAATGTTCTTATAAAACTTCTTCAAATCTAAGTTTTTACAGTTTTCTTTAAGATTATGTGTTCTATGCGACTTTAATTGAATTTATACGATTACAACTGAAATAAAGTACTTTCAAAACTTGTGTGTGGTTGATTTATTACAGAATTTGCATTTCAGGAAACCTCTAGTTTTCACTAGAACTTAAAACGGAAAATAAAAATGTCAGATAAAAACCTAATTAAAATTAAATATTAATGTTTCAATCTTTAACTACAAAAGAGTTAACTTGCATTTAAAGAAGATTAGTGTTTATTAGCTAAAATTAAATGTGAAGCTTTTGAAAATTTTTCGAAAGCTAATTAATCGAGTGTCTTAGTATGAAAACATAGAAGTGTAACTTTGTAACAAACTAATGGTGCTTGCTTTTCAGTGTCCAGGCGATTAAGTTACTTAACACGAGTAACTTAACGCTCTAAGGAATTTTAATTCAAGAAGCGATGCACGGAATTTTATGTATTTGTTGACATCGTTAAAAAGAATCTTGCAAGAGTGGGTTTTTATATAATTAAAGTGTTTGCGGATTTTAATTTATTTTACGTTTCTCGAACAATTATGACATAGATGTCTCGGAGGAGCGCATAAACTCATAGATACTAAACAATTCCGGATACTCGGTTTATTTAAAATGTGAATTAACTGAAAGCACTTTAAACTTTGTTGTTGAAATTATAATTTTTCTAGGATTTTTATTTGGTAAAAGTTTGAGTAATATTTCAATATTTGCAAGGGTTGGAAAGTTACAAGCACCACATTTATCTATATTTAACATAAATTAAGCTTTCAGAGTTGTATCTGAGATAAGAATTCTTCAGTTGTGTCGAGGTTAAACAGAAATAATTAGTCATTATATTTACACGAAGAATAAAGAGATGAATGAATTAAAATTGGAATTTTCTCATATGAAAGGTTAAATTTATGATTAATTAGTGGCTGTAAATTATTTCTGAAACTCGTGTTGTAAAGGAAAACAAGCGTCGCTTTTTCAGCGATAATGATAAATTTGTGAACTTTTTGTCGGCGACTAGCTTTTCGTATGTCATTCGCCAATTAATTTTTAACGGCTGTTTGTTATGTAATTTATGTGGAAATTATCTCGAAGTTAATGCATACAAGCGGTTTCACTTTTTGCATCTAAGTATGCTAAGCAGTCTCACCAAGCTACTCTTCTTAATTTCTAATTAGGAAGGTCACTGTTTTTACCTGATTTTTTTATTTAGCTTTTTTTGTTTGTACAAGTAAATTTTATTAAAATATTTTGTTTCAATAATTATTTTATTTTTTTAAAAATACTTGTTTAGTAGCTAATTATAAAAAAAATATTTTCTCCGAGAAATAAAACTTTTTTATTTTTAAAATTAGCTACGGGGTATTTTGTGTAAATTTTCCGAGTAGCTAAATTAGAGCATTGTGAGGATTAAATATATAATACAGTTAGGCTTGCTTTTTCAATCAATAATGAACCTCGACCATAAATTAAAACTCATGGAAATCATTGTAGGAACAATAGAATCCACAGGTATTGACTGTCGATTATCATTAATCACTGAATAAAAACCTTCCCTTTGCAGTGAATACCATTTTATAGAAAAAATGGTGCCATTAAGAATTAATTTCAGTCATTGTCTAATTAGGAATATTTTTCTAAATAGTAAAGTAGTCTTGATTTATGTTATTTATCAATGTTTAGCAATAAACGCAAATCTTGTATTGATCGTTGGCAAACGAGGCCCTTGATGGCGCTATTTAAGATAAAATTTTCATGAATAAGTTGTCAAAGTTTTAATATGAACAAATATTTATCCGCCTTGGTACCCAGTTATAAAAATTTGTGACAGGTAAAAAGTTTTGTCGTTACTGCATATCGGTTACATTCATCTCTGTTTAACAAACTTGAACGCTTTTATGTAAAACCCTGAACTAATCAGCGGTATTTAAGATTTAATTGATCAGTAAACGAGACTCGAAATATATCTCCGGGTGTGAATCTTGCGAAGAATGTGGATTAGTTAATGGATTAAGGGTAAAATTATCCTGATAGCACCTTAGGGACTCAGACTCTGATACTCCTGATTGAGTTATGTAAGCTTTCAGGAAATATTTGCTGTCATTTTCAGGTGCTTTCACACCTGACTTCATTCTTGAGAAATCTACAAAGAAAAGCAACGGTATATAAATGAAATACTAACTACTAAGACAATCCGGGGATGGATCGGCCATCTGCTCCCTTAATGTCAGACGAGATTAGTCGATGCTGAGACCCGCAGCTCAACCATTAGAAAGGGATATAGCTTAATTTATCAAAAACCTTACTCTTCTCTTTTACGGCGACGAACACATAAACCACTCATACTCGTCTTACCTGAATTTTATTTATTTCCACACGTTTCATAACTTCATCTACTTACACTAAATTTACAACACCGTCTTCCTGCTATTCTACCACATATTCTCATTGTTTTTACTGCCTTTAGCTACATTTCAAACACACACCATTTATTAAAAAGAACTTTCAAATATTTTACATTTTTTGTTTGAAGTTCTTGAGAACATCTCCCACAACTTGAAATATGATCCGAATCCGCCAGAATAATCAAAAATTATGATCTTACTTCTTCTCTATCATTACAACATTATTATTTTTATTACTAGAAATTTAATTTTAAAACCGGTTTTTGACTATTGTTTTTAAAAAATAGCCGGCATTTAACAGGTTTGCTTCGTTGTAATTTGAATAGATTTGGTCTTGTTTTTTTTAAAAAAAAACCGGTTTTTAACATGTTTAAATCAGTTGTAATTTGAATAAAATTTTCCAAAATAACCTGGTTGCAATCTGAAGTGAATTGATTTATTTAAACAGTTGTAGTTTTGATACGAGTGTGAATTCCGTTTTGTGCTGTTTGTGGATTTTATTAAATTTCTATAGTGTTTATTTAGTCTTCGAAGTTGAGTTTGTGTTGCTACTGGGATATTAAGATTTTGTCACGGCCGATCTATTCCTAGGAGAATTTTATTTGTCGACGCACACAGTGGAGCCGCAGAATCAACAAATAGAGCCATTAAATTAAACATGTGATTTGTCGCCAAGATTACATTTGGTCAAGCCAAAAGTTTACTGCGTGAAATTGTTATCTGGGTATCGTGTTTAGTTTTGTTGAAATCTTAACTGGTGGTGATAAAATTTGGAAGGGGTTGTAAATATGTGGTGAGCAGTAACGGGGTGTTAAGAGAGAAAAGCGGTGAGAAAACAGATGAGGAAGGGTAAGCAGATAAGAAAGGTAACGTTTGGGAGGGAGGATATAAATAGATAGAAACACATTTAATTGTTTTAATTGATAATTGTTTGAAATTAGTTAGGTGTGATAAGTGAGGAGTAAAAACTAGCAAAAGCTCTTTAGGTAATGGATGGATTTGATTAATGCAACGCCTTATAGGAGGCTTGAGTGCACCATAAAAATATGATAACTGAGTTTGCTAAGGGAAGTTTTAAATTAATTGGTGAAAGTAATTGAAATTTTTACAGCTCCTTCAAATTAGAGGCGAGTTAAAAGCTAGCATATAAATGTTTGCAATTAAATCATTTTCGGTTTAGTGCCACTTTAAGACTTGTTGTTTTATGTCGGTTTTGTCGTAACAATAAAATCAAAAATGATTATTTTGGAAATAAAATTTCACTGTGAATAAAACAAATGTGACAATTTTATTGAATTGAGTACGGTTTGTAATGCATCGTTCAAATTTTATTTTGTAGTCGGTTCGTGCTGTGAGTTTGTAAAAATTATTTTCTTTACTCAACGTGTTGTGTTACCGCACATCAGCAGTCTGGTCCAGACCACTGGCCCACTTTTCCAGCCGTTTCGTATTAGATAATCCTATAGAACTACTTTAGTTTTAGTCATAATTGTATTTACGAGTACACTTTGGCGATAGCTTTACCGTTATTTACGCTGTACATTTTCCCTTGTCCAAATTGTGATGGATTGGAGTTCAGGAAGTTCATAAGACACAGATTAAATGCTCGTCAATATATTTAAACCGAGAATTTTGACCGAGGCGCTTAATCGTTATAAATTCGTTGGCCAATCCGAACAAATTCAAATTATAATGCAATTATTGTGTTTCATGAAGCCAAGAACTAAGTATTCGTGGTAAGGAAACTCCTAATAAATAATAACCCTTTCACGATTACACGCTTTCGTTATGCAGGAGTTGCTTCGAAATTCGGGAGGTGTTGGATTACACTGATGTCAAAATCCAAATTATGATTAATGTTTGATGCATTCCACAAATTCCTTCTAGTACTAATTAAATAAAAATGTCACTTATAATAGACTCAACTTGATATTAAATTTCTTATAAAATCTTTTTGCACATCTGAAACCTGTAAGAAATTGGCGCTTTTAACTCGGCCACCTGTCGGTATAACATCTTACACGTATAAATCAGAAGACATTTCTTTTACTGAGCGTTTTCAAAATGTGGTGACAATTTATTTTGCTTTAAGAGAAATATGCGAAAAATTTATATCCATTTCAAACTGCATTGGTTTTCTTGTGGAAAATATTTCATTTAAATTCTCGTAGTTAATTCAGCGTTAGCGAATCACTTCAGCTGGATCATATCGTATTTTCAAATGTTTCCAGACGTAGGAATTCAATCGCATTAAATGAGGAGATAAATTTAAATTTTTAGATAATACTCGATTTTTACAATAGATGTCAATGACAGAATTGAACATAATAACAAATTTTAAACCGAAACATTTTTCTCACATAAAATAAAGCGTTTTATGCTACAGGCAATTCTTGGATAATGCGGTAAAAAACAATTTAATTATTGTTTACTTCACAATCCTGCCAAGAGAAAATTATATGTTGTTTTAGAAAGCTTTAGTCATATTGTTTTATCCTTATTTGAGCGTAATGTAATTAGAGATTAATAAATTTTATTTTATTGTAATAAGTAAGTAATTATTAGATTTTTTTAGTGAAAAAAAGTGCGATTGAATGATTTGAATATGGAAATAGGCTTGATATTTATCATTCTCTAGTTAACCCTAGAAATATGCATTAAAATTTGAGCGGATATTGAATGGAATCGATAGAATAGCGGCAGTGAAATAAGAGTAAAACAAGGTACGAAATACCGTTTTCGGATTAAATTGATTCAATTAAACCGTCTCCAAAAAATGTTAAGTTAATTAATATCAAAGCCAAACGAAATTTTTCTCTAACTGCAATTAAAAATCTTAATGAAACGTTTAAAACTACTTTAAGTGTCAGTGTTTAATAATGCATGAAATTTGAAAACAGTTTTCGAGATATTTTTCGTTCTCCACTCGCAACACACTTGAAGCAGGAATTGCAAAATGTATTCCTGCTGTTGCTGTAACATTTTAGCCTTTTCCTGCTTGAAGTAAGCGGCGTCAGTTTGAATTTCGGAAGTGAACGTAGTTTACTCTATTACAACAGAGTCTGTGCGTAACAGTCTGCTTTAATTGTTTTCAATAAAAAGCAGATTTCCTTGTTTGCTTACATTAATTGGTTTTATAGAAGCTTCCAAACCGCAAGAGCTTCAGTTGATTTAGATTAACGCAAACACAATACCGCAATGTGCAATCATTAAAAATGATCGCTTTGTGTTAAAATCGGACGTTTTCAATGTTATGACAAAAGCCAAGTTTTAGTTTTTGCAAGAAAATTGATTTTATAATAGATTAAAGAAGTTTCTAATAATAAAGTGGCAGTTTCTTGCAGCGTTGCAAAGATTTTCATTAGCATATTAATGCTTGTCTTAAGCAAAACTCAACCAGAAACAGTAATGTGCTGCATCTGAAGCTGACTTAATAATAATTACCAGTAAATAATAATAATTGATCTATTATTATACCTCTTTGAACTATCTGACGTTTCAGTTAACTTTGCCGAAAATATACTTTACACTTCGGTTACTACATTTACACTTCGAAAAACCTAACAAACATAAATCTTCGAAGATATTTTTTTTAAAAAAACTTCAAAAGAATATTTTGTTTCACCTGAACAGTTTATTGAATTTATTGTGTCTAATGTTGAAATAGTGGATGTTTTAATATATAGTTTTATCCTAACTGAAAACATAAATCTTGCCGATTCTAGTATCTTTGACATAGGGAAAGACGACTACTCCTTACAGTGAACACTCCATAAATATCAAAGATCACTTGCAGTCACTAAGCTGTAATTTATGTCCCTACATAAATTCCAACCAAAACCAAAATTAATAAAACACGAAACTTTTTTTAATTAATAAATTTACGGTAATTTTGTCGTTATTTTTTATGTTATGCGTGAGCTAATCCCGGAAAGCGCCGACTTGCCATGATTCTAAATGATGTCCGAAAGTTAAATATGACGTCCATAATTTAAACCATTGGTCAGAAATGGCGATAAACCAAAATTGGCTTTATACATCAAATTTGAAATATGGCCGCGCATTAAATATAATGTTGGCCAAAATATATCTCGTTGATTTGACAAATGTTCTCTTGCTTTGATTATGCTTTAATTTATTTTATAAAAAAATGTTATTAGAAGTTTTATTTATCTCTCCAACCGTCAACCCATTTCAGAAGTTTGTGTTTGCGTTTTCTCACAAAGAACGAAAAAGTGTGCTCGAAATGATTAAATTAATTTATACTCTGAAGCGTTAACAATGCGAAAGCTCATGCTGTGAATTGATATGATTTTGTTGTAATTTTCCTGTGATGCATTTGGGTATGTAAGGAACGTTTATTAGATAATGAAACACTAGTTTGTAACTAAATACAAATTTTACTCTAAACTGGTCTTCAAATAAAGGGAGAAATAGAAAGCATCTGTTCCCTTTACTTAAGTATTTTAATTGCTGCCCTATCCTGTTTGCACCTCATTTTAACAAAATATTTTTAAGTAGGAACAAAAGCATTTTTATCCAGGACGAGAGAAAACAAGTTTTAAAAGTCCACTAAAAACAATTAACACATTTGGGAATTTTTCGCACATTTTAAACTGTTGATAAAGTAAAACGAGTAAAAGCACTGCAAAACATGTGAGAAGTATTCCCAGTGAACTTTTTTATCTCATCAAATTTTACAATCTTGTAGAAGTGTTTGTTATTTTCTAATTAAATGTGTCAAGATGGCAAAATGAGATTCTTTTAATTTAATTGTTTACCTTACTCCTATTTATGTTAATTAGAACGGAAAAATGCTTGCAGTGGGTTAATTGTTATGGAAAAGGTGGGCGGAAAGTTTAAATATTAATAACGTCAGTTTCAGTTTGTACTCAAAATCCTTATTAAAAGTTTATGCAGTGAGTTAAATAGGAAAAAGTTTCTAGCATCCTTATAGATATTTAAATTGCAAAGTGAAGTATTTATTTTGTATCAAATAAAAAAGTTTGATTTGCTTGAACCACGAAAAAGTTAGATAATTTACTCAAGAACGGTAAATTTGTGATGCTTTTTGTCATTATAAAAATAAAGCAGAAACGAAAATATTACGGTAATAAAAAGTCTGTTCAATCAATAAAGGGAGTTTGTCCTTTTGGGACGTGTAATTCCCAAAATTGAGGGATTTTGTGTAGCTATATGAAAAAACAAAAATATATTTTACGATAATCTTCAAATTTCGAATAGAATTTTGTTTGTCTAATTTAAGTGGTGGAAAAATGAAATAAGCTTTAAGCTTAATGCAATTTTATTTAAAAAACAAGTTGGATTTACAATAAAATGTTATGTTTGGAGATTAAGTTAAACCGTAAAACGTAAATAATCTATCATTGTCAGCAACAATAATTAATTAACACAAAAATGAAATTTTGTAAATGGAGATTTACATGTCAATGTTATGCTTTTAACTCTTAATTAATTACATCAGTCGAGTTAATCTCTCACTTTTAACATGATTCTGATTGCATGACATGAACAAATGCGATTTTTACATTTCTCCCAGAATATGGTTATCGGAGCAAAATTTGCAACTTATTAATTTAGAAAATTATTAAGGAGACTGTTGACAGAGAGGATCAAATTAGAGGAGAATTTGTAGCACAAGAGATTGCTTCCGGTTATAAGATCGGCCGTCAAATATTTTGAATAATTTCCAATTACTGGTTATCTGTCAAGGTGGAAAAATCTCCTGCTATTAAATCTTTCTGCAATTTGCATTTGTATCGTTTCATTTAATAACATTTCTATTTTATTGGCTGGAAATTTAATATTTGCGATTTCTTTGGTTTTATAATTAAATTTGTGGTGTGATTATTCTGAAAATTAACAAATTCTTATAAAATATTTGTGGGTCTAACAATGAACAACCCCAGTCAAGAGCGAAATGAATTAATTAAATATTTATGCACCAAATTATTGTAAAACTGGTAATAGACGACTGGAAAATAAATTTATTAATAATTTATTAATGTTGTAAACTAGATTAAAAGCGAACTTTTACGTTAATTAACAAACTATTAGTTTTAAACAGTGTTTGATGTTATGATAACTTGTTTCGAAAACGGTTTTATTCACCTAGTTATAAAATTAACCAGTTTTTGCTTTAATTATCATAATGGTACTCTAGAACCAGTTTAAAAACTTTTTGAAAATATGTTAATATTTAAGGATCTTTTTCACACATATCCAGTTCTGGAGTCAGTAAGAGGAGCCGCCAGTAAAGCCTTAATAACTTGTTTGCGTCGTTATATGTTAGTATATATTTCTTACAAAAACGTCTTCTACTTTTTCTACCTTTTATTAGGCTGTGTTCAATCTCTTTTTGCTTTTTATTTTTATCTGTTAGACCCACTTCCAAATACGGAAACCTTTTACTTTTCTAGTTCTTTACCGAGAGATTCCATTGAAGCAAATGAAAATTGCGTGTCACTTAAAATGTCAGAATTGAATTTCTATTTTTTCTAACTGGTTCGCTACTAAAAAACTAAAATTAAATTGTTTCTATTATATCTGCTGCTGTCCAAATTTTAAGCATAAAACACACACAAATTTCAAACAGTAGATTCTGACAATTAAATTCACAGTAATAATTAATTTTAAACAAACTTTACATTTTTCTCAGCTTGCTTTGATTTTACGATCGTTTTTTACTTTTTATCTTAGGTATTTTTTGTTTGTTTGTATTTGTTTTTAAACCAAAAATCTAGAATAATTTTTTTTTCATACAATACTAGCACGAAAAATGCTTTTCGCAAAAAAGTTTTCTGGCGAGACCTAAAGAATGCCTTCTGAAAAGGACACTAGCACAAAAAATACTTTCCGTTAGAAAGTTTTTTGGCGAGACCTAAAGAAGATCCCCTGAGAAGAATACTAGCATGAAAAACGATTTCCGCAAGAAAGTTTTTTGGCGAGACCTAAAAGGGGTTTGCTGAGAAAAAGTTTTTAAGAATTGTCCTACATAGATGGCTTTGGAAGAAGTTATGTCTGGTAGAAAATTCTGCAAGGAGATTTTATCGAATTGATCAGAAACAATGTTTAAACAAAAGTGGCTCTAAAAAAGTTTACAAAGAGATGTCTTACTGTGTGAGATTTATTCAAATCTGTTTTTTTTTGTAAATTGGTATTCTTTTTGTGTGCTCCATGACTATTAATGTTGACATTGCCAATTCTAAAACAACCAGTGCTTGGATCACTCTGACAGCTTTCGACAAAAATTTATTCTACGTTTGATATTCTGACAGCTCACCTCAAATAGATTTTAAACTATTATAAACAATTTAACAAATCCAATTTTTTTTTACGATAGTTGAAGCAAAGACATTGTTACAACGAATAAAAGTTTGGTTTCAAAAAGTTTGTTTGTGCAGAATTATAGTTTGATGTGGTTAAGTCAAATTTCTTGTTTTTTTGTATCCTGGACAAGACTTTGGAATTGCGTATAGTTGTGCAATATGGAGTTTTGTAATCAATTTCAATAAAATTTTATTAAATATACTTTAATGTTAGTAACTGGTAAGTTTTTTATTTCGTCTATACAAAAACAAAACATTTTTGATTTTCTTAAAAAGCATTTATATTTTTGACAAAATTAGACTTTAACTTGCTTTTAGACATTTGTCTAAGAGTAATTATAATAATAGCTAAAATTTTTGTCTTTAAAATTTTTTTTATTATTTTCACAGCCGCCTACGTCCTTACAATCATTTATGAAAACCCTGTATTAATTATTGTTAAACTGATAATAGGTGACTATTTAAAACATACGTTTATTAATAATAACTGATTTCGAACAACAATCTCAACACTCTTATAACTTGTTTTGTTTACATATTTATAAAAAATATAGGTTTTTATTTATATTTAACAATAATGTAAAATTCGTTTTACAAAACCGGTTATAAACTACAGGAAAACATATTTGAAAACCGGTTTTACTTGTCTACTAGTCAAGAGTTAAGCTTTTGTCTGTGCTGAACACTTTAATTAGGTATTTATGTGCGAAATGATTGTGAAGCTGGTAATAGACGACTGGAAAATAAAAGTTTATTAATAACAGATTAATATTGCAAACTCGATAAAGCGGAAACTTGATCCAACATTTTACGCTAATTGGCTAACTTAGTAGAGTAAGGGATCAAAGGTTTTTGCTAAAAACCCTCCTGAAAATCTCTCAATTTCCGAAGTGCGTATATTAGTGTTCGTGGAGAATAAGCAGTAGAGAAATTCGCGTCATTATACTGCGGCTTGACCAAACTTATCTTAGTTTCTTTTCGGACACTTTGAACGCAAAATCGATGTCTATTTCTAAAAATAATCTAATTCACAACTTACCTAATTTCCTAAAGTGTAACTAATGTCCACGATAAATCTAACACGCTTGTTCGCCTAAACTTTATTCTATTTAATTTATATTGCTTTAAAATTGGAACTTCTATCTGCAGAAGTTTGGTAAAATAAAATTTAAAACTTTCCGAAGAAACTACCCGAAAACTATTAGTCTACTTGTAAAAAACCAGAGAGGATCAGAAACAGGTGGTGCTGATAATGTAAATTTGAAGAAACGTAATAAATCTTCTAACAACCATCATGACATGCGTGATCTAAAAGAATAAGCTGGAAAAATCACATTGGCACTTAAGAAGAGATCAATCTTATAAGTCGGTTTTTTCAACGACTGACATTGTGAAGTTTAAGAAACCGTTTTATTTTATTACTCTCAAACCAACTCCAGAAATAATTAAAACGCCAATTGCATGCAATTCTAATCGCATTTGCATTTAGATGCGTTAATTGTAGAAATAAACTATACCTCAAATCTTGTAAGTGGTGAGGCAATTTGTCAGTCGCTACATTCGCCAAACATTTACAACTTCCTTCTCCGTCTAATGTATGAAGCAACAGAGAAGGAATTGATCTCAGATAATATAACCACGAGATCGTAATAAACACAAGGGTGATTCTAGTTAAGGCACCAATTTGAATCAAGTTTCTAAAGATTGTTCGAATATAGAAAACCAGAATTTTAGTGCGACGAGAAAAAACCGGTTCTGCTTGAGGCGGAACTGTTCTTAGATTGAAAGGCTTGAGTTGTCAAGCTCTGAAATTATACTTAATTAGTACATCTTAAGATTACTAACGTCATTACAGCTTAAGCGCTCGTGATCGACTGGTTGAGAGCCTAAGATGGACTACTTGCACGTCATGCACTAAAACTTTTTGTCGACAAATTAAATTTTGATGTATTCTGATGAAGCCTTCCAAAACTCATGCATCTGCTGTTTTTTCATATCACAGATGATTTAATACCACCAGATTGACATTTATGTCAGTGCTACTTGGATATTTAATAAATCATAAGAGTATTAAAGTGATTCTATTTTTATAATGGCCAGGTTTTATGTTACGTTGAGAAAACTGTCATAACATGGCCATAATAAACTCGTTGTTTCGCAAATGTAACAGTTTTAGGTTTCAATGGAAACGAAATGGCTTCATACTTTTAATTTTAGCCAACTGTATAAAACGTGATTTCATTATTTAACATGTTTCACAGCAATTTGCAAAAATGTCAACGAATTTTGAAAGTTTACTTGAATTTATTTCGCTATTAGCAATCGTGTTCTCGTCTTTACAATTCAATCTTAACATTGCTATAAATCTTGTACGCCTCATTGTATATCGAGCTGAATCCGGGGACCGAAAACTTAAGTTTCCTCCACTAATTCTGGCTTAAGGTTGCATTAAAATATATAACATAAAATCACTCAGCATTTGACAGGTTTAATGCGTAAACTTTCCTAAAAGATTCTTACAAGTGTACAAAACGCCGGTCAACTTTATCGTTTAAGAGATGATTAATATTTAACTTTAATCAATCTAATTATGTCTTGAGAAACTTTGTAAGTTCATAAATTTTAAACTTTTTTTTTGTTGTTTGATAACGTCTTATAAATATTTGCATAGAAGTATTTCTCTAGTCTTGAAAATTTATTAATTAATCACTGGTGTTTGTACGTCCTTTGACACTTTATCCCAAGATCTTAAAGTTTTTGTTCCGTCATCATTATTTATAGTGCCTAAAAGGAATTTCCACGTTGCACATAGAAATTATTCATGTAAATACAACAAAAATAATAATTTATTAAGGCCTAACCAGTGGTGACCCCTACTAGATTATACACCAGCTTAGATGTTGACACTCTCCAACCGAAATTAATGGTTATTTAGAATTAAACTATTCCTACTGACTAAAAATATGGCGATAGCAAATACAACCACAGAGACAATTACGATATTGCAATCTGGTCTGAATTTAATCCTACACTCCTACAGCTTTTAGTAAGCAACATATTTATCGGACAAAAGGCGTTGCAGTTAAGTTTACTGCTCTAGTATCGTCCTTATAATGCCAGTCTGGGTCTGCAATATTATCACAAATGTAATTCATTCCAGTTTCGAGCTATCACAACCATTTCACGTCGATAAGTGAAAACAGAGATTTGTGAGACCTATTCAAATTGAGTTTCTCTTCATTGCCCAACTTCTATTTTAAAAAAACCGGTTGTGTTAAAAACTAGTTTGTGTTTTTTTGAAACCTGTTTTGGGAGTTGGCTGAACCGGTTTAAAACCGGCTGGATATCGTAACTGTAGTCGTAACGATGTAAAACGCCTTCTGTACAAATAGAAATAATAGAATTTTGATTACATGGTAGAATGAGGTTGTTTTCTTGGAAGAATTCGTTGTAGATATTGCTCAATTTAGTAAATTTAGTTGATGGCATTTGAAAAGTATTTTTCCAATGGCTGATTGCTTTGAAAGGTTAATATGTATTTTATTATACAAAAAACGTCCTGTTGAAAGGAAGCGTCGTATCTTATTCGGAGTTCAATTATCTGTCATCGCATCTTTGAAATGATCGCAAAAATGCGAACTTCATTATTTCTTTTTATGTTCCACAATAAGACCGGAAGTTGAATGGGTATGGAATGACGAACAGACACAGCTGTATGCAAGATGATTTGGTTGGCGGTTACTAAACTTGGGGAGTAGACGAGGGACTTCAAAATAAGATATAAACTTCTAAATAAATACGAGGCCGCAAGTGCTTACTAACGAAACTCTAAGAGTACACTTTAAACATAAACTATAAAAATATAAAATCTATAGAAGGAGTTTATAGCGTTGAGTAGAAGGCGAACTCGATACGGGCACGCTTCTACAACGTTTATTAATTTTACTCTGATAACACGTTTAGCTTTCATATTTTGAAAGCGTAATTGAAAATTGCTGTCTCCAGTATTGTGTGAATAGAGAATAGAATATTATAGGTGACTGCATTTGAATGACTGCAGCAATTACATTCCTGATCGATTATGATATATACATATGTACGGTTTCAGAATAAAGATATCTGTCTATATTGCTGATATATTGAGTAACACAGGGAACTGTTGTTTCCTATTGTCTTTTATCTACGTTCATTTAAACCCAATTATTGATGCTACTAATATACTAAAACCTAAATAAATTTAGCATATAACGTGATTTCTCACTAGACGAGCTTTAAAGGATACATTTATCTAATTGTCAAAATTGTTATTTTTGAAACAAAGAAATTTGCAAATGTTGCCAACTGTTTAAACTTTCTTCTTGCAATTCAATATTTCATCTCTCAGTTTTTCGGTTAAAAGGAATGATAAACACTCGAAATATTGGTACAAAAAATAAGATACAGGAAAAGGTCACGTGATCTGTCCGCAATGTGAATTTATATCCTTTTATTTTTATTGGATTTTTCCAGGAGCTTTAATAAGTAACAGTAGACACTTTCGGCACGTTTTTTCTTGTTTGTATATATTGATATTGGTTCAATTTTTCTTTAAAGATATTACGTAAATAAAAATTAGGATAATACGTGACTTTGTTCATATTTAGAAGATTAAAATGTGAACACAACTGTATTAATACGAATTAGAGCAATGTGTTGGATAAGTAAATAACTGGGAAAGCTCGTCTGTATTAAATTCTTTTAGCTGTCATGTAATTACTACTTGTGGAATTGTAGAAACCAATCTTTTGTCAACTGTATTTCGGTGGAAACAAATGAGAAATAACAATTTGGCTTAGGTTAAAATTAATTCGGAAAGATCTAATTTAAGTGCTTACTTGTGTTAAAATAGGCTTATCGAATGTAACATTATTAACTTTAATAACGTTTGCTGTTTATCACTTTACATTATAAAGTCTTTCACATGGATGATATAACATGTCAAAGTGCCTCTTAATAATCTCGTTAACTACACCAGCATTCCAACCGAATTTATCACAGTAATTTTTTAGTTGTATCCAGATACATCCATTGTTACAATATGATTGATCGTAGCAATGCCAAACCAATTGTTTTGGATGTTTTAAATGCACTAAAACTGTGCAACAGATTTTAGCTCAAAACCCACATAACTGAAAGGGTTATCTCACTCGATTTATTTCAATTGTGAAGCTTTCAGAATATTATTTTACAATTTCAAGTCTAACCAATTTCACTCAAAATTCAATTCACAAACTTTACGAAAATCAAGGGCTAGATTAACGATTTTTTTTATTTCCATCTAAATAATAAAATATTTGTTTTCTGGGGAGTTCAAAGTGCTCCCTAGACGGTTGTGATGTGCGTATTCCATCGTTCAGATGTTACCTGAACAAGGTTACTACCGAAATTTGCTGAAACACGTGTCGGATTTCGCTTCCTTGTGTTAAATGACCAATACATATTCAACATGCGTGGGGGCTCGACATTTATATTGGCTACATTACGATCTTTGATGGAACAGACATTTAAAAAAATGGTTTGAAATTCTCAGTATTTGATACCCTTTCGATTGCTATTCCATCCTATTTTAATTTGTCAAAAGTAAAACTAGTGCGACTTGAAAACAAATTTTTAAACCAGTTGCAAATACTCTAGGACGTAAAATTTAAGTTGTAGCACAGTACAAGATAGGAAAGTCAAATTGGCATCTCGCATAATACTAGATAGAGAAGTAATTCAGCGAATTGGCAGCAATCTGTTCCCATTGTAGGTTAGGCAGCCTGCTTATTTTTCTATTTTTGCTAATGCTTATTTATTTATATACGAATGTAACGAGAATCAATATACGAGAGTGTACCAAATATAAACGGGAATCCTTTTCTACAAAGTTCTATAAGAAGCACTGAATCGTAGGTTTTCAGGTAGCCTAGGATGTTAGGGAGAGGATAGAACCGCCAGAGTTTCAGTTCGGCCCTTTAGTGTAAAACTAGACAATGAGCGAGAAAGAAGTATAGTCGGCCCAGGGTCCTATGGCCACTCTGACTTAAATCGTAAATCTTTACATAATAGATCTCCAGCTGTGGTGCCAATTGCAGTTAACAGGTACTTTAGTTGGGCTGGGGGTTTTGACGATTGTGCCACAGGTAGATTTCAGATGTTTCTCATTTAAGTAAATAAGAGATAATAAAATGATTATTTTTTTGCGAAATTTTGTTTTGATGATAATAGACTAATTAGAGAGCGGGTAATAATTATCAAAATTTGTTAGCATTAATTCGATTTGTAGAGATCAATTTATACCAATTATTAATCGACAAAATTGGTTTCTAAATCACAGCAAATTATTTAAAAACAAAGATTGCATTAAATATTTTTTAGTGTTTCTACTTTGATGTAACAAAAGTGAGTTTGAAAACAAATTTCTCTTTTAGTTATCATCATCATCTGAAATCTAAGATGTTTCTCATTTAAGCAAATAAGAGATAATGGAAAGTTTATTTTTTTTGCGAAATTTTGTTTTGCTGATAATAGAGAGCGGGTAATAATTATCAAAATTTGTTAGCGTTAATTCGATTTGTAGAGATCGATTTATACCAATAATAAATAATTTTTTATGTATTTATTTTATGCATAATTTATATATGTATTTTTCCCCACTCATAATTTTTTTTTCTCCCCCATATCAATAATTAATATTTGAATATTTTCGTGAAAATTTAAGGATTTTTCTTGAGTTTTCATACTTCATTATTATTATTAGATCTCGTTTTTTATTGAAGGTTAAATTAAGAGTGTTTGATAGAATAATTTGATGACAACATTATTCCATAATAATGAAGGTTTTGGTTTTAGTAATGTCTATAAATTTAAAAAAAAAAAATTAAAATTTATTTGCAAAGGAATGCTGTATAATTTTTTTTGTTGATCATTACAAATCATATTTTTGAGTTACTATGTTTCTATTTGCGAGCGTGGATAAGTAAAAAATGAAAGTTAATGCATTTATCATAGAATTCTACAGAACAAAAATATATCCTATACCTGTCTATTTAAATTACCCCTAAAAGAATTAGAAACTCAGGTAGATGGCCAGGTCAAAAGAACACATTTTGCAAGTTTAGCTTAACATTTTTGCATATTAATTACCTACTATGTTTCTTATAAGTGATAACTAAAAGTGAAATTTGTTTTCAACTGAATTTTGTTACATCAAAGTAGAAACACTAAAAAATATTTAATGCACTTTTTGTTTTTAAATAAATTGTTGTGCTTTAGAAACCAATTTTGTCGATTAATAATTGGTATAAACCGATCTCTACAAATCGAATTAGCGCTAACAAATTTTGATAATTATTACTCGCTCTCTAATTAGTCTATTATCATCCAAACAAAATTTCGCAAAAAAAATAAACTTTCCATTATCTCTTATTTACTTAAATGAGAAACATCTGAAATCTACCTGTGGCACAATCGTAAAAACCTTCAGCCCAACTAAAGTACCTGTTAACTGCAATTGGCACCACAGCTGGAGATCTATTATGTAAAGATTTACGATTTAAGTCAGAGTGGCCATAGGACCCTGGGCCGACTATACATGTATTCGTGGAGCAGCTGCTTATCATCAAGTTTTTGGTCAAAGAAGGCCTCAATCCGACGGAAATCTTGCGAAGATTATAGGGACAGTACCCTGTCAAGAATTCGTATTTTTGCTTAGCACATAGAATTTTCTAAAGGACGGGAAAAATTAGAGAATCTCAGCCATGATCGTCGCCCCAGCACGAGTGTCACGGACGAAAACATCGAGGCAGTTCGGAAGCTCTTGGACAAAGATATAAGAACAACGCTGAGATTTATTGCAGATGAACTTTAATTGAGCTATGGTAGCTTGCAAAAAAATAGTAAAAATAAAGGAAAATCCGTGAAAAACGTCATTCTCCTCTACGAAAATGCCCGACCTTATGCAGCGAACGCAACGAGGCAAAAATTAGACCAAATATGCTGAGAAATGATGGAGCAACTCCCTTCCATTCCCGACTTATCGTCTTGTAATTTTCATTTGTATGGGCCTCTGAAAGAGACCTGCATTTTAGAGACGACGCTACGGTAGAGGCCTCCGTACTCCAATAGCTTAGAGAGTGCCCGAAAAAATTCTTCGAAAACGGAATAAAAAAACTCCCAATCAGGTGGCAAAAATGCATTTCATGCGAGAGACATTATGTAGAAAAATAATCTTTAACTGAAAACATTTGTAAATAGACTGTTAATTTAAAAAAAATTCAGGCTGTATTTTGCCTGTTTTGCTTATCTTAGTCTCACTTGCATGTTCTATTTTTTTCGATCGTTGAAAAAAATCTTTCTTCTTCTGGCAATAGATTTCGATCGCTAGGTGGGCTACTTGTCTTATTTTGTTCTGTAATCTCAGTCATGGCCTTTTAAGAAAAATTTTTGTTTAGATCGTGGTTCAATAGTAGATTTACATAGAATAATAGATACAGATAACATGTGGTAATATCGACTACTAAAATTTTTTTAAACATCAATTTTAATAACATGCATTTGGTACAAACTAGAAATAAAATTGAATTTAAACATATTTAGCGTCGCATTTTTATACAAGTGTTTTAAGAATACAATTGCTTGTTGAAAAAATAAAATAAAGATTTCTATTTGAAATTAGGTAATAGTGACCAGTTTGGTAATAATAATCACATGATTGTGTAATATCGACCCATGCAACCACTATTTATTCAATTACAGAATATTTGAGACAAACATGTTTTGATGCAGTTGTCGAATCTGCGTGGGCACATGACCCGCAAGATCAGCATCTTTACCACATTTCTTTGAGCACATCAAACTGTTCATAAACTGTGCGCATTTTTTTGTGTACTGTGATTTCTTTCTGTTTCTACTCCGAGTCTTGTTCTTGCCACATATATCTTGTTTTCTAGATTTTGCGACTTGCATTTTAAAATTTGTTTTTTGTACCATCTTTAATGACCGTAGTTGTCAATATTTTTGAGCATATTTTTTGTATTCCTATATTTTGATTTCATTTTTACTACATTGGTTCTCTGTTATTAATTATAGTTTTATTTCTGATGACAATTTAAAAAACTCTATTTTCCTTTATTGCGTTGTAGACCACTGGATTTTGGAACAACACACATAAGTTGTGTTTTTGGTGGTAATGTTTTGCAGGTAAATTAACATATCTAAACTTCTTAACAAGATGTTTCTCTTGCTTTTGTTAGTTTACTAGGTTTTTTTTTGCTGCAACCAACTAAAAATTTTTTTTTGCAAAAACATGACGATTTAACATATACATTCTTGTGATTTAAAAGCTAATAACAGCTTTGTTGTTATTACGAAATTATTTAGCAACTTATTGTTATGTTAATAAATCTAGCTGCAAACTAAAAAACATTTAATAGAATCCCTGGTCCATTTAAAAAAAAATATACAGTTTTTTAAATTAAAAAACATTAACAGCAGTGGTTTGAATAATGCAGAAAGAAACCTTACTGGTTTCTTCAGTATCCATTATCAAAATAATGGATTTTCTTTAAAAATTGCTTTGAGTTTGGTTTTGCCGAATTTTATGGTTTGATAAAGATTATGTAAGAAAACCAAAAAAGTTATTATTTTATATATTTTGCTACAATTTTTGTACAATAAAGTGCAAAAGTTTTTGTTAAGAGTTGTTATAGTTTTCGCAAGCAGGTCTTTCTTGTTTTTCGTTAAGGGTAACATAACAGCTTTCTGTTATTCTCTGTCTATATTTGAAAGAATTTTATGGTGCAATAGAGGAATTAACTTTTCGGTCCCTTACAAATAAAGAAACCTCAGCCCACCTCCGGTGCGTGGCACCCGAGAACCTTAAATACGGTTCTGTTTGTTTGTTTCCTTTGACGGACTAGCTAGTCGCTTCGGTAATAATAGAGTTTACTTATCTTTACAATCACTTTTATTAAATCCTTTATAACCTAGTTTGTCAAAACCATAAGATTTTTCCAAATACATATAGACAATCTTTACCTAATATATCCAGTCTCTTCTACCTGTTTTACAATGTTTATTGCTTGTTTTAATTTACATTTAACAATACCTCACTATAACTCATTAATTTGTAACAATACAAATTGTAATAATTTTGTGGTAAAAATCGTTTATCGGTATAGACCAATAATCGAACGCAGTTGATCTCTATTAATTGTTGATAACTGTGGCATAAAAACAAAACACATGGTACCAATAATTAAATGTCTCATACAGACTGTTAAAAGTGTTGAAATTATTATTTCTATCGAAATTACTTAAAATTTTGAGACCAAATTTTTATCATTTGTTATTTTGCATTTGACGAACATTTTTACCTAATTTGGTTTAAATTCATCAATCAACTCCTTCTAGGTATTTTATTTTTTATAAAACTTAGTATATTACTCATTATTAAAATTTGATATTTGATATACATACATAAAATTTTGATATTTTTATAATTTGATTTATCTCAAATTTTGACATATTTCCGATATCGAAATTTGATATTGATTTTGTGTTATCATCTATCCCTATTTTTGACTTTTTGTGTACCAGCTAACAAAACAGCTCTACTCTCTGTATAGTTTTGGATTTATGAAACTATCTGGTTTTGTACTCATTTCACTAACAAACGCTAAGTCAAATTGAAGTTCTGCGGTTTTCAGTTTATCTAATTTAACAGTGTATAATTTTGAGTGATTATTTTGATTTGCATTGTCGAGCTTTTGGTAAATACTATCATATTCAAGCAATTCGGTTGCTTTTATGTGAGAACTACTTTGCGGTTTGCTCTTAGCATAACCGGCCGTAATGCATTTGGATCCATAAAACCCCTAAAATGCAGTATCTGACCTAGATCAAGGATAAGTTTGGTTGGCGAAATGCGGATTTGGCGGTTTTAAAAAATACTATTTTGGTTGGTTATCCATTGGTTTCCAGTGAACGAGCTTAAAGCTCTCAAATAAAGTAATATCACTTTCTCCTGGCTCGCGGGAGCAATCACATAATTTGAGGATATGGTTATTATATCTTACTTTTTCGCTTCGTTGAGACAGTGGTATATAAAGAGAATATGCCGTTATTTATGGTTAAAGTCCGGATTCATGTGTTGAAGGTTTTAGTGAAGAGGCGCAGTATACATTGTTCGGTATGATGAAGGTTATCTCTTGTCGGAAATAATTAGCTAACTTACGGAGTTTGTTTATATAAGCTGCTCGATATTTTTCTCGAGTTACCTACAATATTTAGAGTTATGTTTGTAGCGCAGATTCCGCGGAAATCTTGTTTAGCAAAATAATTGAAACAGAGTGTTATTAAATAATATTGATTTGTGATCAAGTAGGTACTGGAAAGTGTAGGAAACGTGACCCTTAGCATATTACGAGGAAATTCTATAAGCAACTTTAAAGAGGAAGCGAATATAGTCTAGATGTCAGCTTATTCACTCGAGTGGTTTAATCTCATTTATTGTGAATTCATGCTTTTGTACTAAAATTCACCTATTTAAATTTATAATGCACAATTTTTCTTCACTAACACTACTGTATAATTTTTTGAATTGACCTATATTTTACAATTGCACTAGTGTTCGATGCGATTTCTTTCGATTGCCAGCTCAACAATATCAGAATTCGTACAATCGGTTTAATTAAAGCTAACAATCTTCAGTAGCTGATTAGTAGCCTCTTTCAACTCTTTTAAATTAAATGACTCAAATTATTTAAAGTTCTTGTGTTTTTAGTTTCAAATTAATTTTAGCAATCTTAGTTTTTTAGGGTTAATTGTTTTCATAACGAGTTTTTTAATGAAAATTCTTAATCTTGTTTAGTTTCAGTCTGGTTTTCCTTCATTGATTTGCAGAATTAGCGGAGCTTTCAATAATCCCATTTACTTTTCATTAATTTTGATGTTTACTTCACAACTCATTAGTTTTGATACAAAGTCCCGTTTTCTAACTGAATAAAATGAACTCGAATTTAATCTCTTTTTTGTTTTTAAATTAGGAAACATAAAATAGTATTCATCAAGTAGATCTAAAAATAGCATCAAAATTCAAATCAGATAGAAGTTTTTCAGATGTATTACCGTATTTTTTCGGTTTTATTTATGGGAATTGAAATATGTAATCTCCGAGCCTAACCTCAACAAATTCGTTGAATTAGAACCGGTTTTTTTTATCGAAATACTTTGGTAAAAATTTATTGGGGTAGAGGCGATTTTACCGACCCTTTCCTATTATCAAAGGATATATTAATCTTATTTTATAAAATATGTCAATATAGCCATCTGTTGTGGATTCTTAAAAGCTAATAAATCAGAAAGACAAGATAAAAATCGAATAGTGTTTGGACACAAATATCAATTTTTCTCTGTTAAATTGCTGGTGCCTAGAAATATCATCTTATTCAAGGCCGGAAAAATTCAATCGATGAAATGATTGCCATGGCCAGTAAATCTCTCCCAAGGGTTTGAACAATATCAGTTTGTAAACAAGGTGATGGTTTTCAAAGGATTTTCTTAAGGTAGATGCTTCGTCTGATACACAGAGAATAATGTATGAGTAGATTGCGTCTCATGTTATAACAGCAATATCTACCTCCCATTAATATTACATACTTAGAGAAATGCAGACTGTAGCGTTAAATTAAAGCACAACAAAAGTGCACCTTGAAAAAGAAAGCAATTTTATTTTAAATTTTTCAACAATTTTACAACGGCTTTTGAAGTATGTTATTGCATTACTCACATATAGTCAGTGGGGAAATAACCGGTTCCGCTTTGATAAATAGAGATTCACATTTAAAAACCGGTTTAAAAACATATTCAAAAACCAGTTCTCAATTAACCAGTACTGTTTCTAATTTAACAGCAGAGTAAGTAATAAATAAGTTTATGGTAAAAACCGGTTTGAAAATATATTTACAAATCAGATTTTAAATAACCAGTACTAATTCTAATTTAACAGTACAGTAAGTAGTAAACAGCTTTATGGTAGGTTGCTATTGAAAGAAAATTAAATGGAAATGCTAAAATACTTACCGATTGATTGGTGGTAGTATTTGATTCAAAATAGTTGATTTAGGGTAATTAGAAATTATTTTTAGTGTTGCAATCAATCGACACGGATAGATTAGTTAATTTGGTTTTGATGTCCTATGCGGCAACACGGCGAGAGAATTAACAATGAGTAATAAATAGTTGCGCATCAATACCTTGTTTATTTTCCCAGTTTTATACACACTCTAGTATAGCGCAATTTTAAATCCACAAATCATAAATGTTGTATTTGTGCAAGTAACAAAGTAAAACAATAACAATTGTATCATGTAATTTTCTAGTAATAAATATTTATTAAACAGCGGGATCATTAATGTAGGTATTAATGAAAACACATTTGATTCGTTTGAAACATTTCAATAAATAATTAATAATTGTTTTGTTTCACTTGATTAATATCTGTCGGATTATTTTACAACATAAAAACGCCTTGTTTGGGGTAAACTGTTCAAGTTTTGGAATAAATGGAAGATGATCGGTGGGAATCTTTTGTGGTGTGTGCGTGTGTGTAAAGCTGTACATTTTCACTCGAAAGCTTTTGTTGTGGGAGGTTTGGTTTAATGCCGTTTCAAGAATTTTTCGTAATCACATTTGTACGAAAATTTTGACAAGATTAACTCTTGTTTTCAAATTAAAATTCTCTCAACAAACATTTTTTTACACAGATTTCTCATATGTCACTAATTAAATTGCATTTGCCACTTGCCCGCAATGTTTAGTTTTCAAATTTGCAATTAAACCAACTGCAGTAATTCAGCCCGATCCTAGCTAAGTCATAAAATCAAATTTTGACACCACTACAAAATTACACAGAGTTAACAAGAGAATATCACTGTGTTTAAAAACCGGTTTTTTATCCGTTCTCGCAGAGTCAGGCTTAACAACCGGTTTTAGATGAAGTTGTAAAACTTGTTTTACTCACCTGTGGCTCTGAACCGGTTTCTTATTTAACATATAAAATTAATATAATTTGAATATAATGTTCAAAGTAATTTTTCTGTGTCTCTATAAATTCTAAATCCTTCTGCTTGCAATAATTTTTAAATTTTGAAGTCACCACTCCGTGTTACAATATAAAATTGATAAGACAAAAAAATGTTGTAAAATAGTGTTTGTATACAAATAAAAACAAGAGATATGGTAGACAAAAGCTTAGGACTAGCTATAAAAAAAGATTTATTGCAGAAGGGATGGAAAAGATTCTCAGGTGAGAATAAAATGGAAGAAATATTTTGTGCTGCTCTTTTGAGGATATGTGTGTGATACTCGTAATTATGTTAAATTGTTTTGATTTATTTTAGTTAAAGGTTAATTGGAACGAAAGGAGAGTTTGTAAAATAGAAAATAAAAAGTTTGTGCTAAATTGCAGTACTGTCTGCGTTAGTTAACTAAGTTATTCGTAATTTTATTTGAACATACTTGCATTTGAAGAAATTTTGTTAGTCTCAGTTAATTTAACAGGATAAATTCAGGAAACGGAAAAAACTTGCTTGATTAATATTTACTTAAAATCTTGTAAAATATTCGTGTTTTATTTCGGTGACAGTTTTAACCGGAAGTCGGCTTTGCATAGATCCGAAGTTGTTTTTTTAGAAAAAGAAAATTACTTTTCAATTGTCCCCTACCGTAGTGGGTTTTGTCCCTTTTAACCAACTTCCTATCTTTTGTATTTTCCGAAGTCCCAGTGGTGGAAAGCTAATTTGTTACATCCTGCACATGTCTTTTGCCTCGATATTTGCTCGCTGAATCAAAAAAGAAGAAGGAAAAACAATTGATATGAATTATCATGAATATATATTATGTGATGCTACAGCTGACATCTTATTTGAGGCAATTGATAAATGATAATGGAAGTAGCGCAATGTCACGATAAGAAGATATGAGATGTAATAAAATACATGCATTCTAACTTATCGAGTTTCACTCTGAAAACTTTCATTTAACTTAATTAAATCGAACGATTAAATTTTAAAGTGTTTATTGCTACCTGTTATTGTGCTATCAGTACGAGACAGCAAATTAAACTTCCTTTAAATTAAGGATTAGGATTTAAAATAAATTAAAGTCTATTGTTATGTCTAAGAAAAGTTTTAAACCGGATTTGTCATAATTGAAGAAAGTAAACCTTGAATTATCGTATTATTGTCTTAAACTGTTGATTTGTGAATAAATTTATTGATAAAACTTACTTTGATACTTAAGAGAAACTCCGAGTATATCGTAACAAGAAACGAACAAATGAATGAACACAAATTGAACGATTTAAACTAGAAACTCAATTCCAATATCTGTAAATTAGCTGACATGAGTGTCTAAGATAATCCTGCATAGGAATTACTATTTTAGGATAGCGAATCGTCTCGGGAACTATTCTATTACACGACTTCTGTTCAACAATAGAATTCTAATCATTTTCTTTACTTCAAAACATTTAAAACACTTCAGAAAATGATTTTGATGAAAACGTAACATCTAACATAATAATCAAAGCAGTTATTGTGTTCTTAGCTGTGTCAAAAAGTTGGAGCAAATACGTGATAAAACTCCCGGATTTATTCACGGATACAAAAACGCACACGCGCTAAAAATGTGAATTTCGAGATATTCTTTTGTCAACATATCACACAAAATAAATCGCGCTTTGTTGCCAAATCGAAACAAAAAAAAAAAATAATTAAAAACAAAACTTAGGGCTTGAAGTAATTTTTAAGACATGAACAGTATTGTCTACAAAAGAAGATAACAAAAACTAACAAATCATGAACAGTTGTGACGCTTTCAAAGCTAAATCTTTGCTAAAGCAAGAGTAGAGAAATTCCGACATGGTCCGAAAACTTTTCTAAAAAAAAAAAAACTATAAGCTTGAAAACTTCAAGTGTTAGACTTATCAAACGTATTAAAAGTGAGCAGTAACAAAGTTATTTTCTAGATTTTTTTATTTATAACGGAAGAAGAAAAGTGTGAGATTCTGTATAAAATCAATATAAATTTTTAAGGTCACGAATATTGGGTTTTCCGTTTAATTTAGCATCGATGACTCGCCAACCGAAGCAATTTGAATTTACATAAAGTAAATTTAAGAAAGGAATCGGTTGCAAACCAGTTTCGATCTTATTAGCTTTCGTTAGTGTAGTCAAAACCCGTTCTTGTATAAAACCGGTCACCAAGAGCTGATTGAACATCATCTAGTTGCAATTTACTTGATACAAAGTTGCTATTTGATGGTCTGTACTATTGTGTTCGACAGTAACATCAAAACAAATGCTACATTTAACTAATTGTCAAACAACTTCTAGTTTTTTTTAAGTCTGGATCTAAATAAAAAGCTAAATCTGTATTATTTGTCTTATTGGCTTCAAAGCAGTAAATAAGACAATAAACAGTAAATCTGCTCGCTTTTTATTGTTGCAATTATTTACTGAGTTTGTTTGCTACTTTTATCCTTGTGTAGTCAGGTACAAGATTAAACTTTTCGAAATTATAACACTCTTATTATTGAAAAACCAGCATATTTGAGGCCGAGTAGGTGTGGTATGTGTGATTTATGTGAAACAATAAGATGGGATCTTTTCAGTTCATATAACACAGCTTTCAATTTTCAAACCCTTTTCTATGAAAATCAAAGTATACTCTCAATAAAATATCGAAGTAACAGAATGAAAGCCTGTAAACGACAGCTTGTGGAACCCTAAACGCCTAAACTCTCAGAGCCAGAACAGCTGAGTATGCGATTTTAGAAAAGCCACTGTCTTGTACGGTAGTTACGGCTCTATCTCTGCCTAACATGCCATTAAGATCTCTTTGTTATCGAAGATGCCTTCAAACAATAAAGATGTTGTATCGTGTAAGTGTTTTAATTTTCAACCTTCTTGAAATATTGATTGTCCATTAGAAAGAGAACAAGCCATTCTTGCTTATTACATCAATAATTAAAAACCCTTGTGCGTTTTTACCCTTATCAACTAGAGTAATTATTAAAGTAGCTTTATGATTGCCAATAAATGTGTGAACGTATTCAGGTTAAAAAGAAACAAAAGAAAATTATTTCGAGGACACAAAAGACTTATTTGGCACTTATTTAGCTGGAACATAATTTCGTCACTTAATTGGTATTCATCTTGTGAGGTGCCTGGCAACAAAAAACACGCTTGACTAAAACAGACTTTTTAGGAGAAAAGTTATGAACGGCGGACTGTATGCACATTTTCTGCGGGCTGCCTAAAATCCACTTTTTAGAGCGACGTGTGTGCTTTATTAACATTGGCTTTAATTAAAGTTTAAGTTATTTTAGGACTTTCCACACCTTTTTTTAAATAACTTTACCACGATATGAATCTTTAAATAAACTCGATTATTCATACCATATTGTTTATTTTACATTTTTACTAAATTAGAATATAATAAAAATTTTCTTTTCTATAAAATGTAAATGTTACAAGTTTTGTAGTTTTTGTTATTTATTAATACAGCTACATCTTGAAGTATTGTGCTCTGTCGAAACAGATCGATATCCGCTACATGAATATCGGTGGACTGTGCGTTTTGTTAGTTTTTTAAAATCGGTTTTTTAGTAAGTAAACCGTAAGTAATTTTAATAGTTTTATTTTTCAAATTTTGCTCAAAACTAGACAATTAAAATATTTTGTATTTTAATACACTAACTCCCGGTTGCACAAACGCTAATTAAAATTGACGGATCATTAATTAATTAATTCAAAAAACAATGCTGTAATTTGCTAAAAATACGCTAATAAGAAATTAATGGCTCATCAATTTTGATGAACGTTTGTGTAACTGAGCATAAGAGCCAGCGACAGCCAGACGTACGTCGTAGCGTAGGGCTTAAGTTTTCGTGCCGTTCATACTATAAATTAGGTGTAACTAAAAACGTTTGCAGTTTACAAATTTTTATTTCTTTAAAATGTATTTCTTTAAAAAGTATTTAATAATTTTATCATAATGCTAATAATAAAATTTTTTTGTCATAAATTATGTATTTTGCAGGTGGAGCCAGAGTAGGTAAAGAGAACAGTTTTTTTTAAACAAAAAATTAGTAGATGAAGAAAACTGTTTTTAGATGGGGAGTTTATATTTTAATTTGGGTTTTATTTTAAAAGATTTTATGCAATTTTAGTGTATCTTTTTATTATTAGACAGTTTATGTCAAAAAAAAACCATCTGGATGGGCTCATCTTTGCATGGACGAGAGTTTTTCTTTAAATTATCTGTAGATTTACAACTATTAAGTGTGTAAATTGTCTAATTAGTGTAAAGGTTCTGTACCTAATACAAGGTGTCCCAAAATTTGCGGACCAAGCAAATAGAATGCGTTTCTGTGAGGTGAAGAAAGCTTTAGTAAAATTTCCAAAAAATCAAGTTTTCTTTAGTTTCTAAAATACAAGGTCTTTAACATTACTACAATGTTTGTATTAAAACAATTGAATAATTACAATTTTTTGCACCATTTATTAGTCTACAGTTTATTCCTTTTTTTAAAATGACTTTGTTGTTAATTGTGTTTTGAAAAATGTTTGACAATGTAATCTATCAAATTTTACCATTTTAGTCATATTAACTGAGATCTCTATTATGGCAAATGTTATCATCATTGTAATTGTCAAAATAGAAGCTTTTTTCATATAACTTTTTTGTGATTAGTAAACATTAATTGACTACGTATAAACAAGTTGGTTCGCAAATTTTGGAACACCTGTATTACAAAAAAATTTTTAAATAGAGTGTTCAGTTTTCAACTTCATTTCTTTGGTAGCTCTTTTGTTAAATTCTCTAAGACAACTTTTATTAAAAAAAAAACAATCTAAACGCTTTAATTTTTGCTTGGGCAAGACAATAAAAAAATTAGCATATTTCTTACCCAATAAGAGTGTAAAGCTTAGGTATTCTACCTAGAACAAAGTAGTCATAAAAAATTGTCTTTTGGAGTAGGCGTTGTAAATGTTCCGCCTTTTGATAATAAGTCATCCTACTAATTCTGTTATAACCTAACTTTCGTTGTTTATTAATTTATTAATATTGCTTTGAAAACACATTTTCTTAAGACTTTATTGCCGGGTTTATGTTTATTCAACCTTCCAAAATTGTTTAGCACCGTGCAAATAAAGTTTTAAAATTTTAGTAGAGCGGCATATTTTGCTTTCAACCGGTTCTCGAAGCCTACTTCAAAGGACAATAATTTATGGCTACTCAATATTATTGAGAAAGAGAGAGAGAAAGATTTTTTACTCTTCAAAATTTATTAAGACTATTGCTACCGGATGTAGGTTTTATTTATAAATATAAGCTATCTTTAGGTGAAAAGAAAAACGAAGAAACAAAGCACATGAAGACAAGGAATACATGTATAAAAACGAGTTTATCCTGTTATTTTACCTTATATCTCACTTTTATACATATTCTTTGTCTTCAAGTGCTTTGTTTTTTGTTTTTTTTTATCTGATTATGGGTTATGTCTATAAATAAATGGTCGTGATAGTCTTAATAAATTTTGAAGGCTAAATGATCTTCCAATCTCTTCTTTATTTTAATTAAAAACTTTTAACTCGAATCTCTAAAAATTATTATTTTTTGTTAATTCTTACTTCTTCCGTGTCTTAATTAAAAGCATTTCTCAACGTGGCAAATTCTTTTGTTCTTCTAGTTGTAGTTTCTCGAACCTTTCAAGAAGCTTTTTATGATTTTTTCTTTTTTTTTCCTACTTGTAGTTTTTATTTCTCTTTTTGTTTTAAATTTTTTTTTAGTTTTTTTCTATACGTAGTTTTTTATTTTCTGTTCTAATAGTTGTTTTTTCAGCATCTTAAAATATTTTTTTGTTTTTATAGAATTTTTATTTGGTTGTTTTTTTATCAATTGTTGTTATTCAAACTTCTTTAAAATAATTTTTGCTTTTTTACAGTTTTTTATTTCTTTTTTTTCTTTAATTGATGTTCTTCAAACTTATTTGTTTTCTACAATGCTACATTGTTCTTTTTTCTTCTATTGTTTTTCTTCTTCTTTCTCAATATTTTCTAAAAACTTCTAGTTTTTCCAGAATTTTTTTATTTTAACCCACGGCTTTTAAACTTTTTCTAGACTTTTTTGTTTTTTTTACTAGTTTTTTTTTTAAATTTACATTTGCTATTTTTTGTAGCCGACGTTTGTGAACTTATTGTAGACTTAAGTTTTGCTCTTTTTTTTAATTAAACATCGTATATTTAATTTTTTACATTTTTTTAGAATTTCTTTTGCAGTCGACGTCTTTGAATTTTTTCTAATTTTTTTTGTTTTTGTTTTCTACCAATACTCGTTTTTTTAATTTTTTTGTTTTAAACGCAATTTTCTAAGTTTTTTAAAATTATTTTTTGTTTTTGTAGAATCTCCTCTTGCTATTCTAGAACATTTCTTCTTCTTCCAGTCAACGACTTTGCTAAAACTTTATCTTGTTCTTTTTTTCTAAAATTTTAATTGATACGACGTTTTTTATTTTTTTGACTGAACTTCCTAAACACTAAATAAATTTGTGTTCTTATTTTTTTAGTAGAGATATTGCAACGTATATGCAAAATCGGGGTTCCTTTAATTTAAAAAGTTGGAGCAATAAAGATTAATTTATTTTTACTACGTACACGGATACACAATAACAATTTAATAAGTAAATATCTCTGTATTCACACAGTAATAACTACGATCGGCGTCGCTTCGATAAACCGCTTAGTTTTTAATCGTTTCGGATCGTCCGGAAGTTGCGTAACTTTTCTCTACAGCCAAAGCGATGAGTCATTATTAATTTAGACCATTCCATGGGCATATTAATAATTTCGCAAAATTCGTGTGACTTACGGTGCTATGATTTTCTGGTATTTTTTCAGATTATTTGCTCGAAGCGCTTTTTCTCTGAAATTGTTTGTAACAATATGTTTGGAGGTCGCTGACTTCAGTAAAATTTTAGATGCGGATTAGGGTCTAATTTGTGTGCCATTGGCGTCTGTGTTTGTAAAATGTAAACTGATCTAAGTTGAGTTGATTTAACTAAATTTGAGCTAACTGGGTTGATATTATCTGTTTTGACCTGAGAGTCGTCTACTTCTATTAGTTTGGTTCAATGACAACAATAATTCCTTTGCCGGAAATCCTTTACGTTTTGATTATGAATAACAGAATTATCACTGATATTAGAAGTTTACGCTTGACCATTTAGTAATGAAGGTAATTAAATGTTAATCTGTAAGAAATTAAAAAGTTAGCGTTTTAAAAAGAGGTTCTTTTGTTGATTTTAGCAATTCAATTACTTTCGTTTTGATATTGGAAAAAGTAAAAATAAGGTAAAAAAACTTCGAAATTTTCCTAATAAAAGTTGACGGTTTCTGTCGATTGCAAAGCTTGGACTGGAAATACGTGTAAAGAGAATTCCACCATCGACATTTTATCGTGGCTCGACTTGACCACATCTGCTGCTGGTTTAAGCTGCGCAGCATTTCTTTCAAGTTTATCCGCATGAAAATAAATGCCCTGAACAAAAGTCAATGGTTTGCATCAACGCTCTAAATGCATTTTACACTCCCCCCTTTTGACATAATCGAGCGTGTTAAGGCTATAAGTTTTGAATAATTTTCTTAAACAGAAAAAGAGAATTATGAACTGTATCTCAGTAAATTTCAGTTAATTGCCTGGAGGTAACTTGCATATTACCTGCAATTTATGTCGCGAAGAAAGATTGTTCAGCAAAATTTAATTACTGATTCACATCATCACTTTGCAATTAATTATGAAAATGGTTTTATGTATTTAAGGCTTGATTCTGACAGAATGGACGATTGCAAAACGACAGAAATTTAATAATTTTCCGTTAATAAAGGAAAGTGTCTTAAGGACTTAAGAGATTCTTTTAGCTTAGTTCTTTGATTTCTACCAGATTGAATTTAACGCATCATTATTTTCTCTAACTTAATAAAGACTATTATTATTATTATTGTGACGTGAACTCGATTCTGCTTTTTTACATTTAAAAAGTTGGATGTATTAACAAATAATTTATTTAACAATAAATTTATTTATACAAATAAGTCAAAAATATTTCTCAATAAATAAAATTTTTATATCACAGTTCTATTGCCTTAAACAATCGTCAAAAATTCGCTCGTCATAATTGTTGTCTCTCTCTAAGTCAAAACTGCTAGACATACATACCTAATATATTACTTTTTCGCTTATATACAGGGTGCCCCACCGAAAAGGGCATACCCCCTGTAACTTTTTTATTTATTAGTCGATCTAAATAAAATTTAGAACATGAGCATTAATATGTACGGTCTACATTTTGCTGTTAAAATATTTTTTTTATGATGTACCAATTTTGCACTCGAAAGAATAAAATTATGAAATCGCACAAAATTTCTTCAAAATGCATATTATTATAATGCTATAACTCAAAATACTGTAATGACAAATTTTGTTTTAACACAAATCATTTAGAATTCCTCTAATTGGTTCTTAAAGAACACGGAAAAAATTCGTTTTTTTGTGAGAAATATTGTCATCCATGAAACGGTGTTGTCAGATTGTAAATGGAGAGTTACCTGAATATGAATAAAACGTCAGTGAATTTGTCAGTTTGACAATTGAAAAAATCGAAAAGTGTCTAATCTCAAAAACCGTAAAATAATTTTAGCCTAGAATTTCTAATGCCTGCAGCTCTTTTGTTACGACTTTTAGCAGGTTAAACGTTTCTGATACGTTTCTGTAGTTGTCACCAATAAAACATTTTTTGTGGAAACACTTTATTTCTGTAACGCAACGTAACAATTTATTTCAAGAAACAACTTCTAGAAGCTTAAGTCACGACCAGAGAGTTCTAGAAAAGCACTTTACAGAAGTATTCTACAGCTTGAAATAAATCGGTAAAGTTGTTAAACTATTTGAAGATGCCACTTTCAATGGTAAAACCCAAATGTGCCCCTCTTTACCGTAAGACATAATCAAGAATTGGTGCAAGTTTTAGGAGATGTTGTACACGAAGATCCTAACATTAGCAACAGCACTATAGCACGAATGCTGACACAATATGAGCAAAGAGTTTTAAAACAAGTTAAATTAATTCCTTGAGATTTTATTGCATCAGGAATTACAGCCTGCATTATTGAGTAGGAAAGGAGAAAATTCGTGGTGGGTGCATAAAGTAAACTATAAATATCGAAAAATTTCTGAAATAAAAAGAATAGTTAATAACGTTTTGACAACGAACGTAGGACTTACACATTAAATGTTCAAACACATTTCCATTTTCTTGTAGCAGCAAAATAATCGTCGCCTAAAATTTTGTTTTACTCTAACAAGAGTTTCGGGTGATATGGCAGCAAACGCTTCTCTTATTCGCTCTTTCATATCCTCTATTGTCGTGGGAGCTGTTTTGTACACCTTTTCGTTTACAACACCCCAGAGAAAAAAATCGCAAGGCGTTAAGTCTGGAGAACGAGCTGGCCAGTGAACAGGTCCTCCACGTCCTATCCACCTATCAGGCAAGTGTCGGTCTAAATATCGCCGAACCCGTCTCGCGAAATGTGGCGGCGCCCCATCATGCATGAACACAAGTTGTCCTATTATGTTTAACGGAACATTTTCTAACAACTCTAACAGATTTCTTCTTAAAAAACGTAGATACATGTCACCATTTAAATTTCCATCGAAGAAAAATGGACCGATTACATGTTGACCCAAAATACCACCCCAAACATTTAAAGACCATATCTTTTGATTATCTATTTGGCGCAACCATCGTGGATTTTCTATTGCCCAATAATGCATATTATGCCTATTAACGAGCCCATTACTTTTAAACGTTGCTTCGTCCGAGAATAGCACATAATCAGTAAAGTTATTGTTTTCTTCTAAAATATTAATCATTTGTTGACAGAAAAGCATTCTAAACTCAAAATCAGTAGGACGCAATTCTTGATGCAGTGCAATTTTATATGGGTGGAATTTATTACACTTTAAAATTCTTTGCACAGAGCTTTTGCTAATATTGTGTCTTCGTGCTATAGTTCTAGTGCTAATGTTAGGATCTTCCTGTACGGCATTTTTTACAACTTGCACCAATGCTTGATTATGTCTTACGGGAAAGTAGACACGTTTGGGTTTTACAACTGAGCTGGTGTCCTCAAATAACCGAACAACTTTACGAATTTTTTTCAATGTGTAGCCTACTTCCGGAAAGCGCTCCTGTAGAATCCTGTTGGTTGCTACACTAAAATAATTTCACGTCTTTCGCGATTAGACATTTTTCGATTTTTTCAATAATTATCAAAGTGACAAATTCACATATTTTTTTCAGGTAACTCTCAATTTACAATCTGACAACACCGTTTCATGGATGACAATATTTCTCACAAAAAACGAATTTTTTCCGTGTTCTTTAAGAATCAATTAAAGAAATTCTAAATGATTTGTGTTAAAACAAAATTTGTCATTACAGTATTTTAAGTTATATCATTATAATAATATGCATTTTGAAGAAATTTTGTGCGATTTCATAATTTTATTCTTGCAAGTGCAAAATTGGTACATCATAAAAAAAATATTTTAACAGCAAAATGTAGACCGTACATATTAATGCTTATGTTCTAAATTTTATTTAGATCGACTAATAATTAAAAAAGTTACAGGGGGTATGCCCTTTTCGGTAGGGCACCCTGTATATCTAACAAAAAAAATTTTTTTCGACGATTTCTACGCGTTAGCGATGAGTCATAGCTTCCGCTTCTGGTAAGCTTAAGAATAGAGCGACGTCAGTTTCTAGAATTTACATGTTTATTATTTTATGTAACAATAAAATTATTATAAAAAGAACTAACGAAATATATCTATATGCTCAAAGTAACAACAAAAGCAATGTCAAAAAAATAAAAATTAGCCAAAAATTTATATTAAGAATTTTACCAATAGAGATGGATAGTTTATTCTAAGTGTTAAACTCACAAATTAGTTTGTATTCGAATTGTACAGTTTTTTGTTGGATTAAGCATTTGCACTAAAGGAAAAACAAGTTCTTCAATTAAAAACGTTTCAGATATATTTTCACTTGGTTTAATCAAAACAAGCGATAAATAGCAGGAAAATGTTTTTCTCTCGAATCAATTAAACATTTCACTTCAACTGTAACGATTTTATACAAGAGGTACAGTATGAATCATAAGCAATGGCAAGATAGTAGTGTTTAATGTTTTTGCATCAAATAAATTAATTATGCCACGCTGATGTAAAATTTAGTCAAGTTGTCTGAGAAAATTTTACAAAGTAGCAGTTATAGAAAAACTAACAAAATTTAACTCTATTTTTTTCACTTTTACTTTTTTATTCACTTTATTAAAGTTTTTTAAACTGACTTCTGATATTAAAGAGATTCGGTAGGCGGTAACCATAGTACGATTCATTTCTTGTAAAACGGCAAATAAGGTACATCGTAATAAGTTTTTTAAGAGAATTGGTCTTAGTTCATAAAGGCGCTTGATAGAACGACACAAGAGCGGACGTAGGTTATTTTTGTTTAAATTTTCTAAGTTTGTCACGCCCGCTTTTGCGTCTTTCTATCAAGCAGCTTTATAAACTAAGACTAGTTCTCTAGCGAATCTTATTACAATATGACTTATTTGCCGCTTTGCAAAAAAATAAATTGTACTATGGTTACCGCCTACCGACTAGCTTTCAGCCTTAGAAGTCAGTTTAAAGAACTTTGTGTGTTACATATACCGACTTATTATTACCTATTTTTTTAAGATGCGCATTGATAATGTCATTTTTTTCTCAATTTTTGATTAGAACTGTTCTATTTCTTATTATTGATTCTTGTTAATCACTGGTTAACTTTTCTGTACATTTTGGTTATAATACATAAAAAATGGCTTTACAATGGCAAAAATTTTTTCTTAGAAATGACATTGACACTGTGTATGCTAAAAAATTAAATAATACAAAGGAGATCGTTTCCAACTTATGGAAATCTAATGATCACTTAAATCGAGATTATTTTATATCAATCGATAGCTCTTGAAATAAGAAGCAATTGGTATCATTGCGCCAACTTTGTAGGTCATCAAATAAAGTCCCTATTGAATATTAAAAAATTAAAAACGGCAATATCAAATGCATTGGTAAGAGTGAGAGCCAGTGAGGTCGGATAAATTAAGAGGTAGGAATGTTTGGAAGTCTATAAATCATCAAAGCTTGGTTTGGACCCTAATAATATCGTACTTTAACAATAGGCTCAACCCCATGGAAGGATGCATTATGGTTTGGGACATTTCAAATAATATTGAGAAAAATAAACACGAAATATCTATTTAGCCGGTTTCTGACCTGAGGCCCAACTACCGACTTAATCCTTATAAATAACAAGTGAGAGTTTTATGAACTCAGTGACAGAAATCATTTAAACTTTAAATTGATCTAGCCACTTTATTTGAAGAAATACAAAGTCGACGCAATGATACCAATTGCTCTTTATTTTAAGAGCTATCGATTAATATAAAAAATCTCTGTTATTATGAAATTGACAATGTCAACACTGATCGTCAAGAAGATCACACAATGTCAATACAAAAAATGGTTTAAATGCAGTCCTAACTTACGGAGAAAACTTATTGGCTTAAATCTCACTTACTAGGACATTTTTTGGTAAACTATTCTAAGACAATTTTTCTCAGGAAGCTTTCTCTGGACATCTCTATAGGACCTTCTTCCTGGACTGGTAAAGATAATTTTTATAAAAAAATTGTTATTAACAAATTTTGCGCTTTTGACAAGGTAAAAAAAGCGAATTTAAAATAAACAAAACTCAGATGTAAACACTTACATAATTTAAAACAACTTAGAAATTAACGTTAAGATGGCTTTGAATACGATGACACACAAAAAACACAGTCGCTTAAAATACTTGAAAAATGTGCCTAAGATTCTTTAAGAGCAAGTACGATACGAACAAACAATGATTTTACAACAACCGATATCCAAATCTTTTAATTTTAGGAGCAGAGCGAAAAGAACAATAAATCTCCTAACAAAACTGTGTGATATCACAGGCCATATGTAAAATTAAGAGTTTTCTGGAGCTTGCAGTATTGCCAACTACGTAACATTTTTACTCCGTGAAGAGGGTTGGTTAACAAATTATGCTGTTGTATTGTCTTGTTCGTTTAGACAAACAAATTATGCTGTGACTATCGACTATGTTCAGTGAGTAAAAATGTTGCGCACTCTGAACAAAGCTAGTATTATTGCTTCTGATTCACACTGTACCTAAATATAAAACGTTTTGTATAGAGATTTTAATTAAAGCTCTTTGCATTAGGAGAATTAGGAGATTTGTCCTACATTAGTCTGACCGACTTTATTAGAAATCCAGTGCCTAATTTTCGTATGTTGTTTTTGAAATGTATTCTGGCTAGAACACAAATTTTCCACCGTCTAAACATGCTTGGAAGTGAATTAGATGAGTTTCCGAGCTTTTACTCAAATTTAAGTGTATCATAAAACAATTTACTATCAGCAAAAGTTAGAGTGCTCTAAATTCTTTATTATTTTAAAGATCATAAAAAGTAATATGCGTGTTAATTACATTGTGGCATTCTAAGCTAGTAGCGGCTCGTGCTGTTTTTGTCTCATTACCCTTTATTGAAGCGTTAAGATAAATTCGTAAATTGCTTCATTTTAGTTTATGATGAATTCACGACCACTTTATATTACGTCACAACTTCGACTGATATTTAAATGCTTTTAACAAGCTTATGCGTGATCTCTCACAAGATGTGTTCCTTATAATATTAGTGTTGAGATTGCTCAGTGGTAAAGGATCAAGGAAATCACATTAATCTTGGCATCGGCTAAGCTCCCTTCCTTGACTAATCGTTCTATTTATTTCGGTATAATTAATTATCCACAACCAGCAGAAAACATACAAGTTTCAAACACCTACCTAATTAGACATTTATATTTAAATTAATTTTTTGTTTTGCTGAAAGCTGAAATTGGCCCGAAAGGGATGCTTAGCCAAAAATCTAATTACATTAGAAATTAGGAAGGTACTGATCGAATTTGCATTACCCAATCAGAGTGGAAACAGGTTTAGGGTTGAAAAGATTTTATTGCGGTTGAGGGTTTTATTAGTGTCGTTGAGATCAAGGTGTTTTTTGCAAAGCTTAGGGGTGAGTAAATTTGGTTAAAAAATAAAACAAGATCAAGCTGTTTAATATCTATAATTGCTGTTCATGATGGTAGAAACGCTGAAGAGGAAACAGATATCCTGTTTGGAAAATCTGGTGAAGTGTTTTTCCGAGTATTTCCTGAGATCCGTCCAAGCAAGGAAAGATATAATTAAGATCGTCAATTGATTTTCTGTCTAAACCAGAATGTGGGCTGAAATAAAACTCTGATTTTGAATAAATGCGGCAGAAAACTAACTGACCCGAAACATATTTTTTTATTTAAATTCCTGTTGAAATGTAAAAATACAAATTGGCCGAATTTTGTAACTCAAAAAAAACCTAAAGAATCTGTTTTATTTATGATGTTTTTTTAAAGCACTGTTGCTGAAATTCCAGAAGCTTATTATAAGGATTACGAGAAGTCCTATTTGTTTCAAGTCAATTATAAATTTAAATGACTACTAATTTTAAGAAGGTTTGATTCAACTTTTACTAAATTACCAGCATAAATTACGACTTTGTACAAATACCACCGCAACTGGTCTCACAATAAAACATTCTCTTCATTATTTTTTTCAATTAAAAACTCTCACAAAAACACCTGCAATTACTTTCAATTAATTTTATTAAACAAATATTTTTTTTCCTAAAATTTGTAATTTTTCCCAGCATCAACGGCATAATTTTTATTAACATGTTGCTTCTTCGTTTCTGGTCGCATCATTTTATGCTTACATGGTTTCCGACTATATTTTGTCATGGTATGTTACCGGATATAAATCCGACGTCGTATGAAACAACTATTTATGATGGCACAGACTCGTAAAAAGTTAGTTTGTCTCTGCACACAGCTCCACAAATCAATTGAGAGTATAATCCATAAACAAAAAATTTTAAACAAAATTAAACATTCTCAGTGTGCTGGACACAAGCAAAAAAACCAAAATGTATTTTTTGTAACGTAGTAGATAATGGTAGTAGTGCTGTTTTTCCGTTCCGGTTCGCGTTTAAAACCGGTTCCTCTCAAAAAACCGGAACAGGGATTAAGCAAAACCGGTTACTGTGCAGTCAGTTTTTAAAACCGAAACTTACGGTTATTAATTTTTTTCTCAAATTTTATTTTTGTATCATTGCATGACAGTGAAAAATTATTTTTTATAAAAGTTTATTTCTATTAATTTCATTGATATAGATAAAACACCGGATGTGTTTTATACATTTCTGAACTATTCAACGACGTTATTTACTTTTTCTCTGGTTGGAAGTGTTCATAATGGAAGAGTTGGAGTTTTGGCGTGTTATTTGGTTGAAAAGCGGTTTTATTCGTGTTGTAGGTAGTTAAATTGTTGTCACCGACATCACGTCCATTGGTCGCACTAGTAATGGCTTGGAAGTCCAGATTTGTAGAAATAAATTCATTTTTCACGGCTAGTGGAAGTCCACCACCTCTTGACATCCTCGCAGTTTGACGATTTGTCATAACGATACACAAAGAATTTCTGAGAAAAAACTTTACTCCTGTATGTGACAGCAATTAACTGACAAATTGTAGAATTGCAAATCTTTTCGTTTTATAATCGTGCAAGTAATATTAACAATAAAAAAGTTTATTGGTTTTCCAGCTCATAAAATCAAATTCCTTCACAGACGTTTGAAATTGAGCTATCGTTCAAGTGACAGACATTAGATTAGATTCGCATTACACCATAAAAGCAGTTACATGTTTTTATTTCTCATTTGGAAACAATGTATTTGTTGATGTTTACAGAAGTGTTTTATTGCAATTACAAAACGGTTGCAAGTCTGCAGCGTTATTTGACAGGTGTTTTATATATGTATTTGGGAATCTCTGATGCACCTTCATTCAATTGAAATGTTTGTTTTCATTTTATTAAAAGTGTTATACACAATTTATCGATGCTTGTTTTAAACCTACAGAAATTGAACCATGGATTTGCTTCAAGCTTTTATTAAATCGGTTTTTGTACTAAGTTAATTCGTGAAAAGTTTGTCCATTACGGCATTAAAAGACGAGGTGGGTGTGACAATTAATCAGTTTCGTCGAGTTCCTCTTAAAACCCTCCTGATTTTTTTAGTTAAATGTTTCTCAACGCTTCTGACGTTACAATGAACTTCTTTTGTAAAAGATGTCAACTTTGACTAAGCTTAATGTACTAGATTTAAAACGTACTTACAGATCTTAAACTGGTTATTTGCAAATTTAACTAACGCTTACAACTTCTAATCTCTCCCTCTATTCTGACCTTCATTACAAACATGTTCAACAACATTAAAGTTGTTCCATCTTCCAAACTTGGCCAGTTAATTGAATTTAGGTGAGTGTACGACAAGAATAATGATTGAGTTATAATTGGCGACAATAAACTCATCACTTTAATGCTGTTTTTATATACAAATATAACAATAACTGCCTATCTATTCCAGTTTTTATAAAACCGTTTTTTAAACTGGAGCCGAAATCGAGCAGAACCGGTTTTCTGAAACAGCTTTCCAGTTTGTTTTTGAAAACAGTTCTCGTATATTCGAAGCAGAAGTATACATAAATAATGATTGAGTTATTTTGTTAGATTTCAACAAAAAACTCTTTACTCTAATGCCATTTTTTTATTGTAAAATGTTCGACCCAAAAACAGGACATCTTTATAGTTTCCTTATAGCTAGTAAAGTTAGAAAAAAAACTTGATTTATCTCTTACGTTAAAAGCTTCGATATCTTTGATATCCTGTTGTCTACTATTTGCAAAGATTTATAGTTTATTCAACAATGTGTGCAAACACTGACATGATAAGGTAAAGAATTGAAAAGTTTTAGACGTGAAAAGTTCTTTTTGACGTCTGAACTATTTTTTCTATCATAAATATATACAAAATGTGTTTAATAAATGCTTTTATTGATTGAAATGTGGTACAAATTATCATCCTGTTAAAACGAAGTCTAACTGGCGCTACTCCATTTAATAATAATAATATTAATAATATTTAATTGTGTTTTCTGATTATATCTTTAGCCGGATCTAGATATTGTTCTAACACCTTTGACACGAAATTTCTTGGTGACCAGAGATTGTTTTATCAGATCGATTCAGTTTCCGTTTGATGTTGGGAATCCTCCTTCCATAGCCATTCGCACTATCACCGTCATAGTTACTTTCTGTGTTAGTCAATTGGCAATTATCCGGGAAGTGAACGTTTTATGAACAGTTTAGCTCAGTTGAATCTTGCACCATATAATTACAAGATGTATTCATTAATAGAAAACATGCTAATTACTTATCTGAAGAAAGGTTTTAGATATTTTGAAGGTGATAAAATAAGGATTTGGAGGGCGTTGATAGTTTAGTATGTAAATATATATCAGTAATACGTATCCTCTGTGAACGTTTATGGTCCTATTTAAAGTTGGTGCTGACTGGCACAATCCCAGTTAAATTTGAACGGAGAACTGAAATCGTCTCTATATTTTCCACTTTGTTTTGACGCGAACAGAATTTAAGGAACATTGAAAGAATTATGCTTGCAATAACTTAAATCTCTAAATTTTGCAAGGTACTTGGTCCTTTTAACGAACAGAAAATGTGTATTTAATTCCAACGAGCTGATTGCGGGAACGAATAGCCTTGTCAGACATTCTTTTTCAAATTAACTTGGATTCTTATCAACATACGATCAATAACGTGTCGCCAAATTAGTTTCGTTTTGAAATTTGCTATTCTTATAAAAGTTTCAACAAGGCTTTAAAATTTAACAGCTTCTTTAACCTCTTTTCCAAAATTTTATGAAGCTTAAACACCGATGCACATGCACTATTATCGTTATATTAGATCGGAAAAAACTTCTGATAAAACACTATTTTTATTTAAAGTTATAACTTTTTTAATGTTATTAAACTCCAGGCAATGAGTTATAAATTATATGTATTTCTGGCATCTTGCCTGCTTATGGAATTCTTTTGGTCATATTTTTAATGGTAAAATTTCATCAATCTAAAATTAATATTGAGATAATATAACTTGCATGAGCAAATAACAACTATAACATGGTTTTGCACTAGCAAACACTGCAACTAAAATCTATTCAGTTATTTATAAACTTTGTATTTACCTGGGCATTACATGTATTATCTAGTTACTTTTTATAAAATCAGAAACCGGTTTTGCTAGAATAATCATGAGTGATTTTACTGGTTTTACAAAAACACTACAACTTTAACAAAACCGGTTGTTTATTTGTTTTAGGGTTTTAACGGCCTGCAAAATTTTGTGTCACGAGTTTGTTTATGTTGATAGAACAGGATATAATAAAGCTGCAGTGTGATGTTTACTGGCCAAATTTAATTATAATTTTTTTGAAATGTATGCATTCTCATAGTAAATTAAACCGCTAATACGTTGGTTTCGTATAGAGATGATCTAATCCATTGAGGGATCAGCTTTTTTATAGTTAATTAATTTAGACGGCGCAGTTTGTTTTAACCAAAATGTACTCGTAATAATAAATTAGGTTATTTTTTTGGTTGTGGTTGTTTTGTATGAATTAATAATTTTAAAATATTGGCTGTGGAAGGTTTTGACAGTCGTGCAATTTGCGGTTTAGTTAGGACAAACTAAAGGGTAAAGTTTTTTGCTGCGTTATACATAATCGAGGCGACGTTCTTGCATTTATCCATTGTGGTATCTGCTTAGTTACGATGTTAATTTTAAAGTTTCCTAGATGTGGCTTGTAGATTTTTGTTTGTAATATTAGCTTACATTAAGGGAGTAAATAAGGTTTAGAGGTAGAAAACTGATTTTAAGTTAAGAGCTGTAATTTGATCTAAAATAAATTGGAAGGTTATGTTTTGTTGATTATTAATTAAATTAACTTTTATAAAAATGGTTTGTGTTAAACACAAGCGACGAGCTTGTTAGGCTAAAATTAGTCTTTAATTATGGTACGTCTTAAGTTAATTAATCATCAAACTCTAGCGAAACTGAATCTATTTTGCAACAAACCTTTTGTGTATTGTATAACATATATCAATTTGAAAAAATTTGGGAAAAAATATAGTTCTTTTAAATCTTTTACTAAGTTCAAAGTTTTACATTTCCGGTACGAAAATGTATTCAAATATGATTGTCAAAGCTATAACTACCCTTGTATGTAGTATAGAAATTCCGCATCGCATATTTCGATGACAGAATGTTATGTCGCTGAAATATGAAAACTGCGCTGAATGTTCTCTTGTCAATACTGCAACTATTTTGGAAATTTAAAAAATGTTTTACTTTTATTGAACTTTTGTGTTACAAGTATTTGATCAATAATTACAACTCTAATCTCACTTAAACGCTATGCTTACGTCCAATTTACATCGAAATTTAATTGTTGGTATTAAGGAACATTTCCTTAATTGCTCACCACTATTACAATGATTAGGCAAACTTTATAGTTAATAAAAATTGTATTTAGATTGAGATATTATGTGTCTTGAGTTTGGAGAAATAATCACTCAGTTGAGATAAAGGTGTTTAAAAGCTTTATCTTTGTAACAAAAGCTTCTGTTTTCTCGTGCTTAAGTATGCTTGCTTGCTTTCCCGTTTATTTAAAGTATGCTTATTTACATGTGTTAGATAGTCGCGAGGAAAGGCAACATCTTAAAGTGGTACACCACCCTATTTATGCACGCCTGAGCTTAAGTAACTTTGTTGATATAACACGGATATTTATTTTGTGAATATTTAACGAATATTCTTTCTTATTTTCGAGTGAAGAGAAATTCATGCCGGTAATAGCATGTTTGCAGCTCTATTGAATATGCTTGTAAATTCCGAGTTTTCAATATTTTACACATAAAGAGCAATTCACGATTTTAAGGTGATCATTTTTGTGTGAAGTAAGGGTTTGATGTTGAGTGAGTTTTAGTCAAGGAAAAATCGCTGCCATAAATATGTGCACTTCTTTTCAAAAGCTGCTTTTCCCTATTTCTTCTGTTTGTTTATGCAAAAACATCCTCTGCTGCTAGATTTTAGTGATGTAAAAAAATTCACCTCGGTAAAATTATATCACAATAAAGTTTTGATAAATCCTTTACTTTTATCAACTTTTACGACACATTAATCTGGGATATATATTTTCCTGCTAAGAACGGATTAGCTGTCTTGCTCTCTCGTTGAATAAAAGTTAGACTCTGATATATTTGATGGTATATTTAATAGCTAATTAAATAACAAGACAGGTTATTTGTACTAAAATAATTTACCTCCAGAAACACTCTCATAAAATATAGCTCGAAAATTTTATTCTCAGTGTAAATTTGAAAAATCAAATTTTTCTGTCGCAGATTGTAGTTAGGCACAAACAATTTTTTTAGAAAACATATTACGAATATTGAGTTAATTATAATTGTTAATTAGAAATGTTATGAAAGCTGCAGATCACATTACGCGGGAATGACAACTCCCGATGCTATTAATTGGTTGACGAGAATCAGAAATACGTTATATGTTTAAAACTGTAATTACAGCAAGAGTTTGGAATTTTTTAAATTTTTGTTGACAATTGTGTTAAATTTGTAATCAGAAAATGTTATGCAGAGACGTTTTCTTTGTGCATAAAAATGTAATTGTAGAAAGGCGTCTTGTTTATATTATTATTCGAAATTTTCTGCTGGATGCATCACCTTGTTAGAGCCTTGTTTTTATGTTTAAAAACTTAAAAGCGGAGAGTAATCAATTTGGAAGAAAATGGCTTTGTTCAATCTCAGTGCCCTAATATTCTTTTAGGCAAAGTTTGCGAAAAAAATTAAGAAGCTTATAAAAACTTAGCACTTACTCCATTTTTGTCTAATTAAAAATGTGTGTCATCGCGAATACTTTTCGGATAATAACATAAAAGAATTAGGCACTTTTAAAATATATTTTTCGAAAAAGTTAAAATCATAAATTAAGCTCGACAAGTTTCTTTATGTTTGCTATTGATTGCCTTATCTCTTCTCTCTTAATTGAATCTGACCTTTCATTTGTCAGGGGATTAGTTTTTGAAACTGTTTTCCCAGATTTAATTCCAACAACAAAATTTGCAATAATTAAAACTCTAAATTAATTTGACTTGACCATATTTGACATTGATATTCATCAGACGTTATATCGTCTTTCCACCTTTAGTTTTTTTTTTGAGGAAGGCAGACGATACGACAGCAGAATATAAATAAGAAGCCACAATACACACTGGTGAATATGATCATAACGATGTGAAAGATAATAAAAAAAATAAAAGATACAATCAATAAATTTAAAACGTGCACACTTTCGAAGTGTAACTAAATCAGTACAAGTCAAATAATTTGTTTATCCACTCGATACGGCTGGTTTAAATTATTTCCAAACATAACTAACATTGCAGTTACAATTTTTTGTTAATAATTGAAATATATAGTACATGCAAACGTTCAACAATGTAAATTAAAGTTATTATAGATAAAATTTGTATAGTCACGATCATAGAACAGAACCACTATTCAAGTAGCAACATTACACCTTGATTATAAATCTCTCTTGAAAGCACGTACACACTTCAGCAATAAAATGATTAGAACTGTGCATCTAAAAATGTCCTGTTGCTCTTAGTATTACCGGTTTAACTGGTTTTGTTTGTCTAGAGAGGTGTTTAAAAACCGGTTTGTGAAACGATATACTTCAAAATTAAATTTGCTGAAAGGTATTAAAGGGGTTAAAAAATCCGATTCAAATACCTAACTTTTGTAAGCATATAAATATTTGAAGAGGCGTTCATTTATAAACCACTAGCACAAACACAAAGTAATTCGTAGAACTGTAGGGGTTTTGTTGACGATATTATTTATAATTTATTAAAATGTTAAGTCAACTTCAGGCCGCATTTATCAAATAATAAAGAAAAGCCCACATAACAGGTATGTTTAAAACTTTGATTTTTATTATTCTGCTTTTGTTGTTATTTACGAGGTTATAATCCAGATTCAACAAAGCTATTGTACTTTTCGACATTATATTGTTGTCCCGGCAGGATGGCACCAATATATCTCTGTGAATTTATATTTTGTTAATTCTGGCTTAGGTTAAAATCCATTAATTTTGAAGCAAAAGCGAGATCGTGTTTAATAACCTATCGATTACAACCCCATTTATGATTTATTGCCATTTATAAAAGTTTTTACAAGATGGGATATTATAGTTTATTAATAAAAAATCAAAATCGATAAGGCGACACTTTTTATTATTTTTTTTTAGATTCTTCTATGGATTGCTGCTTTGTCAAAACTTTAATAAATTCTAATACAATTGATATTCGACATTATTGACTATAAATTCATAAGTGCAACAATAGAAGAGACGATTTTTTTGGTTTAATTGCACATACAACAAATTAACAAATTTTATAATATTAAACTCAGACAGATATAACTTTGACTTGCTTTTTTCGCTTTTGTTGTTTAGCTATTTTTTTATCTTACAAATTGACTGATATAAGTGATATAGCTTTTTTTCAGTTGTGTTGGCTGTATCTCTTTACATACAGCTTGGATTCAAAATTGTTCGGATTCATTCATTTACGCTGTCAATTTTCTGTTTGTGTAATATTTTGTTTTTTCTAATAGTTATTTGCTCCGAAAAGCTTCTATTAGGATCTTTAGTTCTAGTGAGCTTCTTTTTTTATACGGAGTTATACTAAACTAGTATCTCCGAGTGGTAGACAAAAAGCTTCTCTACATAGGACTTAGGTTTATTTATTTGATACGTTACTGTTGGAATATAATTTTAAAATAGCTGTGAATAACAACAGTTAGTAATAAATAAACCTGCTGTAATGTCAGACTAAATAGAAAAGTTTTAAAAAGGTACTTTTTAATTTTTCAATAACATTATTATACTTTTTCGGAAGACCAGACAGTCAAATTTACATTATAATTTTAAAATTGAAAATTTTGGTTTTGACATTTTTTTTTGAATGTTGTTTTTCTAGTCTTGTGTTTTTTGAATTTTTTAGAACGCTTTAAAGTTTTTTACTAATTCCAATACTAATATTTTTTAAACTTGGTATTTACAAACGAGAAATTTTTGAAACATTAGCATAATAGACGACAAATTTTCCACGTAAACTACGCTAAATAACTTCTTTTTTTCAGAAAATTTTAATTAAAATTATGTCAAGCTGGCGTTCAAACTAAATTTGTGTGAAGATTTTACATTAATTTTAAGGTTGCGCAACTGTTAGAAGTTTAGTTTGATTTTTAGAACTTTTTTGTTTAATTTGACAATACATTTACTACTATTTACTACTTTTGTTGCTTGCTACTATTGGTTTTTTCCAACTAGCTTTTTCTGTCAATAATGACTTGAAAATACACCAAATGAAGACAATTATTGCTTATTTGAAGGGTAAAAAAGTGAAGCTAGATCTGAACAGTATGGCGGCAACACTCTCCTAATTATAGTACTGGTATTTTTGTCAACAGTTTTACTACTTTAAAGTGCTTTTCGGCAACAAAAAATGTCTGTAAGATTTACATTTTCTGCTGCTGAAAAGTTAATCACTGCACTTTGCTTTTGTCATATGGATATAGTGGCTGTATCCAAACTATTTGACTTTATTTAATATTGTTACTAAAAATAAAGTAGTATCTAACTTCTAACATTTTTGCAACTTATCTGCATTTAGAACGAGGCGTTTGCAACAATACTTGTTTTGAGTCTGGAATTGGATGGCATACTCGTGAAATATGTTTTAAATTTTTTTTATGGCGTAATAGTAAGCGTACAAGAGGAAAGAGAGAAACTAGACGTTTCTTTCATAGACGAGAAGCGCGGACAAGAAGGATTGTAAAAACTGCAAGCAGAGCAAACTCATGAAGGCCAAGTTCTGCAAAAAATGTGCTACATTTTTTCTATAGTTGTTTCAAAAATAACTTTTAAAATCTGGTGGGTATTTGGACTAGACATTGTTGACAGAATGGGAATTGTTGACGATCTAACATTTAGAGGATGTAATGAAGATGATGAGTGCATAAAACACTCCAATGCTAGGAGAGTTTTGGCTTAGTATAATTAGTTTAGGTTTTAACCCTTCGTTAGGCGCGCCATACTATGTGACACCGTTAGTCGCGCTGGGACTGCCAGTCCCATAACAAATATTTTGACCATTTTTATTGGTTATCTTGTAAATTTTTGCTTGAAATGTTTATAGTAAATTAATTTATTATAAACGTACTAAATTTTGCAAAAAAAATGTGTCTCAAGCAATAAATATATAAGTTAAAATTAAAAATGTCTCTAGAAATATGTAACACCTGCATGATATTTTGTTATTTTAATTTTATTCTGTTTTTAACAACAACTATTTTTTTTTTGATTATATATATTTTATTTCATATTATTAATTGTCGAGTGTCATCTTTACATGATTACAAAATTTTTATAAAAATTTTTGCGTGAAATTTACTAGTATCAAACCAGGTACCCGATGAATTAATTGGGAATTACGAAGCAGCAAAACTAAATTTTTGCACCAAACTTACACAAAGTGTTCATAAAAGATCAATTTGAGATGTCATAAGTCCACAAAGTTGTAGGTATAACCGTTTCTATTTAATTACAAAAATAGTAAAGCATGGGACTGCCAGTCCCATGCGCGACTAACGAAGGGTTAAAGATAACTTTTAAAAGTTGGTGGGTATTTAGACTAGACATTGTCGACAGAATGGGAGTTGTCGACGATCTAACATGTGGAGGATGCAATGAAAATGATGCTAGGAGAGTTTTGGCTTAGTATAACTAGTTTTGATAACACTGCACTAGGAAAGCTTCACCAGTTTATTGGTATAGTCTGTTGGTGTAAGATCTGCCTATAAGGTCGCTGCAATTTGTGTGGACTTGACAAAGCTTGTTACCAAATTGCAACGGAAGTATTGGTTTGTATATCTAGACAAAAAATATCTGAATTTCAAGAGCTTTTTAATTTTTCTAACCCAAGCAACAAACATGATGGTAATAATTGACACTATAACCGGAGATATATTGTTTCAAGATTAATTAGTTAAGTCTGAGTAATTTAAAAGAAAGGCAGTACTGTACTCTGCATTCCGTACCCTATCAACTGATCTACAAATTTTTTAGGTTTGTTTGGTAGTTTAAATCTGGCAAACCGTTCAATATTAACTTCAAAGTCTTCTACATTTGGCTTCTCAACCATATTGAAACGTCGTCGTTTTTTGTTGGTAAGAAAGTAATCTCAGTCTGTTAGGAACAATATGTTTAAAGCATATGTAATAAAGCTATTTAATTTTTTAACAACAAGACAAGTTAAATAGGAACTAATATGCCCCCTAGGATGAAATATAAATTATTTTGTGAAAACAGCAGCTCAGCGAGAAGTGTATTCAGTTTGGGGTAAAATATAATTTTCCAGTTAAATTGAAATTGTGTATTAGGTACGCAAGATTATATAATGTTTATGTTTACATAAATAATTTTGTAATGAAATTTGTGAGTCAAAAAATTGAGATAAAATATTCCTTGAGCATACAAGTCTAATATTGATTTATTACTCAAAAATTCTAATATTATTAATTGAATATCGTTTATACCCTGTAATTCTCATTGTGTTCATCAACACTGAGGAATCACAAAAACATTCTTAAAGCAGAATAATAAAAAAATGAATTAATTTTTTCCGTCTTTAATGGAATTCTTTCCCAAATAATGATGCTGCAATTTATGACTATATCTGGAATCCATTATTCATCAGACCAAATTAAATCAATTATTTTCCGGTTTTATACAGCATAACAAAATTTTGTCACATGATTGGTGTCATCACATGATTTTTTAAAACAAGTCTTGTCAAGAGCAAATTGGATGACTAATGAAAATAACAACCATTTTATTCAATCACTATTTGAGGTTAGTGAAGCGGGGCGTTGTCAGTTCTTTGATTTTAAAAGATATTGCGAAGAAATATTAAATTGTCAAATATTTTTAAAGATTTATTTGAGTCTATTGAGTTAATTTTCCAAGCCATGGATTCTGTTTAAAAATACTTGCTTCAACTTTGAAATTGTTACCCTCAAAGTCGGTAAACTTTCTTATTATTTATATAAATTTACGGCAGCGTTAAATTGTTTTTTCAAATATTTTTACTCAAACTAGTACACAACAACATAGGCCTATTGTATTTAAAATTGTAAAAAGTTTTATTATTTTCGCGAATGTTCTAATTTAACTGGAAAACTTTTTACACAAGAAATGCGTTATGGTAGAAAACTCCTAAGTTTTATAGCCTGTATTGAAATGGGGTAATAACTTAATAAATCCTCAGATAACCGTCCTTTTATTTCCTCCTCAACTCAAGCGAAAGACATTAGCAAATTTTCATATGCAAATGACTTCTACCTTTAAACTTAAACACTATTTATTTTAAGCCGGCGTAGATAGCCGGAAAAGGGAAACATTATGTTAAATAAATGAAGCGTTTCACTTTTTTTCCCATACACTGTAACAAAAATTTTTACAAAGCTGCGTTTGCATATCATTTTCCTGCTGTCTCAAGCTATGGTTTAAACAGTACGATAGAATTTTTTTTATTAATTACAACCGTTCTGTGTTTGAAGTGGACGCAATCGGATTTTTTTGAGTGGCCCTAATTACTGTTCCCGCTATCTCAATTCTGCTTCAAATAGTTTCCTATTTAGATTAGCAGACCATGTAATAAAGACAAAAGTTTTTCTGTGGGAAACATTTCATTTTAAAGATACCCTCTTTATATATTTTACGTGAAATTACTTGTTATGACTACATTTTTATTCAAAATACGTGTTTTGTTTGGAGATGTCTGACCAATTATTCAGCTTTATGAAACAGGTAAACAGAGGGTTTAATTGATTTTAATTTTAATTTCTGAATAAAAAAAGTCTCAATTTTTTATAAAAATTTTTTTTTTAAACTTTAACACCAAATTATCAGAATTTCTAGTTAAAAATATAGTCAGATTTAAACTAGATCTGTTCCGTTAATCAAATTATTAACAATTAACAAATTATTTACAAATTATTAAAAATTAATAATTATTAACTTTTAGTTGATAAAAAATCTATTTGTTATTTTAAAATAGTGGACATTATTTTTTAACTTTTTTTTTGGAGTAATGACAAGGGCACTAATTAGAAACTATTGTTTCTGGTAGAAGCTGCAAACTGGTTTCGTTCATCAGTGCAGTGCATTGTAATTCAAAGCTAGTTAAGCTTGTGTCTTTGGAGTTGCTGTTATCATCTGGTCGTTGAGTATGATGCGTTTAGTTTAAGTAGAGATTTGTCGTTTACCATTCACCAATATCTCAGATTTGTTGGTCCTGTCAGCATTGTTATAAGATGTATAGAAAATTCCAACGATAAATGAGTCGGAGGCGTGGCCTTAAACTCAAGAGGCTCGATCATAAAAACAATCATTAAGTCTAGACAGCGAGTGTGCAGAATTTTAATACAGGTCCACACTTGTATTAGTTTTGTTAGTGTATCTTGTGTCTTGTTGGGTGAAGTGCTAAATTACCGTGCTGTGTTGACGTGTAAATTGAACAGGTAAGTATATTTTATACATAAAAATGTTTTGTTCTTGGGAATCGCTCCAACCAAGCACCAGTGCCGGAAATAGTGCAAGCGCATCTTTAGATAATAGTGCTTTATATAATAGTGATAGGAATGAGAGTAACATTGACAATGACGAACCGACTGAAGACTGTTACACCGGCAAAAAAAAATTCATCTTAATGAACAGGCCAAACAAATGTGCTTTAATGTGTACAAAACAAAGGTCTTCTCGAGAGGCAAAGAGACTGGAATATTAAGAGCATTATTAAAACAACCTCAGAGTTAACAAAAACTTCTTATTCAACGATTAGCAGGTTGGTACGTGACGGAATCGTAAAGAAAAAAAAATTTTTGTTGGCGAATTCGAGCATAAAAAATAACGCACCAAGATCTAAGTACGGTCTTACGGACTGCGGCACGTGCCACTACTTAAGCATGTAAGCGCCATTCTTTGATAACCAGTTTATTGCTCGAGGCTCTTGGGTTTCAGGCTACGCCTCCGGCTCATTTATCGTTGGAATTTTCTATACTTACGTTTTTATCTCATTTGTGCAAATATTTTTATATATTGAACATTTATATAATAGTGCATTAATCTGAAATTTTATAGTCAGACACTAAAATTTTCTATAGTTAACAACGACTTTTGACAAGAAAATTATAGACAAAAACAATTTGGCTATAATTTTGTAACACTTTGCTAAAAGATCTGCAATACATCATTGAACCCTTTAGAAAACCATGCAAAATCTTTTGTAAACTGAAGTAGCGAGAATATTAAATGGATGAGGCCTGGATATGAGGAATTGTTTCATCACTCACAGTTTAACGCCTTCCTCTTTAGTTCTCGCTTTACAAAGTTTTATTAATAAACGCAATGGTAAAAAGCTCCCAGATGATAGAGTGTTGGAAAGACCAATTGTACCTATATTATTTCTCTCTTTCTATTATAAGAAACAGCTATTATTTAAAAAATAATAAAAACTTTTTAGAGTATAAAGCAGCGAGAAGTCAAAAATTTTTATTTTATCAAGTAATTTAGAACAAAATTTAATATAAAAATATAATGCAACAATTCACCTAATATTTAGTGTCACAAATTGTAATTTTATCTGTCAATAAAGTAAATTTTCAAACGATTGATATAGTTTTTTAACAAACAGAATTTGTTAATTTTTGCAAAATATGTAAAATAATAATACTAGAATATTTTTATAAATGTATTACATAATTTTTTTTATTTTGTCGTAAAATTAAATTTTATTCTTTTTGAAAAGGATGACTTTGCCACCTAAAAGTCAAAAGTTAAATAGTATGTAAAATTTTTTGTTAAAAACAAGCAAAATTGTTTGAAGACGATATAACATTAGTTACTCACATAGAATCTATAATTTTTGACTTTGGGTTAAGCGTTTTAGGGTAACTTTAAATTTTGAATTTTTTTTACATCCATAATAGTGACTGTCTGAAATAATGAACCGATTTTTGTAGTTTTTTAGTTTTTTCGTAACATGCCAATTTTGAACAATTATTTATATTAAAAACATAATACATAATAAATAACATGACAATATTTTAAGACTTTATGTCGATATGAAAGATATAAGGATGCAAAGGTACAAACTGACAATATTTTTCGATTGGTATAAAAGTAGTAGCAGCTTTAAACTTTGAGTTACAATAGTCAAACCTATGTAGGTTCGAATCCTATAAAACCAGAACATTTATAAATGTTTGAGGAGTAAGAAGAGGTTACAAATATCTCAGTGCGCAACCACATTAACACAAAACACACATAATTTTTTTATTATTAAAATGGTAAACAAAAATCAACATTTTAACATTGAACTGCATTTACAGCAAACTGAAAAGAATTCGATATGCTTTTGATTTCGTATAATAAAATATTGATTTAGTACCATTTTTTTATAAGTTTCGAAACAAAGGGTAACATTTTTTTTTCTAAATATTTAAAGAAACTTTTACTAATGTCTAATTGAATTGGTTGCTTTAGTCGACTTGGTGTATCCGCGCTTATAAAAAATATCGTTTTTTAAATTGACTTGCATTCGCCAAAACCAAATTAAATAAATATATGCCAGCAAACTCTATATTCTGTTTTAACGCCATAGCCAAATGACGCGGGGCAAACCAAATTGACAATTATTCCGCAAATAGATAGCGAATCCAAACGCTTTAGTTAACACATTTTCTTTTTTGGTGGTACAATATGCTTCAAAATTAATGGCACACTCGAGCGCTCAAGAATTGTGCTAATTTTTAAAATACTTTTTCAGTTTAAACCTTCAGCTAGTTAACTACTGTTAATCAAAAAATAGTAGCAGAACCCTACTAGGGCTTAACTAGGGCTAAATGCTATGCTGCCTGATATTGAATTTACTCAGTTTTCTAGTGCTTGAGTGTAACATTAATTTTAAAGCATACTGTACATTTCTAAGGCTTTGGACTTGGGGTTAACACTATTTTAATTAGAATATATATATGAATTACTTATGAATTACTTTGGATTGTTTTTCAAATTAAATTATCTTTTGTCGCTATCAGTTTTACGAAACGCTTGTTCTCTTATAAGTGCAAGCATACCTCAATGCCAGCTTTAATACTTGTAATGTACTATAAATCTAGTTTATTACTCCTAACTCTAATTAAACAACTACTGCTAAACTAGTATTTTGTATGAATTTGTTAAAATAACTGGCAAAGTATGTAGTTTAAATTTAAGAAACTGTTGTATTGTAGTTATGTTAACTAGATGAAATTTTACTGTGCATGTGTTAGGATTGAATTTTGATTAAGTTGTGGAATAATTTTGTAATCTTGTTGGTGATATGTTTTCCGATAAAGTTTGATGGTTATAGGTGTTTGGCGCTTAAAATAAAGCAGTATCGGCGTGTTTCAAGGCAATATGTTAATTTGATGGATGTAAAAGTGTAGCGATTTGGCATCATCGAGGGGAAAATAAAAAATCGTCGCCGGCTACTATTATTGGCAAAAATATCACCTTAAAATATCTGAATTAATGGGCGTAATTTAGACGTGAAAAGGTTATAGAAGCACGGAATAATTTGATTATGTGTAGGTTAGTCAAAGTAATAATTTAATAATAATGGTCAGTCGTGAAATCTGTTAACATTTAAAGAATTATGGGTTCAAGGGTTGTGAGCTCGGTACTAAGTTCATTAGTTGTGAAATCTATTCGCATAACAGTGTCATAATTTATTGCTGGACTTTAGAGTAATACTTGAGTTTTAATTAAAGCTTTCTCTAGATATTTCCCTTTTGTTAAAATCAAATTAAATTCATAACTTAAACAAAATAACGATTTTGCATTGACTTTACATAGTTTTTGTTTAACTTTTAACCACTCTTCGCTTTTCGAAACGCAGCTAATTATTAGCTAGCTCGTTCAGACGCCTCATATTTTTTTATATTTTTCAGACTTCTTCGTTAATAAAAGCAAAGCTTCTGACTTTGGTATTTTAATAAGCGTTCTTTCTCGACGTACAACATATTTTTAATTTTGCGAAAGCCGCAATTATTCTAATCGGCTTACTAATTGTCGCCTTTACTTCAATTTAAATTCACAAACTTAAAAAAATTGATTTTTCTAGTTTTACAATAAACCTAAAAGCTAGTTTAATAATTGAAAAAGCTTTATCGAATTGCTAAAAAGAAGTGTCGATTCAGAGCTTACTTTAATATGTACATCCAGATCAACTGTTTTAAATATTCACAAATGTATTAACACTTAGAAAAAAGCAAAATAAACTTTTATTTTTGCGCTAGAGTAACCTGTTTTGAGTTAATTCGAAGTAAATTTAAATCAAGGATATTATTTTAAAATTCGTTGGAAAAATAATTAGGTTGGAAGGTTGGCAGTAATGGACAGCGGTGAATCGCATATTTGATAACTTAAGTAAATAGGAGTTGGAAGCAAGATGTAAAAACAATATTGACGATATAAATGAAGGTTCTACTGTCTCATCATAACATATGAAAGGAGGGAATTGCAGTTCACATTTCGTTTACATGAGCAAATTCAAGCTTTATCCGAAATAAAACAGAAGCAGGGAAAGAAACGAGATAAGAATCGTATTACGCAAAAACGTCTTACATCAAATATAATTGAATTGATGTTTAAAATAATATCCTAATTTTGAACGAATATTTTTATAGTTTATTTGAAAAATTTACTATAGGATGAGTTGTTCGGTCAATAAGTATGAACGAAAGGTCTCGGTTAAAGGAAGCCTCATTTTTGAGGTGAAATCATGCGAAAAGCGAATTTGTAGCTTTGAACTTGATGTTTTCCTTGGAATCTCCAATTTGATTTCGCTTGGAAAGTGATAAGCCGACACTAATTTACTTATAATTTCCTAAAAACTTGCCTACAAAAGTGTAAAACTCTAGTTTTATTTAATCAACGAATTGCTTTGGAATTTTCTAGTTGATAAATCAATTGCTGTCACTAGAAATTTAAATTTATTGCAAACCCCGGCCTTTGTTAGACCTTGTTTTGTAAACCCAAGATTCTAATAGAAATGTTTCAGTAGGGTGAAATCTAATACTACGACAGAAATGTTTGAAATTACTTGAATTAAACCTTTTCTAATCGAAGGATTAGTCAAATGAGCACTTCGACGGAAATCGAATTCCTAAAAAAACCCGAAAAGATTTATTTCTGTTTGGAAAAATGCAAATTGTGTTTAAGTGAACTTTTCTCGGAAATAACTCACTTCTCATAATTGTGCTATATTTAAAGTGAATTCATTAAATAATTTAGAACAGGTATCAAGAAAAACCGGTTTCGGTCCGATTTTAAACCGGTTTTAAAACAATGCTAATTGTGTTTAAGTGAACTTCTTTTGGAAATGTCTGCTACTTTTTATAATTGTCTTATTTTTAAGGAAAACCTGTTTTCAGACAATGTAAATTGTGCTTGAACTTCTTCTGACTGCCACTTTTCGTAATTGTGTATTTCTAAAGTTATTTCGGACGAGTATACCAATTGATGCGACGATATCGGTACAATGCAGGAGCTTATTTATTGCACCAGCTCCGAAATATTGGTTTTTCAAACAGGACGCTCTAGTATTAACCCTATGTGTTCTATTTATTAAAAACAAAAGCTACAATTTGTCCGGAACTTATGCGTAATTGTAATAACAAAGAGCTGGAGTTCTATTGTGGTTCGATTTCGAAGCCAGTCTGAAACTATTCTGTTTGTTCTGGTTTCAAATTCAATTACTCATATTAATAAGGCGTTGTTTTCTGGGAGAATTTGTGAGGTATTAGTTGAGGTGTGTGTTTATGATATATCAGGCTATAGTGCTATTTGTCGTAAAGAATGTGTGGAATAAGAATCAGTTAGCGTCTGACATTTGGAAGTTTATCGAGGTCGATCGATTCAACTTCTGACCGCGGGTGTTCTAAACTACTTAATAACTTCCAAGGTATTCGTTTCAGTTAGAATTCCCTATCAAGTAGCTGAGAGTACTTTGTTTCCTGTCCCAAATGGGCGTCCTGGAACTAAATTCAGACGTTGTAAGTTTACATTGAGTCGTCCGCTCAAGCACTCATTTGTGAATTAAACCGAACGGCTACTTAAGGGATTACTTTCATTCTAAATAAATTTAAGATTTGTAATTTTTTTTCCAACTTAAAATCAACCTCAATCCGCGTCTTCAAAACTTACCATAACTGACAATTTTGTTATTACTCTCAAATCTGATACATTCTTCCAATTCTTAACTTTTTACATTTATGGTTTAATATCTTTCTGCTTAACTATTGCAAAAGACAAAAATTCTTTTGATGTCCCTAGATGAAAGCATATTTGCTTCAAAGTTTTTGCTTAAATTAAAACTTTTCAAATATTTTTTTGTAATAATTTGTAACCAAAAATAAATTGCTGAAATTTTTAGAAAATTAATACAAGACCAGAATCATCACATTCAGATGCAAAGTCTAGTAAAGAGATACTCTTACTTAGTTACTAATGGATGCATTCAATTCCAAATAGAAGCAAAGCAAGATGAATAAATTTACATAGTTAACACTAAGCAAATTGTGAAATGTAACAGAAATCAAAACAAAAATCATTAATTTAGAAATTTTTTGTTTAACTTACTTTGTCATCAAAATTAACTAGAGTTGCATAAATAATTTAATTGTATAAAATATTCACTCATGTGAAGCTTTAATTTGATATTCTAAATCAACAACTATATAAAGTTGTCCGACTATTTAGTTTATTAGCTTTCCTTTGACACAATATTTAAATATTAAATAAACTAGTAGTTAATAAATAACAAATTAAGGAAATATTTAAAGCTGAGAAAATAAATTTACTTTGATTCAATTGCTTTACTGCTGATCTTTTACAAATTTCGATTTAATATCAAACAATGTCAAAATAACAAATTAAACAAATCTAATATTTAAAAAAATTAATTTTGTGGATAATTTGGAACTTTTCAAACAAAGCTTTAATAAATTAGGAATTCATTTCGCGTGTGTAACTACGTTAATGGCCTCTCTTATGTTCTTGTTAGTTCTAGACGAGAGAAATAACAAATAGAATATTGATTTATTTAGAGAGAAAAAAAAAGAAACAAAATGTGAGGTATTAGGCCGATAAATAACCTTGCTGTACACTTTGACACAAAAAATTGATTTTTTTTTAAGTTCTGTTGGGGTTATATTTAGCGCCTATAATTACAGATATGTAAATCATTGACACATTAGGAGCAATTAAAGCTTAAGTCAGGCGTTATTTATCACATCAGTTGCGTGTCAAGCTCTCAAAATAGCAACAAGAGGCGAAAATTTTTAAATCAGCTTTCTTTTATTAATGAAATGGGCGGTGTGATAAAATTTTTGATTTATGAATTCTTTTGTACTGTCGTACGCTATCACTGTATTATTTATGGCCGGTTTTGGTGTTAATTTTTGGCAATAATTTATAAGAAGTTATCTTGTGAAGTGCTTGTGTTGTGACGGTTTTAATCCTTTTGGTTAGGGCACAATTAATTACGTTTCTAGTTTTGTCTAAAACATATTCTATAAATAATTAGTAAATTTCTTTGTGAGTTACAAAGCGATTATCACACTGTGGAAAGCCAGAAATTGCGGAGGATGCTATTTGTCATTGTCTCCTAGTTGGCCTGACGAGAAGATTCATATGAAATCTTCTTGAACGGCGTGAGATGGTTGAGTAAAAGAGTCTTGTGTGGTGTTGGGTTGGGGAGATTGTATAGTAGGCCTAGTCTTGTGGTTTAAGTGCTTGTGACACTGCCATCCTCCATTAATAATCTAAAATCCAGAAAGCATCCTTTCCGTTTCCCTCGTACAAACTTAAAAGCAACAGACAAATGCCGGAAAGGCGTCGATGTCGTTCAGACAACCTTAAGATTTAACGTATTTATTCAAAAATACACCCAAACAACAATCTCTATTTTTATCTAGAAGTGCACTTGCAAAAACCTACTAAAATATTTAATAAAGTATAAAATAATCGATTTTGGATTAAAAAATTTAAACAAGGCATATATACACTCGAAATGCTTTTTTAAATGTGCTACACCTTATTTTGTATACAGAATTATGCAAGTATATTTTACAAGCCAAAAACAATGTTTTTAAACGATCTCCATTTACAGTATTCGTCTTTTGATACTAGCACCTTTTTATAAAAAGTGTTTTTCCTGCAATTAGCATTATCTAGCTTTCTTATTTTTTTGAACAAAATTAGTAATAACTTTTATTAATTTTAGTATGAGAATGGGAGTGTTAGATGTGCGTTAAAATTTTAGATTAAATAAGTTGGAGTAAGTTGGCTTGAATTCAATATAAGATGAGCGTATATATAAATCAATTTTTTTGGTGTATAATAACCACAATGAGACTGCAATCACAGAAGCATAAATAATTTTTATATGAAATAAGTCAAATTATTCAGATTCTTATGATTTTAAAGCAATCGTATCTGTTTTAAAATATCCACACGGCTGAGTTTTTTCGAGTTAAATCAACTATAATATTCCCCAGTTACGGCTAGGGTTTCTTCCAGCATAAGAGCTTTTCACGGACTTTCTAATTCAACCAAAAATTAATTTAATTTAAAACGATAAAATTTACTTTTTACTAATTAATAAAAAGCAAGTTGCAATTTACAATAATTTGTTTCAGTTATTTGATACCGCGTAAGAAACACTTGAACTTCTTTTAATGAAAAACTTTTCCGTATTTTAGTTTAACAAGAATTTTTATTTCGTTTTAAGTTTCAATTTAAATTAAGTTGCTGGAGGTTTTTAAACAACTAATATTTTCAAAAAAATGTTTAGCAGTTCTTTTTCAAAGAATCTGCGCTTTTCTCTTTTTAATTATAGCACCTTTGTGGTCGTTCCCGATTAGGTTTTTCTTGAGATTGTCTTGGGTCGTGAGTTTCACTTATTGCTGCTACATAAATTTCACAATTGTTCTATTGTGTAGCAACGTACTTCCTCTTGACTTCCAGACATATAAAATGTTACGTTGCGCCAGAACTTAATCTTTCGATGTCGCCCACCAATATAAGCTCTCTAACCACCGCCAACTATTTGTTCAACGTGATTATCAAGCCATCAACATTACTATAACCTGCAGTTAACTACTATAATAGCCTTCAACATCAGTAACATCACCATCTGTATTTTATACTCAAATCTAACCCGTTATAAAAACTGTTTCTAAAAATAACGAAGTTAATAAAATCTGTTTGGTTCCGTTTTTAAACCGGTTTTCAAAATGGCTTCGAATAGTTTTAACAGCCGATTTTTAGAACCGGTTAGACTTTGTACATATAGGGTGATAATAAAATAAATATATATTATATCAATTTTTTAATGAGAAAAACAATTTGAATGTCTTATCAATTCTCTGACGTTTTTACCAATGAATGTAGTGACTATGATCCACCATCCAGAGAATTTTAGGGAACTGACGCACAATGTGCTCAATTTTTTTTTATTTCGGATTAATATTCGGCTTTCACTTTTTAGTAGGAAGTTACATTTTTACCGTAACCTCTTCTAATACTACTCTACTCTAATATTTTCTCTAAAGTCCAGTTACAGAGGTACAAGTTTATAAAAAAATTATTATCATAAATTAATTATGTTGTATTGCTTATAAAGACCTGACTTGACCTGACTTGGCCAAGGCCAAGATAAATAGACAACAATCGTGGTAAAAATGCCAGACTTACAGTTAGTGGTAAAAAGACTTTTTTAGAACTAATCAACTAAGCAAGTTACAATTATATTGTTTCCAGACAATTTTTTATTTTTAGTTTATTATAAAATTACGATAAAAATGGTTTTCTATATTTTAGTACTTTGATTTAAAATATATTACTCAAAATGCTTGAGAGATATGTTTTTTTTTTTAAGTCTTGTGTAATTGGAGACTTGTTTTAGACTTTATATTTGTGCCAGATATCGTAAGTTACCATTTTTTTGGAATTTAAATGGCGCAATATTTAATAAGATATGATTGGTAACCAGAGCAAAACCGTGGATTAGATGGCTTAGCTAATTACATTGAAAATCTATTATAGTATCGTAGGTAAATAAAACAATTTGCTCTTTTTTTAAAATAGACACAAACTAAATTACAATTAACCAACTGACGACAAGTAAACTACTGTAACAACTGTTCATTTAAAAAAGTTGTCAAGTGTGCTATGAGATTTTGATAAAAGAAAATATAGCGAAGAAGGAATGTCGGAACTTGATACACAGCTTCACAGTGCGCTCGCAGTCGCGATTTGTCGCCATAACTGACAGTACGGCAATCGAATTGAGCTAAGACCTTAGACCATTCACGAAACCGCTTCGCTGTAATGGACTGCCAATCTCGTAACCTTCCTGTGCGTGAGTTACACGCCAACATGCAAGTGACAGAGATATATATTTTGTTTCTTTCTTTTCAACACCGTGCGCCGGTGTACGCAGTTGTCAAATTTATTTTGCTTCAAAGTTGAGGATTAAAAAAACAAACAGCCAATTTTAAATAGAAACAACTTGTAACATTTGCAAAATTTTAAAAGCTGATACAATTTATTTTATTCTGCAGAGCTATTTTTTTTTTCTTACACTAAATTTAAATTTTAAAAACATGATATGGCAACGTTACAAAGCAAGGACTTGAAACCGTTCCGGCACAGCAAAGGACCAAGATATACTTTTATCCTTTAGATCTTTTCGTGTGTTTCTGAACCGTATTAGCAGTTCATTACAGCGAAGCGGTTTCGTGAATGGTCTAAGGTTAAGACATACTTCAAAATGTTTTTGTTTTTTTATAGCACACTTGAAACTTTTTTAAATAAATACTTGTTATAAAAATGACTATCTGTAGTAGGTCTATCTAAGAATAAAACTATGACTTTACTCGTAACCATAAATTAGTTTAACAAAGAAATCTTTATTTGTTACTCTGATTAGTGATGTATTCTACTTTAAAAAATGTTATTGCCTGAGGTTATTTACTTTTTTTGATTTTTTAGAACATTATAAATAGGCTTGACTAATAATTGCTCAATTAGAATTCTTTTGTTAGAGTGATTTATAGTTAAAGTCAAAGTCTTATTTTTGGATAAACCGACTGTACCTCCGACTCAAACTTTCGTTTTGAAAAAAGTGAGTAAATGAATAATTTCATCTCTGTGTTTTAAATTTCCGGCACTTTGTAAAAATTATCACACTAATGTGTTATCTAATAATTTATTAATGGCTTTTTGTTGTTTGGAATAAATCAAACTTGGTTTCGCTTATTTAATTAGTTGCTTTATTTGTTTGTTGTTTTCAACATTATGTTTTAACTCATTTGATAACAAAGAATTAACAAGTCTTTTAGTCATAAAGACGAATAGAAAATCTGGACCAATGTATAAAAGCAATTATAAAAAGTCTGGTTGATTTAATAGTGTTGCGGAGCACAAAAAAAGTAGTACAAGAAAATATTTTTAAATGTTTATGTCATTATAAAATAAATTGTGTAGTTAAATAAATAAACATTACATAAATCATAATTTACAATTGTTTTGATACAAGCCGCTGCTTTTAACAGCGACAATTTGACGTATTGTCGGTAATTTACGGTCTTTTTTGATGGAACAATATTTTATAGCTACTCGGTATTACAGTTGGCAATATTATCAAGGGCAGTTTTGATAGGTACTTGTAGTTGTTTCAAATATTTTCTTTAAGATAGTTTGAAGAATTTTAAATGAGTGGCTTATACAGGGTAAGTCTGTTAAAAGTTTATCTCATCTTTATTCAAAAACTAGTTATAACTTCAACATCAAGGTTTGCCATTAAAAATTTTCTTTTCTTTTCTGTAGGCATGTGAATTTTTTCAGAATTTTTCTAATATTTCTTTTAATGAATATTAATTAATTAATATTAATTGGTTGAAAAAAACGTAAAATTTACATTATCTCTAATGTCAGTCTAACTGACACAATTTTGAAATAATGTTTTGTGAAAAAAATATTTTAACAAAATTGTAGATAACCGCAAAAAATAATAAAGTTTATTTGTTTTGTAAGACCTATTTTGATGCACCATTGTCGTTCTCGGCAATGAGGTGGATAACTTACTCTTTAGCTTTTTTGTGAGACCCATTTTCTTGGAAAAAATGGCGTATTTACTCAATGTTTTGAATTTAAATTTCTACTGAAAATTAGAGTTGATAGGTTTTTACTCAATTTTTTTACTCTATATTGTCACTAAATCGACAAACAAAAATAATTTGATTTTTCTTATTTTTTAAATTTTTCTACATTAAATAATACGCCATTATTTCCAAGGGACTGAGTGGGACGAAGAAGCTGTGGGGTAGATGTCTATTCTATTCTTAAGTAACCTGACAATGTTGCTTCAAAATAGGTCTTACAAAACGAATGAACTTTATTATTTTTTGCAGTTAACTACATTTTTTTTTAAAAATTTTTTGACAAAACAATATTTCAACATTGTGTCATTTAGAATGATATCAGAAATAATGTAAATTTTATATTTTTTTCAAAAATTAATTTTTATTAGAAGAAATATTTAAAAAATCAGAAAAAATTTACGTGCGTAGAGAAAAAAACAAAGTTTTTAGTGGCAAACTCTAAAGATAATGTGAAACCCGTTTTTAAGAAAAGATAAGATAAACTTTTAACAGACTCACCCTGTATATTAATTTAAACTGTTTATTGAAAAAAGCTTTCTGAGTTTGAATCGACTTCTAAAAGACGATCATTGGGTTTTGACTATATCTTCGTTTAATAACGCATTATAATGGATGTCAACATGCCCTACCTGTTTATTTAATAAAAACTGGGCATGCAGACGGTAAAAATTTTTGGCATTTTTATGGGTTTCTAGAGACACAGAATTAAGAAAATATTATTTAGTTAATTTTTTGACAACGGGAATGTTATATTGTTGTCTATCAATTTTTTAAAATATTGCAACAGTGGCAACAAATTCTTATAATTATTATTTTAAAGAACTGTCTTACAATTTTAATCTAGAAAACCACTAATGTTCATCTCTTCAACTGTTTGATTCGTCACTAAATGAGAGTATTGTCGGCTATAAATTATATATAGGCAATTTTTACTAATATGAATTAGTAATTGTATTTAAAATTTAAATAATATTTATTTTTGAAAAAAATTGATTAATAAGGCTACGATGGGATAAGCCGGAAGGGATAAATTATAATACGGAACTTTACGTACGGTTGAATTAACATTATCAAGTATGCAGAGGTTACTATGGTATACAGGCAACCCTTGTAGTCCTTAGAATAACCAATATCTTATACATAACCAAACAATTAAGGCAAACATGAATTTTTGTTTGTTTTTATTTAAAAATTTTAGTTGACATTGTAGGATTGAAATTTATGAGTTTTGTAGTTTATTTTTCTCGTAATGCTAGTGATTGATTTGTAGCTTGTAAAAGCACACTTTTAGTACTTCTAAATCACCTAAACGTGATTGAAACGAACATTGTGTTAAAACATGGCCTGAAATTGCACAAATTTGTGTGTGCAAACTGTGGCCAAAATCGCTTTTACTATTTTTCTATAGGAAAACCGCGAAAAATAGAGTGGAAATGCATAAAATAGTTATAAATATAAATAAATGGTTCCTAATTCGTGGTTACACCGGCCGTTGACTGAAAGTTTTATTGGGGTTGAATTGTGATTTGGATCGAATAGTATTTTACATGCAAATAATTCAACAATTTTGAACTATTAAGTATAAGTTTCTGTACGGAAGTTCGTTTATGAATATTTTTATGGAAAATATTTCTGAAAGAAGAAAACTCATTTTTATAACTAGAACTACAATAAACTTCGCGAAGTAATAAAGTTGGCTAGGTGTTGATCACACGGTTATGTGTTGCCAAATAATAAAGAAAATTTACGCCTCAAATATTTTGCTCAAACGAGTTGTTACATCAATTCAATAAATAAGCAAAAATAAACAACACTCACTTGTTTCAGTAAGAATTCGTATTTGGTTTTTTCTCAAACAGGAATCGAACGCACACGCATTTGAAAGTATAATTTCAAGTTAATTTGACAAATATTTGAAGGAAAACAAATTTTGTTGCTAGATACTCGTAAATTTTAGTTTCAGGAACATATCCTCTTTTGAATGCATTTTGATTACATTTACACAAATTATTCGTGAACTTGAGTGCGTCATGCTTTATTTGATATGTATTTCAGTGTCAGATACGCAATCGTATATTCATTTCATAATTACTCTTTCAGTTTCAGGCGAAGCAACATATTGCGTAAAAAAAACAAACGGAAACGTTGCATTTTCGAGTAACGTCTGCTTCCGATTTGTTTAGGGAACATATGTTAATACTGCTATGAATATTCAAATTGATTATGTCAGATCAAATTGACAGGCACGAATTGATTAACTGTTTAAGTACCTAAACGTCAAATAAATAGGTCGAAACGAAAATTTAATAAAAATCTATTTACTGAAACTTTAAATGTAAATTGGCTAGTCTGCTAATTTATTTAAAGTAAAAATAAAATGCAATTTTGGATTTTAATCGGTAGCAATTGACCTGAAAATAGATTTTATTTTAATTAAAAATTTCTTTAGGGCCTGAATAACTGTTTTAAATCATATTCATGCAAAATTAGTTCAACACTATAGTCCTAAAACAGGATATAGGCGTGGCACACCCAAATCTGCTGAAGGAAATAATCGATTATATTGTATAATAACTCTTCACATATACAGTCATTAAAATTTTGCTTGTGGCAGAGTTTATTCAAAAGTCGAGGTCGGTATAAATTCAAAACTTGATCAAAATTTTGTTGAAAATCTGTTCAAAAGTAATTACAAGTTCCATTAACAAAATTGATACATTTTCTACTAGAATCTTCTATAAAGTCGATTAAAACTAATAAAACAATACTACATTCAATAAAATAAATACGGCTGCCATTAAATGAAGTTCTTGCAGTTTTACGATTTGAATGTATTTCGATTTAGATCAATAAATATGATAATTATATTGCCAAATTCGGTTGTTTATCAAATCAGGAAGTTTGTAATAGTGTTATTAGTTTGGTGATGACAAGACAATTTCGTAGTGAGCAAACTTGGCAATAACAGGACACTTCTCTTGTACTGTGAAATGCAATATTATAATGACAGGTCATTGATCCACCAATTTTCACAACAAAACAAGCTTTTACTGTTTTTCTAAAATTAGAGCCAGTAGCTAAATAGGAAATTCTGTCAGTACAAAAAATTCGGTTTTGAAAACTAGAGATAAAATCGAGTCTGAATTTTACTAGTTTTGGTTCTTGTTTTCTAGGAAAAACCAGTTTTGGTTCGGTTACCAAAGAATATATAAAACGTGTCGTTAATTTTAATTTAGTTAAAAAAATGTTTTTGTAATGCGTTAAAACTAAATGGAAGGTGACTGATTTGTGTATATTTGGAGTGTTTTATGGAGGATCGTATAGTGGAGATTGGGTCGTCGTAGAATCAAAATTATTCTTCGGGTGTAAATTTTATTTTATCGTTTGAGTTTAAGAAAAGCGACATTTTTAAAAGCGCTTTTACTAAAACGACATCGTACAACCTTTATTTACTCTGTCTATAAAAACTATGAAGAAGCAGACAGTGAAACAATAGGTATTTATTCTGAAATGCGAATGAAGGGTAAAAGTAAGGATTTGTGGCAAATACTCATGAGAAACAAGACACTCATTCGTAGGACCTCCGTCTTGTCTCTGAGGAAATTATCTGTCATTATAGTAATGACATTCGTTTCGCTTTAGTGAACTCTGGTTATATTACGATGTTTGAAGGTAATTTGTATCATGTATCAGTTTATTGTGTGTCTTCTTAGGTTTGCCACAACAACGTTTTTACGATTTGAGAGATACGCAATTTCGGATAAATTGAACAGAAAAAGGGGTAATAAAGGTAGGGCGGCACGATATTGATACGTAATAGAAAGATGTGATCATAATTTAGATAGACAGCAAAATGTATAACATTTCGGAATCTCAGCTATAATAATTTATTTTATAACGGAAAAACTTGTTTTTATTAAAACCGGAGTTAAACTGAATTATTTGCATGTACTGTATCTAGACGTTTATAAAGTCTTTCATAAAATACCGTGCAGTGTTTAGTTAATTACAGTGAAATTATTAAGAATAATAATTATATTTAGAACTTTTCTTTTCTGCTTTTATAAATCATCTATTTTATTGTGAATATGTGTTTATGACATTCCAGCTATAAATATAACATTTTAAAATATGAAACCTATAAAATATATTTTTTGCCTCATGAATCGTAATTGCCCTATTATATTGGCAAAACTGCAAAGCTCCTAGCTTTCATATTTATAAAATGATTTGTGATTTCTACTTAATAAAATATATTTTACGCTATGTTACTGAAATATAAAGTAGTTAGTCAATTCGATTATTTATTACCTGATTTTACTGAATAATTTATTTTAGATTCTAACCCGGCGCCTCCGCCAAATTTGATCGCGTAATATCGAACGTGCAGATTCTGTTATTGCTATTCATAAAAAATAAAAACAGACCTAACAGTAAACACAAAAATAACTGTGCATATTTACACTTAGTTGGACTTGGGTTTAACAATTGAATTTGTTTTTCAATTTTATTGACGCAGTTTCCTGGAAACCGATGAAATGCTAACTAACAAAAGTTAGTAAAGCAAAATGTGCTTTTACTTGACTAAAAAGTTAAGAATTATAATATGCATTTTAGTAAAAGCAATTAGTTGGCGAAAATAACAAAACAAAATGCTTTAAATTGTTTTCATTTCTTGCATATTTAAATTGTTTTAGCTAACTTACACTAGGGAGTGGTTTAAAAGCTTTTTGTATTTTAATGTTTGTTAATTAGAGTTTTTTTGCATAAAATATATTTAATGTCATCTAATAGTTTGTGTATAAAACATGTTTTATGTTTGTTAAATGACTGAGTTTGGGTTTAATTAAAATTTTGTGAAATAGAGCAATTAGTTTTTTATTGGTAAAAAATCAACATTTTATCGAAGAGGTCTTTAGAGAGGTATCTTGGAAAAACCTTTTTGTGTTTTTAGTGGTGGCACGTCTCGGTATGTAATCGATTAAGGCAAATGGGAGTTAGAGGATTGGTAAGTTGTATAGCTTTGTCACCCATCAGCAATTGGTCACATAGTGACCCGGATGTTGTAAAGAAGTTTATCAAGTAGATTAATAAGAAAAGTGCACTTGCTTTTGAAGTAATTAGAATGGCCTTGAATTATTGATTTTCTTGAAAAAATGTTTAGGATATATCTAAAGTGTGTCTTGTTATATTCAGATGCGTCGGTGATTTTGATGTTTAAAATATGGCAAAGAGACGGTTTGTAGACATCAATCGTTTTTCTCAATGGCCGAAAATCGAGATTTCGCAAACCATTATAGGCTCGTACTTATTCCTTGAATGCTGTGACCGTAAACCTCGGATATTATATTTGTGATAAATGAATTGGGGCAGAGATATTGCTCATAATTCATGTCCGCATTGGCTATAGTTTCAGGCAGTCAGAATTTACCCCCGAACTTGCTTTGTGTGAATTCTCCGATAGAAATTGCAAAACAACAATCTAATCAGTGAATTTTTAACAATGCAGCCGCAAATTAAAGTCAAATATTTGTTCACGAATAATTTTTTATCCAATATGTAATTTAATAAATCACACCACCAAATGATCCCCAATCGTGCAAATCGAAAACAGTATTAATTTAAAAAAAATATTTGCGTCATTTCAAATATCTTATTTATTAACCGACAACGCGTTAAAAATTACAATTTAAAATTAATAAAAAAATATTTTAAATAAATTATTTACATAGAAAAAATTGATGAAAATATAAATAGAAATATATCTTCTATATTATATATATAGAACTGGCAAAGATTCTACGTTCCTTAATTTAATTAAAACTCGTCAAAGCATTAGCTCAAAGATTACGAAGTGAAAAAATTCAATTTCAATTACATTTAAAGACTTTTTAATTATATTAAACTCGCATCAGTTTATAAATAAGATATACAGTGCAGAGATTAAAATCGCATGACCTTATTTAAAGATTATAATGGCTTAAATGCAAAATTCCAATAAATTCACCGCAAAGTATGTATGGTTGGAAATCCGTCAATATAATAGGTTAATAATAAGCTCTTCAGCTTCCCTTATTTAGGTGCTCTTGAAAAAGTTGTGAGTTTTTCTGACTGAAGTAAAGTTGTTCATTGTGTTGCTGTCTGGTTATATTTTGTTATTAAAAATTTCATTTTATTGGTTACCTAAAACTTTTTTCTAACAATTATCGGCCATTAACTTTGAACCAGTCTAATTGGTTTTCTGTATTACAAGAACTTTAAATTTTTAATTTTGTTTTCTTATTCATAAAAAAGTAAATATAAAGTTTACTATAAATACACTAATCTTTTTGTTGAATTTTTTTGGATAAATAAAACGTTAAACACCCAATTACACCCAACACTACATTTAACACGACGCGCGTTTTGACAATAAAACTGTCATTTTAAGGTAGAAATTAAAACTGAAACAGCTTTAATTTCTACCTGGAATCGACAACTTTGTTGTCAAAACGCGCGTCATGTTAAGTATAGTGTTTGCTATTGGTGAGTGTTTAACGTTTTATAATTATGCTAGTAGAGAGGAATCAAAAATGAGTAAACGTTTAAACTGTTATTTTTTTCGACATTAATTTTAAGCGGCAAATAAACTGTTTTTTACAAACAGCTACCAAATATTAAAATTCTGTTTTAATCAACATTATGCACATTAAATATTCGATAGAAAGAAGTGTATCTTCACATTAAATTTAATAAATTTTATTTATTTTTAATGAGCATATTTCTGTCACAGGTTCGCGAAAAAACGCCATTTTGACAAATGCAAGTGACGCGACGGTGACGTTGTCTGCATAAATATAACCGAACGTTCCTGCTCTGTTTGTTATTCATTATGTTTATTAACACTGATTTAAAAAACAATCTTTCTCAAGACTTCAATATCGGGTTTACTCAGCTTTTTAAAATGGTGTACACTGCGGAAAATAACGTGTGCTTTATTGAAGCTTATTTGCAAAATGGTGGACGACAACAGAACCGTTGCGTTGGTTTATTAAATTTGCCGCTTCAAAACAAGAGTTATTTTTAAATATTAACGTGGCTAATGAATCTCTGACAAATTATGTTTTCAGAATTGTCGGTCATTTAAAGAAATTACATAAAAAATCTAAAATAGTTTTAAAAGCACATTAAAATTTGCAAGTGAAAATAGATCAAAATTTAGAGAAGTCTTTTACTGAGTTGTTTTTGCAATTTGGTGTGTAATTAAATTATAGTAGTAATGTAGTGAAGTGAATTAAAGTCAAAATAGTTTGTTTATTCATTTTTCTTATTTATTTCTGAATTGACAATCTGACTAATTTTTGTCAGAAATTGCCTTTGCCTATTGTGAGTAGATTCTCTGAACTTTTTGTAGGTTAGCCCATACAGGTAGTTTTTTAAATTTTTATTTAGTTATTTTCTGGTGAAACAGACTAGACCCGGATCACTTTTGTAATAATAAATTTCAAAAATCAACCCAAAATTTTGGCTTTGTGAATTATGTTTTTTACCAAAAATTCAGGTTTTTAAAATGTAGGTCATGCTATATGACAATGTCAGGTTGACGTTGTCATATAACATAATTCACAAAGCCAAAATTTTGGGTTGAATTTTGAAATTTATTATTACAAAAGTAATCCGGGTATAATACAAATATTTTTTATTTGTAACAATGTAGTTGTTTGTTCTTAACGCTTTTTTTAAATTATTTTCAAGCGCAGTTTTATTAATTGATTTAACAGTTTTACTATTACAGGTAATTTCAACTTATTTTTTTCTTTGCTAAATTTTTTTAAAGATTATTAAACACTCGGTTTTAAAATTTAAATATTTGTAGCAATAACCACGTTAGCAATTTTACCGATAACTTGTTTAAAACACTTTTAGGTTTAATTTATTGGAAGATCTCACTTTACGACAGTTTTACCCAAAAATATTTCAATGCACATTATATGGCAGATTAACTGTTTAAACCGTTTTGCTATTCAACGATTTATATTCGCTCTATTATCTATTTTGCTATGCTCAAATCAAATATTTGTAGAATAATCGCTGTAACAATTCTACTACTAATGAATATTTATAATTGTCAGTTTCGTCGCTATCAACTATTGTAATGACAACTTAAAAATAGATATTTCATTCCAATCATTTATTAATTTATTCTCTATTGTTTCATCATCACCAACTACGTCAAACAAATATAGTTTTCAGTCGATTTAAATTAATTAAAATCAATAATTCTAACTAATTTGATAAAAAAAAGCATTTTTATAAATTGTAGTAATTGGTACAAAGTGCTTTTTTAAATTAAAAGCGATTTAAAATTTGTCTCAATGTTGAAATAATTTTCAGTAAACATTGTCTTAAAATTTAATAAAGCTTGGAAACAATACTGTTTGAAAAGAACAAAGTACACAGGGATCCTAGATATTAAATTTTGTCCAATTTTTTATAGAAAATTTAATTATTAGAATGGTGTTGAGCTTGTTGTTAAGTTAATTGTTATGACAGATTTTGATAGTATAAGCTTTTTGTTTTTGTGACAGCAACTGTAAGCCTCGATGGGAATAATTTTTGCTAAATCATGTAGGATGACGATATTTTTTTTCTACTGAATTGAATCTAAACTGAATAACATTTCCGTATAACACAAAAAGGTATGCATGGGAATTCTATTTGTTTTGTGGTTTATCCTTCATAACGTCTTTTGAATAAAATATGTGGTGAGAAGTGAGCTTTAGACCACAGCATGTCACTCAGAGCCAAGATCAGAGTAAAAAGAGTTTCGCTTTTGGGATTTTTAAGCAGCTGTGTGAGAATTGCAGATCTAAGAAAAGTCGGAAAGATGTTTTTTCTTTATGACCAATCTCTTACTTTATCTTTCCGAGTCACTCTTATCGAGACAATAATCTATTTACTCCTAAAAGGAGGATATGTACGAAGCATTTTACCCAAACTCTTATATAAGATATGTACACAACAAACAACTTTTCTTATCGCTGAAACCAAAGCTTCACAAACATAAAAATAGTTCTGCTATAAACATCTGTAAGGTGTTTTAATTAGAAGTAAAGTAAATGACTGTGTATCCCTTAAACAAAATTGCTTTGGCTATGACATTGATATATAGTGTTTGAGTTTTCTTTAAGCTAAAAGAAAAAGTTACTTACGAAGTTTAGTTTGATGTGTACTGAAACTTAAGTGCAAAAATTTAATAAATTATTTCGTAAAACATGACGCACGAAAGTGATTATTAATCAAAATTAAAACAGCATTTAAAAAGCTTCTCTTGAATCATTTTAATATCCAGAAACTAGTTTCTCCCAGGCTGGCTTGGAAGTTTTTAAGAGGATTCTGAAAGCATTTCAGCACTAGTTTTTAATTAAAATTGTCAACAATACACAGTAAAAACTGTTTTATTAATTTCATTTCTGTTTATAGTTAAATGTTTGCAATTAATTCTAACTATATTTTATAACGAGATTCATAAGAATGTTATGAAATTAACTAAATTCTGTATTCACCAATCCTGCTGTCAAATTAATAATTTCGTTTTAATATTCTAACTAAAATGGTGAAATGTAGTTAAACAATTATAAAGTAATCTACTTTATACAAATAGATATACAATTTTTTCAGAGGTTTACATTTTTCAGATTTAGTTTAAGAAAATTCTTTTATGAAGCAACTGTTGGCTAATAACTGTTTCCACAGTTACGAATACAATAAAGTTACATGTTTCAATGTGTTTCATCTAAATGCAACAAACTGTCAAATTTTTTGTAAAACGGACAATTAAAATGCCTACAATTAGTGCCACTTTGTACGTTTTTATTTTGTGCGTCCATAAAAATATTCTCAGTTTGTGCATTGTCTAAAACCACTACCTGTTTCTGTCGCAATTCGTGCGTTGTCGACTTTTTTACCATTTGTCTGTAGTCCCACATTTTACGCAAAAATGTTATCTAGAAAAGTTGTGTGTTTTGGTAAGATCTATTACTGGTTAAAATTTTTCTATTTTTTTCTAAATCACTCTGTATAAATAAAAATTAATTTATGTCAAAATAGTAATAATATTTGTTAAGGCATTAACAAAATCAGTACAAAAATGCAAAAATAAATTAAATTGTTAGCTTACAACCATATTGCTTCCCATAATTTGAGGGATCATAGAAAAAACACAACTGAAAAATAAGTATGAAAAAAAGAGAGCTTTAGTGCTTAGTTGCTTTATTTATTTTATTTATTTTTAGATTTTATTTGAAATTAAATTATTTTTTATCATATTATTAAAGAGAATTTTGCGTTAAATTCTGTTATGAAATATACCTACAAATGTCATAAAAGAAATAAAATGTTTTTATGTTTTTTTTGTTTGTAAAAATTTTAATCAATAAAACTTTATTGAATTTTTAAAAACCAGAATGATTAAGTTATCATTATTGAGAGTTTATTTATAAGGGTTTAAACAAAGATCAACAAAACAACTGGTCTGATTGCGTGTTAATTTCTTTAGTTTCTTTGCCAATTAATGTTTAGTAAGTCAAAATTTTCTTAGAGACTAAGGGCCGGTTTACAGAAAGTGAAATTAACTTTAATTGCGATTAAATAGTTAATTCGCGATTAAATGCCGATTTTGACCAATCAAACACGAAGAAAGCCGATTTAATCGCGAATTAACTATTTAATCGCAATTAAAGTTAATTTCACTTTCTGTAAACCGGCCCTAAACTTAATAAAAAAAACCGCTTTTTAAGTCTTTACAAATAATCACTTAGTAGTAATAAATTAAATATTGTGGTTTTTGAAAAATCTAAAACAAAACAAAGAAATATAAAAGCAGTATACTAAATTCTAATCTTTTTAATCAAAAAAATTAGTTATTTATATTGTTTATTATGAAATAAAACATAAGTTTTTGTGTTTTTTTTAATAATATATTTTATTTATAAACCTGAAAACATTTCAGACCTAACTAGAAAATTTAACAATTTTTTATAATATTAATTTGTCTATAATATTAATATCGTTATGTCTTCTACATAACGCTGTTTTTCCAATTCTGCCTTTTTTTAATAGGAAGTTTTTACAAGGAACTTTTTTTTTTAAACAAATTTTTCAATAGTATTACAAAGACGTTTTGCCTTAACCCTGTTTCAAAAAAGCAGCCTCTGTCACTCTCAATGTGACCTAGTTTGTTAGATCTCTACAACCAAGCACGTATGTTTTGTTAATATATGGCGATAAAGCAGCACCCATGGCAAATGCTAGGAACTAAAACAAAGATTTATTTATTCTGTTGAATAATTAAAATTGTATGCCTGTATATTTGTTGCTGTTATAAAGATCCAATCTGTTTGTCTAAACAAGCGTTATTTTTAAAACATTACTTATAAAAAAAAACAATACATAACACTAATTTAACAGCGTACCTGCCTAGACAATTAAAGAGCTTTTATTTTTGACGTATAATAGGCTAAACAATTATCTGTAAGAAAACTATCTGCTAATAAAAAAATGCCTTTTTTTGGAAGATCTTTAGCTGCTTATTATCGTTAATACCACTTGCGTCAATATAAATTAAGGACATCAAATTCTGAAATTGACACAAAAACGTTTATTGCAAACCAAATAAAGTTTGCTTTAGACATTTTTAGTCAAAATTTGATGTCTCCGCAATTTATATTGTCGCGAACTGATCTAAATGTTATAAAAACTTGTTGTGTAAGTATATGAAATAATTTGCTAAAATTTGTTGCAGAATTTACAACTATTTACGGTCAAATAACCGACACTAAATTGTTAAATTAGCTATTGCGATTGTTTAAAGCAACACAATTATTTATTTGTTAAATGAGCAAAAAGTACACCAGATTTCTATATTTAAATATGTTATTTTTAGCTGTTTTTATTAGTTATGTAATCACTTTCAATTCCTTTATTTAACACAATGTATAATGGCTATAATTAATAAAAAAATATTTTTGAATTTTGCTTATACTCGTAATTGGCGTAGGCTTGTGGGGACTTTAATTTGCAATGAAATTAACAAACCCGTTTTTACTGTGTAAATATTTTTGCTGAAATCAGAAAGCGGTTTTTAAGTATTTGGTGTAATCTAGAAAACCGGTTTTAAAACCGACAAACGATGTTATATATAACATGTTATAAACAATGTTATATTTTTGGCAACATATACTACAAGGTGACACATACGACGATAACGTCTGGGCAAAACGCGATAAATTTAGAACAATGGAATATAAAGTACCACTTCAAGCATAAAATACAAAAGAAACATTGTAAAAGATAATCTATGAATTTTCTACAAATATGAGCGCCAACATTTAACCGATCATAAAATCTGCTTTGAATATAGAGTTACTAAGCAGTAAACATATTGAGTGTCCGGTTCTATCGCAGGAACTTATAAAATAAACAGTGAAACTTGCAAGTGAATCAATTTAATTAAATCGATACAATTCACTTTTTTATAAATTTCTATTAAAGATTTGTTTTGACGTGTTTATGAAATTCAGTTTGTAATTAAATCGTGAAAGGCACTATGCGCACTTGAGCAAAATCTTTTATTTGCTGAGGCACTTGACATTAAATTCAGTCTGGAGCCGCAATAATAATGAAAGGTTGTAATGAATTTTTCTGCGCTGCTTTAGAAAAACTGACGATTAATTATTAATGTTAAATTGACTTGTCGTTGACAGGGAAAGTGGTAAAAAATTTCTTACAAGTTATCTATTGAGGTTTTTGCGAAACGAAAGCGGTTGTCGGGAAAGGGTTCAAACAAAATTTTCTAGGTTGTTCGAATTCCTGTCATTACTCTGTAATTTTTGCGGCAATGTGATAAAACAGGGTTTTGATTAGGTTTAAACGGATTTCGTTTATTTGCAATGTCGCATCACTGGGTCTAAACGTTATAAGAAGATAAATTATTGAACTATGTTTATGATTTCGGGATTTTTATCGGCTTTTACTTCCGTCACATAACTTTCATAAACCAACGCTACAGTAGGTTTAAGCCAAACTACACAGATTTCATTTATTAATTTAAAAATGTAAAGGTTGCTTAAAAACTACAAAAATAATTAATAAATGAATGAGTGTAATTAGGATAAAAGCTGAAAATTAAGTTTTAATAACAACATGAATTATTTTTCAGGCTAGTAATTTTTCTAACGCTGGTCTTTTTACTCTTTGTAGGTGTTTTATTTCTGTTGCTACTATTCTTGATTGCATTCGTTCTGATAATCCCCCATGATTTACAGCCATATTAAAATCGGTCTGTAGATGGTCCTCTATGCGATCATCTTTGTTCTTCTAGATACTATTTTTTGTTTTCAAACTTTTTACTCTTTGAATAATATGGTTTATAACTTTCTTCTATCTTTTCCGTTGTATCTACTTTTTGTATTTTGGATCTTTTATTGTCACTTCTAGGTAGTTAGACTTTTTACTTGTTTTATAAATTGTCCGTTTATTTCAATGTTTATTTAAGACTTTTATTATCATCACTTTTGTTATGTTCATATTTATTGCTTATGTCCAATTCTGTCAAAGCTTTGTGCCATATATCTATGTTATGTTGTAGTCTTTGAGTTGACTTCTCTACATTTCAAGATGTTCTATACTTTGTGTCTCTTGATATATTATCAAATGCTTTTTCCAGATCTATAAATGTTAAGTATGCTTGCTCATCATATTCAAATGTTTTGTTAGTTGTTTGTGTCGTGATAAAGATAAGATCCTAGAAACAATGTAGATTTTTTTAAAAAAAAAACTACTCTAGGCTAACTTTTATTTATGTTGGTTCAATAACTGTTTTTAATTTGCTTATTAATATTTGTTTGTAGATTTTAGCAAAGTTACTTTTCTATAGTTATTCTTCTTTTTTTATCTTGTTATTCATTATCAAAAATGCTTTTTTTGTCTCCAATTTTCTTGGTTATTTTCAGTGTTGTGACCTGAATATTTCTAGTTTGTTTTTTTTTGCTATTTAATATCTTCATTCAACTTATCTACTACAGTTCTACTGACAATTTTTTATGTTTTTGTTTCTTCTTTTTTTGCTTCTGTTCTAAAGTAACCTTATTGCTGTAAGATAATTTCTGGACACAAGTTACCGGTTTTTAAATTTTACTCAAAAATGGTACGTTTAAAAAAAATGCAAGAGTCAGCAGTATTTTTGAAACACATTTTTATTGCTTTAATTAATCGCTGAAGATCTGTTGGTGATAAGCGCTGTGCCTTGCTAAATCGAACTGCCCAGCGTCCTACCTCTTTCTTATAGTATAGAGCCAAGGTCGATATAAGGTAGGTTCTTATCTATTTGCGTTAAGTATGTATCGAAGCACGATGAGACATATCTCTAAAGAGTTTAGGCGCTCAACAGGTACATTTTGTTACCCATTCTTCATAAATCAAATATTTTACCCAAATTTTATTAAACTGGCTTTAAAAACATTTTGTTAGATTAAAAAAAATTAAGACTACAAAGTCTTAATTTTAGAATATAATCGAATCATTTAACAATTATTGAATTTTTTTTATTTAGACAGAGTATTTTGGCTTCTAATCTCAGACATTTCCGGACGTTTCGTCACCCCATTCTATCACTTTTTTTCGTTATATTTTTTTGCTTGACCGTTTAGTAGTTCTTAAAAATATTTTTTTTCATTTGGTTATTATATCTGTCGTGTTGTTAACATGTTTCTTTTTGTTTTTTGTATTTATTGTTGCTAATTTTTTAATATTTATTCACATTAGAGAGTGGTAAACTCATATTTAACAGCGCGACTGCTTTGTTTAGCGCTAGTTTTTTATTAGCTGGAGTGCTGTAAAATGACTTAACGCACGAAATTTGTATAACGTTTTTGTCCGACAATTTTTGCCAAGTTTGCAGATAGTTAACAGTTTGATTGACATAAACACTATTTTGTTGGTTTTGAATATTTTTAATTTATGCCAGTTTCAAAAGAGAAAGTATCGAACGGTAAACGCTTAACGCTCCTATAACTAAAAAAAAAAACGTTAAAAAATGTGTCCCCAGATATATTCAGCAAAATAACAAAAGGTAACTTTAAGGGGAATGTAATAAACATATATAACCTTAAATTTTAGAGCGAAATAGTAAATCTTCCATATTTTTTTGAATATTATAACAATACTAAAAAGAAAAATGAGTAAATCATCAATACAAATGATACAGTCTCCAAAAAAATTACGACTTTTGTAAAACTGAAAAAATCACTATCAGGTTCTCATGTTCCTTTAAATTGAGAAGTTGTAATTCATGCTGGGTGATTGTTATTATTAGAATTTACAACAGTCCTACAAAATAAACAGCAACTTTTAGAGTTACATACCTAAAAACAACAAAAACAAGCCTAGTCCCAGCCATTTTAAGTGTTTCTCATAACTGTAACTATTATAGTTAATAAGCTGAATAAACTAAAACATATTTCACATGTAACTGTATTTTCTGACATTAGCTCTTGTTTGGTAATACAAATAATTATAAACTCGTATACATGCCGCCATAATTTTATAAATAAAAAGTAGAATAATATTTTTTTTATTTGTTGCTTATTATGTAAAGTTTTGTGTGATTAACTTGATTGTCATATACTTAATTAATTTTTTAAACACCTTCTAAAGCTTATAGTTTACTGCAGTTTTTGACGCACTAGTACGTCAAAGTCAACTTTACAATTCAGGAGGATAAAAAATATTTTTAGTACCTTGTAAAAAAGCTTTAGGTTTTTTTTAAATATTATCTAACTTTTTTTTATTATTAGCTTAGCTTTTATCAGTTGCATTTTTAATTTTTGGAAAGACTTTTCTGTTTTTGTTGCCAAAGATTTTTCTTTACTTTTTTGGTTTATTTTATCCACCACGTTTTTTTTGTTTGTTTCATCTACTTGTTTGTTATAGTGACTTCAAAATTTTTTTTGCTGCATTCAATCTTTTTTCTTTTAATTTCTGTCACATTTCTTGTGGCGTAATTTGCTCAAAGTTGTTTTTTGTCTTTTCGTTCTTACATCACTCATTATTTTTTACAAAATGTGGTCTATTATAAATCTTTTTTGTAGGTACTGTTCTTTTATATTTATTTGCGGCTTTGTGCTCATAAAAATATTGGCTACGATCAAATCGATTAGTGCACAAAAATCAATTAGTGTGTGGCCGTTATCACCCTTTTAATTAGACTCGGTTGTGTTTAAAAATCTGCTAAATACAATTTTATCAAAAATATTATTTGCTTTGTCTCTATAAAGTTAAATGAGATTCCTAATGTTTATTATGTTTTTGAAATAAATTAAAACAAAATAATTGAACTATCATGCTGGTATACAATTTAATTATAATACAAATAATGTTATTTATTTAATTGCACGTGGTTTTAGATAACCGATAATTTTTGCTATTTGAAAAATGTAAATAGAAAAGCTTGTAAAAACAAGATAACTTTTGGTTGATTGTTCGCTTTTCTAAGTTGGTAGAGCATCAATCAAAAGTTATCGTAAGTTTCTCCGATTGCTTCAGAAGTTCACAATGAGTAGTTTTTGTTAAACCCTCCTCATTGCTGTCTTTGTTTGTTATAATGCCTCCTGTATGTGCATGCTGCATTTCCGTTTTTTTTGTTAAATTAAAAGTTAAAAACTAGTTTTCTAATTAAATTTCTTGTCGGAATTTGAGAAATGTAGGTTAATAAATATTAGATAATGTCGTCTTGACAGCTGTTGGGTGTCGCGTTTTTGGTCGTCTGCGGATATTAAACATTAAAACTATATTTCGTACGCGGTGCATCAAGTCTGAGTATAACCATTTAACTGGATTGTACGAAGATTCCATGTTTGGAATTTGGAGAACTCTCTGAGAATAATTGTAATATTCGTGTTACGTACAACGAATGTGAGCACAGAAATCTAATAATGTTGCTTCAAGCATGAAAGAGTGAGACAAACGAGGGGTTGACTTACAAAAATGTGAATTCTCAGTAGCCGCTACTGCCAACTGATGTCAATCTCCTAAAAGTCATTCTTTGAATATTCCTAAAAAGAGAACATTTTACAAGTCCAATCTTTGTTACTGATTTCGAGACTCAAAGCTTTTCACTTTTTCACTCGATAAGCAGACGCCTCGCACTCAAAATCACCCCGACTTTGTCACAAAATCTATTTTTTTTTGCTAAAAATTGATTTGTGGATTTATTAGACTTAATTCAATAATCTAATTTTTAACAATAACTCAAGTTTTGATGTTTTTTAAAATACAAAAATTATTTCTGAGAATACTAGGATTATGTTTTTAAAATTGTTTTAAAATGTAATTTTTTTGTTTATTTTGTATGGTAAAACATATTTTCTAAAATTATAAACCTTATTACGCTCAATTAGGAGGTCTATTCTAAAAGTATTAAGAAACACGCACCCTTGCAATAAATCACTTTTTGAAGAATGAATTCTTGTGCCACCAGGTCCGGATTTAGGGCGACAAATAACTGAGTTTTTATTCTTAACAGACAACGTAAAATGTTTCAAATGCTACAACAGCAAGAGTGCTAGAAGAGTTTCGAAAAGATGGTATGGTATGGTAGGGTACATCATAACTTCACTTTTGGTCATCGTGCACGTGGTGTCCTGGGACTTTTAGTCGGGTAGTTTTATTTCGTATGATTTTAAATTTTATTTAGTGTGTCAAATAGCAGGCGCGCTAGTTTAGGGTTGAGGGTATGTTTATGTGATCCTTGTTTGTTTTCACTTTTTTGCTGTTTGTCATCGGGCACCAGATGTATTCAGGCGTTCATCTGAAATACATATTTAACTTTTATTTTGATTTGTTAATTAAAGATTTTTTTTAACTCCGAAATACTTTTTTTGTAAATATAGCTGAAGCCGTGCTAGCTAAAACTAATATAAAGAAGAAAACGGTTATTATAGTAACAAAAAATATTGTTTTCAAATCTAATTTCGTTTTGCAGAGTTTTTCTTTAATTTTCAGCTATTAATTTGTTCAACGACACACTTCTATTACCTTGTAACAATCACAAAAAACACAAATGAAATATAAATTTTCTGAAAAATAAAAATAAATTACAAAAAAATTTTGACTTATCTGTTAATATTTTTTAGAAAATATGTCTTTTTAGAAAAAGTCCAATTTGTGAAAAAAATGTGTTGGCTTCCTCTTCGTAGTAGAAAATTTATATATTTCGGCTACTGGTACTAAAACTAATTTTTTTTAGCTTGGAAAATAAAGTGATGATATTTAGTCTTTCAATTTTAATAAAGATTGCAGTAATAGCAACAAACAATTGTAAATAATAATATAATATAGATTTACCTTGTATAGAGAATAACAGTTATTTTATGTATTAAGTGCATAATCAAGAAGATTATGACACGAGAAAATGTTTAAAGCTTGACGTAGCAGGAAAAGCTTTTAATTTTCTGAAGACTGTAAGCGTGTCAAGTCTAATAATGCACCCAATCACACCAAACACTTTTTTGCACACGACGCGCGTTTTGGTAACGACGTTACTGTTTTTAAGTAAACAAAAGATTGCATGTTTTACAAACCGCTCCGCCTCATACACTAACCGATTACATAATAGCTTAAAATTAAAATAAGTAATTAATTGCTATTTTTTTAGTACAGATAACACAGCAGCTTTGTGATAGCTGATCATAAATAATAAATTTTTTGGTAAATTTGAAAAACAACTATTGAAAGAGCAAGAAAAGCAATAGAAAATTGTAGAAAGACTTGTACTGGGTGAAGACTCGAAAAGTAATGTTACAGAATAGTTTGTAATTTCTACAAGTTTACATCACATTTTTTAAAAATTTTCTAGAAAGGGAAGCGATTTTTTATCGGTGACGAGTAGGTCAAGAATAAATAGTTGCGTGCCTAATCTTGAATCTATATAAGTGAGCGATAGGTCGGTTGCAAAGAGTTAGACTCAGCGAGAGACAAAGATTGTTAGGAGCAAATTTACGTGGGTTATTCAAGGTGATAGAACTGTGTTGTTAAATTAATTTATTAATAAATAAATAATTTGTTTAAAAATTTAACTGTTTAAATCGCAAAAAAAATAATACTAAAATAATCTTTGAAAAACTAATTAGTGTGTGGGCTTAAAATCTTTGTCAAACGTAACGTATAACAAGGGTGGTATGTAAAAATCTGCTTGAGTCCTTTACGACTGCGGTTACATTTCAGGAGAAAATCAGTTGCGTCTTGCACAATAGACTAATTTTATGATCGTCGTATAATCTTTGGAATATCACAATAAAAATGTCGATTTCGGTGTCAGCGCCGTGTTAATTTGTATTGATTCACTCGACGTTTATTTTCAGACAGTTTGAAGTTTTTTTAGTGAAAATTTCAGAATTTGTCTTTTTCCGCTTTTTAGAATAATTCGCGAGTTTGCAGAAATCTAAAATCAATGTTTCTTGGAATGACAAGCTTCAAAACCTAACAGCCAATTAAAAAGTATTTTTTGGTAAATCCGGTGACTGATATATGGTTGATTATTTTTTCGTTTGTTAGAGCTCGGATTTGTTTTTTTTATCAATACTTATATAAATTTAATTAATTTTAGAATAGATATGTTTGTTAGCGTGCAGCAAATGCGTGCACTTTATCAAAGTTTTACAAGTTTTATTTTTTATAGAAAATTGTATAACGGGAAAACATTTCAAACTCCAAGAGCTACTTACAACGCACGTTAAACTATGTTCTGAATTCTCGTTAAACATAACTAAGCCATTAGAAGTGCAGTTTTAAGCACCAGCACTGAATCATTTGTCCGATTATAAATAAATGTATGCTGAACAAGAGGCTTTCGTTACAAAGCACTTAATAATTAGCCAAAATCAAAAGAAATTTATTGCTTGTTACATTTATTAACATGTTTGCGCCTGGTTAACATTGTTACTGATAACGAAGAGGTATTGTTGAAGCAGGAATAATATTTTTCCAGAGATATTTTTACTTTGACGGCTCCCTTTTGTACCAAAATATTAAACGTAGATTTATAGATGCATTATGTTGCAATTAATTACTCGTCAACCGCAAACAGTTGTATATTTTGTGATTTATACACACATAAATTTGTAATCCACATGTGATAATAATATTTACAAACAAAATTACCGCTGTTTATTTCACTAATCTGATTATTATTTAAGAGATAAATTTTTGTTTGCAAATTTATGATTAATAATCTACTATTAGGTTTAATTTAAGCACAAAACCATAACTTGCACCAGCAAAGCTACAAACTTAATTGTTCCAGAAACTAGTAGCAAGTGGTCGAACTTATTTTAGTTAGCAAAACATTGTTCGATTAGGTACAAGTAAATTAATTTTGATGCAAATTTGATCTATAAATTTCAGATCAAACGTTACCAAAAAAATGTTTTAATTAAAAATGCTTACTAGTTATGAAATACTACCTTTGACAAAGTTCATACAAAAGACTCGAAAATTTAATTTAGTGAAGTCTGCTCACATGCTTAGTATTTCCGACGGTTTGAATTCCTTTGTTGTGTGTGTTTAGGTATGATTTTGGTCGTACATAGTTCGAATTAATTTCTATTTTAACTAAAAAACTAAATGCAGCATACTTTGATCCTTAATTTTGCAAATAAACCAAAGAATTGTCATCAGATTTATTAAATGTAAACAGCTAACTGCAGTTTTTTTTTAAATTCTGTTGGGAAATGTGTATAAAATATCGAGCGTTTATTAAAAACTAACATCAAACGTATTTTAATTTTGCTAGTTAATAGCTGTAATGTGATAGGTATTTTTTATTGGTATAACGTGTTCACCATCTGTTTATAACATGTTGGTAAAGCAAGCATCTATTTTCCATTAATATGTCAGTATTCCAATTCAGTATTTTTAGTAAAATGATTTTTTGTATGTAATAATTCGTTAAGTGTGTACTTTTTGTTGAGTAAATTTGGATTATAATTCAAAAGTAAACATATCACGAATTTTAGACGAAGAAGGTTGTGCTTCTGGCAGCATAAAATTACGTTCTATTAGATTTATATTTATATTTGATTTTCTTGTCGGCATTGTATGATTAAATTTTGACTGAAATTAGGAAAAGTCTGAGAAAGTCGTTTGGAGATTTGAAATGATGTGATTTAAGAACTAATAAAAATTGAAATGTGGCAAAGTTCTGTACTAAGCGACCAACCGATTTAAATATTAAATATTCAAGGGTGTTGAGAAGTGTTTCTGAAGCCGTTGCATGAAAATTCTTGTTAGACGGCAACTTGAAAATTTGTAATATGGAATTAGGAAAGCTGCGGTAGGTTAGAGAGCGCGACATTTAATCGGCGTTGACATTTTAAGCTCCAAAAAAAAAATTTAACCACACCTTGCTGTAATTACGTGTCTAGTAATTTTTTATTGAGTATAATGTGTCCTATTTGAATAATAAATTTGTTGGGAAGTGAGCACTGCATCCATACTAAAGCTTTCAGAATTGACTTGTTACGAAGACAGCTTTCACCTGCTTTGAAGTTCTTTGAAATGAGTCGCTTTCAAATGACTTTTAAGCCACAAAATGATGCTCTCTTATAACATGCAATCAGATATTTATTAAAGCTGAAATTTTAAATAAAGTCGAAAACTTTTTAATTAGGCATTTACCGGTTTATTATTAAAGAAACACCCTAAATATGCCCATTACAAGAATATTAAAATTTTTAAAACAAAACTTTTTATAACTAATAATTTACATTTACTTGTTTCAAATATCTGTTCACAACAGTCGTGCTTGGTGGGCATAATGCTTGAATTAATTACAAATTGTCTAATCTTCAGTGCAAGGAACTTGCCAACTCTCTTGATTTAAACTTTACTAAAACTAATGAAACCTGTAAGACAATCGAAGTACTAAACTTCAGTAATGCAGCTGTCAACAAACCCAACCACATCAACCAAATTTTCCAGCAAAAAAATATTAATTACAAAGATTTATGTTTTGATCAATATTTCCTTGTTTCCGACCACTGACCGCAACTCCATACTGTTTCCAAGGTTTATGAAATTAATACGTCGACTTGTAGGGGTTTACCCTCAAATTACCTCTCAGTATTATAAATGTTCTTAGATAAACTTACATTGGCCACTTTGTACCGAATTTCTTGCTCGTTTGTTATTGATTACGTTTAAGCTAAGCACAAATGCAATTAATTTGTTTTAATGGAAATTACTAGATACAGATAAATCAAAATTTAGTTCAGATTAACAATAGTAGAAATAAATAAAAAATTTATTCAATATTTTACAAAATAGGAAACTATGTTTGTCGAAACTGGAATAACAACTAGTTTTTAATTTAATTTGGACTAGTTTATGCTAGTTTCTAAACAGGTTTTTAATTAGAATCCGAAAGAAGTTTCAGGTTGTGGTTGTAAACAACCAAATGATTGAGTTGGTAACAATTACAGGAGCGGGAAATAATCAATTTTGTAAAATATTATTAATCATTGTCAATTTCAATTCTTGTGAAACATTAGGACGTTCAGTTTCATGTAGAATCTGCAAAGACGTTAAAATTACATCTACTGAACCAGACAGGAAAGAATAATTTATGAAATCAAATCTTGGAGGGTTGCTCTTATTAATCGTCTGAAATAAAACTGATTTCTCGTTTTGATTCTTAAAAAAAATTAATGACGTTTTGTGTTTCTGTTGTAAAGTTGTTTTTATATAAACATATCGCATCCTCCTTCAAAAGTGTCATAAATCATAAAAGTTATAAGAAGTCACAAAAGAAAAATTGCATATTTTCTTTTTTGACTTGTGACACTTTCGACCTTTGAGGAATATTATTGGAAAAACATTTGTGTCACTTTTGAGTGAAAATAATTTGGTAAAAGCATTGTTTAAATTTATTTGGTTGAAATAGTTTTCTGTGTAGAAAATCGCAAGATACAACAGAAGACAATTATTGTTTACAAATCTGACAAGTCTGCGTCTAAACCTACATTAATCCTTGAAGCGACAGGATTTTCTTTAAAGATGATGTAATTTTAGCATCGTGTATACTACTTCTGAAATTCTTTAGAGTATTACCTTCACCTTTATAACATGCAAGTTAAGAAACAAACTTTAGTGTAGGTAAATGTATAAAAAGTCACAAGACGATTAATCGACTTTTGTAAAAACCGTCAATAGCAAAGTTTTCGCAACAGTGTGTCAACAAGTTCGTTTCTATCGATCAATGAAAACACCAAAACTAAATGATCTTCGGAGTGAATTACAGCTAATCTCTTGTGATTTATTTAGATTGCTGATTTTATTATGTTTCCAAAACCTTTTTACTATTTTTAAATGCAGCATTAAACTCTGCATTACACTAAATTTTACCCTACTATATCCACACCTGTTACTTTTGTCTCTATTTGCTTGTTTTATTGCAGCATTAAAGTAATTATTGTGGAACTTTCAGCTACCAACTTCAGCTCGTTTCTGGCCACTAAACAATTAAACTTATACCACCCCAATATCTTTTATTTTATTATTACATTCATTCCCAATTTTTTTACAAAACAAAGCTTTAAAAAATTAAGCCGTTACTTTGAAGGATAAGAACGGCTTTAAAAATGGAATTATCTAACCCTTTGCAGAATTAATATTTTTAAGACGGATGTAGCCTTAACGTAAAATTTTAAACAAAAATACGCTCCAAATAATGGCAAATCGTTGATTTAAGGGTTGTTTCGCCAGGCTCTAAGTGTCTACATTTTTAATGATGCTGGAAAAGTCAAAGGACAAATCAAATTTTGAAACAATTTCTTTACTTAAGCTTAAAACAAGTTGCGATAATTGTAAGGTTAAACGAAATAGGGAGGTAATTTGCAATTTTGTGTATAATCCGCTTAGTTAAGTAAACAATAGAGCATATTTATGTAAACTGAAATACGTAATTCGTGAACGGTCGAGAGAATGTTATCACACTTTGTGTTACTTTATCTCGAAAATTGGAGTGGAGCTGAAAGTTTAGTTAAAGTTTGTTACCGATAGTAGAATAATATTATTTGATTGAGTAGCATGGTTTTTGATATTTGATATGTTAATGTTGCTGTCAAATTTTAGACGTAATTGTATTTGGCTGGAATCTGTTGTATTCATGAGGTTGATTGATTTTAATTTAATTAAGTGTCAGAACTGACAGGCATAGTTTATGACTGGTCTAGGTGTTGAGATTAGTTTGGGTCAATTTTTGATGAATTTGTCAAATTTCTTTCATTGTGTGATCTGATTTCCGGATGTTCAATAGAATGAATAGGTAGTGAGTCGAAATAGGATGTGGCATCCTAAAGAAACATCCTGTTTAAAGATTGGAAATTTTCTGAGGGAAATTGGCTATTAACTGCAAACATTTACTGGCGCTAAGTATACTATTTCAATAAATTCAATACCATTTAAATACTTTTTAATTACTCTACTTATACCAAGAAATACTCTTGACAATCTTTTATGTTTTAATCCATCAGACTTTAACAAACTCTTAAATTATCAGACTTTTCTTTTGATGCAAACATATTTCTAAAAACTTATAGTAAAATGTAATTTTAAGCTTCAACCAACTTAAATATTTCTTCAGAAAATTTGAAAACTTTTCAATGGCATCATATTCAAACTGAAATTCAGAAAAGTACACTTTATGCTAATTCATACTCTGTCATTAGCTATACAGTGATCATTGATATGAAATAAATCGACCAGTTTCCGCCTATTTAGCAGTTATTAACGCAATGTAACTTAAATCCTAATTTGGGTGTGACCTTTGTAATCCTGGGAATTTAGAGCCATAGGCTTTGCCTGTCTGATTCAACTATTTGCCATCGCACTTCTCCCTGGGATTATATAGCTTCTCGAGCTTGTAAAACTGCCTGATACGTATTGCCAAAGCTCCAATAATAAGTCTCCACCCACCCCAAACTCACCCACTTTTTTTTAACAACAAAAAAACTAAAACACATTTTTTTATAAAAAAAAAACCTAAACTAAACGTGTTTTAAACCGGTTTTTAACCAAACTGAGCCGGTTTAATAGTTTAAGATTAACAGTAAAATTTTAAGTAGTGTAATTTGCTAGAATAACAATATCTCAATAAAATTTTTGAAAATTTATTTAGAATATTTTTCACAGCACAGTTAATGATAATTTTTAACAACTTAACAGAAACTTAACCAATGGACCAAACACTTAAACTGGTATAAACGTTTTGTTGTTTGTAATTATTATGTTTTGCAATTGTACTGTTGCAACTCTAAAACCGTAAATACCAACCAGTTTTAGAAATCTGCCTGACTGTTGAGAACAGGTTCTAGAACTTGATTAAAAACCGGTTTAGATTCGGTTGAAAACTGGTTCTACTTGGTTATGTTCTGTGTATTTTTTTCTAAAGAACCAGTTTGTAAAGCTGTATGAGTATCGCATTTAAGTCTTTTAATTGTAGTTTTTTATAAAAAATTTTGTTTGTTGAATCAGTTCGGCATACTTCTCTAAGTTGTTTAACCCTCAGTTGATAAATCCTTAAATTGCCAAGATTTATATTACAAAATAGTTTTAAAAATTTAGAGACGTTAAAACTTTTGTATTGTCCCTTGGAGAATTTCTCTCGAAGTTTTATTAGGAAGGTTTCAGTGTAGTCTTTAAAATGAGACAAAGTGTTTTTTGTCTGTAATATTCTGGAATGTAGGGTTGTAGCAAAAATCGAAGTTTTGAATTTGAGTGTGAGCAAACAACGTTATTTTGTATTTTGAGCCGTTAAGTGAATTGAAGGGTGGGTCTTTTTAGCATTTAATTGAATGCAAGAAGACAGAGTATGAGCAATATACAAAGGAAAACTTTGGCATCGTTGTAATTTAACTGCAACTGAAATTATGCTTATCACACGTGAAAAGGCAATAAAGTTTGACGAGCGTTTCTGCAGCTGGCGTGAAAATGCTGCTCGGTTGATGCTCGAATTAAACGAAAAGCAATCATAAAAATTAATTACTTTTAAATTTATCGGATTAATTTGAGGTCAAGTTAGTGAAAGTTTTTTTTAAGACGCTAGCTTTAGATCTTAATTTAATCGTTAGTTATGCTTCGACTAATATATAGATTAACTAATCATGTAAATGTTTACATATAATCAAGAATTGCTTTCCTGACCGTGCCTTCTAATCAACGCTTAACCTATATCAATGTTTCGTTAACAATTAATTGAGCTAATATTAGCTTTATTCAAAGAGAATTTTCAGTGTATGTAATATTTGGCAAAACTAAAAATATTTCTCTCAGATTTAATTGTTTCTAATAGAACTAGTTAGTCGTAGAATGCATGTAAATAGGACTCTAACTTGTCCTTTAATCGAAAATACAATAGATGGAGACAAAACGACCAAATGAGCTTCTACCTACGAATTCACCGATATATTTTCATCGGAAAAATATGCTTAATCATTCAGAGGGTTCATCCCAACCCTTGTCTCATTACACATATATAGGGGCTGCAGAGAGAGAATGCACTTTTATTTTAGAATCAACCACTAACTACTGTTTTACTCGTAAATCACATTACTATTCTCTGAATTTACATTAAGAATGCTAGGATAATTTGATTTTAAGCACGCTAATTTGGGAAGGGCATTTTGAATAATTTTAGAAAGCGGCCTTTAATTTATTTAAAATTTCTATTACACTCGATGAAATCTTCGGAATCTGACTATTTTTGTAAATCTTTAAATTACATTTGCACTTCCGTAAGGAATAAAAAGGTTTTGCTGTCAATAACTTATTTCCACATTTCTAAAACCATTAAGCTCAGGCATTAAAAGAATTAAATTTTGTCCCGCTTTTTCTTCAATAAGAAGCTTACAAAATTAAATAAACCAACACGAAATCATTTGTTCTGATGAAGAAATTACATTTATCAAATTTTTATATACGAAATAACCAATTAAAGAGCTATTTAACTTTTCCGACGTGATAAAAACTTACTTTCTCAACTGGTTAATGGCGACAACTTAAATATTTTTTGATATATCTGCATTTGACGTTTTAATAGGACGCTAAAAATTACGACGCTGCCGACAAGTACTACGACAATAAATTACAATGAAGATCAGACTTCTTAGTCAGCTAAGACAGGGATATTCAAAGTTTTTACAAAATTTAAAATGGTTGAACAAAAATATTTTTTACTAAATTAGTGAAATATTTAGGCTATAAAATATATATAATTAATTGCTTCAGCTCTTACTATTTTCTACCGCATAAAATTTGCTTAATCTATTTTAAACGACGTACTTTTTAAATATTTTCTGCTATGTGCAGTTCAATTAAAATGCATTATTAAATGACATTTCAAATACAATATATTTTTAAAAAAGTCTATATTCAATTTTTTACTAATAATTAAATAACGATTTCATAGAAACTATTTCATACACTTTCATTAATTGTACACAAATCAATACCAATTGTAATAAATCAAATTTGTAGAAAATAAATTGTTTAATATTAAATCTGGTGGATGCGCCGAGATAATTTTTTTTATTTATTGTATACATAATATATTATACATTGTATAAAAGACTGCAAAAATTTTTTATATAATAATTTAGCTAGAAAAAAAACGCAAATCATCTCAGTTGTTAGACAATACAATTCTGGTGGATGCGCCGGGACAATATTTTGTTTTTGTATATATTGACCAATAATTTTTTGTAAATTGTTTTTAATTATAACAACATTAAAAAATATTATTGATTATTTAATTTTAATAAAAAAAGTAAATCAAATTTATTATTTAAAAAATAAATAAAATTTTGGTGGATGCGCCGGGTTAGTGCTGTAAATATATATTACTTTTAAAATTCTTATTGTGTTGTGTACTTAATCTTTGAGCATTTTTTTAAAAGTGTATCACAATTTTTTTGTGCGTCTTGTCGCCAATTAGCTGCGCCTAAATTCTGAAATTGGAGCTTTGTTGCAGGTTACAATACTTACACATACAATGAAACAGCTCACAGCGAACGAGTCCCTGACGAGATTTTGTCAGTGCGTTACGAAGATGGAAAATGGTCAAAACCGTACTACGACTGTGGTGGCGGAAACATCTGGATGCTCACTTACACTGTTCCGTTTTTTGGATATGGGAACAATACGTACTACTTCAAGTGAGTATTTCCTTCCGCTTTTGTTTTCGTAATTAAATGTCATTCGCTTACGAAAAACTCGGCTAGACTTGTGCCACTCTAGCTTATTAAGACAAATATTTGCAGTTTTAGAAAACTAGATGGTTTCCAATTTGCATGCGGTTTAGCAAATGTAATATTTGTTTAGCTATTAACACGTCCTTCGCATTGCATTAGAAAATTGTACTGGAAATGCAGTGTTTTTACCAATTTTTGAAGGCACTTATTTTAGTGCAGTTTGAGCTCGCTTTGTGCAACATCACTCTTTGTCGTTTGTTATTGGACTAGTTACTTATGTTATTTTTGTTCTTTATACCATTAACTGCAGTTTAAAACACAGAAAAAATATGATTGTTCGACAAAATAACATCAAACACAAATTCGTTATGTTTTAAAAGGCAAAGAAAATTTAAATATCTTTGCTTTGATTTTTCTGTATTTTTATAACGCTATTTCAAGGGTATTTTTAGTGTATGAAAAACTTAATAGTGTATTCACTCCATAAAATAACTGTACGTCTTTTGATCTCACTGAAAACTTTCTGGTTTGTAATTTTTTTGTGGTGTCGCATTTTAATATTTAAAAATATGTTGTAAGAGCTTCTAATCAATAATAAAAAAACACTTTATGCTAAATAAAAGTCAGTTTTGTGGAAACTTGAACATAGCTACAAAAACATTTTACTAAATGTTTAGTAGTATGAATATGTTTATTTTAGGACGAGTTAAATGTTTCGTAGTTATTCTACAATTGCCGATGGCACATTTAACATTGTGTTTACCAAAAACTTTTATTTTGTGAACAAAGAAATGTTTTAACAAAAACTATTTGATTTTAACGGCTGTCAGAACAATGAGAATTCCTAGAACGTGTGAGTTATTTTCTGGGATTTGAAACCGTTTCAAAAATTATTCTCCCGTTTCTGGAATTTACAGCACAAAACAAAAAAATACTTAATACTTAAAAAATAATACAAATTAAAAAACAACTTTTTCAATAATTTGCAGCAACTGTTGCAATTATTAATATCCACATGTCTCACAGAAAAACTCCTCACAAAAAACTAGTGAAATATTTCGCTGAGTAAGTGTTTTCTTACAAAATTTAAAAATTGTCGATTTTGTTTTTAGAAAAACGTCTAAGAAACGTAATTAGTTTGTGTGCCTAATTTTTATGTAACGTTCACCCACAAATAACCATAAAAAATAGTAAACAGAGGCGTTACAAAACCAATACCTGTAATAAACGTAGGTTTAAAATTTAGATGTATTGATCTGCTGGAAAAAAAATAGTAGCGTTAACTAATTTTTCTATTTTTTCGGGTGTTTCAAGGTTTTTTAATGCTTTGTACAGTTGTTTTCTATTTACAATGTTATGGGTAGTCTTGAAGTCGATAAAAATCAAATATGTTTCTAGCTCGATGATTAAGCGTTTTTTAATAAGTTTCAGGACAGGATACGTTTTATGCTTCTACACAGTGTGTTAATCAGAGAGCAGTCCGTTACATTGCTTCTTTCTAAAATCTTGTTTGTCCTGATGTGTAATTAGTTATTTTTAGTTTTTTTGATACCGCAAGATAGGAGAGCCCAGCAAGTTTTTTAAGCATTTTTGACTTTTTTTGGAATTTTTCCGATGACGGCATTTTTTTAAGTGTAGGTTAACCTTTGCTGCATTTTTACAAAGATGACCTTAGTCTGCTTTAGAAGATCACTGAGATGGATAGCGTGCGTTGAGAAAACTTATAAGCTGTTTCGTACTCTAGGGCTTGTACAAAGGGATCGGAACAAGTGCCTAATACCCATTCAGGAAGTATTAGAGATGATCATCGCCCAGTTTATTAATAAAACAGTAAATGCACTTGCTCCATGTTGGTGAAAAATTGTTACACGTTTAGTCAGAAATGGTAATTTAGTCAATTTTTCTATTTTACCAGCATATCATTGCAAGCTTTAATTTTTTGGGGTTTTAGTTTTTAAAGTTTTTTTATATTTACTTAAATTTCTACAACCGTTTTGTCAAATTGTTTCTTTGTTTCTAGAAAATCTTGTTTACGATATCTAGTAATTTATTAAATTTTTCAATTTATTATTGCTTTTTAATGTTTTTTTACAATGTTTTTATATTTTTTTAACCGTCGTTTTTCGAGTTCTTTTAGTTGTTTTTCTTTTCGTCTAAACATCGGTTTTATAGTATTTCTAAAGTATGCTTTTATTCTCCTACTTTTTTTACCCGACGTTTTTCAAGTTTTTCTAGAATTTTTTTGATTTTTTTTAGCCGGTTTTTAAAGTTTAAATCTAGACGGTTACTATTTTTTTAAATTTTTGTTATTTTTACAAACGAAGCTTTTTCTTCTTTTGCTCGAGTTTTTTCACAAAAAAAATAATTTTTTTTGTAGTTAAACCATAGGACAATTATTAAAATTTTGCCTTAATTTTTTTAAATCTTGTCATTGACATAAACTCAAATTCGGGTTTCTTGCTATTTAAATTGTAAGACTTTTAGTTAAATAATTTATTTAACAACAATTCAATTGCCACAAATAACTCAAAAATAACTCTCAGTAATTAAACAATTTAATAACACGTTTATACCATCTTGAGTAATTACTCAGAGAATCCGTTTATGTTATTGATTTATTTCGGCTAAATTGAATAGCTGGACTGCTTTATACGAGACAAAGATAGGCATACAACCTTTCACGGTGCTTTTGACTTGATGACTAAACCGCTTCCAGTAATCTACAAAAAACCGTGACATACAGAATATTGTTTCAGTCTTTCCATTTGTTGTCATTTATGTTTCTTCTGTTTGTATGTTGCGCTTTTAATTTTCATATTCTTGATCATTGCAAAATCTATATTTCCGTTTTCATTACTACTTTGTTGCAAACTTTTCTTTTCTATCGTTGGTTAGTATTCTTCTTTTCTTCCAGTCTTAGTACTGCAGTTTTCTTATATAAAAATTTCTGTATCATTTTCATTTGTTTTTGTAGTGCTACTAAATGAGTCTATCTTATGTCGTTTTCTATTTTTAATTATTTTTTAGCGGTCTTTTTATATAATTTTTTTTACTTTATTGAAACTCTAAAAATTGTGTTAAAAACCGGTTTTTGAACTTTGCATATCAGGTTAAACCATTTTTTGAAACCGGTTTTTTCAACCGACAATTTCTATAATTTGTTCCTTGTTTTAAATCATTGTGGTTTAAATGAATGTCACTCTGTTATTGTTTCTATGACAATGTATTGCTTTTAATATAGAGAATTAAGTTTGGGGTGTCATTATTTGGATCACAAAAAAATCCGATATTATTTGTTTCTCACTAACAGTTGTAAGTACCTGTAATGTGTTAACTATTAATAGCCTAATAAATATTTTGTTACAATTTATATAACTGTTTATGAATGTGAAAATTTTGTTTATTTTGTTACCAATAATTCAATAATAATTTTTTGTTACCAATAATTCAATAATAATTTTAAAAAAATGGTGTCGGTAAACAATCTATTTAACTTTACAAATATATTGCTTTATTATATCTAATTTAAACGCTTTTATACAAGCTTAAAGTGCAAAATTATTCAATTTGTCAATTTATTCTAATTTTATGCTTGTATTAATGGGAAATGAGCAACAAGTTGATTCAATCTAGGGTGACTTTAGCAAGGCATTTTATCGTATTGATCAATAAAAAAATATAATACTTTTGTGTATTTCCTGTTTACAGCGAAATATTATTTGTTGAAAAATATTTACTTGAATGTGAAATTTCTTTTAACAAGGAAAAACAGGAGAAAAAATAGACTACAAACCACAATAACAAATATTTAGTTAATTCAGTAAGTATTTTCTTATTTCTAGTTTTCTCTAGGAAAGGATAGAATTGCAAATGAATTTTTATTTAAAAAATGCTCATTCAAAATTACAAATAATATCTAATAATTAAATATAAAATGAAACTGTTGTTTGCTAAATTCTGTCGCAGCGTTTTTCATATTTTTGATTATGATTTATTTAAAAAAGTATGTGTAATATTCAGTCCTTTGTGTGCATTCGTTGCGGTTGTTATTTTGAGTTTTAGCGAGAGTATTGGCTAATAAATTAGTGTGCAGGTATGATGGCAATTTCGTTTATGTGATTTGGAAGTGTTGATTTGCAGTCGTGACAGTTGCAACAAAAAGCCAATTTATTAAGGTGTGATGAAAAGTGTGGGTTGTAAACTGCGTGTTGTCAGTTGTAACAATGACAGGTCACGCTTTGGCAGGATCAAATGTTTATGCATGAATAGTGGTTTTAGTTTTATGAATCAATAATCGTCTGCGAGCATTTTATCTGTTAGGTGAAGCACAATTATCCGTACACAGGAGACTATTGTTGCTTTGACAGAGCTAGACGGATTTCGAAAGCATCCGAATGCTATAAAGCGGATACGCGACGTTCATCACCAGACAACGCACTTTGTGCAGACCATCGGCTCTCACAACAAAACTATCCACTCATTTAGACCCAACACCATATTTTATACACCTCAAGTCACTGTTTCTGACATTTGCTTTTTTTCTGCACAAAACCCGCATGTAAACATTGAAACGATCCTCTAAGGAGCGATACACGATGATGTAATCACTGAACGAAAATCAAAACTTATTTTACTAGGAAGCCGCAAAGGAGCTTTTATTAATGTTACTTTCCACGAGATTTATTTCTCAATTAAAGTTATTATTTCTTTCTTTCCCCCAGTGTTTTCCTCGAACTTTTCAAGAGTTTCTAGCAAATATCAAAGAGAAAAATATTAATTAACATTGATTGAGTTGCCTACAACGAACAATATCCACTCAAAAGCTTTAATAAAAGTGACAATAAAAATGTACTCTTTGAACTACAAATACGCGGTACAATATAGTAATGAACTATCCGATGAACTTTTTGATCTTCCAACTGAATTTTATTTTCTTTTTATCGGAATTTTTGCCAAATAATAAACTATTATAGAAAATTAGCCACTTATACACAAAAATGACCAGTTATAGGTAACTCTGTTTGTACTTCTGGTATTCACATTAAGATAAACCTTGCAAATATAAAAAAATAACGAAAAATATTAAGGTAAATTTACGTATTCAGACATAATTGAGCCTTCGAGAGAAAGTTACTGTTTTGGCATTCGCCTACCGATCGTAGAAAACCTTTCAAAAACTCCGAGCAAATCAGTCTGCTGCTAGTAAGGCACACTGACTGCATAGTCACTAGCTTGGTTAAAGAGGTTATAAATTTTCAAGCCATTTTGTTAATTTTTTACTAAAATTGTGTAATTCTTGGAAACCATTTTCAAATTTTGTCAAATTATACACTTAGATTATGTGCATGATTATTTCTACACTATTTTTACAAATATAGTTTAAATTTTTAGAAATATTTTACTAGAATTATGTATAATTACTTCGACTATGATCAGTTTTAATGCTGTTTAACTAACACTAACTTTTGCGTGAACACTATTTTTACAAATATAGTTTAAATTTTTAGAAATATTTTACTAGAATTATGTATAATTACTTCGACTATGATCAGTTTTAATGCTGTTTAACTAACACTAACTTTTGCGTGAACATTCAAAACTAGAAATTATCTTAGTAAAATCCTCAACTAAGTTTTTGTTGAGAACATTTACATTCTGCCATTCTAAACGCCACAAAGCCAAAAATAATTTTACTAGGTAGTTATTCTCTTCAAAGGTTTTTGTGATTTTAGTCTTCGTGAAAGTTTAGGTCTTTGGATATTAAAAATTTTTAATAACATATTTGTTATATTACTGTTTAAAAGCAACTGTTCCACTGATCGAAGGTGAATAAATATTTAAAAAAAAATTAAACCATGGAGTTGGCCTAGATTTAATAGTTCGTGACACATATTTATTGAGACTAAAATTAATTTTAGCAGACTGTGCACTATGTAGCCATTCTGGACAACAATATTTGGTTATTAAAAAAACAAGTACTAAACTTCCAGTACGAAGTGATTTTACACTAACTCTCTAGTTAACACCAGCTAAATTATAGACTGGGGAGCTAAAACAAAACTTTGGAGTAATCCATTATTTAGTCTTCTTAATATACTAATTTCGTTGTGAAGGAAAACTTTAAAAGTGCGAACGGACAACATGTTTTCTATTATTTTGACTATATTTAACAACAGCAAACAAGTTATCCATCAAGCCAACTCATTAAAGAGTAACATAAGCAGCAGTTAGATTAAGGAAAACAACTCCGGTTTTTAATCAATTTTGAAATCCAGTTTTAGTGTGGCTAGTGAAAGCCAGAACTTGACTACACCAATTATTGTTTAGTTCAAAAACCAGACAGAAGTACTTTTTTAATTAAGTGATAACTGCTGCTATAGAGAAAACGTTTAAAATCTTGTAACAGACATACTTAGCCGAGCAATAAAACTTTAGAAAGCAGGATTACTGTAAAGTTTTCTAAATTTTTAAATGGCACCTACTTTAGCTTTTTATCAAATTGCTGGTAAAGTGCTTGTTACTAATATATTATTGAAGCTAACTCTTAGTTAGAAAGTTAAACTCTCTAGGTTTTTAATAAACTTAGGATAAATGTTTTCAAAACTTGTTGCTCTTTACTTTTTTTTACTTTGTTTTTGGTCTGCTTCTTCGTCTGTTGAGTCTTAGTTCTGTTTCTAATATTCTTTTTGGTAATCTGTTTTCTTTCATTTTTGTCACGTGGCTTATCCATTTAACTCTTTATGATTTAACTACTTCTATTATATTTATGTCTTTGCATATTTTTTTAATTCCTCGTTTGTTCTTTTTTTAAAGTTTTTTCTACTTTTTACCCTCTATAAGTTTTCTTTAGAAGTTTTTGTTTCCATATCTGCAACATGAACTGTTCTTGCTTTTTCAGTATCTATTCCTCGCAAAGATATGTTACCATCGGTCCTGTTATGGTTTTGTAAACATGAAGTTTTGATGTTCTTGCTATGGCTTTTGAACTTGGTATAGAGTGTAATGCATAAAAGATTTTGTTTTCGGCTGTTATTTTTGTTTTTACTCGTATCTTTTCTGTATTTGTTGGTTTATTGTTTATTACACTTGCTAGGTAAACAAATATTTTAATTTTTTTGATTGTGTATATTTTTTCTTTTACTTTTTCTTCTAGATATCTGTTTTTTTTAAATACTTTATCATTTCATAACACAAATTTAGTTCTTTCTTTATTAATTTTATAGTCAGCCTTCTTGTTACCATTGATAGCTCTTTTTTGGTTTTTGTTATAAGTGTTACGTTGTCTGCAAATGCAAGGCATTGATCTTGTTGATAAAAAAGCAGACCTTGTCTATATATATTTTTTTGTCTTAATATTTTTCTAGGGCAATTATAAACGAAGAAAGCGGGTTTCCTTGTCTTAAGCCATGAAACACTTCAAACTCTCTTCACAGATTTTCATTAACCCGAATCCTATTTGTGGTGTTTTTTTATTTTTACTAATTTTGATATTTTATCGAGTGTTTTAAGGTTCTTTAATGCTTGGTATATTTGCTTTCTGTTTATGCTGTTAATTTTTGTTAGTAACTTTTCTCTTGTATCTGTTGTAATAAAAGTATTTGATCAACTACAGATCTTCTTTCTCTAAAATTACACTGGTATTTTCTTTTTAACTTTTTTATATGTTCTTTAGTTTAAATATGTTCAAACGTTATTATTCAGTAGTGTTGTTGAACATTTTATATCTTATATAAAGTGTTCCTCTATAATTTTTACATTTTGGCTTGTCTTATTTTTGATGGATTGAACATAATATTGCTGTTCTCTATACTTGCGGCATTTGTTCTTTTATCCATACATTTTTAATTAATTTATATCTCATTTTCGTCATTATTTCTTCTCCGATTCTACTTTATTATTCAAACAAATTTTTGATAAAAATTTATATTGATCTTTGCTTGTTTTTTTAATATTAAGTTGTAAAATATTAAAATGTTGACCAAGATAACAAATATTGTTTGGTCGGGAAAATGTAAAAGATATGGTAATTCTTAGATTAGAGACCTTCTACTAGACGGTAATTAAAAATAACATTTGTACGTGTATCATGACGCAAGACTGCCGTCACTTGTACCCAAGTCTTTTCAAATGCTTTGAAACTTTGGAGATTTTTTTTTATAATATTTCCTAATATCAAAGCATATTTTACGATTATTATTTAAAACAGGAAAGACCGGTTTTTGCATATAAAGGAGAATGTAACCGGTTTTACCACAATTCGCCTCTGAAATCGGTTTGTAATCTCATAACCAGTTATAGAATTAAAATAAACGATTTAAAAGCATAATTATTGATTACAAGTTGTTATAATTATTTAGGTACCTTTTTATTTTGTGTTAAGAACTAATAGTGTTTTTAAAGATTGTTTTTTCTTAGGAGTGTTATTGATCACCAAAGTTCATTCATTCAAACATCTAAAAAAAAGTGTTTAAAAGTGGACTAGATCAGACGTTAAAAAAATTTAAATTGTATTCGGATTCAGCACTTGTTAGAGTAATTAAAACCCACGGATAGGTGTTTCAAAATTGAAAACAACATTGTATCAGTTCAGGATCTAAATATAAATTACAGGCTTCTGTGTTGCATGTTAATTCGAAAAAATAAGTGGAATCGATACTGTGCAAAGTAACGTCTAAGTTAAAGTTAAATGTGATTAATCATAAAATATAACGTATAGTTTGAAGTTATATATAACGAATAATAATAATTAACCTTTTCATGTGCAAAAGGTCAGTCTAGACGTGCATTTTGTCTAATTTGTATTCAAGTTCGTTCAATATTCATGCTCACATAAATTTTTGGACCCTTAAATCACTCCGGCGATTTTTTTCTCATTATATATAATGAAGGCTTTTACTTGTGCTTGAGTTAATTATAGTGAAACTAATAACGTGTGTGAGAAATGGCAATAAATTTATCATATCGGTAAAGAAATTTATTAGGTAGAAGGAAAATGGAATTTTAAATCCCAATATGTTCTGACTTCCAATGCGGCAAAACATTTCAGATTCGAGTTTGAATTTCGACTTTACACCTTCACAAATAGCTTTAACCAAATACAGGATATCTTATTTATGCCGTCTGCTCCAACCAAGTCGACGCTCACAATAACTTGCAACTATATCAATTTGAGAAAAATATTTACGCCAACATGAACACTTATTATCAAGATCTGTAATTCCACAACATGAAATTCTTTAGCTAACGATAAAACTTTCATGTTGGTTCACTTTTTAATTAACATTTTTGCGTTTTAGCTAAGCTTCAAGAAACGGTCCGGTGAGAATTCTATATGCAAAAACAGTATGTAGATCCAAATTTTCAACACTTTAATGAGTTGACATTTTCGTTAACATTAAGTACAAAGTTTTAATTTGGTTTAAAAATTTAAAAAAAGGGTCTTTAAATGAATAAAAACTTTATACTTTAAAACATATTTTAAGACACAAAACCTTGAAAATTGGTTTTCTGCCGCTATTTACTGTTTAATTGCTGCTTATTTATTTTATGAAAATTTTAATTTATCATAAAGTGTTTTATTAAGAGAAATGCGGTAATTTCACTTTTGTTAGTATTAAATGAAAGCATTTAAGCGAAATCAATAATGAAACTGATCGAAAATTGAATCAATGTCAATACAGTTGTTTCAATTCAATTTACTATACACTATCAAGCGGTTAACCAACTTCATTTAATTTATATAGTTTATCGGACCACGAAATTTAGTTTACTATTAGTTATGCAAATGACATTTTATTATGCCAACTGAGATTTTTTCCAGCTTTCAAAAAATACATTTTGATTCAAATTTTTCCAATAGATGAGAATTGCAGATACAAACAAATCGGGATCAAAGCAAAGTTGACTTTATTATCAATCATAATCAGCCAATACTAATCAACTTCATTATTATGCCACAAGTATAAAAAATAAAGTTCTCGTTAGAAAAATTTTGTTATTTTTATACTCCTATAAAGGAAATAAAAATAAAATTGAGGAAATAACCGGGATGGCTTTTGGGTTATTAAAAATGACGTTAAAATTCTTTTCCTGCACATCAGGAAACTAAAATTTGTAACACCTAAAACAAGAGCCAATTTCTAACTAAATAGTCAAAGAAGTGACATGAGCTGAAGCTCTTGAAAGTAATATTGATTTATAATTTAAAAGGCATTAGTGATATTATTCGACAATAATGTATAATTAGAAGCTTCAAAGTAAACAAGTATGTACCTGCTTAATTAATCAGATAATTGTGTAGTACGTTATTATCACTCATAGATTAATCCAAAGCGTTAAGTAGCCACTTAAAGCTTTATAACCAATAACGCTTGAACGGTAAGTAACTGTTTATGGAATCTCGTCTATAACCCCCAAACAGACAATATCAGCGTTAATCTTGATTTGAACCAGAAATCGAGCAGTGTTTTTGAGAAAATAAAAACTCATTATTATCGATAAATAAAACTCCTAAAAATGTCTTTTTCTGTTCGTTTTCTTTTCGTTTTATTAATACTAACCTTACTTGATGGGGCCTAAAGAAATTCCGATAAAATTTTGTGCTTTCGGAGGCAGGAAACCACGATAATACTTAGTTTGAAAAGATCGTTTTAAACTACATTGATGATCAATTGATGTGCAATCGGAAATAAATTTTAGCTGCCGATTTTTTTAATTTATTTTTTATTGACACACGACAGATGAAAAATGATTTTTACCACAAACAACTTTTATTAAAAAAAATTTCTGTTGTATTTATGTTACAGGTTAGCGAGCCTCTTTGACACTCATCAAACTATGCTGGTTAAGAATTTGAATAATTTACTTGAAACCTGCTAAGAATTTGGAAAAGCTCTGACAGCAGGATTGAACAATTTGATAATTACTTACTAGTGAATTCGACGCATACTTCAAAGTGCAAATTAAATGAGTGTAGAAGTACAATCGTTCCTTGCGAAATATTTCCTCTCTTTTGAAATGGACAAATTTGCAAATAAAGTACTTTAAGAACAGAATTTTACAAATACTTGAAAGCTTGAGTGTTAATAAAACTTTTGTCTTGTCATTAAAAGCTTTTATACGAAACAGGTTTAATTTATTTAAAAACTAACAAAAAATTTTAAATAAGCTTAAGGTAAAATATTTGGTTTTAGTTTTCATCCGATTTTGTTGGTCAGGATTATTTTCCGCACTAATGGTCATTTAATCTCTCGGTAGATTTGAAAGTCTGTATAATCTGCGTCAGAAATAAAATTTTAAATCTTGGTTTGATAAAAAAAACTGGCCATTAGTGCAAAACTATGAATTTAGTAATAACATGAAGGTAAATTATAGGAAATTTTTGAGTGATGCTTGTGTGTTTATCTAACACGCATCGTGATTTGTGTTGAGAGCAATCCAATAATTTCTATTTTAATAGATTTCAATTAATTAAATTAAAAGACAACAGAATCGATATTACGCAAACGACTTTTGTCACATTGCTGATACAGTATGCAGAGAATGCCTCTTCGCATTAGCATCAAAGAGAATTAGTTTAACGTAATTTAAAACACTGTAACTACGGTTACGTGTTTAATTTAAATAATTCATTATTAGCTATCTGAAATATTGAAACTCAGTAAGTAATGAGATATTTAAAAAAAATAAAACTCAAGGAATATTTAAACTTTAATCAGAATTTCTTTTGTAAAGTTTTTGGTTAATGTCATTTGCTTATGCGTCGTTCATCTCATTTAAACTGAAAAAATTTGCTTCAGCTCTAAATGAATTAATTCAATAATAAATGGAACCTTCTCTGCCCGATGTATAAAAATAATTCAACCCTTTCTTTAAAAGAGCCTCAGGCTTTCAGTTTGGGATTAAAGAAATTATGAAAATTAATCTGAGTTCGTTTAAAGTTTTAGAAATAGCAGACATTACCACTCCTAACCTACTTCTCGTTTTGTTTACCGATATTATCAGCAGAATTATATTGTAGCCTAAGCGTATCTTAATCACCAAAATATTTTCACTGTAATCTAATAAATTTCAATTATACATGAGCGAACAAGTTTATTACGTAAAAAAATTAGTATAATCAGCAATAAAAAATTCAACACAAAGTTATTTATTAACTTGCTTTTTAGTTTCCTATTTTTTAGTTTTAAATTTTTAATGACGCTTTAAAAGGATGCAAAATTTTGCTGGTTCTGATTAAAGTTTAGTAAATATTTACTCTTACTTCAGGCTGAAACATTTATAAATAAATAAAAAAGTCTTGTTCACGTTTTGAAGAATATGCTTAAAGGACAAGAAGCTTTTTATATAAATTTTATCTATATGCAGATCGAGATACTTTACTTTTTGACTTTGAAGGATTGGTTAGTTTTATTGTAACAGAAAGACGGTATAAATATTTGGTTGTAAATGTTATAGTAGCGCTCTCTGATAATTGAGCAGGAGGCGAGGCGTAAGACGGAAGGAAGCGACTCGAGCAAAATACTGGTTATCGAAGAAAGCCTCTTACATGTTTCTAGTTGTGGCAGGCGCTGTAGTCCGCAGAGCCGCGGGCTGCACTAAAATTTTTAGTGCGTTATTTTTCCTCTAGTACCAATCTGCTAACCGTTGAATAAGGAATTAGTTCGGAGGTTTTTTACTAACGTTTTTAATATACTAGTCTCTTTGCTTCTTAAGAAAATTTTTATATATTCAAACAAATTTTTTAGTGTTTTTATCAAGATAATTCTGTTTTCTTTTGCAGGTGTGATCTATATGTCTCTGAGTTTTACGTATTTTGTTAGAAAAATACTGTTGTATACTTATCTCGGGTGTTTTTTCAGTATTGTAAAATGTTGTTGAGATGTATGAGACAAATCGTGGTTGAAAGAACATAATAGAAAAAATAGATTATTGTTGGTTTAAAGAAGAGTTTTGAATAAACAGAAATAAAGTCTCATTAATTTCCATTCGGAAACATTTTAGAAAAAATAACTTTTGTTATGGGAATACGCTAATTAGTCATGCAAATTTGTATATACTCGTACTTAAAGGTAATTTACTCAAGTAAAACTTTAGACTATGCGTTGGTGTACATCTCTTCACAGCCTAAGCTTTGTGGTGTACCCTTTCTTTAGTAAATCTACTCTACCTGCGCCTTAAAACTCAAGCTGTCACTTTTTCATATAAATGACAAAGTTTAGTTTTTGTGAAATGAGATTCATTAGAAAGAAAAAATTGCGGACCTCTGCCGTATGTTGATTATATAAAAACCGAGGATATAACAAAAGAAGTGCTTACTAAAATAAATTTCACTAAAATGTGCGTATTCAGTTCGTATTTTTCTGTTTTCTTAGTGAAATTCTGGGTTTATGTAATTTTCGGTGTGGTATTTACTGAAATATAAAGCTTTAAAAAATATGTTAATTCGAGTTTACGTGTTCTTTTCAGAATAAAGCAGAGCTTCTTCATTTAAATAAGAGATAGCTGTTTACTTTGTCATTGTTTGGTTTTAATTCTAATGAAGACACTTAATGGTGATTTAAAGTTTCAGAAATTGAAAATTTCGCGATTTATAAAACTTTTTCTTTGATACTTTTTTTTAAATGGAAATGATATTTATAATCAGACATAGTTTGGATAAAGATAATATTTCCGAAATCTGGGAATCACAATGCTACCCTGTGTACGTGCTCTATTAGTTTCTTCCTTCTATATCAACTTTCTGTGATTATTGACATTCCTTTCCTTCCTACTTTGTATTTCTTGCGACTATCTAAACTGGTTTATTTAACAGGGATTACAAAATCGACTCAGGTAGGATTCACATTTCTACAGTGTTTTTACTGCTTCCAGAACACTCATCTTTTCCCTTAAATCGCAACAAACTTACTCTTTTATTAAAGCATTTATTAAGTAAAATTACGACTAGATGCACTTTCGCAAGACATATTTAACGGTACAACTAGCACACAGGACTTAATTAAATAATAACTACATTAATTTTAATCTTGTTTGTGACTGTCATCATTTAATTATAAGTTTAAAGTCATAAAATTCTATTCCAGAAAGACCGTAACAAAATTTTATTACAATAAAAAATGTTTTCAAATTAATTAAATCAAGTTTCAAAAATTTAAAGTTTATTTTTAAAGAAATGTTTATCGTTTCTTTGCATTGTAACTTTTAGGGTTTGACGTATAGATTGTAGTACGTAAACTGAAGATCAGACTCACACAAAAGAAGTTAGCTTTGACCCTTTAAATTTGATGAAGCGTAAAAAAAGAAACTAAACGTGACCGTTTTGTTTGACAGATTCATACAATTTTACAAATAAGAGATATAATTTTTGTAAGGGTTTAAATTGAAGTTAGGAAATAAAAATTCACTTTGTGAAATTTGGAGATGCTGTCTCGTGCAAATTGAACAAGTTAGCTTCTATCAAAAGTAAAAGAATTCAATTTTATTTCACGTTGATCCTTGTGATGTCGTTATCGCTTGTTTAGGTTCTATTTCAAACCATTTTTGTTTGAATGCCGTTTCGCCGTTACTTTTGTAAAATGACTTAATCAAAGACAGCATCTCTAAAACCCCCTAGCAATAAACTTTATGACATGATCGATAAAGACGAGAATTCTTGATGGAGTACAGTTCCATTAAAGAAAAGTTTTTATTTATTTACCACTTCATCTCAAATGTAAAAAACAATTTGCATCATTTGCCAAGACATCACGGATTTAATGCTTGAATATAATCGCTAATCTCTTGATGATGTGGTTAGCTGCTCAAACACGAACCGAGTATTATGAAGTTTAAATTGAGTAATTGTCAAACGTCATCTTTAAGACGTTTTACGAACGATTTTAGACATACGCCCAACGAAAGATTCTATTAGGTGCATAACATGCACGAATTCCCAAAACATTCCACAAATAGGTAAACAAGTATGCTTATAATTAATTGTTAGATAACTTTAATAATTATGTAAATAGAATTCTCTAAAGTGTTCGCACATTTAAATCATTAATTCATGCCTTCACCATCTGACACATTATAATTAACAATTTTTTTTATCAAGTGTAATAAATTTTTATGCAGCCACGTCTGTATTGTTCTGTCTTGCATTTTATCGATTGTGCTGCTCAGGTGTACCTGTCAGTGAATAAGTGCTTATTACTTCTCTTTGTATAGTATTTGGGACGAAACCACAAAACTTGAACTTGTTCTACATCTGACTCCACATTTTCATGTCATCGTTTAACATCTTCTGAATGTATAAGTACCTTACATCATGGTTTTGTGGTTACGAGCAAAATACGACTCATCTTAGATTGTTTCCTTTATTATTTTTACGACCGCGGACCATAAAACATTTGCATTTAAATTTATTTCGGATTTTACTCGTCATTTCAATATTTTATCACAAGGATTTCAAAGTGAACGTAAATAAAACATAAATTTCAAACCGGTCTTTGAACAAACTCTCATAATTCGTAGACCGGTTTTCCAAATTATTAAAAGCGCTAAACCGGTTTGACAAATTTTTTAAAAGAACAGAAACCGGTTTTATAGCAAGTTTTTATAGTTTTTAGGCCTTTGTGAGTAAATTTTACAATACCGGTTTATGTGTGAGACCGGTTTTTGCTTAAGATTTATTTAGTTTAAGTTGTGGTAAAATATTTGTTTGTCTTGTTTTGTGAGAAGACACCTTTAGCTCATTAAGCTAATTAGCTGTTATTTGCGGGTGCAGTTTTGCAGGTACAAAGTGAGTGACACAGTTGACAAAAGTGTAAATAAACATGTAAAAAATTTAATCGCGACAAAGCTTGTTTCTAATTAACTTTGTAATACCGCGGTTGAAACCAGTAATTAGTCAAAGGTTTAAGACGTGCGTTGCTGTCCTTTTGTGTTTTGGATTATAATTAGAAGTTTGTGTCAGTTATATTATCACGTTTGCATAATGAAAGTATATATTAAGGACGCACAATCTGCTTTGTCTATTTTAAGCCTTAATATACTCTTTGAGGTTTCTGTATCATTAGGCATCAAATCAAGTGTAAACAGAGTCTGGTACAAATTTGAATTTGGCAGAGCCGCTAGCAAAATAACTGCGGCTGCACATCTGTTTTCCAAACACTTAATTGGCATGAAAAGTTCTCAAGCTTTTTTAAGTTTACGGAGAGTGTGAACTTTAGTAATATATCACTAAAAATTACTCAAAGCTAAGTTTACGAAGCTAAAAACGAAAGTCAAAATTAGCACTTGATCAAGGAAATGTAAATATTTTGTGTTAGATAGGTTGGAAAATGGACGGTTTTGGCCATTTGTCCTTATTACATGTTTCATTCGGAAATGCGGTTTGTGAGCTTTCAATCACACGGTCAATTTTAATAGAGAAATGTGTAATTTTGTTCGCCAGAGCAGTGAGAAATTATTTAGTCGCTATCATCAATCACCTCGATAATGCACAATAGAGTATCGTTTATTTGCATTGAAAATCGCAAATTTGCACTCACTTTGTTTACTTTAAAAGCATTTGTTATGATCTAACTTCCACTTTTGATCAAAAATATTCCCAAAAAAAAATATCTTTCACTTAGTTGAAATAAAGCGGAAAGTTTTAAACTTTCCTGCTTCAAATTAAATGAGCTCTATATTAAGTGTGCAAAGTTTATGTCAACAAAAATTTCATCATCGACATTAATTATAAGTTAGCCACTAGTGATCAATCCATCTATATATTAAGTAGTTTCGGGTCTAGTTTATCATAATTATAAATTGCAAACTAATTACATTCTGTCTAAAAAAAATCCTAAAGAGCTATTCTCTGACTCATAATAAATAAACTTGCCATTAGAGATTTAAGCTTTAGGTTTTTTCTAGCGTGCAATTGACGAAATCCACTTGAAAAGTCGAATTGTGGATGCGACTGGACGCCAAAGTGGAGATTTTTTTGTATATGGCTTGTTGTGTATTGATTTTTTTATTTTCTAGCAGTTTAAGGCTCTTTACAAAGATTGGTTAAGGTCGTTAAGTGCACGGACAAGTCCATTATTTAGATGTAGGTGCTCTTCTGAATTGTTTGGACTCGAGATCTGTGTTTCGTTTGAAAACCCATCGTCAAAACAAAATGAGACTAATATATTTGGACTTCAAATTAGTGTGCTTTTCTCGCAACTTTCTCTAGTTATTGGAAAATGCAGCGCGAGTTTAAATTCAATCGATACAACTCATAGATAAAAATATAAGATATCAGAAGAATTCTAGTAATAAATTGCAAAATAAAATTTTTAATGAGCAAGGATATGTTTTTTTTTTCACTTCTATGTTATGGTCGTTTATGAACATTATACTCACTTTTATTAAACGAAAATGCAAGATTCTGGAACAGCATAACTCTGGTTTATTCCAAACCGTTAAATTTTACGTTTTGTTCCTAAGGCATAAAGGAAAAACAAATGTTGCAGCGTATTTATGATTTTTTTATCAAGTCGTTATAGAAAAATTAAACTCTTTTAAAAATGTCTAGATGAAGTTAGTTTGAAAAATATTCAATTTCAGTTTAGTTTGACAAGATCTTGTATTAGATAAATTTTAGCTGCCAGATACAGAAGGAAATTGAATGTTTAGCTATGATGACAGTCTCGAAATAAAGAGACATACTTTAAACCAAGCACACACAAGCTAAACTTTAAACCACAAAACATCTAAAATAACACAAAATTTTCTCAAGCCCTTGTTGTTTGTATTGTATTTAATTATGCGTAAAATTCTTTCGAATAAATTTATTGCCTCATCAATGTTAAGCCAACAAAAAATAAAAACAAATATTAGTATCTTGTAAACAAAAAAATATAGAACATAACATAAAAAGTGTTAGTCAACTACGATGGACAAGTTTGTGTTAATAATTAATTCCTGAAACTTGTAAATAAGTAATATTGCCTCTATCTTGAATTGTGACTTCAGTTTAGTGCACATAAAATTTTTATCACTAGAATATAAATTTTATATCTTTAATTAAAAAAATAGTAGCTAAATCATTGACGGTTGGAGATACAGATATTTGTTTTGTAAGTCTTGTACTTATCGAAACTTTTATCCACGAAGCTGCGATCTTTCGGTCTACAAATCAAGGATAAAATTGTGCAAAACTTAGATGAAGTTTTATCATTGGTTGTATTATAAGAAGAGTTTTGTAATAATTAAAAATTTTGATAAACCTGAGAATATAAAGCAGTCTTTGAACCGGTTTATTAAGTCTTATTGAAGTAATTGGTATATAGTTATAAAAACAATAATCCGGTTTTTCTTTATATTTATGTCTTTAGAATAATTTGTTTGGTTGAAGGACATCTTTAAGAAAATCGGAAAGTTGATAAACGGGTTTTTGAGCAAACGCTTGTACTTCTTAAACTAGTTTTACAGGTGTTATTGAAGTAAATTGGTTGATTTTATAACCGGTTCCTGCTTAACATTTATTGAGTTTAGCTGATAGTGAGATATTTGTTTTGCTGTGACCTTTCGGTCTACAAATTTGGGATAAAATTGTTAAGAGCAAAACTTGGATGAAGTTAGATGTATGTTCTTAAATGAAATTAGACGTCTAGTTAGAAACTCTAGTTAATAATCAGATTGTATAACATACGCTATAAACAATGCTGTCATTTCGGGATTAAGAGTGAGGTTGTCGATTCGCAGCAATGATTAATAATGATTACGTTTGCCCCTAGAGGTTAACAACGTGGTTAACCAAAGGGCAGATCACACGATGCGAATAGAATTCGCAAATGACGTTTTCAAATGGTTTATCGTTTACAATCTGTACTAATAGCGTCACTTTTTCGATGTTATTTTGAACCAATATGAGCTTTATGGAGATATTCTCGTATATGTGTTCACAATTGAATCGAATAAAATTCGACCATTTAGTTGACTTTTTCAATAACGATCTCGTCGTCCGAAATGCAGCCAACTAGAAGCGATATTTTCTTTATGACGCAAATGTTACATTGTAAACTTATTATATTGGATATGCAAATATCCTGGCATAAAAAATACAGCGGCTTATCGCTTTCTAGGGGATTTATGAACGCTCTAAAAAAATCATTACGTCCTTTTTCAGGAAAAATAAGGAAAGTTTTTCTGTCGATTAAATGTCACAAAAAAACCCGGATAGTATTTTGATCTTGGAGATCATCTGATTTGTCACGTGTGAAATATGATTGGCATACAGCTGAATAATTTATCTCACACCTCAGACAATTTAAGGATATTCCACTTGGTAGGTTTGGGATTGGGGAACCTATTTCAGTAAATGAATTCTAACAGTCTTTTTAAAATAATCTAAGTTTTACATTTATTCATTCGTTAATGAAATACGCATCATAAAGCAAGAGGAAGGTCCTTATTTAACAGTCTTTGTGATTTTAGGATCGTATTTATTTACGTTTGAATCATCTCCTTTTATTTTATTCAAAAGGTTAATTAAATAATTAGAATTTGAAGAAAATTTCATTTACAAAGTGAAATGTTTAATAGTGTACTTTTAATTAATTAAACCTTTTTTCAAGTCGGTATAATGTAAACAATTTTCAATTTTATTAAAACTCGATTCAAACTTTTAAAAAGTGCATTTTGTTTCTGTCACTTTGTTTTTCTTCTCTACACACATTTATTTCTGTCATGCTGCATTGGCAATATATTAAAAAATTCGCATTTTTACTAGAAAGCAAACTTGCATTCATGTTTTATGAAGAAACCAATATTTATTGCCAACATATGCAAATTTTTCTAGCAAAATAACGGTAAAACATCCAGTACATTCGTGTACGTAATATTAAACTAGAGGAATGAATATAAAGTGGGTTATTATGTTATATCGTGAACAGTGTAAACAGGATTACTTTTTCAAATCAAACCAGAGTATAATTGTGCTGATTTCGGTGTTTCCTGCCCAAACCTACTGTTAGTAAATATTCTAACTTCTGAAAATAGACGAAAATATTATGAACGTTCGTGTGGTGCATGCCATTAAAGAGATCAAAACGAACAATTCGATATAAACGCTGCATTAAAGAACCAGAATATATTAAAGTTTTTTGGGCCAGATGGAGTAGGATTGTCTTTTGATTCCACATTGCCTCAAGCAGTACTATATTGAGACTCGCTATCAGCTTAATGTGAAATGAATTCTTGCAAAAAAGATTGTTTGTCTAACGAATGAGCCTAAAATTTTACGAATTAAAAAAATATCACAGCATCAAAATCAAATATTACAATCTAAATTACATTACATTTTATTATCTAACCAATAAATATAAAACAACTAAAACAGCATAATTTATTTTTAACCAAACTGATTTCAAAATGACTCCCTTATTGTGATCACAAACAATATTTAATTACAAATAGGTTTTAATATAAAACTAGTGATTTTACTGATTATCTGTTTTACTAATTAGCAAAAACTAAATACAATAATTGAAAACTCCGTCAATAATGTGTTAAAGCTATTTTGTGATTGGTTATTTAATTTGAAACAATATATTTTCTAAAACAATCAATAATCAGATGAATCGATTGACCAATATTCTATTATTTTAACCCTCAAAAATAGTTTATAAAAACTAGTCAATTATTATGTTGATTACTGTTTCAAATAGATGTTTTTTTTTAAGTTGCATTTGTTTGAATAGACGATTTATTGAATATTTGTATTGATTACGTTTTACGGTTGAGTGTTATGTTTATGTATTAACTAGTTAAATGAATTAATCAGTAATTTCACAAAAGTGGGGTTGATCGATTTAATAGGGTAATTTTTCTAAAAAAGAAAAAAAAGAGAAAAATAATTTTAAAAAAAGTCTATTTAATACTTGCACTGTTGCAGTAAGGTAAAATAAAATTCTGAAAATAAAAATTGTGATTTTCTATTTTCTATTTAAATTACATGATTTTTTTTATTTTAAAATTTTATAATTTGTTTACAAATTGGTTCAGCGAAATGACTGAAATAAAATTTGTTTACAAATTAGTTTAGCAAAATAAAATTTAGAATAAATATTTTATTATAAACAAATTTAAAAAGCTGGCAATAAATAAAATAGAATAGTTTAAAATTATTTTATAGATCGATACTATCGCAAATTAAATAACCTATAAAAAGGTTTGTATAATATTTTGTGATAAGTTTTGTAGTTTCATTAAAAATTTTTTAATAAAATCTATAATTTCAATTTTGACCTCAAGTAACTTTTAAAAGGTTTATGTATCATAAAATAATATTTGAAATAAAAACATAAAAATAAAAAAAAAAGTTGTAAATCGTTTAATTTTTAAAAAGCTTTAATAAAATATTATTAATGTTATATTATTATTTAAAAATTCATTTTAGAAATTTAAAAAAAGTTACATTTTATAGTACATGTTACAACAATTTAAAGACTATTGCAAGGTTTTCGTTTTGTTACAAATTAAAATTAAAGTTTGAACTCTCAAAACGCACGTTTATGTTTAAGAAGGGTAGAAGGTAAATTAGGTATGTAATATACATACTATGTGGGCGAGGTCCCCACTTTAAAGTTGTACTCACAAGTCGTCTTTATCATAATCCTCATAAAAATGATGTCAAATTTTCTGATCGAATGTTTTTGTTTTCGAGATACACGATGAACAAGAGCAAAATATAAAAAAAACATATTTGTATTTCTAAAACCCATAAACATTTATTTGTAACAAGTGTTTACTTAAAAAAGTTGTCTAGAGTAGCATGACAAAACAAAAACGCTCTGAGGTATTTTAATTCGGCTGCGTACTGTCAGTGATAGTTAGACCTCGGTGGGAATATGGGAACAAAAACCCTTTACAGTCGTCTAGCTAACTACTCGTACCCGCCACGCGATAAAACATTGAAACTTAAATTGGTCGATAGCGGTACTAATTCCGTACTACCATCGACCAATTCAAGTTTCAATGTTTTATCGCGTGGCGGGTACGAGTAGTTAGCTAGACGACTGTAAAGGGTTTTTGTTCCCATATTCCCACCGAGGTCTAGTGATAGTTGTCAAAAATGTCAGAATATTCCCATTATGTAAAAAACAAGCAAAAACTAAAAACAAATATAGAAGGAACAAAATGAAATTAGAAATTACAACAACAAAACTAATTGCAATAAAAATGACTCGGAATCTTCTAAACACGCACTCAAAAATAATCAAAATTATTTATTTATAATAATTGTTAGTAATTTTTTACACCGTAAGGCAACGAATATGTTCCTTAACATCAGAAATATATATAAATATCACATTTTTTAATATGAGAGAAAAATTCATCTCTTCGGCCAGGATTTATAAACCATAGAGTTTTCCATAGAGTCAGTTTGTCAAGTTCCGACATCCATTCTTCGCTACATTTTCTTTTATCAAAATCTTATAGCACTTTTAACAACTTATTTAAGTGAGCACTTGTTATAAAGCTAATTTGGGTTTTTAACATATTTTAACAAAGACTATTACTGCCTAAAAATTTTGTACAACATAAGAAAATAAAAAAATTTAATGTTATGCAGGAATTTATATTATATTTATTTTACATTTTATTTGACATTTTTATTTTAATTAGACACCCTATCAGATAAAAAATAAAACGCAAAATTTTAACTTAAAATTTAGCATCACATATAACAAAAATTGGCGAAAGTTTACTTTAAATGCAAGTTACACCGTTTACTAGCTAGAGGGCGCCAATGTTGCAAATTAAAATTCGGTATTTAGTAATAGTAAATATCTCCAAAATTTTGTAAGATTTTTTTTATTTAGAATATAAATTCATATTTATTTTTCCAGTAAAAATTAGAGAGGAAATAATCCAAAAAAAATGGGTATGTATCTACCAAAAATATGTGACGAATGTATTGCCTACAAAACAAGAAGATTATTTAGCAAAATTAGCAATATTAATCTGTTTAAGTACAAAATTTTATAATAATTGGTTGAATCGTTTTAGAAGTAAACCATAAAATTATTTTATTAATTAAAATAGTTTTGTTATCACTTGCAATAAAACAATAATTTTTTTTCAGATTTTTATCGTCGTTTGATTTAATACAAAATAAGTAAATATTCAAAATAATCCTCCTCATTTTGTTAAAGATGTTTAAATCGGTTGTCGACAAGTATTAGTAGTCGATTGTCTAAATAATCTACATTTTATTTATTGTACAGTCCGGTTAGAAGAACATAGAATTTTTATCCGTAGCTTTCAGAGTGGTTTGTTATAACTGGATATGTCATAACCGGGTTTGTTATAACCGGACACTACTGTACGAGTATATTCAAAAATTAATTAATTTATAAATTGGTTAATTATTATTGGAATTGCGATTAATATATTGTTTGAGAATTCTAAAGATTAGGTACACTATAATGTATAATTTAATGAGTAGATACAGAGAAGTAAACCTAATAGTGGATTTTGACTTAAATTGTAAATCTAACAAGTAACCATTTGCTAACAAGATTGTTTGCACTGGAGTAAAGTATTTAAGCTATTTATTACTTGTTTGGTATAGTGAAATAGATGTCTAGAGGTCCAAAGTGCAATTAAAATTTCTTTCTCAAAGGGCATTGTTGTTCGATTTACAATTTTAGCAGAAATTCACTATTAGGTTTGCTTCCTATAATCCATATAATGTACAATTTTTAAATAAAAATAATGTTAAGAAATAAATAATAAATTAATTTATTAATTAAAAATTATTTTTTGCAATGTTATGATAATACTATTTATTATTGTGCTTGCGATATATTGTGAAAGAGTCGTATGGTTAGTGTAGTCAATTGACAAATTATTATCATTTCGTTTTTTGTTTTTGGTAAAATAAGGTGGTTTTGTCGTTAGCTTGTCATTGTTATATTTACGATCTTTGGAAAGTTTTGGGCCGTAATGCGGGAGATGTAAAAGTTGCATTAACTGCGAGTTATTCGGCCATAAAGTGCCATCCACAGTGATGATAGTGCCGGTCAGCCACTGAAACAATCATCCTAAAACACAATTCCCAACTAACTCAAACGACTCATTACACTGACCTCTATATAAACCAAAATCTAACCAGCATGTCTCTATTTCAGGGGAACTAGTGGAATTGATATAGATCTGCGGCGAGTTGATATCGACCAATGTCCTTTGCCGAAGGGTAGCACACAGCTCAACATTTTCGCGGCTTCAGACAAATGCAAAAAGCGCACTACTGAAGTAAGTTTTATTACCTTTGTACTTTGTATTCTACCCTCAACCTCAACACTTTTCCTGCATCCTTTAAATTTTAACGAGGTTTTTTACATTAAATCACCGATTTTATTACATATTTTTACACGAAATTGCATTTTAAATACAACCAATCAGCTTTATAGAACGAGCAATGAAGCTTACAAGAATTCATGAAGCATAATAAGCGACCGGAAACTTAACAAGCTTCTGTTAGTTAATTTGTTATCATATAAATTAAAGTACTGATAAATAAAATTATTGTTTTATTTACTAAATTATTTCCACTGATAAATTTTACCCGTATAAAGCGCAAGCTTGCAGTATTTTAATTTTCTCTAAAAATACAAGCGGTACAAAAGTTTCAGTCTCTAAAAACTTTTACGTGTTTACGTGACCATGGATCAATATTATTTATCTGATTGTTTTTTTTTAACATTATTTTTACCTTACTTACCACTCGATGCATTTTTAAACATACAAATATGACTAATAATTTTGTATCATTGTTTCTAACACCTACATACAAAAAACTGCTTTGGCAATTTTAAATTCACAATAAAAATGTATTTTTAGCAACGTTTTTTTACATCAAAACTTTATTACGGAAATTATTGAGTCTTCCTTTTAAGATAACTTCCTTTAATTTTCTACAAAATTACAGCATAAAATTTGCTAAATATTAAAACAATATAACTTTTTGCAATTTTTTTTCTACTTGTGATTTTTGAACAAACAAATTGATTATTGATGTTCTATAAATGACAACTGTAGTAGACAAAGTATAAACTTAAACCGAAAAAAGTAGAAAAGAAGCGCACGTTGAAAAGCGCGTTCAGGTTCTCAAAGAGAATAGTGAGTCTAGCTCTTGCAATAAGACTAAGGCAATAAATCTTTAAGGTTTTCTATTCCGCAATACCACTGCTTCCTATACCTCGTCTTAAAAAACATGTCTCTTAAAATTTGCATTTCATTTATAATTTACTTTAGTAGCGACTGTGTCAGGTAAAGCTTTCAGTATTTGATGTTTTTAGGTGTACTAATTCAGGTTAATTTTAAAGATAAAAAATATTTGCATAGGTTTATTAGAGAGGGTTAACGCCTTCGTATTTATCTAACATAGTTTCCCCGATAGGGAAAGTTTAAAGGACAGGGTTAATATTAGTTCATGAAAATAGTAGTACAACTAACGAGACAATATCGCAAATAAATTCTAGTCTAAGGTAAGTCCTACCGACATGTTTGGGTCACTTTAGAGTAAAATTTGTGTCTAGTATGTCACTAGCAAAATTTCAAAAGTTTTATGTTCTATCAGCGTACGAAATATGTTTCTGAGAGAAATTTGCATAGTGTTGTAGTTAGTATGTGTCTGAATAATTCCAGCATCTCTGAAATAATGTATATAAAATAAGTTTTCATCCGAACGTGTTTAAACTAAAATGTTTTAAAACAGACTAATTTAAATAACGTCTTACATAACTTGCCAAGCATCAATTATTTAGAATAGGAAATTGTTTATTTTTACCTAACTTATCCTACATAATTAAAAGTTCAACTCCTGGGAGAATTCATTACTCGGGAAAATAATGATTGAACAAGCTTTTTAAGTGTTTGTTTAATAAAAGTATTTCACTTAAATTCAAGAGTTTATAAATATTCACAGTGAAAACAATTCTGATTGCTTGTTTTTCAAAGAGAAATAAACGTTCTGTTTTACGAAATCTAGAATTGTCAGATTTACAAACCTTTTTTTAACTAAATTTGTAAAACATGCTTTTGTATCACACAAATTATAAAAATAATCAATTTTCAAATATATTTTCTTGAAGATTTGGCTGAAACATCTATGAGCAGGATAGGACTTCTGTTAGTATCCTGAATTCAGAAAGTACTAAAAAGCATGAAGATAAAATAAAATAAGCGATGTTTCATAAGACAGAAATTTATAAAAATAATATAAGTATAAATAAAGTGTAATTTTAAACAAATAAAAAAACAATCTACAAAAAATTCAAATTTTTTTTTAAATATTATAAAAGTGTTAGTTAGTAAATATAAAGCTTAACATTAAAATTATAGGCGTAGGCGAAAAGAAAAACTACTACTATTAGCTTGATTATTAGAAGAATACTACACAGAATAAGATCTAAATTCACTATTGTTCATTTTGAGTTGTCAGTCTTGGATCCTTTGTTGTCCACAGAACAGGTTTGGATCTTTTGTCATGAAATTTCTTTTATCTTCAGTTTGTCTTAGTTATAATTAATTTAAATACCTACACAAATAATAAATAGATAATATAGTTTATAAATAATAAAACAAACAACTAACAGGGAATATTAAAACAACTGATTTGAAACATTTATCAAAAAAAGGTTTACAATTCAAATAGATAAGAATTGAATTACAAAACTGTACTTTAAAATACCTTAAAAATGTTTTTTGAAATATATTGCAGCTTTTGTTAACATAATTCAATCAACAAGGGGGTAGAAGACTTGTCAAATGTAAAAGTCGAGAAGAACAAAAGTTCTGTTTTTAAACACTGCGGTCTTAAACATTTGTAATGTTGATATCTTGAGCCGTCTTGCTTTGAAAGTTGATAAAATTTTTCGGTTATTTATATTTTAGTCAACAAAAATAAGATTTACCAAAACCGTTGTAAAAGTTTAGAATGATTGAAGCTTAGAAAGTACGATTTGTCAGATGAGATGACAGTCTTTTCCTGATTGATTCAAACGAAAGACATTTTCAGTACGGCAAAATTTCGGGAGCATCAAGCAATGTTATTTATCTGAAAAGATTTGCTTTTGTGCAGTTTTGGAAGCATATTGACAATAAAAGATGTTAAAGCACATTGTCATTAACATAAAAAAATTATAAAATTTTTATAAGTGTTGTTAAAACAATAAAAATTACAGCATTAACAGTTCTATTAAAAGTCAAAACAAGTTCAAATAACAATAGATATTTAAAGAGTTTAGTTGATTCGTAAAGAACTTTTTAAACAGGTATAAGCTACAAGAATTAAGCAGGTCAGCAAATTGTTATTCTAGTTGTATTATTGCTTCTATTTCTACCGGTAAAGCAAATCGAATAGGCACATTTTTTTAATTGAAAAATAAAGTTCACTTGTAAGTAGCAAACATTCAGAAGGTACAAAAATTGAAGCAAATAAAAACATTTGGAATAGAAGAGACCAAAATCAGTGAAAAATTTTTGTCAAATTTTTTTCAGAAGAAGTCACGCTGAGAATTTGTAAATAGAAGATTTGCACTGAGTTTGCTTCTTTCAAGAAAAAAATTCTTTTTCACTTCAGGTAGACGGTAAAATTATATAAAACCAATCAATTGCAACAACCATAAAATAGTCTGTAATACTTATAGACCGTATATAATTGTGGTAAACGTCGTCAAAGTACACAGTACTTGTAAATCACAATTTAGTAAAGAAGAGAAATGATTAAACCTAAATATATACAGACCTGGCATACAAAATTAAAGATATGTAGCACCAAGACAAAGTATATGTGGTGTCGCTAAGTATAACTACGACAGGGATTATTCTAAAGTCTTTGCATAAATCGTGTGAATTGCTGAACATTTTTTTGATAACCCATGCAGAAATGCAGAAAAACGTGCTGCCATATAATCTAGAAAGTGCGCTGAGTATCTGAGCACCTAAACCTAATATCTCATTGGCAAAGATTGAGAACACTCTTAGACTGCTCTTGACTTTTGACAATGTTTCATTATTTTTAGAAGTTTAGAGCAATGATATAAAAAAATAGGTAAAATATTAGTTGCTAGCATATTTTATGGTATACAGAGAGATATAAAAGTATGGAATAAAATTCATATTTTCTAAGTAAATTTTTTTTTTACAAAAACACGACAGGTCTATTTTACATTTTTATTGCGCACGTTTTTTACTTGTTTCCAAATTTTTTTGGCCAACTGGTTTTTGCTGTGACGTAATCGATTTTTTTTTTAAATAGCAACCCTTATTTTTGGTGTTGAGTATTGAAACTACTTTTTTTTCTGTATATAACATTCGTAGGGTCTAAAATAAAAAGTTTTTTATCCAATTTAAATTTTTTATTAAATTTTTGGAAATAGAGGCAATTTTTAACAGAATTACTAAACTAAATGTTCAAATTGTCGTCGTTCCGTCTCCTAGTAATAATACAACTAATTTTCAATTTTCGTTAGCACATTATTTCTTATTTTTTGGACTAATTAAGCAGTTCTGATTTGTAATTCTTTCTCTTACATCATTGATTCTTAAAATCATAAAATGTGATTTGACAAAACTACACTAAACATTCAATTTTTGTGGATGTTGTAACAAGTCTTGATTTCTCTCATCCAGTGCAAATTTTCTATCGACACATATGGCAGTTGTGCCTTTTTTGAGCTGATCACATTTTTGGACCGTATTTTTTTGACGTTTCATTGACTAGAGAAGTTTATTTAGATGTCCTTTGCAACACGTTAGTACCAGCATTAACGGAACTTTTCCCAATAAAAAGGATCTAGACATACCAGCAGCTAACTTAGGGTTTAAACAAGACGCTGCACCTCCACATTACACTCGTGGTGTCAGAGATTATTTAGATGTTGTTTTGATCGTTTTTCTAAAGGGTTACTTAAAATCAAAAATATTTGCAACAAAATCAAAAATTTAAGAAATAATTACAAATCAGTACCGCTTAATTAATCAAGAAAATGAGAAACAATGTGCTAACGGTGTTCGTAAATTAGTTGTATTATTGTCAAAAAAACAGACGGACGTCAATTTAAACATTTAGTTCATTTCTGTTAAAAATTGCGTCTATTTTGAAAAATTTAATAAAACATTTAAATTGGTTAAATTACTTAAAGTTTTTATTTTAGACTTCACAAATGTTATACTGTTATACGCAGAAAAAAAAGTAGTTTCAATATTCAGCACCAAAATAGGGGTTGCTATTTAAAAAAAACATCAATTGCGTCACAGCAAAAAACCAGTTGGCCAAAAAAATTTGAAAACAAATGATAAACGTGCGTAATAAAAAAATAAAATCGACCTATTTTAGCGCTTTTCTAAAAAAACATTAACTTAGAAAATATGAATTTTATTCCATACTTTTATGTCACTCTGTATAATAATTCAAAACTTGAGTCTTAAAATAAAACATATTTGATTAAATTTATAAAAATAAAATATTAGAAAGCAGAAGTATATTAAGTATGGAGAACCGTAAAGAATGCTTACCGTTCGACTGCGATTGGAGTTTCTAGAATAATAATAATAATAATTTATATCAATACATTTGTGATAATCGGGAAGATTGAAACTGAAAACTTTGGGTGGCTGTTCCATGGTTGCTATGGTTTTGTTCCAAACAAGTAAAATTGTCTTTTTGATACAATCATTCCTACATAGTTCTGTTTTGTGGTTCCGTTTTCGACGCAAATATGAGCGATAGTGATGATCTACCGGATAATTTAGAAGATGCTTGGCAAGAAGGATGTTCGGCAATAATTCCAGAAAAATTTAAAGCCCGATATGAACAGACATAAAGTTGTTTAAGGATGGCGTGAAGCAAAGAAGATTTCTGTAAATGAAAAGAGCTTGCTAGCGTATTTTGTGGTGAGAAGTGGACACTTGAAGGCCCCAGGCAGGTTATGGGCGCAGTATTCTATGCTGAAGTGTACAATTTTTCTCCATGACGCTATCGATATTTCTAAGTTTGCTACATTAATTGCTTATCTTAAGAGAAAAAATATTGGATATCGGCCTAAGGAGGCTAAAATTTTTACTAAAGAAGACATGGAAAAATTCTTGAATGAAGCACCAGACGAACAATTTTTAATTCAAAAGGTATGTTGTAGATGATGAGGTGGTCTATCTAAGTTCTAAGGAAACAATATATTTGCAGGTAGCAATGATATTGGGAGTATCGGGCGCTTGTAGACGAGAGGAATTGTACAATATTAAAATGAGTGACATAGAAGAACATGAAGAAATGTTTATAGTAAATATTCCAAATACAAAAACGAATATTCAGCAAACGTTCACAGTTATTAATAAAGAAAATGAAGCAGTTCATTATTTGGAAATACTTAAGAAATACATATACATAAGAATTCGACCAAGCAACCCAACGTCAGATCATTTATTTCTGAACTATCGAAATGGCAAATGCACTAGGCAAGTCACAGGAAAAGACACAATTGGAGGCTGACCGTCAAAAATTGCAAAGTATTTAAAGTTGCAAGCCCCGGAAGATTTTACTGGACACTCGTTTCGACGCATATCGGCTACACTTTTAGCGAATAACGGAGTTGATGTGTTGGGACTAAAAAGACATGGTGGGTGGCGTTCATCAACGGTGGCCGAGAGTTACGTGGAAGATTCCCTCCAAAACAAAATTGAATTTGCTCATAAAATTTTACACAGCGATGTTGGTGGACTATTACAACAACCTGGGACTTCTACGTCGGAAAGTTTGTCTATTAACACTAGAAATTCAAATGCGAGTGGTATTACTACTATTAATTATAATAATTGTACATTTAATTTACTAATTTACATTTAGTTTACTGAACGGTAAGTGTATTACTTACCGTTTTGTTACACGTAGCAACCAGTAACAGCAACCTACCGTCGTGGAAACAGGCACAGTAAACTGATAAAAACAACCAATCGCGCAAAAAAAGTACATAACAACTTTAAAATATTAAAATGTTTTATGAAAAGTTGTTTTCGTAATTACTATTTAAACAGCAAAAAAGCAGGAATCTATAGTCAAGTAGTAGTAGTAGTAATAGGTAAGTCGAATAAAACAAAAGTTTTGCTTCTAAACACTGCAGTCTTTAAAGTTGATACCTTCAGCAGATTTGGTTTTAAAGTTAAAGCAAATTTTTTATTCTTTTTGTTTATGTTTTAGTTAACAAAACCAAATGTCATAAAAACTAAAGTAAAAAATCATAATTTTTACGGAATTTATGGGACAAATAATCTCTCAGGTCACATATGGAACAAAACAATCGGCTCTAATGCAAAACCTGCTGGTTTTTGAAACACTAAAATTTCAAAACTGTTTTTTGCATATATCTGTCTATAGCGTAAATATGAAAAGTTTAATCTAGAATGACGGAATGAGGAAGCTACAAAAATTAAAGTGACTATTAAGATACGTTTCAAAAGATAAATTTGTAGGAACACGCAACAAGAAGCGCTAGTATCTAACAAAATTAAAGATTCCGGCAAATAAAAGCAAGTTGGCGCATTTATTATTTAGGAAGTCTGTCGAAAATGTGAAGACGTGATCAGTTTAAACCAACAAGAAGGTCCCCTTTTTAATAAAAATCTCCCGAAAACACGATTCGTATTTTAATTATCCAAAAGGTGCGAAACAAGCTTTAGCATTATTACAGGACGAACAGCGGGTGTTATCTGACTATAAATTGCATGTAATTTTTTGCCCGACGTTCGAAATTATAAACGAGCTTATAGATTTTGCATAAATACACTTCTGGAGTTCTGGATAATTTTCAATAGTTTCCCTCGACGACCACCCTTCGGAAATCCGTTTGTTGGTCCATCGGTGCCACTACTCTACATCACAGACTGTCGTTTTACTCCCAGCTGATCGTTAATGTAATTGTGCAGTGCCATCGGGAGGTTTAGGAATGCGACGAATATGTTTACTTGCATTAAGGGTATTTCAGATATGTAGATTATTTCCCTTCGTATGTTGTGACAAAGTCGTGACATCGATTAATCACTTTAATTATGTCATTTATCAACTCAAATCACTAACCATTATCTTAACTGTGTGACGAGGACCTTATTAACCGTGCACAACTTGCCACCAAAGCCCAAACCTCATACAACAATTACTACTCCAATCACAACAAATCCACCAACAACACTCAACTTTTTTATGTTTCCACTTGATTCAAAACGACAAGTTTTCCCAATTATGAAATTTATTTAAAAACCAAGTCCAGCTCCTAAAAAACTAGTTTGACTAATAAGCTGAGTTCTCATTTCACATCGATTTTCTGATTAGCACAAAACCGGTTTCAAAATAGAATCTGAACTAATATAAAGTGAAAGCACAATCGACAAAAGAAGTCCTTATATTACCTCTATAAAATTTGTTATTATGCAAAAGTTGTGTCGGCTTACGCAGCTATTAACAGGTTTCTACATAAAATATTATTTATTTCAAAATTATATTAAATATAAAATACAATGACCTAAACAAAGATTATGTTAAATTTTTAAGAAAAACAAAAAATTATTCTAAATGCTAGAGAATATTACTCTTGTAAGGCTTAAAAACGACCAATTTTTATTTGTCAGATCCTTTTTTCTGATCTGTAAGAAATTGCAAAATTATAATTTTTTTATGACAAAGGAAGTTATAAGTTAAAAATATTCTATTTAAATAATTAGTTGTTAAATACACATAATATTTTTCAAAGTTTAACTAGTGCCTCAGCATAGATGCGCAACTAAGTCTCTTTGAGTGTGCTTAGTTTTATAAACTTAACATCTAACCTGTTTCAAGTTTTAATTTTGTTTTAAATGTTTTAATAAATTTTAAATTATCACAGTCAAATTGAACTTGTGCTTTTGAGAGCGCCACTGGTTCATGCTATTTCTGAAAAAAAAATTATAATTTTTAAAAAACAATAGTTTCTCTTAAAAAATTCGTTATATTTATAACTTAAAATAAAATTTTGCTCTTACATAATGTACTAAAACTTCTTCAAATATTTTACAAATTTAATATAAAGCACTATAAAAAATAATTGCGATCTGAAAAGTATTTTCCTAGTTGTTGAAATATTGAATTAACGGGTCATGGTATGACTTTTATTGTACGAACAATAGTGCGAACGAAAACTCGGTTGAGGGTATATCGCCTGTATTGTGCTTCGATAAAGAAAAATTGTAGGGAACATAAATGAGCGGTTTAATGGGACTATTCGCCATTGTCGTTTCAGCGTCGCTCGATTCGCTCACAATCGGTTGCATTTCTGTCAGAAAAAAATGTAAATAGATATGAAGAAAAAGAGAGAAATGTCATCAAAAACAAATAAAATTTCTCTCACCTAAATCTGGTTAATTAAAATCTCCAAACTTGTTGATTGATCGGATTGTAGTAAGTCCCTTGATAATATCAAATGATTAGTCGATTATAATTGATTAGAGCAGATGGTTATAACTCGTGACAAGAAGATGATTGTAAAGTAGGGATAGTAAACAGTTCAAGCAAATTGTTCTCAATCCAATTAGGTACGGATGCTCTTCAGTTTTCAACTGCGTGACTCCTATTTGGTTAACAGATTCCCGAATTGGGTTCATATTTTTTTGTACAACTTTGAGAACATTTAAGTCAAAATTAAATTGCCTTTCCCAAAACCTCACTATTCTTATTGAAACCTCGCGCCGACTTGTTGAAAAAATAAATGTTTGAACAAGATAACTAAAAATTTATTTCAGTGTGTCCCGCTATCCGGATTGGGCTTCAGGCGAGGTAGTTACAAGTGCGTATGCAAACGCGGATTTTTCTTCCCCGACACTAAAGCCGAAAGGCGCTACTATAATGGAACCGTGATCGAAGAGGAATATGAAAAACTGATGATGGTAAGGATTTAGGACAAAATTCCTCAGCAAAAATTACAAATATTTATTCACTTAATATGCTTCGTTAGCCACAAGCAATTTTTTTCCCTTAGGGAATCGACAAATTGATGAAGGGTTGAAAAATATTTTCTGCAATAAATTCTAACTTGACAATAAATTAAATATTAAGTCGGAACGAAGCAAATCGGTTGCCGATTTATGAGATAAGACAAAATTAACATTATTGATTAAGTTGGAAAAATACTCTTGATTTATTGCTAAAGTTTCGAATATACCTGGAAGACGACAATATACTCGCTATTTGACCCACATACAGGCTGTCTCCATACTATACAACAACAGTTTTTGCTTAAATAATAAAGCTAATACAAACTTATTGTTTTCTTATGAACAAAATTTAAAGATTTAGTTTTTCATATACATTATTATTTATAAAAATTTTTGATATGGCAGAATAAAAAAAACAACTTTGAACATAAATAACCTTAGATCAAAATGTAACTAAATCAGAGCAAGCCGTGGAAGTGGGTATTGGCATTAGACACATCATTACAGTTACGCTGGCACAGCCTGCTCTGATTCAGTTACATTTTGATCTCACCTTATAATATTAAAATTGTAGCATTGAAATATGCCATAAAAAATATAGATTATTTGTATTAGTAGTTTTATATTAAATTTGAGGTTATTTTAAGGATATATTTAATTTTTTAAGTTATGTTAGACTTTCAATAAAACTACAGAAATGTTTGCTTTCGTTTGGAATTTGTTGAGTTATTCTTTCTTAAGTCTTCTAATTTTTTGATTAATTTAAAACTCGATTGGACCGTCATTACATTACCTGTGTCATGCTAGCATAAAACAGTTATAAATAAGAAAAATAAAGTTCTGAGAAAGAATAAACAAACAAATTCGAAACGTATACACAAATATTATTAAAAGTTCAACATGACATAAAAGAGTTACACCTATTCTGACATTAAGCGTAATTTTCATATTAGACAGATAAGTACGTCTCCAGCAAGGAGGTTAGATAGGATCCCTACAATTTTCCTATCTAACCTCCTTGGTCTCCAGATAAAAATAAAAGTAAAAATGTGTTTTTTGAACACAAATAATAGTTATTTATAATGAATTGAAGACCTAATCAAGAAGATTATGACACCTGATTTTAAATAGAATAGTTGAAACAACAAATGTTTAAAATTGTACAATGTATTTTCTCAAAAATGCAGTTATAAGATTCTAGAAGTATTCTGGATTAGACGTAGAAAAACCGGAGTCGGTCTGACACCTTGAGATCAGTTTTTTCTACAAGTATTATATCACCTCTTCTATAGCAGACCTCACAATGGTTACTCCTCAAACCGCATTGCTAAATTTAAACAATTTTCAAGCTTTCTAAGCGCGGTGCTGCCTCGACTGGCTATACTAAGCCAAAGATCTCTCAGCATGGATCATCTAATAGATGAGAACGCTAGTGTAGATGCTTTTCTATCTCTGCGAAAATGCACTTACGAAAATTTAGAAGTATTTTAATTAGACGTAATAGGACCAAAGTTAGTCTGACATCTTAAGTTCAAAGTTTGTTCCACAAGTATTATATTACCTCTTCTATAGCAGACTTCACGCTGGTTACTTCTCAAGTCGTATTGATAAACATAAAAAACTTTTAAGTTTTTCAAGCTTGGTGCTGCCTCGACTGGCTATATTAGGTCACAGATTTTATGAATAAGTATGGATCTTCTCATAGATGAAAACGCTGGAGTAGATGCTTATTTAGCCAAGAGTGTTAAGTACAAATTGTTATAAACTTTCAAAGACTACCTCTGCAAAAATGCACTTACAAAAATTTAGAAGTATTTTAAATTAGACGTAGAAAGACGAAAGTCAGTCTAACATCTAAAGCTTACAGTTTCTTCTACGAGTATTCTATCACCTCTTCTATAGCAGACCTCACGCTAGTTACTTCTCAAGTTGTATTGATAAACTTAAAAAACTTCTAAGTTTTTGAAGCTTGGTGCTGCCTCGACTGGCTATATTAGGTCACTGATTTTCCAGTATAGATCTAAATATGGTACGGCGAACTTCTGGTCGTGATCTTCTTATAATTGAGAACACTGGTGTAGATGCTTATTTAGCTAAGAGTATTCAATACAAATTGTTATAAACTTCTGAAGACTATCACTACAAAAATGTACTTACGAAAATTGAGAATATTTTAACATCTTAAGCTCACAGTTTGTTCTACGAGTATTCTATCACCTCTTCTATAGCAGACCTCACGCTCGTTACTTTTTAAGTCGTACTGATAAACTTAAATAACTTTTAAGTTTATTAAGCTCGGTGCTGCCTTGATTGTCTATAGTAGGTCACAGATCGCTCAGTATAGATTTGGATATTGTATGGATAAATATGGATCTTCTTATAGATGAAAAGGCTGGTGTAGATGCTTATTTAACCAAGAGTGATTAGTACAAATTGTTATAAACCTTTAAAGGGTATCTACGCAAAAATGCACTTACAAAAATTTAGAAGTAATTTGAATTAGACACAGAAACACCGGAGGCAGTGTGACACCTTGGACTTACCATTTATTTTATTATATCACTTTTTTATAGCAGACCTCACGCTCGTTACTCCTCAAGCCGCATTGATAAAATTAAAAACTTTTAAGCATTCCAAGCGCGGTGCTGCTGCGACTGGCCATACTAAGTCACGGATCTATAAGTATGGCTCTTCTTATATATGAAAACGCTGGTTTAGCTGGAGAAAGTTTAGTTAGCCTAGAGTGTTTAGTTCAAATTGCTATAAACTTCCGAAAATTACCTCTACCTGCCTGTAACTTGAATTTGGCGATTTTTTTGCAGGATTTCATTAATATTACATTAGTCTGCTTCCAGCCTTTACAATTTATTTTGTTGGCAAAAAAATTGTTTACAAAAAATGTTTTGCTTTATCACGTTACTAAGGGAGGTAATAGTTATCGAAATTATCTTGTGCGACTTGCCTGCTCGTCGGTTTGTTTTTTGATCCAACAGACTTTGGCAACATATTTTTTTAAGTTTCTCTGCAATCTTAGAGAAAATGTTGCACTTTGCTAGGGAGGACTACGTCGCTGTATTGTTGGTCAGTTTGTCACTATACTTATACATTTCTTTGTTTTTTCCGTATTTTTTAACTGAAGAGCTATGGTGCGGTTTTTTATAGATTTGCTTTCTTGAATTTTAGGGTCTTTATAATAAATTCCAAGCTCAGATCTCTCTATGTAGATGTACACATCTGTTTTTTTGCAAGTGGATCATTGTGCGACGTTATACAACACAACTTCACATTCAAAGTAGGTATTCCTTCAAATGCCTCGTTTAAAAAGCGAATGTGTCGCGTTATCTTTTTCTTCACTGTCTCATAGCTCGTAACTTTAGTACTCTCGCCAAATTGTCTCTTTTACAAAAAAGTCAAGAAGGAGATAAGCACAAAAACAGTTTTATTGCAGGCGTGAGACTAGAGTTCATGACACAAGTTACACCGCTACTTATAAGTCTTACTTTCTGTATGTGACTATTGTGTGTCGCCTCTGACTTTGGCTTACCAAACAACAGTAACGTAACAAGGCAGCGTATAGTTAGAGCCAAATTTTCAGAATTAACCCTAAGATTATCTTACCATCTGGAGACGGTGCTATGACGCCGCAGTTTTCTTGTCAATTTTTATCTCTAAATGTTGGTCAAAGTTTCTACTTCTTCGTAGAGAGTATTATTTTCGTTTTGCTGAGATTTATTAAAAGGATGTTTTCCGCTTCATTTTTTGTCTATGTGATCTGAGCTGCATTAAACGACAGAGAATTTCATATCTTCTAGTAAGTAAAATCCCTAAATGGTCTTCGTAATCTATTGTGTAAAGGCGACTCTTTTTACTTAAATCGCTTTCTATTCTTACATGTGTATAACTTTCTCTGAGTGTACTCTATGATTATGCTGCTAAAAAACGGCTCTAATGCCTTAAAGGGTTATTTTGTCAAAAGCTACTTCAATGTCAATGTATACTTCCAGTGAGAAATTCTGGCCCTCCAGTGATCTTTAAATTCGGCTGGCAATAGCGTGTAGAGCTAACTCGGATGATCTTTTTGGATGTCAATAAAATAAATGTGTTACTAACGCCTAATTTTTTATCTTTTTTGCACAATTTTTTAATGTCTTTAAAAAAGAACTTTCGACTGATTGAATGTTATGACTTCGCCGTAATAATAGCCCACTCTACTAAGCTTTGAAATAAAAATTACTTTCTCTTTCTGAAATTGTAACGATATATACGAGTATTAGGCCGTAAAACACGTCCGTAAAATTTTTGCCAGACACATGAGTAATCCGTCCAATTTTCAGTGAGGTTTCTGTTATAGATCAATTTTTTATTGTACATTGTCTGTTAAGCCTTATAAACCCTTCAGTCAATTGTCTTTTTAGATGCTTTGTTTTAAAATGCTGAGCAAATGGTCAGAGCTACAAAAAAATAGTAAAAAATAAAATTTTGTCGGCGAGGCAATCTTTTATCTCTAACAGTTTCAAACATTAGAAATGCTTAAAAAGAGAGAGAGAGTTGAACAATCCTGCTTATTTAGCCAAATGGTTGACTCCTCTGACAAATTAGCAAGTAAATAAAATTAATTTTAAACCTTGAAAAAAGGATAATAAGCTTTAAGACGTTCTCGACGACAAGAAATTAATAAAGAATAATAAGGTCTAATTAACATAAAAAAACGTGTAATTAAACAATATTTTGTTATGTCTGACATAATATTATTAATAAATCTTTAAATTATATTGTTTTAAATTTTTTAGTACTAAAGATCATATTAAATTAGTTACTTTTTATACTTTTTAAACTTCTGTAAATAAATTTAAATTTTAGTTCAACGAAACAAAATTCGTTGTAGATTAAATAGTAAAATGGAGATTTATTTGTATCCTGTGTCGTTTTATATGTCACGTATGGCAATTAAGTCGCCAGTGACTGCAATCTAATTTCGTTAAGTTGGACCAAAAGGGAAAAGAATTTCCATTTTTTTGTTCTATTATTTATGACGGTCGAAATGTATTATCATTCAAAGGAGAAGTCTATTAATCTAAGAAGGGATGCATAATAAATATGTAAATATTTTGAATAATATTCTAGTAAATCTTGGAAGACCAAAGGAGTGTGTAGTTGTGAGATTTATTTTACATCATTTTACGATAAAGTGTCTTTGTATTATTCAACAGGGCGAAACCAGTCAGTACGCAAAAACTGGACTTTTTGAATGTCTGTCATGTGCCGAAGGATGTGAATCCTGTGAGGACGACCGACCGTGTGTGGTTTCTCTCAACTGGGTAATGCGAACGGTCATTCTCGTCCTTTCTTGTGTCATTATCTGCTGTTTACCCATCGTTGTCATCTTTACCTGGAAATACGGAAATGTAAAGGTAAGTAGCCTTATCAAGAATAATTAACAAAATGACAAAGAATAACGTCAGATAATGTCAAAGGTCAATTTGTCATAATCAACGTTTTTGTTTCGGCAATAAAAGAGCAGCTTATGGAACACTAAATCTCTTCACCAAATGAAGGATGATTTGTGTCTGAAATACTCTCCGCTTTAAATCCTCTCAAAGAAATTATTTTTAAAAGATATTTTTATAGATTGATATATTAAGGCGTGCCGCTTCCTGATACGTCTTTGTTAAATTATCCACAATTTATTTTATTTTGAAGCTTCTCGAAACTAAAAATAAAACCGGTTCTAGAATTTTAATACTTTCAAAAACCGGTTTTATACACCTATTAAAAAAACCGGTTTTTTTAACATTTATATACACCTTTAAAACAAATTGGTTTTTAAATATTTTATCAAAAACTGGTTTTCTTTAACATTCGGTTGGTCTTTGGCCCTATATACCCTGAGAGTCATAATGAAAATTGCTTTTTTGCCAGTTTTACGGCAAAAAAAGTTGAAAGTTTTTCTACCTGATGGTTGTTACGGTGGCTCAGTAAACGTAAGTGTAGGACATCATTTAATACTCTTAAAGTTGTTTCTTTGACGTGAGTGTGTGCTTGTTAAAGTTTTATTTCGAAAAATGTTTTCACCGTCACTTACTGTTGTAAATAATCTAAAGGTTTTCACCTTTTAGGTCAACTTCTTCACTATTAAATTAGCACCTTAAATAAATTAGATGCCAAAATAAGATTTTTAAAATAATATTGACACTTAAAAGCAATTAGGAAAAGGTTCGAAAACGTTGAAAAATTTCCGACGTAAATAATTTTTTATGAAATGAAGTTTGGAAGTAAAAAAGTATTATTGGAGTTGGGACTGATTTGATCAATTTTTGATAAAGCTCTTCTCGTCTTTTCATTAACAACATGAACTTTTATTATATTATCTTGAGTATTTTAGTGGTTTCGGTCGTTCTCTGAGGACATTTAACTTATTTTGCTAAGATCCATTAACGTGAAACGACAATCACATTGCCAAATTAACTTCTCTAACATGTTTCCATTAAAAAACCACAAATGAAACAAGTTTTTAGATTCCTGAATTGTCAGAGAAAACACTACATACGATCACGTTGGAACCTAATTGAATGTTTTTAAAAACACAATTTTCTGAATCACTGTAGAAAGAAGTTTTCTGTTTAACTTTTTATAAAGGTTCATTTGGAAACTTTGTCTCAACTTGGCTTATTTTAGACGATAATTTAAAAAGGTTCTCCAAATATTGTGCTAGTTAATTTTCTTAAATAAGCTCCCAAATTACATTTATTTAGTGAAGAGTGTAAACTGACGTAATATTTGAGTAGATTATAGTGCAGGGTATAATACTCTCTACTTTTAACATTTTTATTTTCTTTGAAAACTAAATTTAAAATTTATGCCAAGTTTAATGTAACGTAGAGTATTATAAACAAAATTGCAAGAGGCAATCAGGTGTCTCTTGTCTAGTTAAATTTATTATTATAATACGTTTATTTTATTTTCAAAAATTATGTTAAAACCTGGAAACAAAAGATCTATTCAATAACATTAAACATTTTTTTCACACAACGCGCGTTTTGGCAACGATGTTACCATTTTTAAATTAAGACAAAAAAACTGAAAATTATACAAGGCGGAAGAAAAAAATCTATCTGATTTTCATTCATTAATAACAGTCGATCGACTGCTATTAATAATAATTGGTCAATTAATACCCAATTCGACCATTTCAATTGTTGTTACTCTCGTTTAAGAGAACAAAATTAAACAGAAATTTTTTGGAGTTAGTCAAATTCTGAAGAACTAAAGCATTTTTAACATTTTTCGGGTAATTAAGAAATAAATATTTTTTACGAAAAGCCGCTTTAATATGTAAAAAATAATCAACTGTTATGCAATTCTACAGCACTCTACATTTTCTAAACCTGGAGTATTATTATTTTTGTAAATGAGACTGCACAAGTAGTGCTATCTCAAATTTATTATAATAAAATTAAAAAAATTATAAAAAATTAAAAAAAAACAAAAATTGTATTTTATAAATTATTTTTACTTGTTTTACCTTTTACTAATGAAAATGGAAAAAAAACTAGGGATAGGCCCGTTGTCGGAATTTATGAGTTTTTTTCTTAGTTTTTACATAAATCAAAACTTTCGAAAGCGTTGAGAAACTTATATACAATTATTAACTACTCTAATAATTTTAATATTACTTTTGTCAATTTTGTGGTCTTTCTCAAAATTATGCTGTACAACGCTAATTTTTTGAGTTCTGTCACATCCAAAATAAGCCAAATTTTTTTAAAAACTAGTGTAAATGTGTCAGACAATTTGTCCAAGATGTTATATATTTTTGATGGCAGTTTACAATTTATTTCAAAAATTTCCAATTTTTCAAGAAATTTAATTTTGTCTGTAGTGCTACCGAAAAAACTTTTTAGATTTGTACCAGATTTGTAAACGACCTGAAAATCTAAGATTTTGATAATTTTGTCAAAGTATTAAATAATCGTTTTTACAATATTTTTTCACTTTTTATAAACTTAGATTTTTAAGTCGTTTTTAACTCTGTCTCAAATCTGAAAAGTTTTCCTGATAATCTTAAAAGTAAAATAAAGTTTCTAGAAAAATAAGATGTAAACAAAACTGCGATCAAAAGTATAATGGACAAACTCGCAGATCCTACTCGTTCCTAGTCCTAGTACGTGCGTCAATCTTTTTAACATTTACCTGCACCAAAGAGCTTTTGTCAAAATATTTACTATTTACAATTTACAAATTAACATAATTAATTTTTAAGTGCAAAGTTAGAAAAAATTATTTACTTGTCAAAAATTGAAAGAGTACAATTGTAATTACACAAACTAAACATAAACGACCAAAAAAAATATCAAACTTGAATAACTGTTTGACGGAAGAACAAAGTTGCTTATCTAGTAAAATATCACTGAAATATCGTTTTCGATAAAATATATGGGTGAAATTGTTCAGGCTGACTTTAAAGTATGTTTGGAAAGTTTAACCAGCTATAGTACATAATAAAAGAAGCCGAAATAACCTAACTTGCCATAAACAAATATTTACAGTTTTTGGGATACACCTTTTTTTAAGAAATTTTTTTTTAAATGAATTACAATTTTTTTAATACACAGTGTGTGATTGCAATATATGAAACAATTTTTTCTAGTGATAGTTCCAATTTTAATGTTAAAATTAGATATACAGATGTTTTTCGAAAAATTTCTACAAATATTGTCAAGTAATAGCCCTTGTTAAAACGATGCTAAAAAACTCAATTTGCTTTATGCAACTGTTAATAGTTTTTGAGATATACGCTGTAGATATTCTTTTATCAAAAAACACTACTTTTGAGATACACGATGTATGACAACACTGTTTTTGGACAAAAACTTTTACATCGTAAATCTGCAAATCTATATGCTCGAAAACAGTGTTGTCATACATCGTATATCTTAAAAATACTGTTATTAAAAAAAGTTTTACAGGGTGTACCTTAAAAACTATGATCATTTGTATAAGGCAAGTTGGGTTATTTGGACTTCTTTTATTATGTACTATATATAAAATTTCCCAAACATACTTCAAAGTCACTCTGTATAAAACATGCAATTACTGTATTTGCGATCGACACATAATATGGCATTTGCTAAATTTGGCGTTTATGCTTGACGCACGAACTGGGACTGAAACAGATAAAACCCAAAAAAGCACGAATTGGAAAACTTTCCAGTTATTTACCTAGCCTTAAAATAATTGTATAATAAAACATAGTTAGACTGACAAACTCTGACAACAAGGCTATTCCTAGTTCTTCTCTTTTTTCATTATTTAAAGGGCGGAACAAATAATAATAATTTATAAAAAAAACTATTTATGTTTTTTATTATATTTTTTATTTTATATTATTTTAATAAATTGGAGTTGGTACCTGAAGATATTCAGCACTAATTTTTACTTCAAAATGGTAACATTGTTAACGAAACACACATCTTGTGGAAAAAAAGTGTTTGGTGTTCTTAGGTAAATTATACAATTTATTCGATATATCAAGGAGATCTAGCAAAAATTATGTTAAATTCTTAAAAAATATTTTCAAATTGGTTGGTGTAAATAAGTCAGTCATTCAAATTAACCGCTTGAGTTAAGTCGAACGGTTCAATTATTAAATCGATCGGTTAAATTAAGCTGATCGGTTGACTAAGCATAAGCCGACTAATTTTGTACCACACTAGTGTAGATTAAAACCTTTTTATTTGCTTTCTAACTTTAGATCTTGCTTTATAAACTTCATAGCTACATTAATAATAATTAAACAAATAAACAAGAGTGACGAGAAAGATTTTAAAATATTACGTTGTAGCTTTAATCAATTCTAAAGTAAGTAGTAAACAACATCTGCACCCTTGAGTTGTACATTTTAATAAGTCGCTTTCGTGCTATGCAAATTGGGTAATATTTCACATAAAATAATAATTAGGTGATTTGTTTTTAATTTGGAGAAAAAAAAATTCTATGTATTTATCCAATAACTTTCCAAGCACATTACAGGATTGACACATTTTGGTGAAGTCAAGCTTGAAACAGGATATAGAGGGAATTATTCAATGCATTTTATGACGTGTAAACATATCGAATCGATGTGTGAAAATCCCGAAAAGTTAAATGTGTTCGAATACTTATGTCCGGTTCAGCTTCCTTATCGAGTTATAGAGGAACAAAGATCACATTGTTGCGGACGAAAACTAATTTATTTCAAAAGAAAAATTTAGGATAGGTAGCTATAAAAGCGCTCAGTGTGTAACAATAGAGCTTTAATCGCTATTCCAGCAAAAAACCTAACTGACTATTACGCTTCAAGAATGAATTTAAATTAAAAACTATTGCTTTGCGACTCGTTACAATTTGACCCGGAATTCGTTTGCTCCAGATTACATATTTGTTTCCGGTTTTACAATGCCGGAAATCTTTCAACGCTGCACCTCTATTCATTTCATCAATAATCTATTTCACTCCGGTCAGCAATATTATGCAGGATTTATGTACCGTTTAATGCTGTTTGAATTATTTACCATTGTTTAAATATTTGGTATAATAATTATCATACAATAAAATAGAGAGAGGTAAACAACATTTATACAACACTACAGTACAAGCAAACAGAAATTTGAAACAGTAATATGAAATTGTAATTCTGTTTATTTGAAAAATTTTTACGTTGAATTTTCAATTGAAATGCCAGTACCTGCGCACGCGCTATCCCCTCTACTTATTATACGCAGGCACTATTTTTACTATTTGTTAGTGTTATTTTTATGATCCTTTAATAGCAACACTACGCGATAAATTCAAATTTGCACAAAATGGTCGAAGCTCGTGGTCGTCAACTGAAAGTCTACGTTGTTTTTGACAAGATGGCGTTGAAATGTAACTACATAATGGTTTAAAATGTAAGATTACAATACAAGTGCAATACGGAAGAAAACATTTATTTGCTGCTTTCAGAAAATCATTTATGAGATGTGACATAAATGAAATAAAAGTAAATTAGTTGTCAGTAATGCAAACAAAACAAATTGTACAGTATAATAAACAGTGTGTAAATAATGTCACTTTGAATGATTTATTCTCAAAATGTAAAGCTCCATGCATCTATATTGAGTAACAATTTTCGAGAAAAAGTTTTTGTGTAATTTATAACACAAAAAAATTTACGTTTGCACCTTCAACTTAGTCTTTTATGACCTGGACCGTACTATCAGAGTGATATTTTTTATGTACGTGACTGTACTTTATATAAAACAAGACATACATCATAAAATAGACAAATCAAAACACATAATTTAATAATGAATTTTACCTACATTCTGCTAAAACATTTTGTGATGAGCTTATTGTTAAAAAGACCCGTTTAAACCTTTCTAAACTGTGTTCACTTTTAGTCTACAGGTAAAGATTAATAGATTGAACAGTGATTGGTTGTTGTCATGGAAAAGTATTAAAATTTGCGATACTATTGGTAGCATCTCACCTTGAAATTAGCCCATTAATATACTTTTAAATAATAAATTACACAAACAGTGAATAAAATCAGCTACATAACTTCAAAGCAATTTACATTTAAATGTAAATGAGACGTACCTGTTTAATAAGATTTACAAAAGATAAAATGTATGAAGCTGTTATACGTATATTTTGAAATAGATAAACTTATTGACTATTGTTGCAATAATAAAAATGTAAAGTTTAAACTTGAAAATCTAGAGAAGTACAGAGTAATAGATGTATTTTGAGAAAGAGTAGTAGTGACTACTCTTACCCTATTATTTTTGCGTTTTTCTGCCACAAGAAATACAGAATAACTACAGTTATAAGATGAAGCAAAACCGTATTCCAAATACCGCACACTCGCTGTCTAGACTTATCAACTGTTTTTTATTGCTTAAGCCTCGAAGGTACTCAGTCTCTTCTATATTTTATTCATTGATAAAGAATTGAGTAGTATAAATGTAAAAAATTCGTAAACCTAATTGTTTTGTGGATTTAAACATCGTTTTACTACGCCACTGACCGCGTAGGCATGGATGTTCCAAAACAATCTACTGCGCATCTTTTGACTTTTGTATCTTCAGAAAAACTGCAAATACCTTCAAAAATCCATGTCTTGTCAAGACATCCGTTTATCATATTAACAATAAAAATTGAGTGAGTGATTTCATTGTGTTTTTAGCATTTGTACATTTGTATAAAGTTAGGTTTTCAAAAATTCTAAAACCAAGCCAGATGCCATCTTGGGTGTGACTCTCCATTAGCCCACTGTGGGGAATTTTTGATAAAAAGTTGGCCACAATAGTTAAATAAAAATTTGTGTTTCAAAAATATTTTTAACAGGTTGTTAAAGGTTGACGGACATGACTGTGATTAGTTATCATCATTATACTACCATTCTGAGACGGCATAATACTCTGAAACCAGTATTTCGAAAAATCTGTTTTTTTAGTGGTTGAAATAATCGTACTTTTCCTTTTTTTCAGTCTAGTATTGAGCAATTAAATAAAACAAATTATGGACGAAATTTTTTCAAGTATGTAAATTAAAAATATACTCACACATAATCTTTTTAATAATTACTAATTACGTATTTTAAGCCCACAATTTTGTAAATACGATTTTTACCAAGAAAGTTCAAATTATGAAAATATGCATGTTTAATATAGTTTTCAGCACATTCAGATTCTAAATTTTATTAATTGGTTTAGCTTCAACCTTTACCTTTACAAATCAAAAAAAAAAGTTTGCACATATTTGCGACATTTTTTAATATTACGTTTGATTTAATGGCATGCAATCATTTATATATTACAACATTATCACCGTGTAAAATTTATTTTTAATTTTTTATTAACAGGATCAGGTACAAATAAGCAGAAACTGTTTTTGTCAAGACGCTCACTGTGTGAAATCATATAGAAATATTTATTTAAAAAATTAGATAGCAAACTAGAATATTTAAAAAAAAGGATAGAAGAGCGCACTGCATGCACTTCAGAGGGACTTAACACTACTATGGCTTTGCTGATTCAACTATGAATTTAAATAGCGATAGAAAACAGGAGAAAAGATTGATTTCAATTAAAAAATAAAGACTGGTTAAAAACATTTTCAACAATTTTAATACAAAAAAAATTGCGATTTTTTTTATATATTATTTTTTTTCAAGAATTGTCAAATTGTAAAGATTTACAGTGAGTCTCTAAAAATACCTTTGCATTTGAAAAAAAAGTTGGGAGTGGTTTCTCCTTCAGATGGGGAGGAAAATCTACGAAAATGCAACAATGATATTGCAAATTAAAAACTGTAGAAACGTTTAATTTTTTATTTTTTTGCTTCAACTTATGAGAGTTGAGTTATAGAATTTATCCGTTTAAAATACCCACTCAGTATTATTGTCCATAATTTTATAACTGTAATTTCCAAATAAGTGTTTAAACAATAAAAACGATTATAGTATTTTTTAACAAAACAAGCTCTATTTAAATTTTTTATGCCATCAAATAATTTTGGCCAAGTTTTTGGACAAAATTCTCCACTGTGTAGCCTGTGTCACGCCATTATCGCTGTCTAGCAAGATTACCTACTCTTGAGTTTAAAACACGTAACTTTAGGCTTAAAAATTACTTAATATTTATACATAATTATTTAAGGTTTTATGGGCTAATTTCAAGTTGAGTTACTACCAGTAATATGGCAAATTTTAATAGATTTCTGCAGCAACAACCAATCACAACTCCATTTTTTTAATTTTTTGGGAAAACAAGATACTACCGGTATTAACTCAACTTGAAGTTAGCCCACTAGTTAGTTTTTCATCTTTTTTGGTGCAAATTGTAAGCTTTATGTATTTATTCGTAATGCCTTCGGCATTCTCGATTTTTGTCAGTTCTAATAAATGCGAAAAGTTTGTTTTTGGTTTGTTATCTGGTGTAACTCGGGTATTAAACTCGTAAAAATAGAATAACATTTTGGTTGTATTTCAGGTCGTTCGTGCAGCTAGTCCAGTTCTCTTATGCTTCATAACTTTGGGAGCTTTCCTTATATATTGTACGGTATGTAGAGAGAATTAGTTGATTTTGATAGAAATTAATAAGATTTTTCTTTTTAGATGATTGTAATGTACCCCCGGCCTAATATGTATACGTGTATAGCTAGAGTGTGGCTAAGAGAAATTGGCTTTTCATTAACTTACGGAGCTTTGATGCTGAAGACGTGGAGGTAAGTATTTTAATAAAAACTTTAATGGCGGTATAGAATAAAATACATAAAAGTTAGAAATATGCTTCGTGTAATTTAGAAATTAGCAAGTTATAATTAATTAAAAAAAGAGCGAGGAGATAAATGGAAATTCCGTTTTAACAAAAGTTTGTAACCTCTCAGGAAGATATGTAATATTTCATTTTCCGGCAATTTTCAGTTCTTTTGGTTAAGTTGACAAAACTTGAAAATAAATGCATTTAAATGACGCGCTAATTTATGTATATTAGCAGAAGTTGGCTCCGTTGTGGTAAAATCTTTTCTTATCTTGCAGAATTTCCGTCATCTTCCGCGTTCGTTCAGCAAAGGCCGTCAAGATTACAGACATGAACTTACTAAAGCGGCTTGGTGTTATAGTAGCTATTTTTACTGTTTTCTTGGCTATTCGTACCCTTGTTGCTCCACCAGTCGTCATCGTTGGCCGAACGGCTGATGATCTCAAGGCTTATTTATGCCGCACTGATTGGTGGGATCATTCATTCTCAACACGTAAGCGATTACTCTACCCCAAATTCTACATGATAAAACTTACCCTCACTATCATAACACTAAACCAAGCACAAACCCCATTCCAATTATCCACTCGGGAAATGCACACCAGCTATCACAAATTTCTGTTTTTCGACAATAATTAAACCCAATCAAATAACATTTTTCTGTTTCAGTTGAAGTTGTGTTTCTGGTTTGGGGAATACGACTTTGCATTGTCGTACGAAAAGCCCCATCCGAATTTAATGAAAGTCGGTTCATTTCCATGGCCATCTATAATGAATTCCTCCTATCTGTCTTTCTCAATATATCAATGTAAGTATTCAATAAACCCACACCATTTCTAGCACAGTAGATTTGAGATAACTCTAATGAGAAGAACGACTAAGTGAGGTAACTACAAGAAATCGACCTGATCTGACCTGATTTGACATCTTTATATTCAATCAATTTCATCAAAAATTCAACTTTTTTTTCCTAATTTTTTCTAAATTTTATTATTCATAGAATTTTAAAAGTTTTTGTTTAAAAAATTAATCAAACTGACTTAAAGCTAAATATTTAATACTTTTCAACTCGGGAGCTTATGTTTATTAAATATTTACAAAATAAAATAATGTAACACTAATAAAATGTTTTTATAATAATTTCAACATTATTAAAGTCGGTGGTTATGAACAATACCCGATACTATACAGGGTGTTCTAGAAATGGCAGATCAGCTATAAACTACAAGTTCGTCTCTTCAACTTAATATCAAATTTCAAAAAAATATTTTTTTTTAACTCTCGTTTCTAAACTACAGCAATTTTGTTTTAACCAATCACATAATAAATACTAGTTGTTAGTAAAGATAATATTCATGTTACTAAGCAATAAAATTAACCCTAAAATTTTCAATATTTATTTGGTCTATTGAATAATCGGGAAGACGAAATTGATGCTGCTAATTTGGGAAACGCTGACTATACAGCCTTGCAGCAGCTTTTGCGTTCTTGTCACATTCAGCGTAAATCAACAACATTTCTGTATAATCAGCTGAACTAAACTTTTTTTTTTGAGAAGTTTGGGACTTGTCATTTTGACAATTTAGTTATAACAGTCGACCAAATAATACATATTAATTTTATTGCCTAGTAACATAAGTATTACCTTTAGTAATATCTAATATTTATCATGTGATTGGTTAATATAAAATTGCTGTAACTTGAAAACGATAGAGTTTAGAAAAATATTTTTTTGAAAGTTGGTATTAAGTTGAAGAGAAAAATTTGTAGTTTACGGCTGATACGCCAATTCGGGGACAGTCTGTAGAATACTGTGTTTCTGTCAAAATTACTTGCGTCAACTAGGTAGAGTATAATTGCTAAAATTACATTGGTATGGCCCGATTTTTATTATATACCCATGACTTAATTAAAATTAGCAGTAATTAAAAAAAAACACCTTTTTTGTTATAAAGAAGATTATAAAGCAATTTTGACGATTTTGAAATTAGTAGTGAGACATTCAATGTAGAGCTTGCTTCAAAATTAATGACACACTCGAGCGCTCAGCACATGCCTGAAAACAGAGATAAGCTAACTGGTTTTTATCAAAATAACAAAAATAACATCTTTCGGATCCTTTAACATTATTTAGACGATTTTTAGCAAATTTAAGTTAATGTAACAACATTTTTATTACAAATACCTAATCAAGTTAAACTATTGATCAATAATACATACAAATTTAATAGCAGTTAACTAATTCTGATTAATTAAGATTTATACCAAAAAATAGCATACACAAAGTCGCAAATTTTGATGAAATTTCTCGCCAATTGCCGCAAATTTTTTACTAATTTTTGTTTCATTCTGGAAGAAATGTTGTTTTAAAGTCTTAAAATTTTTGTAGAATTTTGCACAACAGACTCTGAAACTGATCAAATAAAAATAAGAATGAAATTCTTAGCAGGACTCTAAAAAGTAGTGCGCAACCCATTTTTTTTTATTACAAGTTAGAAATGGCCACTTTATCCACCAGAACATAATTTAGTTAATTCAAGAAATAAAATTTTCAAAAAATATTGAAAATAAATGTAGCTTTAAGAATAGGATAAAATGTCAGTAAAAGAGTTGCAGCGCATGAGAAAAAATTTCTAATCAAAAGTAAAAGTAATTAAAGGTCAGGTCAGGTATGTGAACCCAATGCAAAATAATGTATTTGTTTGAGCAATATTTATAAAAAATGATTTGTGCGGTTTTCAGTTTGAGTGTTTTTTGTTTTGTTCCTGGTGATGACAGCATTCACAGTTGTTTAATAATTTAGAAAAATAAAATTGGTGAATATCGTTTTTGTGAAAAGTATTTTTTCCTGCTATTCTATAACCTGTAGCCAATCAAATTTAAAGGACAATTTATTTATCAAGGAAAAGATTGCAATCTTTTTCCGGTAGGTTCCTAGCCCTTAGCAACTAACCTCTTGAAGTGGCAATTCTACGTTTATTATCAGGGTAGCTATAAATTTTTTGCTTGGTATAAAAAGTAAAAATAGATTTAGAATTTGAAATCGTAATTTTGTGTTGGCTCATATTCAGCGCATTTTATTCTGACATTTTATTGTGTTTATGTAGACCATCTACGACCAATTTCAAGCAGCAGATTTAATTACTTGCTCTGCTTGATATATCGATATGATAGCGCCCTGAAAATTAGTCCATTTTCAGGTCGCTTCACTCGCTGCAATCCTTATGTTCATTAGGTCGAAGTTTCACTCTTGTTGTCTTAATGAATTTAAAAAAGACATTAAGATTCATAAAGTTTCATAAATAAAACGAATGCATATTTAAAATAATTTTATTTGGAAAGTTTTTACAAATCTCTGAAGTGAACTTATTGTTTTTGAAATAATTGCGAGTTGGCCCATTTAAAATTCGGAAAGTTTACCGCACTTTACAGATCCCTCTGGATGTCCTGTCGTACCGGTTCAGACATGCTGTCCTGGGGATCACTTTACAATCTTATCTCCATATAAATTCACTGATCTGCAAAGTAAAGTCGGTAAAGTTGAGTCTTGTTGGAATTTTCAATATAAAATGCAAATACACAACTGCATATGCATGTTTTTAGCCCTCTTTTTTGTAACCCTAATAATACCAAACAATATTTCATCACAAGGGTTCCTAAATGTCTGCCAGTAACGAATTAATTACAAGCGCTCAAATTTTCGACTTTAACACTTCAATATTATTGTAATTCAAATAAAGGCTTTGTTATTGTTTAGGTTGTTCCTACAAAAACCTGCTAACCCAGACCTGCTCTACATTATTTTCTTCTGTCATACGCAGCTCACCGTAACTTTACTTCTGTGCCTCATATTTGGAAGCAAGGTATGGTATTATAAACTTTGAAATTTATATTTTATTCAAATATTTATTATTCTTCGAAATAATGACGTAACGCCTGAGCATTTTCAGCAACATCTACAGCTCCACTTAATTCTCATGGTTTAATAATATAATGAATCTTGTGAGAGGAGTGTTTAATGAATACACTTAACAAGACAACAACCATTAATCTTAAATACGTGTACTTGTAGACTAAATACCCAAATTGCATTAAAATGCATCTTATTCTTTAATATACTGTCTTCGTTTATTTTATTACTCTTAAAAAATTTAAAAAATGAAACATATATTTCTATAACGGATTTTTACAAAACGAATGCTACGTAATAATAAACTCTATCGAACACAATTCTATCGCTCTGATTTATCGCCAATGCAATTCAATATTCAACTGACCTGTAGCCGCTTCTAAACCCTCTTATATTCGTCTACTCGAACTATGACTCAGCACACTATGAGTCACGTATGCAAGCAGCGACACTCCAGAAGAGCCTGCATTGAAAATTCAATGCTCTGAAAGAGTTTGTGTCAAAAGTTTTTTTTTACATTTAAAAAAAATACAAATTATCTTTTTCCAAATTGACTGAAAATTAATTGCTGTTCAAAATTTGTTCTATAGAACACTCTTTTCTTACCAATAATTAAATTACTTTCTTCTTCTATTCATTCTTTTCTACATCCATAACTATTAATTTTGATAATGAACGATAGTGGACAAAGTTGTCAGTCCAAAACCATTTTGCACGGTTTAATCTCGAAAAAAGTAATTTATATACTAACTCTGGCTGTGGAAGCTTGTCATTGTCAATTGAAATTAAAATCTGTCAATTCTTGCATCGTTGATATTTAGATCAGCTCTGTTTGTCTAATTCTCAGTATCTAAAATTTGAACCTTAAGTTCTATTGATGACTAAATATTGATTGAAATGTTGAGCTTCTTCATAATAATTATCCTCGTAAATTCGGGCATTGAGTCTAAAGTAATTGGGCTTTTCAAATTGGTAGTCAATATTACAGACTTGTTGAGTCTATCTGAAAACCTGATTAACTCATTTTTTCACAAAAGAAACAGATTAGTTAGGTTACTTTTGTTGTAGTTGTTTTTTAGCATAATTCTTGCCGTATCTTTCTGAAGAAATTACTGTTCTGTCTAATGTTTTCTGTTGACAATTTTTTGAAAATTTCGTTTTGTTTTGTCTTGCCAGTTTTTCTAATTTAGCTTTATTTAAAAGATAAATGAACTTCTGAAAAAACGCTGTAGCATAATCAAGCCTTATTTACTTCAAAAATTATTTGGATTTGGTACTGGAAATTTCTACAAGTTACTGTATACTTACAAAAAAAATCTGTTTTTTTATCTCTTTATCTAGTACCCGAGTTGTTTTCGCCATCGCTTGTTTTGTCTTCTATTAAATTTTTTGGCAATTTTCGAAAAATATCAGAATTACTTATTTGTCTAAAATCTAACAATTAGATTTGTTTTATTTTCTTAGTTATATTATCAACTTTAGACAGGGAAGTAAATGAAATATTTTATCCAAACCATACCAAACACTTTATTTTCCTATGATTTCCTAGGGAAACCTAGGAACCCTGGATTTTTTATCTTTATATCTAATACCTGAGTTTTGTTTTCGCCATCGCTTGTTTTGTCTTCTATTAAATTTTTTGGCAATTTCCAAAAGATGTCAGAACCACTTATTTATCTAGCATCTAACAATTGGATCTGTTTTATTTTCTTAGTTATATCATCAGATTTTGACAGGAAAGTAAATGAAAAATTTAATCCAAACCACAGAAAACACTTTATTTTTCTAGGATTTCTTAGGAAAACCTAGGAAATCTTCATGATGGAACACCTATGATATAGTATATCACATCTTTATTTTTTAAATTGGACATAGATATTTTATTTAGGTAAACTTGTAAAACAGAATTTTAGTACAGAATCGAAGTCAAACGGGTTTTTTGATCTAACCTGTATAAAACAGATTTGAAATGTTCGAATCTCGTCAAACTGGTTTTGACATAAACAAAATAAAATAAAAGTCTTAATTAAAAATAATTCAATTTAGTTTTATTGTAAAAAATAAATGTTTATAAAAATATTTTAATTAAATTAACCTCTCAAATATCCTATAATATATTTTACTAATCTATATTGATTTCATTGTAAGCGACTGGAAAAACCGACTTAAAATCAACTTTTAGTGAAGAACAAACTTTGATTTATTTTTCTCTATAAAAATACAATAAACAAACATATAAATGGTACATTTGTCAGAATAAATCCTACGTCAAACTTTGTTAATAGTAGTGTCTATAAGCACTTCAATCAAACTAGTGAAAGTTCTGATGTATTGGAGATTCGAACTCAGTCAAAAAGTTTCTCCGCTCTCATACTGCAAAGGATTTCTTTGGTGAACTACAGAGCTTTGAAATCTACAATACATTTAAAGTTGATTAATCAGTTCGCCTTTTCGAAGCTCAAACAACTCCTACGAAACTTGTGTAATATATCGAAAATAATTTATTTTAAACAAGGTGATCAGTTTCCGAATTATTAACCCTCTGGGATAAAAACAAAAACAATTTTTTGCTTTAGGTTTTACATTTAAAATTATGTTTTTACTGTTTTGTTGTTATAAAATAAAAAACATAAATATTTTAGAAATAAAATTTTTAAAATATCTTCATTAAATATTTTTTACTGAAAAATGTAAAGTTGGATTTTATACGCAGTGGTATTTATTCCGAATAAATCAAAATACATATTTTTAACTCGCCAGTCACGTTTATTGAAATTGGTTTTTGACATAAATATTGCATTTCTATCGGGTCTGCATTGTTGAATCAAAAATATAATAAAAGTTGTTCTATTATTAACACGTAAATCTTTAATTATTAATCTTTGATTAAAAAAAATGTAATTTTACTTCAAAAATTTTAAAAACAGTGTCTGCGACAGATTTAATTAAATTGCCTGCATATTTATTTAAAAAAAATCTAATATGTTTACGCAGACATAAAAAACTGAATGTAGATTAGGTTTTCATGAAAGAAGTTTTACAAGTTTAATAAAATTATTTTTTTAATGTGACTGTAAATTTAATTAAAATATTAGATATAAAATTACTACAAAAACACATGAATAAACTTTTCATCTAAATAAAAGGCTCATTAAGTTAACTCGTCTAACTGGTTTTAAACAACAACTATTTGTAGCCAGTTTGAGTAAAGATCAGAATAATATCAAACAGGTCTTTAATTTTTTATGAATATAAAAGATAAATAACTAGTTTATATTATTGTGCAGTAAATTGAATTCGATTTTCTTGTGATTTAAAGATTCGAATTTTAAACATATAACTTATTATAATTTAATTATATAATTATATTTATAATATAATATAACTAATATTTATAGCTCAATAAATAAACACTTAATAAAACACTTTAATCGCCTTTGTGATTAATAGGCGGAGATTCGCCTGTAGAAATCCGTGTTTCTTGCTAGTTTGATCTACTCAGAAACCAACCTACTACTTCCTTAAAAATTAACAAAGTATCAAATTTTTTAAAAGTATTTTTGTGTTTTTTTAGTCGTTGTTTTTCGAATTACGATTTTTTTATTTTTCTAGCCGTTCATTTGTAGGGTGTCGGGCCACTTGCGCCTGGGTCATTTGCGCCTTTTACCTGAAGTGGGTCACTTGCGCCTACACCTGGGATCAGGTCTCTTACTGACCTGTGATTTAGTGGGTAGCAGACCATTTGCGCCCGCTTATATACTTGATATTTATGAACATAATTTTTACATAAATGCTGAACAAGATAGGTAAACATACCAAGAAAATTACTTGCATTTTATAAGGGCAAGTATATAATGTATGTTATAATTGACTTATTTACCTATTTATTTATTTAGTTGGGTTTATATATATTATTATTTAAAGTATTTATTTTAAAAAAAATCGCTCGGACAGGTCAATTTTATTTTTAAATTGCGCATTTTAATAATAATTTGTTAATTAATTGTAATATTTTTTTTTATTCAGTGTAGCCCAAAAATGAGATACCGACATCAACCTTTTACATCATCCTTTTATATTCAAATTTTTAGTGACGTCAGAGCTGTCTACGTGACTGCAATCAGAGGTGTTTAGCGCGCTTTCCTAACGACTTTCTTTAGACGGTTGCTGTTGCTAGGATTGATCGCGTAATTTTCCGCAGCGGTGATTGGTGCGTTTCCTAACCGTCTTTGGACCGTCTTTGATGTTGCTAGGGATGATGACGCGACTTTCCGCAGCGATGATTGCTTCCTTTCTGACCGTCTTCAGGCCGTTGGTGTTGCCAAGGGTGTCTACGTGACTTTCTGCAGCGATGCATGGCGTGCCTTTAATTATTTATTTAATTAAAAGATTGTTCTTATTAATTTCCTTTATTATAAGTTTGCTAATTGCTCGACTCTATTTTTGTCAAACAGCGATTCGTTCTGTCTTCTAAAATCTGCGGTTTTAAACTCATAAGTTCTTAATTTAGCTAAAATATAAAAAAAAATTGCACTTGCTGAAATATTTAAACAATTAATTTTGATTAGCAATTTGTTTTTATAATTTTAATCTTGTTAAATATTCCGGGGTTGATTGGCTAATAAAGAAGCTGTAAAAGTAAAAACAACAAATTACAATACTCGGGCATGAGTTAATTAATCAATTTTCAATTGTAATTAAATAAACAGTATTAATAAATATAATCTACTTTATGTCCCACTGTAAAACTGATAATTAGTAGGATTATTCTTCAGGAAGATGCTGAAACAATTATTATAGAACAAAATAAAAAGGTCAAAAATGTAGCACAACCTTATTTCATTTATATGTGTCATTGTCAACTCTTTCCTGTAATAATAATTTTAAAAAAAATTGCTGCATATACTAAAAAGGTCAAACAGACCTGGGTGGTCTCATTAGATATATTTTGTAATTAGATAATTTTTTTGAAAAAAAAAATCTAATAAAGCTTTCATCTGTGAGTTTTACTTTTCAGTGCCTAATTTGAGAAGTGTTTTTTTTAAACTTTTTAAGTTTTAAATTTTTATTGTTGATATAAGTTTTTCCAGTGATACACTTACATTTGTAGCGGTGTTTTAAATAACTAATATTACTATATTTACAGCCTAAAGCAGTTGATTTTCCGAGGCCTCCATAAGCAAAGCCGCTGTTTTCAAAACAAAATCATATTGACAACTTAACATTTGCAGTCGCCAAAAATAAGGCCGACTTTTCAAAAGAAAGGACTCTATTATCAAAAAAGTCCGATCTTTTTTATAGTTATAAAAATTTAAAATTGGATCCTCTTTTGACAATATTTTGTATGAAAAGCAACTGCGTTATCAAGAAAGACAACATTTTCACCGAACTTTGCAAATAGATAAATTCTAAATTTTGATTTTATATCATGTTATTAGATAGAACGTTTATAATATTGTGTTACGAATAAATAACTTATGTAAAAATTATGTTCATAAACATCAAGTATATAAGCGGGCGCAAATGACCTGCTACCCACTAAATCACAGGTGAGTAAGAGACTTGATCCCAGGTCTAGGCGCAAATGACCCACTGCAGGTAAAAGGCGCATATGACCCAGGCGCAAGTGTCCCTACTTCCATTTGCAAATCTTCTTTCTTTTTCAATTCTTGTTTTACAAGCTTTTTGTAATCGACTGTGTTTCTATTATTCTCTTCTAAAAATTTTTATTCTTTTTCCACAATCTTTCTTTATTTCTCTTTTTTTTCCAACGTTGTTTTCTGAATTTTTTTTGTTTTTGTTTGCTACCAATCGACGATTTCCAAATACTTTTTCTTCTTCATACGCCATGTGTTAAGCTCCTTCAGAATCGTTTTCTGTTCTTTTAGAATCTCTCCTTGCTCTTACAGGACTTTTTTTTTTGTTCTTTTTGTCTTTCCAAACTCAGTTTTGGAATACCTTCTAGAACGGGTTTCTAGAATTATTTTTTGTTCCACTTTTTGCTCAAGCAACGTTGTTATAAAATTTTTTGTTTTTCCACATTTTTTCTTCATTCTACCAGATTTTTTCTTAATTCTTCAAGTTTTTGCCCATTATTTTAACTGACGCTTTTTTATTTTTGATGAAGCTTTTTGAACAGTAAACGTATCTTTTTCATCATTTTTTTTTGTTTGAATATAAATTGTTTGAATTCCCGTCTAAGTTTCTTTAAATGCTACTCTTGACAACAGTGTGGTGTGAACTCGAGTCTAACAGTTTTTTACGATATATACAATAAGTAATTTATTTGACAATAAATTAATTAACATAAAGAACTCAAAAATTAAACAAGTTAATAACAATTGATTTGTCTTCTTAATTAATTTGACGTTATAATTGTTGTGTTTTCCTAAGCTGAACTACTCCACAACTGTCCTATCGCTCGCTTATATAGAATCAAGGTCAGACTTGCGACTATTCCCATACCTACGCGTCACGCTTCTAGTTCGTTCGAAAATAGTGACGTCGACTTCTTGATTTTGCGAGCTTGTTCTATGACAATATTTATTTAAAAAGAATATATTTTTCCAGTTACAAAAAGAAAAATTTTACCAGATTTATAAAGTTATTTTTTAAATAATATTATAAATTTGATTAAAATGTCGGATATAAAATCACTAAAGAAACACATAAATCTGCTAAAGCTGAAAATTGAATTATAATGTAATAAAAACATTAACAAAGGTTGAAAATTCCTTTTTAAATTAAAAAAAAAAACTTGGGTAGAATTTACAAAAATAATAAAACGAGCTTTAATGGGATTGCTTATCTCCTTGTGTAATTAATTCACATTGAATGTATAGATCAAACATCAACGGATAGTCACTTGCAGTATCTACATAGCGAATGGCTTTTTCTGCTAAATTACCATTATTAATTCTATCGATTTGCTCGAAACTGTTAAGTTTTTTAAAGCTTAAAATTTCCATATTGCCACATTGAGGGAAAAATGAAAGAAAGCATTTCCATAAATTTGTATATGATGCTAGTTCATATTTTCTCTTCTCATTTTTATACGTGTATAAAACGCTGCTTTTTAACAAGATTGGGTATTTTGACTGAGTAGACTTCTTCAAACCTAATAGTGTAGATCCGTCCCAGCAATTACAAAAAACCCACTTTTCTCAAAAATAAATGTCTACATTTTGTGTTTCTCGCTCGAATTGGAATGATTTGCTCACGTAATATCTTTTCATATTTTCTAAAATTATTGGCAATAATTTAGAACAGAAAGTGAGATTCTTATTAGTGAGTTATTGTGTGATCGGAAGTGGAGCAGACGAAGTAATAAATTACTCGCGGCCTATCTACAGCTTGGCTGTTGTCAGTCTACTTCATACGTTCTTTCTGCTCGAAGAAATCACATACAAAATGAAAAAATTCGGGATTATGGGAGAAATATATTAAAACTCCCTCGTGTCGCTAGCAATATTAAGCGACGAGCCTTAATTGAAAACTGTTTTTTCCTTCCTGAAATAACAATTTGCTTAATGTCTCATACACGAATACAGCCATAAATATTATATTAAGTGACTTTCCTAAAACGCGTACATATGTATTTTACTGGAAAAGGAATTAACTCATTCTTATCACTTCATATTACATTTAATATTTCGTACGTGTCATATTTAGCTTTGTATTATGCTTCCCTACGATCCACAATTCTGTTATATTACCTCAACTTTTTATGACATTTCCTTACTTAACCTTTTATGTCGCTCGTTATCTACCTCGACATGAATGGCTGAGTAATGAACAATTCTTTTAATCGCATTAACTATATCCCATTCATAATCTTCAACAATATTTTCTTTTAAAACTTTAATTAGAAATATTATTTCCAAGCAGCGACAATAAAGAATAGCTGGGTAATTTCCGAGTTTGGAACTAAAACACGTTTTATGGCTACAATTGCAAGTTATTTCATTTTGTTCCAATTTGTTGTCAATTATAGTTTTGAAAGTTATTTTAATCAAAATAACTGGAAAGTCTGCTAGGTAGTAATAAAGCTTAAAACTCAAGTAAAACCGGTTTTAAGTTGTAAACCAGAATAGGTTGTAAAACCGGTTTGAGTAATGATTGGGAACTAGTCAGACCAGTTTAGGTTCGTAATGTTATTCAGTAAATGAAGTCGGTTTTGTGTGATGTAAATTTGAGTATTTTGATTGGTTGTATTTTTGTAGGCGTATATGGTGTTTAAGAACCATGACCAAAGCGACGACAGCTCTGGTATGATGTCAAAGACGCCGACTTCAAAATTTCTGGGGAAAGCGCGTGCAGGGAATTCGCAATATACAAGTACGAACTCGTCGGTTGGTGGTTTAGAGTATTCAAAATATTCGGAACAAGATGTCCAAGAAGAGTTTTTACGTTTGTACACGCAGTTGGAGTTGTTGAAAGAAAAAAATATGCGTATTGGGAATAGGCATTTGGCATCTAAGATAACCGCGATGCAGGATGCTGCGAGGAGTCATGATCATGTACAATCGGAAAATCCATCCAGATCCCTTGGGAAATTAAATAATACACTGGATGTAGTTCCAGAGAAATCGGGTAACGACGTAAGTACAGAGGACGACGCACCCGTTAAAATTAAACGTCAAAGTGTTTCATTCGCGTCGGAAACTGAAGCCAGTGGCGATCCTACACTTAAAGATAATAATAGTTGTAGTAAGATTGTGGAAGAAGTGACGCCAGGAGGTGCAGCCGCATCTATTGAGCTCAAGAGTAAAGATGAAAGGAACGAAAGTCCTGCGGCTGACCGAAATGGCAGATATCTCAAATCTGGCCATGCTAGAACCCATGCCATTGTTATAAATCTTGACGATAAAAGCCGATTCACGGAAGAAGTGACGGTGTAATATTATCATTATGTACCTGATAATTAATAATATTTAATATTTAAGTCAACACGGTTATCGCCGCTAACATGAGCCCCGTTAGCTGCAATAACCAATAATTCTGAATTCGCTTTTATCGGTTTTTTATGCTTAGATTCGGTTGTCCTATATGGATGTGTTGGCCATTCCGCTAAGCTTAGACATATCTTCTACAATAATTGTTATTATTATAAAATTTTTATACCCAAGTCTTTCCGGAGAAAAATCGTCATTTCTAGTTAAGATTTATAAATGTAAATATTATAAAATAAAACTATGTAATACAAATTATCATAAAAATATATGTATATAGGCATCGATGATTACACAGCAATTACTCATCTCCCATTGTTGTATTATAATTATTAACGTAAGCTCCTAGTTGTTGTGTAATCTCGTTATATTAAATAAATGCTCAAAAACAATAGCGTTTCAATTCACCCTTAATCCATAACTAATTAAATCACTCAAAAGATATATTGCAACCTTTTATAAAACCTCTATTATATAATATTACAAAAATGAGACAAAATTAATCACGTAATAATAACACAATCAATTTATGCAAACTACAATATTTACATATCCTCAATTTGTTTATAATTGCCTACATAACTCATTAACAATATTTTCATAGAAAATTGCAATCAATACAAATGCAGAACAAATTTCTTGAATCAACAAATAATTATGTGTTCTAGTTTTTTGAAAATCGTAATAAAACCAGTCAAATTTAAAATTTTTAATACTATTCGCAAAGTCTTTTATATTCATGTAATTTTCATAAAAAAGATGGTTGCAGATTATGTTTAAAGATAGCTTCTCGATCACTTTGGTAGTCTACAAAACAAGAAAGAAAGTTATTAAGTAATTGTATTTTTACAAAAACGAGTTTATCTTTCGGTACCTGCTCATCTAAGGGTTCTCGGCAGGATAGCCGCAACGTAATTTAAAGAGACACTTTTATAGATTCGAAAGGTATAAGTTAGAGTTGAAATTAATTTTGTGACTTTATTTAACCTTTGTAATATCAAGAGAGGTTGATTTTACCCAAATTTCATATTTTTTATGCATTTTTAAAAATATTTTTTATTGACACATAGATTTTAATTTTATAATGTGATCAAAATCATTGAAATAACCGCATAAAGTTCAGCTGAACTTGGGCCACCTGTGCTATTGAACTGAGCGCTAAACCTCATCGTAACGACTTTCTACTACTAGAATCCGTGTACTGTCAAAATGTGACGTTTTTCTGGCTTAACTGTTTAAAATACTTTTAGCTGTTAAAAATTTTAAATAAATAAATAAAAATATGCATAAATATATAACAAAATTAACCGGTGGAGAGATTTCTAAGTAAAACAAAAAAAATGATGCCAATAATTACATTCATTCTTATTCTTACTTTATTGATTCGAAAAGCACAAAAGCGGCTTTATTTGCCAAAACCGGAAAAGAGATATGACAGGGTACCTATTAGAGATATAACAATTTTTTTGTAATATTAAAAAATTTTCCAGTTTTGGTAACAAAAAGTAACTAAAAAAAATGTAAATTTTTCCAAAATATAAGTTATAAAATATTATAGAAAAATCAGCACTCACACACAGTAGCACAACATTTTACTTTTTTAGTTATAAATTAAAAAAACTCAATTAAAGTGAGGCTTTAAAACATCCTCTATACACATTTGATGGGTTTCAATCCCCATCAAATAAGTTTTTTACGAGTGCCTCGCTTATATATTACTTTTAGTAACAAATGTAATTATCAGTATTGTAACAAATAAATTTCTTAAAAACTTTTGTCTAACATTTTTTTCTACGAGTCATAATTCTTGATTTATGAGCAAAAGTTTCAGAGGCGGCTAGTTAATGTAAAATTTCCGTATTTTTAAAACCGAGCGGAGAACCCATACTTTGTTGTAAAGAGTGACTATCGAAATCAAATTGTGGGTTATTGCAGTGAAAAAAAAAAAATAAATAAAATTTACAAAAATTGATTTTCAAAAATGGGGTGTCTACCCTGGTATAGCAAAATAGTTTATAATAGAACAATAAAAAAAATTATTTTAAAAACAAATACATAAGCAATTTTCTTAGTTGTTTGCTAAAATTTTAATTTTAGAAAAGCTATAAACATTTGAATTTTGATTTTTAACAATCTGCTACCTTCATATATCCAAAACGGTTATATCTATAGTCTGTCTATCGATATTTTAAAACGACTTTATAATCACTAGTTAACATTTTGGGTCGTTTACGATAGTCTCATTGTTAGAGGACTATCTACCTATTCTGCAATAAACTCGCAAGGGTTGAGGTTTTTAAATTTTAAATGGGTTGCTCAGTACTTTTACGATAATCCTTGTTAAACGGATAATAAACCACTTAAGGAATCAAAAGGTCGTTTTAAAATATCGGTGCACAGACTATAAACACAAAAGTTGTAAAGTAATGAAACTTGACAAAAAAATCCAAATCAAATTTTAAATGTAAATTACTATTTCTAAATTCAAAATTTTGGAAAAAACAAATAAAACTTGTTACCTTCATATATAGGGTGTATCAAAAGTCTCGAAGATCCTTTAGTGGGCTGATTCCCACCATAAAAACAATACAAATTTTAAAGAAAAAAAATTTCTAACTTCAAAATTTAAAAAGTTATGAGTATCTGAATTTGCAAAAAAAATTGAAATTGTCTTGATATAGTTAAAAAAAAATCAGAAAAACGAAAAAAAAGAAACAATAAAGCATTTGAAATGAATGACGTATTCATAAATCTCAAGAAAATATTAAAATCTCAAGAAAATTCAAAAAAAAACAAAAAAAAAAAACAAAAGAGTAATAAATTTTTTTAAATAGATTTTTGTTCCTTGAGGGTCTCTCATGTATCCCTCCAAAGGATCTTCGCGACTTTTGACTCACTCGGTATTCGGTATATAAATATATGTTTCCTAATCATGAAAAAAAAAAAGCGAATGTTTTACTATAAACTGTTTTGGTTATACCAAAATAGATGCTCCATTTTTAAAAACCTAATTTTGTTTAAAATAATTAAAGTTTTTTTATTGCATTTGATTTTTATTTGAAGCCAACAGCATTGGGTCTCATACTCCGCTTAAAAAACAGAGATTTTAAAATTTATTAAATGTAATACTTACTACAAGCTAGCTTTATTCCAGTTGAACTCCAATTTCATATTTTTTTATGTAACTTTATTTAACTTTTTTTATGTTTTAATATTGAAAACAGCAAAGTAATTCTGCTGTTTTGTTTGTTTGAGGGCTACTTGACCCCATTTTGGTACGAATAGCTGTAAAAAGAGTTTATTTTTATAACAAATGTTAAGAAGCAAGCAATTGAAGTAATTTGGCGTATTGACATGAAATGAGTAACAACAAAAAATTTAATAAATTTGACTGTTTTTTTTCTTCTTGTTTTAACACAATTTACACTAAAATATAATTTCATTTTAATTTCAGTACAATAAAATATCCTAGATACGATATATCATAGGTAATCTAAAATTTTGTAAACCTTGAAAAATTTTATAAATAACTGATCCAACCGTAAAAAGTCTATTGATACGATATTTCTTATTCCTTCTTTGATCCATATAAAGCGATTATAGGACATTGAAGCTTAAGAGTGTGTAGATAATATAAAATACAAGTCGCTTAAAGAAAAGCTCTAAATTGGCATCGATGCAGAAATCAGATTTTGTTTTTGAAGATAATGTTACTGTATCTAAAAGAACTTTTTAGACGACTGATAGCTAAGAAGCTTTTCTACTAGGTCGTAGACAACACAAATAAGTAGGTATATTCTCAATTTAAACTCAATATAAATGAAGTTAGTTAAAAAGTATTTTATTGAAAAAAAATTGATCAATACGAAGCAACAAAAGTTCTTTTTCATCCAAACAATTAGACTTTGGTGCGACTAAAAAGTTTGTTTTTGAAATTTTAATGAGGCAGAAAATATCAGTTTCATTTAGCGTGTAAAGTGGTCAGCAAAAGTAGCACTAGAATCGGATTTACCGACTAGCCTTGTTTTGGTCTGTTGGCTTACGATAGACGTAGACAGGTAAAGCGTGGGTCTTACATTTACCGCAGTTTAGGATTACAACTTTGATTTAATGATAAATTGTAACACATTACGTAGCTATCCTAAAATTCATTAAGGATTTAATTAATTGTGCACAAATAACTTTTAAAATCTCGCCCACAGTCTTTGTTATACGAGAACAAACAAATGATTCGGTTGGAAATTAATAAAATAGCTGAAATATTTCAGAGTGTCGAGGGATGAATGAGTTGTATATGGTTGCGGTTTACTCGACCGGAATTTTAATAATTTTAAATCTCTGCCACAAACGATTTTCAACTAAAAAATACCAAATGGAAAATAGGTCGCATATTGAACCTTAACCCAGGACATGTCAACTATGGCGTGGTTAAATTTGTTTCAGAACAGTTCTCATTCAGTTTCCAAACAAATTTAACTTCAACTTTCCTTTTATTAGAAAATGTCCAGATGTAATTTATTTTAAATTGATGGCTTTCTTATTGGAGTATAATTTGCAACAGGTTTTAGAGACAAAAACTGTGCTCATATTAAGCCTAGAAAATTTCTGTAATCCTCATTGTAAGCTCACAATAATAATTACTTATTTGCAAAACTTTACATTCATTTACATAATCTGCATATTTAGAGAAATTAATTTTAATAGCGTTCTTATACCTCGAAAATTTATCTTGTACGAAAATTCACATCAAAATCAAATTTCCATATTTAAATAACAGAAGTTGAAGTGAAACTTTTCATAGAAAAGATAAAAGCCTGAAATTTGTTTATTGCTTGTGAGAGCTTCTTCCTTTCAGCAATAGAAGTTTTAATTTACACGGAAATACGTTTCAAAAAATAGATAACAGCAATGTAATCACTACAATCACTACAATACATAAACAGGTATTGCAAAACTTAGAGTTACACTAATAGGTTTAATCAATCTGTAAAACGTTGCTATACATTTAACAAATATTTATAATTGCCCGATAGTTAAGTGTTTACAATCAATTGAAGTATTTAACATTTCATTTTTTAAATTAACACAGCAACAATCAGTGTACAGTTTTGTGACAGTTTAGTTCTAAAATGCTACGATGTAAGTAAAAATAAAAATATTGAGAATGACAAGCAGAAAACTTAATAAATGCATGATATTTTTACCTTTGCTCGGATTTGGAATTTAAACTTGATTCAAGGTCTAGACCGGCACGAATAATATGTTTACAAAGTTCTTGTCCTTAAAAAATATGCAAATAAAAGAAGAGAGATGCCGAAGGAAATCAAATAAACCATTCTTGTAGTAAACCATATTGCGTGTTTTTTTTTGAAACGTATACCAGGAGACCTAAAACTAGTTTACTTAAACAAGACCAAATTCCGTGATTTATTAGCTACGCAACAATGTGCAGTAAAATGGTTTGTTATCAAACAATAGGTTTGTTCATCAATTTGTGCAAGTTATTAGTTTAGCGTTATGACATAACCTACATCATTTAACTTTCAATTGTCCCAATTCAGCATCAGATAAAGTTGTTTTTGTTTAATATCGGACCTTTTCCACTTTTAAACATGCATTTGGGAGCAAAGTTAAACAAGAATAAGTGGCTATATCAACCTGAAATTTATGCGCAGTTAGAGAAACAGCGAAGATACATTTATATTCCCAAGCGTACCAAACTAAAGTAACTCATGTCATAATGAAACTGTTGATAGATATTAACACCAACCCCGAAAACAATATCAGTTTGCCACCCAAAACAATAAAAACCAACCAGGTCATCTCTCATTTACATTCCTGCTTATGAAATTGATAAGTTTGGCCTACTTTTATTTGACCATCATTTAATGACACTTTCCCCATTGTGTAATTACGAAACTGTGAGCCAAAAATTTGTGATATCAAAATTTTGAAAAAATTGAGAGTCAGGTGATTTATGCTAAAGAAATCACCGACTGGTCCCTGGACACTATAACAAGTCTTGCAAAACTTTCCTCGAGAGTAGAATTTAAATGAAATGTTTCAAGTATTTAGTATGTGCTGTGATTTCAAGAGGACTCTGTAGATTTAATTCTTCTTAAAGTTGGCTATTCGTTATCGCACAGAATGCAGACACTGTGGCTAATACAGGATGCATAATATTCTAAATATAATAGGTAACCTCGACAGAGAACTTCCGTCTGGTAAAATTTGTTTTGATAAAGTGTGATTTTGGTGTTGTGTGTAATAATGTCGGAGATATTTAACGTAAAATTGGTAGAAGCATTAGTCTTGGGTAAGTAAGTAGTTGGAAAGTTGGGGAATAACCCAATTAGAAGTTGTCTTTGATAAATCTATTTGCAAGTGTATAAATTTAAATTGAAACAAACCTGCGTATAATTCTCCTCGATATGTCTAGTGACAGATAATAATATTCGAATCGTGTATCTAAGAAGGTGAATAACGAACCGTTTTTACGAATTGCCAGTCAGTAGTACAATTTATTGTCTAGGCTATGAATATTCATGAAGTTCTCCGTCCTTTCAGTTAGTACCTAAGCAAGCGTATTAAAATTGTGAATAAAGTGAATTCCATTAAATTAAGCTAAATAATAAAACGGCAAAAACGTGCTTTATCAAAATTCAGATGTAAGTAATTTTATTAGTACATACAAGTTTTCAATAGTCGGGATTTTATCAGCTTGATAAATTCGTATCAGAATAAAACCAAACACTTCAGATAACACATCGTCTAGAGAAATCACCAGTATGTGATAACATCCGTGCCCAAAAGGATGTGATTTTTCTCGCAACATATTGTACGGTTACCTACTTTTATAAACGAGGAACTCGGACTGATTCCTGCAAAGGAAAATTTCACATAACTGTGACCTGTAAAAGAGCGCGCGTTTAGAATTCTTTTCAAATTTACAGTCTTCTCAGTTGAACAAATCAATACCTTCTCGTGTTGCTTCTATTCCACTCTAGATGGCTCACCAAATGCAAAATTCCAGTTTGGCACCTCGTAAAATGCGCACAATATGAAAATTTCAAATTGCCTCAACTTTAATGAAACTGTACAGCTGATTAAATGAATATTAAAATTGTTTTATTATTATTAATTGCGGAGTGAATTTTTGGGAGCATCGTCATAATTCAAAGCCAAATTATAAATCATATTGTCGGCTCTTATAGTGAGAAATAATGCAGAAACAATGTTACTGGGGATAGTGAATTGACAGATCATTAATAACTCGAGGGCCATAACTTTAACATACATGCTAGGGTGGAAGTTTTTCTTACAAATCCGCATTGTTTTCAAAACGTAAAAATACACGCTGATAAATAATACTTAATTGGTTATATTAAAACTGAATTTTTTACGATTGTCATAAGATAAGCTATTTGATCAAGTCTACAACACGTGATAACTCTTGAAATGTGATTTATGTTATTAGTACGGAGTTACCCTGATCCGAACTCACTGTCACGATGAATACTCAAGCTGAAGTTCCCGATGGAGGATGGGGGTGGGCAGTTGTTGCTGGAACTGCCATAATTAATGTAAGTTGGAACCTACAATTTTTTATTCTCTTAAAAAAATCGGTATTATTACACTCTCAAGCCAGGGTAGAAGCTTGCCCTGATATCTTCATTAGGGATAGGGTTAATTTAACCAGCGGACGGGTTTTAAATGACCCGACGCTGTTATTAATAGTTTTTTTGCTAACTCTCAAATTTATTTTTTAGCTTCTTTTCATTAACGTTAATTTTATATATTGCCACATTCTTATCATTTTATATCTAAAGATATTTTGCATTTAAAGCTATAATTAAATTATCTTTTATCTTAAATCAGATTTCAAAATTTTTAACAATTAAACTAAAAATATTTTATGTATGAAAGACCAATGTTTGATTATTTTAATTTTTAATCTCTAATCAGTTTTTGTAAAATTTAAATTAAAACTATGCAAATTAAATTTTTGTTATTTTAGTTATATTATTTTAGTTTAGGGATTTAAAAAATTTGTCAGATAAATTGGATTTATTTTATTAAAAAATATTTTTGTGGCTGTATAGTTATAATTCAGAATCACGCAGTCCATTTTTCCCAAATACATCATCCTGAAAGGATTCTATCCATCACTCATACTTAACAAGATGTAGGATAGTGTAGAACAAGTGCTGGAATATGTTATGCAAAACACTCTAAGTAGTCTATAAAAAATAAAATTTCGAGTTTTGATCTCAGAAAAACTGGCACATTTTCTCAAGTGTTTACCAGGTGTGAGAGTCTTTCAATTTCCCATTAAACAGTCTAGTATTTACTTTTTACAATTTCTCCGTCTTTTTAGGTAGTAAATCAGTCGTTGTTGTCAATGTTCGGTTTAATTTTCGGTCCAAAATTGGAGATAATGGCCGGAACAACGGGGGTGACAACAGTTATGAGTTTGAATTGTACAATTAGTAATTTTTCTGGATTTTTGATAAGTCCTCTATCTAGATATTTTACTACAAAACAAATAACACAAATTGGAGTGCTTCTAGTTTCAGCAGGATTGGCATTCTCAACGTATACAAAAAGCTATATGAGAATTACAATCGGATATGGTGTACTAACAGGTAATTAATTTTTATTGTTAAAAGTTTTTTTACGAAAAACGCTAACGTGCTTAAGTTCGTTAGTCATTTTATGTACTTCTTTCTTTTGAAGTTTTACCGTTATAGCCCTCAAAATGTTCTTATGTGTCTTGAAGTTTCTTAATACTTAATAATGAGAAGTATTGTTTCATTCAAAGCTCGTTGTTAATCCTTCTTAACAATTGAACATAGTTGAGCTCTGTATAACTGTGTATAAGCAGTCTGGCATGTTTTCTCTTGTTCAATTGAAGCATTAAAATTATTTCAGTCAAGGTATCTCTTGCATCTGATATTGCATACAAATTATAATTAACATATTGTTTACAATTTCGTAATATCACACTAATTGGAAGAGTCGTTTTATTGAAGTCACTTCTCGTGTGGTATTTGACCCCTCGTTAATTACTGAAATACTACGGTTCACACAAAGCTCTATTTTTAACAAAACCAGTTGTCGGATTTTAGTATTTTCAAAAAACCGGTTCTTAGAAAAACACTAGAAAATATTTTTAAAAAAACCGGTTTAATAATAAATAATAAAATCGGTTTTACAGTTTACATAAAACTCCAAAAAATAATTTAAACGTTTTGAATTTATTTTAACTTTGTGATAAGAGTTATCTTTATGAAATCAGTTTAAATAGTTTGCTAATCTGTTTTATATAATATCCTTTCAGGTTTAGGTTTAGGATTGATAGCGTCATCAACATTTCTAATTATTAATTCTTACTTTGCTAAGAATAAGAGTCAAGCTGTTGGTTTGTCAATGGCTGGGACAAGTATAGGTCAAATGGGGATGCCTCCAATAGTAGCTCTTCTTATCCAGCATTACGGATATGATGGCACGATATTAATTTTATCGGGTCTTAGCTTGAACGGTTTGATCGGATCAATGTTTTTCGATGTAAGTTGAGCAAAATTAATACATTTGTGTTGTGACTTTGTCTATTGATAGCCTGTTAGTAAACACATGTTACCAAGGAATAAACGGAAAACAAAAAATTTCTTCTCGCGACTTCGTGACAGGCTTACTTGTCTTAAAAACCGAAAGAGAGTCGTTATAGAAAATAATCTTTCTCCAGATAGGAAAAATCCCGAACTAGCGAATAAGTGTGCTAATAACAATTTAACTAAAATTGAAGTAGGGAACGCGGAATCTGTGATAGAAAAAACCGAAAATATTGTTGATATTATCAATGAAGAAAGTGGAGGTGAAGGTGTGGAGTCTAACAATTTAGAAACCGAGACTGCTGACAAATTCGACTCTGACAACGAACCCGAGGAAGAGAAAAGGATGTTACGTAAGCTTTGTTTTACTAATTTTCAAATAATTTTATCAAAGAATTTGATTTTAACTGGAAAAAATCATCTCTAGAAGAAAATCTGTTGAAAAATTCAGGGCTGAGCTAATAAAAAATATTCATGAAAACCCTGCATAAAAAAGGTGGTAAACCTGTTCCATTACGGGAAGCCGTACTCACATGTATTTTAAGTTTAAAGGAGTTGTAAATGGATCAAATCCTTTCTTTACGGCATTTTTACAGTTAATTAATACCTGCTTCTAATTTTATTATTTTAATTGATTATCTTCTAGTGTATAAAGTAGTGTGATTGAAAAAATGCTCAAATTAAACGCCTATTTTCAGTTATTACAAATTGTATATAATCACATCATAAGTTAGCTTTCAGCTCGGAACAGATCTCATTTCGTTTGTTAATAAAATAGGGGTATAGTGGTTTAAAAGAAAAACTTTTCCTCGTAAAGAACTCCTCTCACATTTAAAGCCATTGTTTACAAGAACTATAAATTTCGTCAAATTATTGAGCTAGATTTTACTTGTTTTGTATTCTGCTCTTTCAAGACATTCGCACCGCTTTTTCACAGTAAATTTTCATACATGTATTGCGAAAGCTAATTTCAAGCGACAAATGAACAGCCATTAACTACTTATCATAGTTTTTTTTTATTATATATTTTTTATTTTAGCTCTTGATTCGAAAACAGCAGAAGAAAATGAAACTTGGTATCAAAAACTGGTCGCAATTTTCGATCTTTACATCCTGTTAGACCCAATTTTTGTGCATATTATGATTGGCTTGTCTTTTGCCTACACAACAAGCATATCCTTCAGTACATTTTTTCCTCTATTTTTAAGAGAAGATCTTGATATGACTATTATCGACGTCTCTACTTGCATGTCAGTGCTGTCATTTATGGATTTTATAGGACGAATTTTAGTTCCTGTAATAACGAAACGAATGGAAGTCACCCATAGGATGACATTTATAATAGGATCATTTCTTTTGGCCATATGTAGATCTAGTACGACTTAATTTTGTTAGCTGAAGTTTATATTTGGAAAAATCTTATTTATAAAACATTTTTTCCAAATATAAAACTTTAGTTTAAAAATATATCAAACCAAATTGGTTCTACGAAAATACTTGTTTTAGTACTTGCAATGCAAACTACATATAGTATGCTAATTTTACTCTCAGCTGTAGTTGGACTAGCTAGAGCTGCAACAGTTATAAACCAAAATTTAGTTATCGCCGAATATTCTAAGGAGGCACACGTTTCATCTGCCGTAGGTCTTAATATGGTGTGTAAAGGAATCTTTGTTCTAACTATCGGCAGATTACTAGGTTTGTATAACATTATTTTGTAATTAGGATTAACTAAATGCAGTTAAAATATCATAAACCTTATCTAAATCATGTTTGTTTGTTCACAGGAATCAAAGTCAATGTCATTTTGATAAAAAAAATCAGTTTAGTTAATTCTAGTTTAAAACTAACTAGTTTAAGCTAGTTAATTCACATTTTTTTTATTTTTAGGTACTTACAAAGATTCAGCCCACAATTTCAGTAGTTGTATTCATATTTTAAATATAATTTCTGGTGGAGTAGTGATTTCATGGACAATCGAACTAATTATTGTAAAATTATGTAAAAAGAAAAATACTACGTGATAGTTTAAATTTTTAGTTCCGGTCAGTATTGTGTAAAACTGGTATATACATAGTACTTAAAACTTTGTTTGAATCTGTTTATTAAATTTATTTAATATATTTTTTATTGTTTACTTTACACATGTATGTGCTGTTTCAAGTTTACAATGTTTGTTTATTTTCATTGGAAACTATTTGCTTCCCAACTCATTAATAATCTCATTTTGCGATTGTGTAATATCAGGTAAAACAGATTAGAAAAGCTCACAAAATACGTGATGTTTTCACTCTACAAAATTTTTTATTAATTGATTTTGTTTTGAAAAATTGTAATTTGTTGAACTCAAACAACTATTGATAGAATTTGTCTTTGTGGAAACATAACTTAAAAATAAAAGTTCAGATTAAAACCGGTTTGGACAGGACAGAAATATACTGCAGATGATGTCTCCAAACTTTTGTAATACGGAACGGGCTAGAAATTTTTTATCAAAAATTTTATATACATATTTCCGTGAATAACTACATTTCGGAGGAAAAAATTTTACGTATTAAATAAATTGCAGAATTTTTTTATGATAAAGAATCGCATAAATACGGCTATCTGCGACTTAAAGTCATAACGTAATATCTATTGGAATAATGTGTTATAAATAGCGGTTATCGGAACGAGCAGTTGATGATTTTTGACACTTTTAACATATCTCGAAACACGTTTCTTAATATTACAGCTTTAAAATATTGCACCGGGTGAAAAAGAGCTCGAAAATGGATGAAAATAAATTTTATGTGCTGAAAGTGAACTTACAGAAAAATGTTACACATATAAAGAAACATTTTGAACAACTACAAGAATGATATTTCTTTAGCGATTTGTCTCTTGCTCCCCTACCCTAATGGGACGTCTGCTAAATGTAGTCACACATTATATTTTCGTTGCATTATTTTATAAATAAATTAAAAGTAAACAAAGTACATTTTTTAGTTGTAAATTATTAAGTTGAATACAAGTTATGCAGTAAACGAAGGACGGTGTATATTTTTTATTATAAAGAGATGTATAAAAAAAACTGTAACCTAATAAACTTTAACATAAAATATAATATAATCCTTTAATACCAGTTTCTTTATTAGCCGTCTCGAGCACACTGGAAAGAATGATCACAACAATATGCAAAACTCATGGCGGATATAATTAGTGATAAGTGATAACTACTTGATTTCATTCTAATCTCACTTACTAGACTATTGATACATCTAAACTATCTTCAGTCTTTTCTGGTTTCTATTTATTTCAAAATTATTTTGAATATTATTTATTTCTAATTATGTTTTTGTTTTAATTTTTTTAGTTTAATTCATTTATTTTAATTCTTGATTGCTTAAAGAATTTAGTCAATTACATATTAAGCCAAAAGTATTTGAAACAACGTAGAACATCTATCTTTGAAACGACACGGATTATCTTCAAAAACTCACAATATTTGTGCATTTTTTTTTACTTGAAGATCAATTTATTGAATCTATGCTAAAATAGAAAAAAACTTTGGTGAAATATTTGGTTTTATCGAAGATTGCTAAGTGAATATATCTAACACATTTAAATATTCTTGACTTCTGCAAGTTATTTTTTTTTCGTATCACAATTCCACTTGTAACTTTTTTGAGTACAAACATTGAGAACTTTTTATTTTTTCTATTAGTCTGTGGTTTCTGTTCTTCACTACTTTGTTTTGTTAAATACTTATATCTAATAGTAAAATTATATCGATTTTTTCTTGTTGATAATGTTCAATTATTTTAGTTAAGATATACACTCTGCTATTCTCAAATTTGATACTAAAATATTCTAGAGTCTGAAGGTGTACGACCGTAAAATGATTAAAATTATCTTTAAATGTCAACACATTGCGCTTATCACAATGAAGGTATGACTGATTTCTAACCCATTTCATTAGATTATTATGTCCTAGCTGTAAAAGTCTACAACTTTGTTTTCTCTAAATAAAAATCCAAAATTCAAATTTAATTTTTTTAAAAACACAAACCAATACAGTCTTACAATTTGTGTTTAGTTTAACTGGTAGTTGCATCACTATATTGGAATGGGCTTTTTCAACACTAACAAGAAAAAAATTAATTGATATAATTTATTCGTTGATATATTTTTAGCGCCTACTTCATCGTTTTTTAAAATATTGGTTTCTTCTATTTTAAATTTGATCTTGTACTTATTTAGTTCTAGTTTTTTTTATTACTAAGAATAATTAGATTCTAGAGTTGAAACTACTAGAATATTTTTAATGTAAATACGATTACAAATAGCATTGCAAAAATGTCTTCTATCTTCTACTGTACACGAAATTTTGAGGAATTTTGACATATATCAGATTGTTGTAGTATTTTATAATATGATAATAACACGCCGACTAGGAATATGATAATCTTATGTCTCTACTCTAATGTCTCCCGCAAAGCAAAATTTTGGGTTTACCTCGTTTGCAATCTAATCTTACTAAAGAATTTTTTTGTTTTTTACAATTACCTACTGCTTTTATATCAAATTAAACTACAATTAAAACTGTTTAGTTTTGGTTAAAACTTATTAAGGATTTTATATGACAAAGTCGGCATTACAACCGCAGCCCTAGATTGCTGTTTCTTTTGATTTTTCTACCGCGCACCCAATCGTTGTTTATCTTCATCTAGCAACTATTTTTTTTTCAAAATTATTTGTGATATTATTCATAAACAGAATTGTAGTAGCTGTAAAAACAACAGCAGATTCAAAGAGCATTAACAGCAATAGATGCTCCAGATGACTTCAGTTGCTAAATAATTTTTGCAAGTTTGAGAAACTCTGCGTTTATTGAATCTGTAGGTCTATTTAGTTCTGTAGTTGTTTTCGCAGGAGCAATTTTTTTCAAAAACATTTTTCTTCTTCTACTCATTAAGTATAGAGGGTCAAAGTCATTGCATCTAGTGGAATGGTAGGCATGTCGTTTTTATGTTGGTCGATCCATATTTTTTTGTGTTGCGATTCTTAATTGACGCTCTCCAAACCTCGGTCTTGCAGAATATTGGCAATTCTTTATTCGCAAATTCTAGAGGTCTTTCTCTTTGTCGTTTGGGCCATATCTCTACTTTTTTTTGACTTGCCTGTAGTTACCCCTTCTTGCCAGATGCCATTTTAAACCGTTGTTATCTATTATGATTAAGACGGATTTTATTTGTAGCTTTTTTATGTTGATGTTTGGCATGTGTTTTCTGTTTGTTATTCGTAGTACAGTAATATTCTTATAAGATATCTTATCTTTAGGGCCTATAGTCTGCTGTTTTATTTATAATTGAAAACAGATGGTTAATTCCTAGCTCGTCTAAACTAGCTTATAAACTGTGTTGAAAACTGTCATTTATCTTTTATCTTTATGGAAACTTTTTTTTTTTGTAATAGAGCTGACCTGACTTGACCTGACCTGACTTTATTGAGCATTTGATATAATTTTGTCGCTGTTTTGATATATTTCGGTTTTGTTTCGAACCTAAGTACTTAAATTCCTGCACTTGCTTTATCTTTTGGTGTTCCATTTCGATATTCACTGTTTTCTCTTCTTCTAATATAATTATAACTCTTGTTTTTAGTATTTTTGTATAATTTTGGTATCTTAATTAACTGTCTGCAGTCGTTTGTTTGAATTGTTTTGTTTTAGTACTTATCTTTTAGATTTATCTGTTGTAAAAGGTGCTCTGTGAGCAAATAGCTTCTCCACTAACTACAAAAACTCTATCCAACAAAGAAACAGAATATTTTTCTATAGCAGATATGCTTTTATCTTTTGTTTTTCACAGCGAAAATTACTGCAACAATGGTCTTAAAAAGCTTGTTTACAATGAGGTAACTTAACATAATATAACGAAATTTCGTCAAATTTTATGAAATAAATTGCTAATTTTCAAGCTAATTACACAATTTTATCAGATTATAGATTATACGATGTTTATAACATTTTACGTTAAGATATTTGTTAAAATAAGTTAATATAGGAAATTTAAAGTACGCTTAATTGCTTAAGTTAATTTAAGTGATTGTAAACAAATCTTAACGTTTAATTTTTTGAGCCCATAACATTATAAGTTATGCAGTGAAGAAAAGATGCAGATGGGTGAAATTCTTTATTATTATAAAAAGTAATTCACGATAGATATCTGGTAACTACTTATTATACAACAATTGACTATGTTATTATTAGAGCGTTAAATTACTGTCTTAACTTTAACTAAACAATTGATTTATTTTAATAAATGCGGTAAAAATTCTAACTAAACAATTACAAAAATGAAATTAATGTTCCGTAAAGCGCTCTCGCTGGCTGTAAACTGCGGTGTAAATAATAAACAAAACTTTACGTAAAGGTTAACTCAGATTGGCGCAAAAATGCAGCAAGTTTGAGTTTCTATTTGTGAATGTAATTTGTCAATTAAATAAGTTAGGTTTCCTTGTCGTTGGTGATCTCATAAATCTGAAAGGTGGTAACAGTTTTGAGGTTTAGCCTGTTAGCTAAGTTTCTGCATCATGTATTAAATTTACTTAAATCTAAAAAGTTTCTCAACATGTTGATGTCCGCTATTTATTTACATGGAAACTAAGTTTAACAAGTTTCGGTTTATAGATACAAAGAAAAAGGAAAGTTAATTGAGTAAATTGATAACGTTAATTGAGTCGCAACAAATTTACCTGTTTTTTAAATTTTTTGTGGATGGAATGCTTTAATTGATGGATCGAAGTGCTTAAAGGGGCCGCATTTAGATGAATTTATCTTAGCTGACACTACTTGGCTTAACAACAGTCTACATAATGCTCTAAAGTATAAGCTTCTCAACGCGTTATAAAAACCTATCTGAATCTCTGCGAGGGTGCTAATTTAAGAACATTATTCATATAAATTTCCTATTTGAGGTAAAATTTGATAAAATATGGTGATATTGAGAATGCGGGGGTTGAAAGAGATGCAACAGAGTTATTATGATGGAAGGGTTGCGAGAAAAAGGATTTTAATGATGATAGAAAAAAGGACGAAATTTTGGGAGCATGTTATTTATCTGCAAAATAAGAGTGCAAATCCGATTTATTAGAATGTTGAAAACAAACGCTAATTGTGTTTACTGCTCAAGGCTTGTATGTATATATTCTCGAGATTGGAGGAGAGCTCTCGCACGCGAGATGCATCTCTAAACAGAAAACTGGGCTGTTCACGTTCATTTACAATACAAGTCGCAATTTTTCTTTTACTAATTCCGGAGTTTGTATTCTCAAACAACTCGCTTCTGGAGTGAGATTAGCCGACTTATGTGGACACTCTGGCGTCTTTGCCACCATCATATATAAGCGCCACCTGAAAGCAATTTTCTTCCATATATGCACTGTTTTCTACCTCGTTTAATTCGAACAATACTACAACATAAATTTAATTATTTTTAGCGAACAATTTACCTCCTAAACTTTGCAACTAGATTTATTTTATACAGTTTATATAAAACCAGTTTTCCAATTCTTGTAAATTGTTATAACTAGACTCTCGAAGAAACTAGCATCTTATTACGGTAAATTTGATGAGACAGAGAATTGCTAGAACAAGAAAGCGACAGATAAAGTTATTTGTGTTGATCTTTATTATTATATTTGTAGCTTGTTTTTAGACTAACATGTAGTTTTCTAACTCTGCACTGAAGACAATATTTAGGGCAATTTATATTGACCACCGTATCTTAATCTTAGGTCAGTCCAACATGTTATTCTTCCGTTGTGTTTCTTCATAAAAAAAATAAAATTTACATTTCTTTTTATATTTCTTTATAAGATAATAAAGTTAACTGTCATTTGCAGAAAAACACAAATTAATTAGAAAACAATAAGGACAAGCTTAGTATGTTTAGTGTGGAACGTATTGTGACCTTTTACTCAAATTTTAGGTAAGCAATGAAAAAACTGGGATACTATTGAATTAATAGTCAATTGATGGAGATCTATTTTTTACTATTTTGTGATATTATCATCAGAGACAGGTGCGTTGAACACATAACTTCAAATATTGTCTAAGGGGAATTCTTCTGTAATATCAATTTACACCGACTTAATTATGTTAAAACTAAGATTCTTAAGATAACTAAACTAGCAAAAGATATGAAACATAAAAAAATCCTATAATTTACAAAATAGCTTTGTTGTATTATTACTGTAATAATTTTATTTTACAGCCTATTTGTTGGACGGAGTAAGCTTCCTATGAACACATAAACTAAAACTTGAACTATGAACAGCAATTAAGTATATATGTTTTATTTTATTTAACTGTGACTTAAATCCTTGAAAAAGACAGTAATAAAAATTAGTCGAAACGTCGGATTAAAGTCAAATCGTTTACTTAATTGTCCCTGTAACCCGTTATCTTTAAAAAACAAATAAAAACATAATATTACCTGAAATCTAGATTTGGAACAGCTGAGCTTTTAAAAAAAGACTATTTTTCCTTGACAAGCAATTCTATTGTTTGCACAATGACTTATATATACTACTATTGTAAAATAACACATTTTTGCAGCCATCTGATAAAAGAGGTCCGTCATAGAAACGACCAGTACTTTCCTAAAAAAGATGCAACAGAAGTATTTTTAGCCCTACAGGTGAAAAATGTTATCATTAAAATAAGACCATTTCATTTTCTATCTCTTGGAAAAGACTAGTCTACTAAAAAAGTATAACCAAACATCTTGTTTTATTTAATTCAGTTTATATATTTGAAACAAAATTATTTCATAAATAGATCCGTCAATTTAATGGTTTAAAAATTTATAAAACTTTTTAGCAGAAGCCTTCATCTATGCACATTTACAGTATTTTTTACGGAGCATAGAGACGAAAATTTTTTTCTTAGTTTCAAACGTGAGAACCAGTTATTGAAAAATTAGTTTGCTACTTTGAAGAATATCTGTTCTTGTACATGTTCTTAATTCAAGAGAAATAGGGCTTGCCAATTAAAAAGTCGTGAAAGTATAATACTCAGAAAAACTATGTAAACAGTCATTAAATTAAGTATTCGTTAAGAAGGCCTAAAATAACTAATCATTGTCCAACTGGACAACTGTGTTAACATTTCGTTACTAATTAATCACAGAAGTGCAGCTGTGCCCTTTATTGATGTTTAATGACTATTTACATAGTTTTTACGATTATATAATTTTTACGACTTAAATAGCAAGCCATATATCTCTTGAATCAAGAATACATACGAGCATGTAAGCTCCAGTCATGTTGAAAATTTTAGAAAGACGCATAATAAGTCTCTAGATACTTAATATCTTCAGTGAGAAAGCTTAAATGTACTTAAAAAATAGTAAATAAAAACAAATATTGTATAAAGGTGCATTTTACTAGTTTAAAAATTAGGCTCTAAAATTTTTTTAAAATGACTAAATGACTAAAAATGACAATGGCTATCACCCTTTTTTCTAAAGATAACAAACAGCACATCAGAATAAAAAAAGGGTTGTTAACTCAGGCGTAGAGCGTCTGAGGAATAGTACTATTTTGCTTTTTTCTTGGTGAACCTGAAGCTTTAAGTAAAAATCAGATTGATCTTTTGAAACTTTCATTGAGTATTAGGTGGCTGGAAGTTATCCTATAACTTTGTTGTACATTTTCTTAGCAATTTTTTTTGTTTAGGATATAGGGGCTTACAGCGTTGCAGACAATTTTTTTTAAGGATATTTTTTTAATAACTGTAAAGAGAAAGAAAAACAAAGAAATAAAATCACATGTTAGCAAAGCAGAGAAGACTGAAAGAGTTTCTTGGTCGTGCTGGATAAGCTTTCTGTTTTTTTAAAATTTCTTCTATGAAAATTAGCTGTTTTAGATTTGGAGATGGTGTTTATCTAAACTCAGTTTTTACAGCATTACAAAAGTCCGAACATTAAAAACTTAAACTGTTTTCTTCAGTAGTATTTGAGACACAACAAATTGCTATAATTAAGGTATTATTCTAACATTGTCATGGTATTTAAACTTTTATTGTTGATCTGAGAACAGGGTGTAAATGTTATCAGTAATTCACACAAACTTACTTAAATAAAATTTTATTTTGATTATATGTAGCACCAGAGAAGAAACGCAAAAAATTTCAGCGGATGGACAGTACTTTGAACCACCTTAATGCTACACAAATTGATTGATTATTAACTATTTATTAGTAACTATTTTTAACAACTATTATAGTCAGTAATTTATAATTTTCCAATTCCACTATTGTTGGGCACAATCAGATTTGTTTATCTAGTTTTGTATGAAAATTACACGTTAAGACTCTGGCTGTCTGGAACGTTTCATTTAATGTTTGATTGTTTTTACTTATTAAGAATTTTATCTACATCAACTCTAGATAGACACATTAATTTATATTTTATACTTTAAATGTTTTACAATAATTACAGTCAAAATAAGTGTTTCTGTCTATAAACAATATTTTTGAAGCTATTGAGTTTTAAAGAAATGACATTAAAAAAAACAATGAAACAATGTTTTTTACCATGACGTTTCGACTGTATATTTGGTCATCTTCAGAAGAAAACAATCTGCTGTCTTACTTGAGGCATGGTCACTAGTGATTTTTATTGCCCCGTTTGTCCCAAAAAACCAATTTCGATGATCAAGTTATATTATAATCTTAAATTTCAAGGACAACAAAAACTACAAGTATAAAATAGAAAGACATCAAATGACAATATTATAATACCGATTTTGAAATTTTACAACCTTAGATAAAAAGCTGTAAACAATTTGAAATTTAATAGTGCAGCTTCATCTCATTAGAAAAATTTGTTTATCCTGCTCTTAATCAGGAATTCTACATATAATGCGTAGCTACCCGAGAAATATAAAATATTACAAAATAAGTACTTACTTTAGCCTTGATATTGCACCACACAAAGAACGATACACAATGTAAACTTTTTAGCAAAACAAAATTGTATTTTCGAGATACCAGCACCGGCGATGAGGCGGAAACATTAAAACTTTATACAGACCTATATTAGCAAAGAAAATTTGATCATTTTATAAATATTAATGTCATTTGCTCATACGACATACTTTATCCTAAGGTAATTTCAAACTTCATCTAAGAAAAGTCGCGCTGTTTGAATTTATCTCCTACTTCTGCTTACTTGCAACCCCGTATTGATTTTAAGAATTAATGTGCTTAACTTCTCTCACTGCATAAACTACACAGTTAAATATGATCCATTAATACTTAACGCCAATTACTACGTCAATCTAATTACAATCCAGACATTTCAAAATAAATTCTAAACACTCTTCTTCTCAATTAAAAAGCTTTTTACTCTGGCAATGTTCCAAATTCGGTCATGCCACATAACTCTTAACTGATTGATTCTTAATCAAACGGTTGGTTATAATCGCCTCTCCCCTACTTTTTCTAATGTCACAATATAAGACGACTTCCCAAAACCATTAACTTAAAACTATTTATTATTTCTGTCAACTGGTTATCAAGTTTTTTAATTCAGTCTAATTGCTGTACCAAGCTTATTTTTTAATAACTATAAATTTGTACAAATATTAAATGTTCACATGCTAATCTCGAGCATAAGGCTTAGCGCAATATGTAGAAATTACAAGAAAGGCTAAACGTAGCACAAACAATTAGGCAGATCAGTCCCGGCATTAAACAGGTGGTTAATAAGAGAAACGTTTAGTTAATTAAGAACGTTGTTGATTTTTATTCTGCAGAGAAATAATAAATGTAAAATTACTTTTGCCTAGACAAATAAATATGGTAGTATCTCTAAGATATCAGTGATTTTGAAATATTTAAATTAAATAGTAGAGTCTACTTGCTACAAATCCAAATAAAAGAAGATGTTCAATTTAATTTTGTGTTCAACCTGGGAAAATAGCTACGGAAATGTTGGGAACATTTAAACCGGCGCTTAATGAAAATAATTTGTGCTTGTATTTTGTTTGAATTTGCCAGATTTAGATGTATTGAAGATTGATCCAATTACTTGTAATTTGAGAGTGACTGGAAGTTGGTTGTATGTAATTGCGCTTTTGAAAAATTGTTAAAAACAATGGCAAAGTTTTAAAAGTTGTACGTCGTTTTATTTTAGTGCCTAAGGGACATTTCAAGTATAATCAATATTGGAACGATTCTTTGTGGCAAATTATTTCAAAGGCTTTTAAAATTTTCGCCGAAACAGGCTTTTATCTGATTTGAAATACATTTGGAATACTGATGACAAAATTTTAAAACTACTTAGTGTAAAAAACTTAACGGATTAACCAAGAAAATGAACTCGACATCGTAAAGATTAACGCGGTAAATAAATTTAATAAATGAAACGCGAACATTTTCCGAGCTGTTTTGATGAAAGTGCTAATAATTTATGACTTCTTATACATTCATTTAATATAATTAACGAGTTTCGAGAGAATGCATCACTTTTAAAACGTTTTATTTATAGTTAATTATAAACAAATGAACACGATTTAATTAAAACCGACTTTTGAACAAATACAAAATTTAAATTACGTATTGTTAAAGAACGAACGATGCAACTTTATCTCGGCCATCCTTAAAGCGTGAAAACCTTTTATACGAACACAAAACAACGAAAATATGGTATAGGTTAACTACAGCTTGCAATTGCCTCGAAATAGGTCAAGCCAAAAAATTAACTACAAATCAACCTGATAATATTCACTTGCTATTTTCGGGCGGTATTTTTATTTTTATCGAACTGAGGACACCGATCCCTATTTGCGGATAAACTTACATTTTTTTATTAGAGGAGAAGTTGCGCCAGACTTTGTTAACTTTTATATTTCTTCATCGGAAAGTTTCTTTTTTGCATTTTGATGAGTTCTTATTGTTTTTCAAAGTATTACTAGTGTACTATTATTTTTTATTACATTACCTACCAATACCTTTTTATTGTTAATGGTAGATTGCACTTTTCAAGATTTATTACTGACAACAAAGTTTGTTTTACTTTCTACCGCGTTCTCATTTTTTATTATCGATCAATATTGTAATCAGTGTACACACGCCCGATGACTTAAAAAGACAACTTTTGAACAAACTTTTATTTATATTCTCAAACGTTCTTTTTAAGCTTGATTTAAAAATTTATCTTTTCAAAATTAAATATTTAGACAATAATAGCTTGGTAATTGTTCCCTGTGGGATACCAGAACTAAAATTTAAAACATTACTTTTAGTAGCAAGAAAAATTTTAATTTAATAAAACCAGACGTTCAAAGCTGTGCTCTGTCTATATTATACGCTTTTAAGTTAAATTTATTTTGTGTGATTGTGTTTCAAAATGATTTGTTAAAAAAGGTATAATGTAAAATAATAGTTCACTTACCTTTAGAGTTTGCAGACAGTAGTTTTTTTTTTTATCTAAGATCGATATTCTAAATTCGTAGCCGATCGTGATTCTGGTTTGTCTTAAGTGGGCATCTCAGCTGGTGAATTTTGTAAAGTGAGTTAGTTTTAGGAAAGTGCGTGTAGTGCGTTGTGATGGAGAGTAACTTTTAATAAAATTAGCGTTCGTGTTGTACGATATAAAAGTTAGGTAAATGTTTGAGAAAGGCATTGAGTGAGAACATGTCAGTTGTAAAAATAAAAATTTATTGTTTTAAAGTAAAGAAAATAGTGGGTAAATTGGGCTGAATCTTATATATTTATGGTCTTGGTTGAGAATTCAGAAAAGTGTTCAGATCCCAGGTGTTATCATACTGGAGAGCCGCCAGCACGGCCGCTAGCCGCAGTCACACGTCCTATTCAGCACACATTTCAGAGTAAATGTAGCTGAGAAATTGGTAAAGAACGACCCATCTTTATAGATCACGGAGCTATTGTTCGGGGCCCTGCAGCCAGCGAGGTTTGCCGATTAACGATTAATGTATTGAGACACGCGGCATTGTCACGGACTTTCTCCGTCAATGAATGAGCAGCTATTAAATATGGCGAGTTGAAAAGCGGGAATTGTCATCTTGATATACGCCGCATTATGCACGCCCAAACCGGGCTCATTGTCCATGTTCCGTTCTCCTGTCATTCCATCTTCCTGGCCAATTACAGATTCTTCAAAATCTCATGTTTTCATCGTTACTTACCTTTCAATCTCTCACTCAACCCATTCCCCATCCCTCAACCGATAACAACCGATACTCACCAGTCACGCCATTAACCAACGCCTAAACAACCCACTCATCCATACCCAACAAAGACCGGTCCAGAATAACATTTTTGTAATCAGCAGTGTTGTGCAATAGATACTGTAAAATTATCCAGCTGTAGATAATACAGAGAAACTAAGGTTTTCTGTTTAAAATAAACCAATTTTTTAATGATTATTTGCTAACTTAGCTTTTTTACGATAAGGAAAACCTTTTTTGTGCTATTTTTTATGCTAATTTTGACAATTTTCAACTTTTTAAAGTTTTTTAAGTTATATTATTATTAATACAAATAAATTAAAACATTTCGAGCTAATGATCTTTTGACATTATTTGTTATCTACAAGTTGGGTTACCATATGATGAAAAAAACATATTATATCTATAAAAAGGTAAAAGTACCTATTCAATTTGCTACAGTTCCAATAAAATCTAATAAATATATCCATTTAAAAATAAATGTTAAAGGTAGGAATGTAATTATTAGTATGTACAGGTACATATATTCGGAACATTTTAGTCCTAGAGTTCTAGAGATCTCTAAAGCAAAAGAAAATGTTTTGAAAAAACTAATCAAAATTGAATGAGAGTTTTCCTGGTTTTCCTTTTCTACTCCATTCCGACTTAACCTATAAGGTAAAAATTTAGAAAATTTGTTTATATCCAAATCAATGGGTAACTCATAGTTATAAAAGCTAATACCATGTGTACGCCGTTTGCACCACAATAAACTAAATAAAAATGAACCCAAAAATTTAAATAAATAAGACACATTTATCAAGCTAAATTTTTGTAGCCAATCAATGCTTATATTTTGTTTTTCAGAAAATTTGTTAAAAAATTTAACAGGCAACAACTCCTTGTAACGATGGCGATGCTAGAAACCCAAAACTTGCGAAAACCTGAGAAAACACTAAACATTTTTTTTTTTTTTGATCAAAACAACACATGCCTTGAGACGATCAAAGTAAATTTTTTGATAATTTTTTTTAAATATCTTATTATTAATGTTTTTTGACATTTGAAAATTATTGACAATGAAACGTCGTTATTATTACTATTTTCAGTAATAAAGTTCAACTAATAACTTCATGAAAAAATTAAATTTAAAAAAAAAATTTTGAAATTGTATTTTGTTTTTGAGATTTTATTTTTTTCAGTTTTCAAATTGTTTATATTTTTAATAAAAATGTATTTTTTAGAAAAATTCTCAAAAAACATGATTTCATCAAAAAATTAGCTTAGATCGTCTTGAGGCACGTGTTGTTTTGGTTCAAAAAAAATAAATAAATAAAAATTGCTTAGTGTTTTCTCATAAGGAAGCATTTTAGAAGGCGGCCTAAAAAAATTAATTCTTAACGACCAATCTAATGAATGTATATTTTTTAAAAAAGGGTGTTTAGATCTACAGTAAAATTACAGTTTTAATTATTAACGAAATCTTTATCATATAGTAGAGTCTATCTTTTATCTAATGAAGACTTATACGTGAGACAAAAATATTAAAAGCTACGTACTCCTTGGGTAGTAAAAACGGTCCGAAATTCGAAAATCTTTCTTTCCAATAATCTTTTACCTGCTTAAGTTTCGACCACAGTTTTGCTGTCACACCGCACTGTATGGAGATTTAACTTGCTTTGGTAATACTTTGTAATATTTTTATTGGTTTATCCGCTAACTGTACACAGAAAATATATAATAAAAAAATTATATCGTAGGCAACTAAAAATATGGGGAAATAGTCGATCCGTATCAATTCTTGATTGTAAACATAGTGATTAGCTTATAATATCTCTAGCTGGTAAAGTTAAAGCATTCATTGATAACTTTTAAAAATTACTTAAAATTTTTTTTATATCATGTCAGCTATAACACATTAAAAATAGATAAAAATTTTTCATCTATATAAATTTATTAAATAAATGCACAACACTGGCAAATAAATACCTACTTATTGGTAGGTTTTTATTTTGTGTTGTTATTTCGTTTTAATTCTGGCAAAAATGTTGAAGTATTTGCATTTAAAGCCCTACGGTTAGCTAAAAGTTTATGAAAGAAAGATACGTCAAAATAAAGCAGCGTTACTCTTGGAAATATTTATCGAGAGTGAGTATTGTCTTATGGCTCACCTGGGAAAAGCTGTTGTTTTTTCTGGAGTAAACTAGGTGTTTCCCCAATGGTTAATCGAAAAGGAATCGATGAGAAGCCAGAAGCAATACTGTTTGAGATTTTTCGATTTTGGGATGGGGTTTCGAGTCAGAAAGGCGTCGTTTGTGAAAATATGCGAGATCATTTGTCGGGCAGTGTAAATTATAGAATTCGGAGTTTCACGCAATGGAGCTTTCTCAATTAGCAGTCATTTGTCTAAATAGCTGTAGTAAAGTGTAGACAGATGGATGGAGTGTAGTTTGAACGTGTGAATTGGCATAAAATTACAACCACTTATGAAGGAATATACGAGGACTTATCGTATTTATTTGCATGACTTAAATTCCAGAATAACATATAATAATTAATACATTTCAGCAAACAACTGGTTTAACATATTTATATGATATTTCCGTAATACTAGACTGCCTAAATTGTCTTACGAATCTAAGTTATTTGACATATATTATAAGGCAACATACTGTATGGTCTCTTCGGGGCCACATGGGCGGGCCAGCTACGTTTAGTACCCATACATGAATTAGACTATCCAATCAAAACCACACATGAAACTGGGTTTTGAAATAAAAACGGTCAATAATCGGGAACAAAGGAATGAAATGTTATTGTCACTACATAAATGCGTCGGGAACAGCGGGTCGTCATATCCTAAGGAGGAGCAGCAGAAGCGACGCCGATACCACAGATACCGGCCTCGAGGAATGGCTCGGCGCCGGGTCGACGGGGACCTGGTTCTCGTGGGTGTTGGTCAGCGGCCCCCGGGGGGCTCCTGGAGTAGTGTGAGACATCGGCCGGCCGCGCTCCAGCACGCTGTTCGACAATTCTTCGTCCTGTTCACGCTCGGCGGACCCGAACTGCTCGTTATAGTCCTCCTCGTCCAGCGAGAGACTGTACACTCTAGTCGGACCTTGAATCTCTAAAACATCCCCACCATTAGTCACCCAGGGGGACATACCAAAATAATTACAAACTTAAAAGAACAAAGTATACAATTATCAAAAATCAAACATACCTTATACATGCATATACGAGAAATTTAAAAAAAAAATTTCTGAATGTCTTTGATAGACTCATGCACCTTCTTTTGAATCAATTTAAAAACGTCACTTTCCACTGCTATAAAAGATTTTTATTTGTGTTACCAATGTTTTCTCTTTTGACTTCACTGGATCTGACTTCTAGCAAAATGTCAAATTTTGCTTACTTAGCAATGATATTAAATTATCGATTATCTAAAGCCTGTTTTAATTTCTTACTTATTGCCTTCAGAACGAAATAACAAAAAACCTTGTATTCCAAATTTTACTATTATTAAAATAAATTACAAAAAACAGGTGTTGTTCAAATTTATTATTAAAGATTATTAATTGATTTATCTATTATAAGATTTAGAATGTTTAAACAGAGAGATAAAAATAGGATTTTGTCCATTTTTCACTTATCTAAATTATTGGAGTGTTGAAAGACGATGAAAAAGTTAATAAACTTTATAATAACATTAGTTACCAACAGTGCATTACATTTTTTTACAAATAGCCGATATGTAGATTTTTACGTCAAATCAAATAGTTAAGTAATTTTTTTTACACTTTTTAATTTTTTTTGGTATAAACCAAAGTTTTTTTTTTTAAATAGATACTACAGTTAGCCGTAAAGCTTTAAAATATTTTTTTTTACAAAAATATATACTTTACCAAAGTTTTTTTTGAAAAATAATTAAAAAACAAACAATTAAAAAAAAGTAAAAAGCTATGTAAATACAAGCATACAAAAGATTTCTCTCGTATTCAGAAAAAAGTAATTAAAAAAATATTTTTATTGGAAAATCAAATTTTACTTTAATAAATGTGTAGATATCAAAATGTTCCCTATGTTGTAATAATAACTACTAAACTGTTTTTTTTTTTCTTATAAATTTTGTGTATTTATTTTAAACTATTTAAAAATTTTAATCTTTTTTTTTAACGTAACTAAATATTTTTGATTAACTAGGCCATTCGCTTTCTGATTCTGGAAATTAGCTCCATGGTTTTCTTAATTTTTTTTGTATTTAAACATTGCTTGTCAAAATCTTTAATTAATATAACTAAATTTACAAAATAAAACTTAATAACTGATCTGTTAAATAATAACCATAGAACACCCATTACAAAAAATAAAAGAATGCATCCTAATAAAAAAATTACTTGTTTCGTTAAAATAAATTTTGTCAAAAAATTCAAAATAAAAAAAAGTATTTGTTTGATGTTTAATTAAATTAAGCTAGTAATGTTATTTTATACTGAGTGATTACAAACAAATATTTTGGCTTTATTCAAAAGACCTGCTTTGTGATTTTTTAAATTTGTCTAAAGTAATTATTTTTTAAAAAAACTTTGAGTAATTATGTTTTCTGCTATTACTAAAAATTAACTTTGCTTTATATGTCAAAAATTTAAAAATACTAAAAACATTTACTTACGAGCTTTGATTGCAAGTAAAAATAGCACCAATATTTACTCTTTGACTAGTTACAAAATAAAAAATGTGAAATTAAAAAAAAATCGAATAAAACTTAAAAAAGCTCAAATTTCAAATTATTTCTAAAATTAAATTCTTTTTACAAAAGTATCACAAAAATACATTGTTGGTTTTTTTCTTTAATAAATCGGATATATAAAAAAACCTGGCAAAACTATCAAAAATAAACCACCTTCTCTATATAAAAGTAAAATTCTAACTTGGCATTTTGGCAAAAAAAAAACAAAAATAAAATATATAAAATTTATTAAAATCATAAAACACAAGAACACAAGAAAATAATACAATACTCAATATAATAAACTTAAAAATATTTTCTAGTAATTATTTATGGTTTCTTGAACGACAAATATATAACAATCAGTCCAAAAAATTGTTATCTGAAATTTGAAAAAAATGTGATAAAATGCGTTTGCATTACTATTTGTGGTGTTTTTGTTTTGGCTAAGTCCAACATAGTTAGATCATTTTTTTTTAATTGTCATGCAGTATTTTTAAAATTGTTATTTTTGACCATTTGCAAAAATATTTATTATATGAGAACAAAACATTTGGTAATAACTAAATTCATTGAATAGCAAAAACTAAAAAGTGGGGCTTAGATGAACCTTGTGGGGGTTAAATGGACCATCACTCTTTGTTTTGGAAATTCTATTACGTTAAAATTTTAGATCACTAATTTTTACTTTAGTACAATCTACATATACATTAGGGTGGGCCAAAAAAACCAACTATTTTTTTTTAACTTTCGACACTGAAAAATTGGTTTCTAGGCACATTTAAAAAATGCTTTTTTAAGATGAGCTCTTAATTTTAATAGGAAAGACTCCTTCATCGCAATTTTCTATTTTTTTTTCAGTTCCATATAGCAAAATCCATATCTCGTCACTACTTGATTGTACAGAAAAAATTGATTTAAATTTTTTGTATGAAATTGAACGCTCTAAAAAGGTATCTTACAATTTTTTTTATAACTCTTACCATTTAGAAGATATCAGATGTCAAAGTTTGAAGAATTTAGCAAAAATTTCTTTTTCACATCTAAATTTTATAACTCGAGGATAAATAAATAAATATTATAAGGTGCGCAACATACGGTTTTGTAGAAAATTAAACGCTTTACAAAAAAAGTTGTTTGTGGTTAATCGATTACTTCAACTATTTAAAAAAAATGGAGATTTAGTATCACATTTTGGTTTTTAAAATGCGAATATCTTTTAAATGGTTAGAACAATCAATTAACCACAAGAGACCTTTTTTATAGAGCATTTAATTTCCTATATGGTTGTATATTGCGCATTTTACAATATTTATTTATCTCTGAGTTATAAAATTTAGAAGTAGAAAAAAAATTTTTCTTAAATTCTTTAAACTTTGTCCTCCGATATCTTCTAAATGGTAAGAGATATAAAAAAATTGTAAAATAACTTTTTTGTAGAGCGTTTAATTTTCTACAAAAAATGTTAATACAAAATGTCTATACAATCAGGCAATAACGAGATATGAAAACTGAAAAAAAATGGAAAACTGCGATGAGGAAGTCTTTCCTATTAAAATTAAGAGCTCATCTTAAAAAAGCATTTTTTAAAAGTGCATAGAAATCAATTTTTCAGTGTCGAAAGTTAAAAAAAAATAGTCAATTTTTTTGGCCCACCCTAATATACATAGACAATTCCAGATTGTATATATTTATTTAGTACAAATTTTTTTGTAGTGGCTTAACAATCACACAATAAATTATAAAAATTTTTGTGTGTATAACATCAAACTTAAATCGATTACAAATAATTGTAAATTAACTGTTTAATATCTTTTTTCTGTACAATATTAATTGACGTTTGTTTTAAAATTTTGAATGTCATCTAATTATTATTATTTTGTAAAAAATCATAATGGTCCGTTTGTCCTGATGGCCTAGTTCTACCGGACTTAACCTGTGTTTAACTATTTTTGCAGAATTTGTTTCGAAATAGTAGGGCACTTGATGTTAGTTTTTCACATCTATTGTTCTCAACGTTTCATCGAGTTTGCCGACTTCTTCAGTATCTTTTATACACAATAAAAAATATTTTCTCTTAATTTGTAAAAGTCTTAAAAAAGCCGACAAAAATCGACAACAATAAATGTGAGAAACTGAAAAAAAATTGTCTTACAAACCCGAAAACAATATCTAGAAAAAAATTTGCATAAAATGTGAGAAAATAATTTTTGCTGCTTGAGAAATGCTGAATTGCATTTTGCCTTAACGTTTAAAAAAATGTCAATGACTTACCAGTTCGCGTGAAATATTAATTAGTTAGGAAAAGTTTTGAGAAGCATGAAAGCGATACTACACACTGCAGTGTGTTTTAGTAAATTTAGAATTCCTAATGAATTTAAAATTGACGACTACCTCAAGCCATTTTCTAATTACAAACAACTAAGTAAACACAATTATACTTCTAAAACAGATTTTAGTGCTACATAGAATTATACTAACTGAGTTTGGTCATACTTTGGCACCCGAAAGGTTTCGGATAACTACTTTACTTTAATTTGCCTATTATTTACGTTTACTGAATTAGTAAAATTGGTTGTTATAATGTTTGAAACTTTGCTGTAAATAGTTAGTTTTGTTTAAATAACTTGAAAACAGTGATCACACCGTCAGATAAATTTATTTTGTGACAGATTTAAAATTTGGTTCAAATATTGGTTTAGCGTTTTGGTTTTAGATTATAATAGTGGTTAATTTAGTCAAATCAGTCCAGTTAATTTAGGGATTATCTAACTGGCGCGTAGATTACCAGCTTCAACAATTATTAGTATCCAATATATAATTTGAAATATGTCGTAATGGGTAATTCTCTTGGCATATTCGATCCACTTATTATGGATGTATAAATTGTGTAAAAGGTTTATTTAGTTGTTGTAATGAGATCTGTTTTATAAATGGGGACCATCTATCGTAGTGCAATGTTTGAAACAAGTAACACACGACTGTAAACCCCTATTAATTAAGTTACAAAATCTCCCATTCCAATGTGTGCGAAATAGACAAAAAGCCGGCTCTCAACTCATGTTACAAGAAGTAAACTAAAGGGAGGACCTATTTAAATAGTGCATTGTCAATTTGAGCTTCACAAATGAACGTCCAAATAAATCAAAACTTACCGTAGAGTCTGATGCTGCTTTCGACTTCTCCCAGAGAGTTTTTGGCGATACATCGATACGATCCGGCGTCTTCTTTTTGGAAGTTCCGCACAATTACGGTCATTCGCACTTCAAATAGCGACTTGCTCACAAATTGAACGTCGTATTTATTGCTCTGAATGACCATTTCACCTGTACACACAAAACATCTCTCTCTCTCATCTAAAAACTGAAACTTTCGTTTTTAGTAAAAAATATTTTGATTCGGTTAATTTGGCGGTGAGTCCATTATACAGATGGGTCGCGATAAAGACGGTCGATAGATTCTGGACAGGAGTGGCCTGTAGTAAACTGATAATGGGACTGGATATGCTGAGCTTTAGCTTCCTGCACATGATTAATGAAACTGCTACTTAATTCTATCCTGTTAATTCTTAATGCGTCACGTCCGGGCTGATGGCTGCGATATGACCGTTTCGCTGTTGTCGGTTTCGCATCAAACCCTTAATTTCAGTAATTGATCTTATGCTGAATTCTCTTGACGGGATTTATAAATTCCGCCTAAGAAGTCATTTATCAGCCGCAAATGCCCGACTTCAGCTGCATCTAACCGGATTTTTTCCCCCGCATTGCATGCACTAACAAACCGAATTTTCATCTCTTACGAAATCTGACTCGGAATGAAATTGTTTTATTGTGTGACTGTATATCATACGTTCTAACTTATAAGTGGCATATATTTAAATAATTAACTTAGTTTAGCACGGTGAGAAGTAGCGAGTAGTTAGCAAGTTAGAAATGAAGTTAGACGTACCGGTATCTCGCACCCAGTAGTTGATGGATTTAGGGGAAGCCTCTACGTAACACTCTAATGTCACATCAGTTCCCAATGGCGCTCCCACCAATTGATTTGGTACTTGGATTACCGGGTGGACTGGAACAATCCCCGATGTTAACACAACTACATGCTAACATGTGTTCTGATTGCGACATTCAAACCTAAATAAACATTATTCACTGCAAAATCACCCATCGTTTCATAACACAACAAAAATACTCAAATACTTTTTTTTTGCAAGAAATATATACGAGAGGAACAATGATTTTAATATTTAAAAAAACATTTTTCTAAGAATAATAGGTTTGTTCTTATTTGTTTTTAACCAATCTGTAAAATATAAATTAAATTAAAATTAGAACTGCAAATTACGCTAAAAAGCAAAAATGGTAGATGCGCCGGAATAACATCTTGATATTTTGAAAAAAAGGTTTTTATACTAATAATTATTTGAGCAACAAAATTGTCAGTGTTTAATACTTGTAGCATTTCTCCCTATCCAGACTTCAAAACACAAACAACATTAAAACTGCAACTACTAAATTACCTGTCGTTTCGTAACATAACAAAAATACTCAAATACTTCAGAAATTGTTTCGAAGGTACGAAACAAAAATGGTGGATGCGCCGGGACAGTCAACTTAATAATTTATTTTTTTTTTTATTAATAATTATATGACGAACACAATTATCAATGTGTTATTTCTCATTATTTATTTTTTAAAAAAATATATTTTTTACACTAATTATAAAACAATAAAATAATTAAAATTAAGTTTTAGCAGCAGTTGTTTTCCTTCAACCTTTAAAATATAAATCAATTTGAAATTAGAATTGCAAATTATGCTGTAAAGCAAAAATAGTGGATGCGCCGTCACAAAATTTTGATATTTTTTAAAAAATGCTTTTACTAATAATTATTTAAACAAGAAATTTGTCAATGATGAATTCTCGTTGTGTTTGTCTCTATTCAGGCTTCAAAATACAAATAGCATTTAAACTACAACTGCAAAATCAGCTACCGTTTTGTAACAACGAAAATACTCAAAAACTTTTAGACAACTCATTTTTTTCTAATTACAATGCAAAAATGGTGGATGCGCCGGGACAGTCAATTTATTATTTTTTTAATGTTATTATTAAAAATTATGTAAAAAACAAAATTATCAATGTTAAATTCTTGTACCATTTTTCTTTATTTATCTCTTGAAATAAAAAGAATTTTTTCTAATAATTATAAAAACAACAAAATAGCTAAGATTGAGTTTTTGTAGCAGTTGTTCTTATTCAACTTTTAAAATATAAATCAAATTGAAATTAAAACTGCAATTTATGCCGGAAAGCAAAATGGTAGATGCGCCGGCACAGCATTTTGATATTAAAAAAAAATGCTTTTACTAATAATTATTTAAACAACAAATTTGTCAATGTTGAATTCATGTAGTGTTTTGTCTCTATTCTGGATTCTAAACACAAATAACATTAAAACTGCAACTACAAAATCATCTATCGTTTTGTAATAACAAAAATACTCAAAAAGTTTTAGACATTTTTTTTTTTTTAATTATAGTGCAAAAATGGTGAATGCGCCGAGACAGTCAATTTGATATTCTTTTAAACTGTTATTATTAAAAATTATATAAAAGACAAAATTATCAATGTTAAATTCTCATACCATTTTTCTTTAATTATCTTTTGTAATAAAGAAAATTTTCTCTAATAATTATAAAAACAACAGATAGCAAAAATGGTGGATGCGCCGGGACAAACAATTTAATATTTTTAAAAAAATAATTAGTTATTATATAATAAACAAAATTATTAATGTTAAATTCTGGTATCATTTCACTTTATTTATCTTTTGAAATAAAAATAAATAAAAAAATTATGTTGGCCAATTTTACTCTTAAAATTGACCCCAATTTTAACTTTGGGTAACTCCAGACGTAATAAAAGCAAAATCAGTGCCGGCATTCATTCTTTAAATTCTTGAATGAAAAATCAATATTACATTTTACAGATATTTTATATACTTCTGAAATTTAATAAACTAACATGGCTACTTTTCGTCTGATTGTTTTACTACTCTTCACGGCCGTGTATTTAACATTTTCTCAAAGCGTTAAATGTTCCTCAAAATTAAATCTAAATATGAAAATATTTGCCACTATTGTCTTTAATAAATGAAACGTCAAAACAGCCAATTAATCGTGTCAAATTTTTTTTTTACAATTCAAATTTCTGATAAATCAATAAATATAGTCTCATTTATAAACTAATATAATGTAGCAAGTTTATTATAGCATGTAACAATGACATCCATTTGTCGAGTTTCCTCACCGAGCTCTAAGGATCAATGGTATTATATGCATGTGCAATTACAGGATGTACAGTCTGGCAAATATCACGTGGCGAAACTTCCACAATAACTTTGAAAATTTGCTTAAAATTGCTTTATTCCTTTCCAATAATGCCCTACCTACTTTTAATTTATTTCTTTGCAATAAAAGTATGAAACTGAGAAATAATGAACAAGAAAATTGTTATACTGTAATATTTTTATTAGGTCATCTATATAAAGCGATGAGATTTCATTTTGTTTTCTTAGAAATGCATTGTTGTTGAGTTTACACGGGTATTACATGTGCAATTTTAAAAAGTCAGGTTCATGCCAATAATAGGAAGAAACAACATAATTTATCAATCTTATTAATTTTGGTCTGAATAGTATTTTACGTTTTGCATATTTCTTTAATACACCTTAATTATTTAAAAGTTCTACTGTAAGCCAAGCTTTCAGAAAGAGTAGTCCTCACCACCTTTAATTTGTTAGACCTGATGCTTTTTTTACAAAACAGTACATTTAAAATTCTTTTGTTAATTAATTTTATTCTTTTTTTATTAAACCTTCCTGCACTAGTGAAAGGAGTGAGAAAAATTTTTTCATCGAGAGATGAAAGATGAAATATTTGGAGATAAAGAAATCTAAGGTGTAACTTCCTAAATTTAATTAATTATTAATATAAATAAAATAATAGTTATAATACTGTATCTTAGTTGAGAATTTTGTTAAATTGATTGTGCAAGTACTTAAATATTAGATAAGTGGTTGTAAACAATTGGGAGTTGTAGTTGTGTTTAAAATTTGGTGGTTGGGTGAGTTTGCGGTAGAATAAAGGAATAGAACTTTGTAAACGAGATACTTACAATTTACATTGACCATAATCCTCTTGCTAACGGTTGGAGGAACTCCGTTTGAAGCAATGCACATATATGCGCCCATTTCTGAGCGTGATATCTTGACAAGAAGTAACACTTCCCCTTGATAGGAGGAAACTGAAACACACAGTAACAGAGGCTTTGTAAAAGTGGCTTTCAATATCAAGCTCGGTTGAGCCGGCCATCCTTGAATTTTACAAGCTGACAAATTGAGCATTGACATTGTTCCAGCTTGTATCTGCCGGTTATCAGTAGTCCGAAAGCGCTCATCGTCTTTACGATTCAAGCACTCACATCTGTAATTCTGCTAACACTCAAAGATTGCAAAATCGCGGATCATAAAACGAATGTAAAAATCTACCTTCAAAATATCACTGTTTCAGATTTACGTTAGACAAAATCACTCATGATACATTTACAGTCATTTCGATACGTTTCTCCTTGTACCAAGCGATTTATCATACTAACGATTTCCCGTACTTGCGTATTTTTCATAACACACGTTAAGCCTAAAGTGAAGACATTAGTTGAAAAAGTCTTATCCAGTTGTAATATTTTTTTGGAAAAAACTTGCTTGTATATATAAACACAAAGATGACCGCAGCTTTGAAAAGAAATAGTCACATTTTCCTCTTAACAATCACCTTCACGTTCGATATCGGGTGCTGCTTGAGGCCGCTTCCATTGATCTTAGCAAAGCAATATACTTAGGGTGGCACAATAATAGGTATTGTAAGATTCAAAAAAGGGATCTTGAGTATTCTCAGGAGCGCAATAGCTTTAAGCAATAACATGTCGATCGGTTAATATGAACAAATACAAACAACTCCCCACATATCCCCAAGTCGCCTTTTGATTTTAAAAATAATTAGCTAGTTTTATAACACAAAAAAATCACACAACTTTTAAGCTTTTTTATTAACTCTCAAGCTCATAAAAGTAGCTCCAAGAATTCAATATTACCGGATCAGCGGACTTGTTTAGACCGGATTTGGTTATAAAGAAATCAACTTTTTACCTTTAGTGCGAGCTCCCGAGGGCTCTCTTATTATAATTTCGCTACCATCTTCTCGACGCCATTGTACATGCGGTTCTGGATGGCCTCGTGCTCGACAAGTCAACTTTACAGTCCCACCTTCGGGTACCATAACGTCTCCGGATGTCTCTTCGGAAATAAAATCGGGAGGAACGACAACGTCCAAAAAGCCAAGCTATAACACTTGATACTGTTACATTTTTACAGGCTCGAATTAACGCTCCCTACACAACCCAACACTTTTTCACGACTTTTCACATTATTACAAAAATTTTAAATTATTTTGCCACCAAAAAATTTTTATCACAAAAAAAATATACTTGAATAAAAAACGCTAAATGCTGAATGCGCCGGGTTAGCACATTTTACTTTTTTAAACATTAAGAAATTATCAAGAAAGTATATAATATAGAAATAATAAAATAAAAATGTAAATACACAATAATAAAATAACTTTCAATTATATGAAAATAATTCAAAAATATTTAAATTCAATTCTGTCACTAAACATACATTTTTATTTAACTTTTTTTTGTAAGAATGGTTTTCTATATCAAAACAATGATCTCTAACTTTCAAAATTGTTATTTATATTACACGTTTCCATGAAAAACAAATTCAATATTTTTAAAATATTTTAATAAAACAATTTTTAGTAAACAATTATTTAGTGCTTTCTTTGATTAAAAAGTGTTTATTATTATTTTTTTATAGAATACTTACTTGCTCCTAAAATGGTATTTGTTGTTATTCCGGACCTTTCATACTTATCTATTATTGGAATAGCTATTTACATTCGTATGTGGTAGGCTTAATTTTACAGGCGACAGCTTTGTTTCAGGCCCGAGCTGAAAGCGAGGGCCTGATTAGTTGGAGCCTGTAAAATTAACTAACGCATAAGATTTGTATAATATTTTTTGTCCGAAAGAGTCACATTCTCTTTTTTTGCGCCATATCAAAAGTTAGGTTAGGTACAAATAAATTCTAAAAACCAATAAAACGTACCCAAATGCGGCTTAAATACTCTGTCATTGCTTGCATAATTTTCTTTAAAACATGTTCAAAGGTCTTTCCAGTACTTTTATTCACACTTTTAATTCTAAATTGATAATTACTATAAGAGATTCAAAATTTAACAATAATAATGACCATAGAAAAGAATAATTATAGAATAATGACATTTATTAAGTAGACACGAACACACGTTTTGAATAGATGGCGCTGTAGCGGTTTATTCTATATAAAATTGCAAATTATTTTTAAAATTATTTTAAATACATACGTTTTATTTTTTTAAGTTTATTAACTGTAACTTTTTCCAAAATATACTTTTATTCCTATAATTTTGTATTGTTAGTAATTAAATAAAACTCTTGCACTACGCGTTGTCTATGGACCTGTGACGTTTCAGCGATTTTTTCAATTTTTCTATTAAATATAGCTTTATTTGTGGTAATATTTTAGGTACGTACACTTTGATACATAAACTTTATTACTGTAAGGTTAGTTTTTTCCTCAAGCATATCCTGTGGTAGTTGTAACCGTACAATGTGAGACCCGGTGTTTTTCTCATTTTTACCGCACAGTTTCCAAAAGGCCGACTTACTATTGGTGGATGCACAACTATGATAGCCTACTTTACAATACGGGAGGACAAAAATAATTTTGTCTCTACAATCTACATTTACAAGTTTCAAAATGTTTTATCAAATTTTTAAAATAAAATAAAGTATTTTATTAACATACAACATAAATTAAAAGACTTCAAAAAACGTTCAACTATTCAAAAAAACGAAATAGTGTCAATTTGTTACAATTTCATATAGTTCAAAAGCACCGAAAATAGTCCAGTTCTTTCAAAATTTGCATAAAAATTGTTGTTATCAAAGTCTAAAGCTTCAGATTATCAAATTCAACATATCAATGTGTCAAAAAAATATTAATTTTGGGTTTAAGCTTAGGTTAAATTGAACTAGTTTTACGCAAAACCTTCTTTCTAATTTTCTCAACAATATTGTTAAGGTAAATCGTCGAAAATAAAGTTTTGGGAAAATTCGGAGGCTTTAAGTAATTCACCATTTATAGAAGCGGATAAAACGTCGTGCTTCAAAAATAATTCTAAAAAGTTATGCTTTATAAATCATTCTAGAAGATAAACTATCTCATATATAAGAAAAAAAACTGGAAAAGCTATTAGGTATTAAGTATATAAGAAAAAAAAGTGGAAAGTTAGTCAAGTATTGAGAACTAAACAAATTAGTAAACACAACCCTAAACTGATTTGACATTTACTGTGTTTAATTAAGTTTGTCGTGTAATTATTAGTTCTGAAAAATAAATTTTGAGTTTTGAAATTCAGACCGCGAGTTTAAATTACTCATAGTCTTAACAATATACTTAACGATCTTATTAATTGTGGTTGCAAATCGTGCCTTATATTATTTTGCATGTTTCTTGCAAGTTAGCACTTAATAACTCTTTTACAAACTACAAAAAAAACTTTATCAAATGATCCTAGATGTTATCTAGAAAACCAGACACCGCTGCTCTTTTGTTTAACCAACGGCACACATGAATAACAGGGTGGCAAGCACTACGCACCGTTCGCCTATTATTACCCCTTTTGGGTACTTATCTGATCAAACAGTTATTAAGTTATTATAGTTTTTAAGACAGTTGAGACAGATTAAGACACAAATTAGCATACGTAAAAAAATAAGAAGAAAGCTTGTTTGCGGATGAGTTTAGAAAATATCAAAAATGACGAAGTACAATTTGAACCTTGAAAGAAGTGAGACGTGCGTGGTGCCAAATTTATTAAAATCTCCGATTTTTATTGCAATTTAAATTTTAAGTTTAATTATTTTAAATTGAATTAGGTGTCCAGTAGCTCTCCTCGTTAAACAAAAACCACATAAACATTTTTCTCTTTAATTAGCGATAAACTAAGTAACCTTTTTTTAGTGTAATGTTAGTCATTTTTTATTGGTGTTTTGCCAAACTTATATAAATATATTAAAAATATTTTTTACGGTTACATCAAGCGTTCACTTAAAACGTTTTCTAAAATGCTATGAAAATTTGTTAAAATAAATAAAGTAAATTTAAACTTTAATTTTCCTCATTGATACCGTAAACGTTATTCTAAAACATAAAACGGCATTTTGATTTGATTTTCTCAAGTTTGTTAAAAAAAGCGGTCTGTGGCGTCAGTTCGAAATAGCAAATTAGAGCATGTAGCAATTAAAAAAAATGTTTTACATTTTTTACATAAATATATTTTTTTAAATAACAGTATGTTTAAAAATACCTATGGGCAATAAGACAATCAATGAGAAAACTAGCTTAGTTTGCTGTCAACGGTATTTCTAGATTTGCTGTCGACATCAGTCATGTAACCTGCTGTAAAACATGTAACTACCACATTTTTTTTGAGTGCGTATTGAGAAAGTTTTGAGAGTAAATTTTATTGAAAACTACTAATATAAAACTATTGAAAGTGGTCTTAAAGTCAGATAAGCCAACGTATTATTTACAAAAAACTTTAAAATTACTAATTTTATAAAACAGGATTGAGGTCATTGCCTCGCAACAATGTAACTGTTGTGACAACCATACTAAGAGCAACGGCAGCGAATTTATTTATTTATGTCATAACATTTTGGAAAATGTTTTAAGAGAATACATTATATTTTAAATAAATAGAATTAAATTTTTGAACTAAGCAATTGTTTAAGAAAAAGTGTTTAAATGTGTTTCATTTTGGAAGTGCGGAATTATTTAGCATTTTGGTCTCCGTTTATAATGCGAGATGGAGCCCACATTACGCCAAATCATCTGTTTAAATGCAATATGGAAAAGTTTTACAAGTTTGAGATAACTTGTACGGCCATTTGTCTCCAGTGAAACGTAAGTGGCTCGTAGCCACTATAGTGTCTGACACGATAAAGTTTACGACTCAAATTATGTTAAATAAAACTTGCAAATATTTATCATTCGCGGTTTTAGTATCATTAAAAAGTTAGAAAATTTGTCACAATTTTCTAAATAGTAAAACTAAAATAGTTTTTGTATAATTTTGAAAAATGTTTTAATTAAAAAAGCTTTGGCACTTCGATCAGTCTGTTAAACTGGTTATGTATTTTTTGCGGAAGTACGGTGCTTGAGTGAAAATTAGTTTTTCGCGTCGATCAATAAGATTAAGTTAGCGTCAATGTCTAATTTTTATGTTAACATGTCCCTTTTATATAGCATAATTTAGTAATGAATTACCACAAGGGAGCGTTTTTCTAGCAAAAAGTTGTGAACTGCAAGGAAAGAAAATATCAAAAATGATGGGTGGTCTAAATAAAAAGGTTGAGCGCTAATTATAAAAAATTAACGTATCCTTTGGGCGCACATTATTAGGGTAAATTTTTCTTGTGCTAAGGGCTTTTGTTTCAGTAGTTTACTTTGGTAAGTAAAGTAGGGTAGCGAAATGAGTTATAATACTCCACCTTTTTGTGTTGGGTCTCATTATTCAAATATTCTCTTCACGCCAAATACTTAAATGCATTAGCATCTAAAAACATGTTAAGTAACTCACTACAAGGAGATAATGTTAACTACGACATTTATTATATTCACTAAATGTGATTTGCGACACAAGAAATGTTTCTCTCGCTGCTGAAACCCAAAACTTCTCTTCTTTTAACCTGGTTTAACTAATAAAAAATTACAAAAAAATCGTTTTATTTCGTCCACACGGGAGGTACAATTAAGCCACATCTAAAACCATAACTTGGATAATGAACATTTTGTTGAATATCCGCTTCGGTATTTTCTTTTAATACAATCTGCAAACGGACAAAAACGTGGTTTTGCATTTCTCTATGAGAAACAGCACCTGCGAGACGCACAAATTTTCATCCCGAATTTATGTTGTTACACAACTTGTAATGAATACGAGTTACGTCTGTAACATATTCTAAAAATACAAGACGCTGTATTTCACCCAAATTAATATAAACATAGAAACCAAACAAAAGAACTCAAACACCTCGTTCCAAAATATCCTACTGGCGATTCATTAAAACACCTCTTATTAACACAACACTCAAAATCAATTCTATATCCACAAAAATTGTAGCTGCACTAAACTAATACAATTTGTACAACAATCAATTTTTTTTTTAAATACCAGAAATAATAATTAACTGAAACAGTTTGTATTAATAAAACAAATAAATTTAATAACAGTACTTATGAATGACTGTTCATTATAAAATAGTTTTGAGAGTAACATAAAATTATAAAAATTAAATTCAATTCATTTATATGCTTGTCAAAATAAAATGCAAATCAGATTTAGAAAAGTTATTTTTTCATAATTAATCACGTAATAATAAAATTGTTATTATTTATTTTAAAAACAATAAAAAACTTTCTTCCCTGATCAAATCTGCAGTAGTTCTAGAAAATTTTGAACGCTTGAGTAGGAATACTAGTACAGTGCACAGGACGCCTAAAACGCTTTGAAAAGTGATTCTGTGGGGGTTTCAAAACTAAAAGTTGATTTTTCAGATATGATGCTTTATCTAAACATATTATATCTAAAGTTGTCCAAAAATTGTCCTGTGCAAAAAAGCAATATCCAAAATTTTCTAGTTATAATCTCTTAGCCATTTTGCCACAAAAAATAAAATATATTCAATATTTTATTTTTGCATTGGCATTGGCAAAAATGCATTGGCTTTTATGAGTGTTTGCAACTTCAAAGCCGAATATCTCTGCCCAAGATCCCGTAAAATTTAATTGATTCTACGGCTTTTCGCCACTTTTCAACAATTATCCCAAAAACTAAGCCTAAATTTAAAAAATATGTCTTCTGAAAACTTTTTGTCCCATCATTTGTAATTAGAACGGTACTACATTTATACATTTTTATTATGCCGTTTTTTTAAAAATAATATAATAAATAAACTCTGCACAAATCATTAATTGTAACACAGCATCTTTTCTCTTAAGTTGTCGATACCCCACTCTCTCTTTTGTACTGCCCTAACTGCTAAGCCACGGGTTTACAAAGCTGGCTACGCCCCTAACTACTGATCAGTAATCATCGTCTTTGGTTTGGAAAAGAAAATCTGTTGGAAAAAGTATGTAATATTGCATAAACTCTTAAGATAAATTTAGAGTAAAATTTGACTAAAACGTATCTAAAAGTATAGAAGATTTTGTTTTATTATTGTACTCAGATAATAAAGATATAAAAAATTTTAGCTGCTTTCAAAGCCAAAACCATTGATAAATTATTACCATCAACTGAAGACAGCTTTTATCAACATCGCTTACGTGCACACCATCAGTGTCATATTTGGCTTAATGTTTTACATCCCAGTCAAAGTCCCACCCAACTGTTTGAAATATAGATGGCAAGAATCCGATTCTAAATTAGTTCCAGTTTTTTAAAGTTACCACCTTTTCCATATGTGTCATCTTTGACTTCATGTAAATGTAAAAAAGTAAAGTTTAACTAATTTTATAAACACTTTTAAAACTTTAACTTTCTTAGATTGCACAACAAAATGATGTAGATGTAAAAAAATAATTTGAAGTGTATAGGTTCCTGCCAATGCATGGAACAAAAAATTCAAAAACTCAAAAAAAATACAAACGTATTTTTATTTTTCTGAATATATATTTTTTTATATTTGTATTTTTGCTTTTGAGTCATTCAAAAAGTACTGAATTAAAAATAACGTTTAATACTATTTTTACTATAAGTACATTTTTCTTGTTTAATGTTTTATTACGTTCTGATAAAAGATTGGCATTGAAGATAGAACTTCAGCTTCCGAAAGCACTTTGCCACTATTGCATCAGAATTTTAAGTAAATTTGTCATTATTTATATAAAAATTACCCCACATTAAAAAAGAATGATTTTGTCAAATTTTGTAATATGTATTTTATTTAAATTCTAAATAATATATTTATTTTATATTTAATAATTTTATCAAAGCAATAATCAAATTTAAATTTCTAGAATTTAACTACGTAAACCCCGATTTTACAGCTAGGAGAGTGGGAAAGCAAAAATGGGAGATTGACAACTTGAGGGCAAAGATGCGGTATCACATTTAAATCATTTGTGCAGAGTTTATTTATTATATTACTTTTAAAAAAAGACATAAAAAATATAAATGTAGTACCATTCTAATCACAAATGATGGGACAAAAAGTTTTGAAGAAACACATTTTTTTAATTAAGACTTAGTTTTTGAGAAAATTGTTGAGAAGTAGCGAAAAGCCGTAAAATCAATTAAATTCTTGTCATGTTGAACGGAGATATTCAACTTTGAAATTGCGAACGCCAATAAGAGCCAATGCATTTTCAAATAAATCTTATTTTTTTGTGACTAAACGGCTACAGAGATTGGTCATACTCTTTCCTTATATTTTTACAAGCACATATCGTTTCAATAAACACCTAATCATCTCGATATCAGTGAACTTGAGAAGAATTTGGTTGAAAATAATTTAGTAGCATTTCTAAGTATATGTTTTTAGTTAATATTTGTATGTACAGTCTTATTAAATTACGATGTCATAGACGAGCTCTTGAGACTTGCGTTAGCCTGTTGAATTCTACTGGATCAACGCCAAGACTCGAGTGCTCGGATTTGACATTAGATTTAAATAAGACTGTACAACAATCACAAATATCCTAAGAATACTTATTATAAACTCCGCATAATTATTGATTTTACACATAAACCATTTTTTGCCCTGCACATTTTTTCCTACTTAAATAATATTCTTTAAAAGTCGATAAAATTTTGTTGAATTTATTATTTTTTTCTTTAAATTTTAGTATAATACCTACACACTTTCTAAACATAAGTTTTTGTAGTAAAATCTTACTTTAAAAAAAGCCTAAAGTTACAATAGACTATACAATAGAGTTACAAATAATATGTTACTTTTTTTTCAGCAACATGGGGTCACATTGAATACACAAATAGCTATATATTAGTGAGACCCGTTTTTGATAATAAAAACCTTATAAAATAATAAATAATTAAACATTAAAGATTGGTTAATACTCCAAAATCCAACAGAAAATTTTTGAAGATAGTGCAATCTTATATAAAAAAAAATTAAATTATTTTTTTAAGTAATTGACATGTTTTATAAACAAGTAATTTTGAAAAGTAAGTAGACAAATTAGAAACTCGTTTTTTACTAAACAGGAGCTACTTTCAATAGAAGAAAATGATGTAGGTGCAAGAGTTGCCACTTTTAAATTGTGGTTTATTACATGTTAATAAATATGATTTTTTTTTAAACATGAAGAGTGTATTTAACGGAAAGCACCTTGTTTGAAAAATGTGCTGTCGATTAATTAAACCTTTTTTGTAATAAATCGATTTCTTATCAGTGAGTGTAAACCGTTTAATCGAGGCCCGTCAGGTTTTGCAACCGGGTTTAAAATCAATTGTTAAAGTTTGAATTGGCGATTATGCGTTGATGTCTAGTGATGTAAACTTATCAGTAAAACACCTTGTCGTTGCACTTTCACAAAATTCCATTATTTAAAATAAGCCTTTGAAACTGCGGTGACAGTTAGTGGCAAAACTCTTTGTCGCTGTAAGCTTTTATTCAGTATTGGTAAGTAGCGTGCTATGTGATAGCGGTTCATTAGTTTCGAATTCATTGTAATTTATAAAATCGAAATTTAATTTAGGGTAGAGTTGTATTTATAAACGCGTAAATAATGCGCATATTAATTTATTATCAGGTAATGCGATTTTATGTGAAACCTATTGTTAGACGTAATTAACAAATGAAGCCATCCAAAAACAAGTGATAAAATATGTGACAAAAGACAGTGTCTCTGCAATGAGCTATAATAATAGATGTAGGTAGTAAGTTAATTTATAGTCCTGTGTCTATTTCCAGAGTTTGGTGGTCAGTGCCACTGATTGGCTTGGGGTGTCAAGTCTCGATGGTCTCAACCCTTTCATTATACATACAACTCCAGCGAGTACATACTCAGACACACCGAAACTTGAAACGCTTCCTTAGCCAACTTATAATGAAGCTTATTTATTATCCCAAAAATTTCCGAACTATAAATTCTCTTTCTGAAGCGCAAAAATCATCTTGTAACAGCGACCTCAGTGATTCTTATGTTGACTACTCACCGAGACACTGTACACAAACATGGTTTTGGTAGGATTCAAACTTACATCACCGCTGTCACTAGGTTATCACCTCGCCGACCCAGTGAACACCTTACTAAACTAATTATTATATCATTCGTTTGTTTGGTTTTAATAAAACAATTTTTTGTAAATTAAATGAAAACTTAATTAGAATATTTTCATTTGCCTGAAGCAAATTTTATTTTAACTACTATTATGGTTAGTATTGATTTCATCAAAATTGCCAGCGAGGGAATCAAAAAGTAAAATAAACGTTGAATCATGACGAGTGTTTGAAAAAATGCATTGTTATGTCGAGTAATAATAAAATGTTTTCTTTTTCTTATTATTTATTTTTAAAGAATCCGAGATGAATTTGCATTAAATATACACAAAAGTTTAAAACCAGATTTTATTTCTAATCAATAATCTAGGAAATGTTGCAAATCACAACTTTAAAAGTAAAAATATTAGAAGTACCAGATTAAGAATTTTTAAGAATATATTTCATCAAATTAAAACATTTTTGTAGTATCTGTTTGATACTAAACAAGTTCTTGAACGTTTGTAAATGCAGCAAGTAAAATTCGACGACTGCCTTTTCCTGGCGTTTAAACTTGTTGGCGGTTTAAAAAAAAACATTGTTTAGTAAATCGGCTAGCATTTGAATTTACCAAAACTAAAATAAAAAAAAAATATTTTACAAACGTTTTATTCTATTCTAACGTCAAAGTAACTGAATTAAATTATTATTTAACTAGGTGCATATCAGTTTAATCTAGCTTTTGTTAACACATTTGCTCTTTTAGTGCTAAAACTTTGGACCCTGAGATGACACTATTTTAATATAAATACATAAAAAAAGCTATACTTAAAAAAAATATAATGACTAACAACTTAGAAATAGTAGAATAAAACGCTAATAAACTTACTCAACGAAAGTTGTAAAATGACCTAAACAAATTAAAAAATAAATGTAATGCCTTCTTTCAGAAATTTATTTTACTGGTAGTAGGTTTGTTCCAACAACGCAACAGTTTAGAACCAGTTCAAAACGATGCAAATCTTAATTGAGCATGCGCAGTACACATTTTGAAGCGCTAAAACGCTACTGCGCATGTGCAGTACAACTCTTAACTATTCTAAATTGTTGTTAAAACAAAACTAAAACTTTTTAGCCTTAAAATGCAAAAAAAAGGACAGAGCAAAAACAGTAATAGAAGCAAATATGCATAAATATATTACCAAAAAAAAAGAGTTTAACAGCGTCAACTCAAAATTAAACTCGTTTTTTGCAGAATTAGAAAACAAAACTTTTTTGTGAAAAAAAAAGGAAACAAAGAGATATTTCAAAGTTAATTTAAGTCAATTTAAGCTTTGTGTAACATTTAATAGCTATTTATTGTATAAGTGTTTTAGACAGCGTTTTATCCACGCAAGACTATTTAAACGCGAGACGCAGTCGAGCGTTTAATATTCTTAAGTGGATAAAATGCGACTAAAGCACAGATCCAATATAACGTTTTATCCACAATTACAGCGATTTTAAATCAGAATCGCCAAAATTTCATCTCATGTCATCAAAAAAAGATTTGACATTACACTCTGACAGCGGATGTCACCTCAAAAATCATTGAAATTAACTAAAAAAGATGGGAAGTGTTGAATCGTTGCTATTTATTTTCGATTGTTTATTGACTCCATTTGTACAAAACGCTGTGCAAGTTGGTGAAAATGAAAGAAAGTGATACTGTTCCTGAGAAAATTCTTGAAGAAGCTAAAGAAGCGACTGGCCAGTTATTGCCTACGAAGTCCAGGAAAAATTATGAAAAAGTATTTTCAGAATTTAATAAATGGAAAGAAGAACGGGAGGTAATGACAATAAATGAGGAAGTTCTGCTATCCTATTTCTTAAATTTGAAGAAGAGGTATGCAATTTCATCCATGTGGTCGAAGTACTCCATGCTGAAGGCCGCTATAAAGATCTATAGAAACATAGACATTAGAATATATAGTAAGCTCATGGCCTATCTGAGAATCAGTCACGAGGATACAGGCCAAAGAAAGCTGCAGTATTGAAAAGAAGACACGTAAAAAAGTTTTTGACAAGAGCTTGCAATAGAGAATATTTGTTGATCAAGGTAATATCTGTCATTACATAGACATTGTAGATAATAAATTTTGGAATATTTTAGCTTGCATTAATAATGGGAGTGCCTGGTGGCTGTCGATGCTGTAAGCTGACAAATTTGAAAATCAGTGATGTAGAAGACAGGGGCGCATACCTGATTGTTTCGATACCAGATACCAAAACAAACGTTTCACGAAAATTCACAATTATAGAAAAAGTATTCTCTATCAACACTGTGGAGAGGTGTAGAAACTACATGTCCTTAGGTCCAAAGAAGCTATCTATTGAAAAATTCTTTTTACGATACGCTAATCAAAAATGTACATCGTAACCTGTTGGAATTAACACTTTATCAAAAGTTCCTTCTAAATATGCTTCGGTTTTGAATCTGGCGAACGCAGAAGCTTATACCGGCCATTGTATGAGGCGCACTTCAGCAACTTTACTTGCCAATGGAGGTGCTAATCTTACAACAATTAAACGACATGGTGGGTGGAGGAGCTCCGCCATAGCAGAAACTTATATCTAAGATTCCGTATCTAATAAGCTTGATATCGCAAGGAAAATCCAAGGTTCTACTGGTACTAGTCATTCCTTAATAGAGGAGACGTTTATTGTTACTACAACTATTATGCGTTCTGGAACCGATAACAACTACGAGCCTCTTATTAATGAAAACGAAGTGAAATATGATAAAACAAAAACGAAATGTCTACTAATGTAAATGTTAATGTCAATATTAATAATAAATAGAATGCAATTGGTTTAAGATTGCATTTTTTCATTCTTCCACTAGTGGAATAAAGTAATTTCATTATTCCAGTAGTGGATAAAGTGTTACTTTATACGGTTTGCAAGTGTGAATTAAACTTCAATTATAAGGTAGTTGTGGATAAAACTACTTTTTGATCGATTTCACTATTAGCTTATAATACTAAAAACATTTAAAATAAAAAAATGCAACACAGTGGATTTGCCGAAATTGGCATTTCAAGAATTTTTATTACTTTTATTGAAAAATTATTAAAATAAAATGTGCAAAATGGTGGATGCGCCGGGCTAGTTTATTATTTAAACTATTCGGTTAAAATAAATGCAATAAAAGCATTTTATACATTAAAAACACTTTTTGTTATCGTAAACTAATTTAATAAAAAATTAAATTGTTTAAATGCTTACAAACACTAGAATAAACATGTAAATAAATAAAACGCTTCAAAACAAGTATAATTTTTAAATTGATTATTTGCCAAGAGCTTTGTTTAACAAAGCAATTAAGCTTGACAAAATAATTTCATTTTTATGCAACAAAATTTTTTAAAACAAAATAAATACTTCTAAAAATATTTACCAAAGAAAAACTCATCCTGAATGAAAATGAGGCGAGCGCTCAAGTCTTCTTTATCTTCATTGAAACTTGGGAGTTTTATTTTTCCGATACTAGTTTTTATAATTACTAGTACATTTAAAATGTTCAAAGTCGTGAAAAAATTGGCAAAATTAAGTAATTACTCGACATTTATCAAATTAGAAATACTCGTTAAGTACTGTGATGTTGAAGTAAATACAAAAAATAAAAAACGCTTGAAACTTTTGCTTCTGTTTGTAGAGCAATGCTGTCTTGTCGTGCTAGAAATGTGCAAAATATATTTAGCTAAATAGTGCATAAATAAATCTAGAAGTGTTTGAAATCTCTCGGACTGGGTGATTATAATAATGAAAATTTTATGTTGCCTTAAAGCTAATGTATGTTTGTTATGTAGTGGCAGAAAGTTTGTGAAAATACTTTCATATTAGTTGAAATTAACTTGGAAAGTCGTAATAACAATATTACGAAACTAATGGTAAAACGTAAAGTAAGGAATCAGTGAGTTCCTTCGAGTCCTTATTGATAAGAATTTCCATTTTACATGAATTTAAAACAAGTTGTGAGTTCGTATATATTAAATTTATAATGTCATGAATTTTTAGCTACAGCTTCTTTGATACATGTTTGCGAAATAACGTTATTAAGAGTTTTTTAGAGTCATTTTGTTGGTACTTGATACTAAACATGACCTCAAAGCGGCATTTTTTGTTCTGTTCCATCAATTGTCCTCTAATTTTGTTTGAAGGTTGGTTTGTTATTAAAATCGTTAACGCTTTGTTTTGGGTCCTTATCTTTAATTTTACTTTTGTTCGACAATGATTGGAATGGAATAATGTTCTATTTGAGATGTTTTTACTCGCGGTCTTATTATTCAGCAAAAATGACATAATATTCTTTTGTTTTACAAGATTAATAAGGACAGTTAAATTACTAAATTAGTTTTATGTTATTTGAGCAAATTCAGCAATTACCAAAACGTCATTCAAAAATGTTTAAACCGAGAAAGTTTGATAGTGTTTTACATTCCCTTTGGGTTACTATATGACCATGCATAATATAATACAATGTAACTAATTATGTTTAAGATAATGATAACACTGTTGCAAACACTATAAATTTAACGTCTCTACAAGCTCTAAATTTTATGTCCATTGAAATTTTGTTTTTTGATAAAAAAGTATATAAACATGTGTGTAGAGGAAAAGTTAATTAAATTCATTTCACACAAGAGGAGTGTATAAACAAGAAGTACATTATGGGATTTGTGATTAAAATACGTGAATTTCTAATAAACTGTGGATTTTATTTAATTGCAAATTTTATTTTTACAAAAAGTTAAAATGGCTTAAGATTAAATTTTAAACACAAAAGTTTTGTTCGTAAAATTTTTACAAAAGTTTGTTTTTAAATAAAAATTCGTATTTCAGTTTATATTTAGAATTAGTAATTTTTGTAGTTAGTTGGATAACTCTCGGTAAAAGTTCAATAATGAAATTATTTAGTTTTCAGTAACTACAAAACAACATATTTGTAAAAATTTATCTGCTGTTTTAATGTATATGGCAGATGAAAAGATTTGTACTACCAAATGTTAAAAGCAAATATTTTATGATAACGTTAATTAGCTTTTAATTTATCACATGAATGGTATTAAATTTGATCAATATGACAAATACACTATTTATAATTTAAAAGTAAGAAACTGTGTTTTGATTAAATTAAGTTTTCTGGGTGCATAGATTTGGGTTAAAGTGTTAAGACGATGGAACTGAAATATCCAAAGTGGTTTTATTAAATAAATAACGGCTCAAGTTTCATGAAGTTTGTTATCACAATAAGAAGCATCTGGCCTGTTGTTTGCATTGCTGATATTTATGTCAGCGGTAGCTAATTTGGCTATCAGAAAACTGATTCCGATTTATGATAGTTTTAAATCAAAAAACCTACCTGGCTTTTCATGGGATCAGTGTTAATCTGACACATGTACTGTCCCCTGTCCTCCTCTTGCACATTCTTGATGTGTAGATTCCATGTGGTGTGGTCGTTATGAGACACTGATACCCGTGGGTTGTGTGTGATCACGTGGTCGTGGATCGCCTGGATCGCCTTGGTGTCGGCCTTCACCCATCCCACCTGTGCAAACATATGTCAACCCTACTTGTTATGCGCGAGTTGTCGAAGGGCCATCTGTGGCGTTTGGGAATCATTCGCAAAGAGCACGGAAACAAAGCAAATGAAATATCAATACACTCGCTGATATTGAAAGCTTTACCGCACTAAGGTACAAATGGAGAGCCGAAACGAATCGATAAAACTTTTATTATATGTCACATATTACCGGCTAAACTTGGGATGAGCTGCCTAAAAATACAACGCAAAACTTTTGACTTTTCACTCATTAAATCTTAGAATTTTGAGCACAAAAACGGAATTAATCATACCAGTATTCTAATTGGTAAACGTCGTATCTCACGACAATTCTAAACAAAAATCGACAAATCCATTAAAATTTATAGTTTAAATTTTTTTTTCAAAATTACTTGTATGTTTAATCAAAAGTAATCAAATATAATATTTAAAATATCATTTATTAACAACAGTTTTGAGAATATAAAAACTGAAAATCTCAAAGAGAAAAAGTACCATATGTTTATTACAATTTTTGATCAGAGGCTGCCATGAGAAACAAAAATTCTAACAACGTAGCGCCTAGATTAATTCGCTTGGTAAATGTCATTTTACTGTCACTGTCAAGAGTAAAATTTAGATTTGATTTGAATTATGGGGTTTACTGCAGAACAGAAGATTTTTTTAGTAGAATCATATTTTCGTAATGGGCAGTTAGCGAACGGAGAATGGGTTTACTCATCCAGACTTTGATTTGACGAGTTTCGGGAAAAATTTCCAGAAAAAATCATAACCGAGTCAAATTTTTATACCAGTTTGAAAAACACTATCACGTCCTTTCAAGAGACCGGCAGCGTCAATCGGAAAAAAGATACTGGAAAATCAAAAACAAATCCCTTTGTGAGTAAAAGTAAAATAATTTTATTATCAAGTGAAATAAGTTACGCCTTACGTTTTTAAAATTTTTGTTTCTCATGACAGCCTCTGATCAAAAATTATAATAAACATATGGTAGTTTTTAATAGATTGGTAAAAAACAATTATTGAAATAGCGACTTGTGTCCGATAAAAACGATAAAAACAATTGCTCAGATTTGGTTATTAATTGACAATTATTGCCCATAAAATTATTTTAATTGTTTATTTTTGTAACAAAATATTTAAAAAACAAAATTTTAGAAGACACTTCTTTATTTTGTACGCCAATTTTTGCTTTTCCTTGTCATAAATAATTGCAAATCGATTGCTTTTTTTGATAATATAGGTTAATCAAATTTAGTAAGTAGACAATTAACAATCAATAGATAATCAATAAACTACCATTGCAATCAACTATAGCAAAGCAGAACAGAATTTTTTGTTTTTGACAAACAAAATTTGATAATCGTTTCTTGATTTTTTTATAAAAAGGTTTAATTAAATTTAATTAGTAAACAATCAATAAAATATCATTTACAATAAGAATAGAAAAACTTATAAATTTGTAATTGGTAAGCAAAATAAGAACTTAGATCCTGATAAGTACTCTAGTAGGTTCCTGAATTTGAGATTTCTAATAAAACCTGAGCTTTATTAGTTATTATACTAAAAAATAGACTAGGTACAGTTTGTACTACATCATTGTAGAGTACAAAAACTAAAATAAAATTAATAAAAAAAAATTTTTTAATAAAATGATATTTCAATGACTTAACAAATCAACATTTTTGCAGCTGAAAGTTAGATACGAGTAACATTAGCCAAAAGCAATTATTTTGTGAACTAAATAGAGACATTAGATAATTTTTGGCAAAATTGAAACAATAATGTTGCAATGTAGACTCACTTTAGGTTTTTTGCAATTTATTGAGTTGGAATTTTAAATAGATAAGTTGTTTAACACTAAATTAATTTGTACAAATAACTTAACAATAACTTTTAATAATTGAATTACTAAATCTAACTAACTAACTTTATATCAACCCTAATAATTGCTCAAGAAATTGCTCTATTTTGATAAGTCAAAACAGACCGGCTAACGACTTATTGTTCGCTTGCACATATAGAGTCAAGATCGGGCAATTGTTTCAGGTAGTTCTAGCCGCCGATGACTCATCGCCTCTAGTACTTTCTACAGCACGCCCCAAAGGGTGGCATCAGCTTCTATAGTTATTGAAGTTATTTCGTAACAATTTAACAATAAATTACAATATACTGAGATAAAAATCAAAACAGTTTTTCAAATGGTCTCAATAAAAAAACCACAATACTATAGTAATCTAAAATTTTCACAACAGACTCATAAAGATAAATCAAAACAAAGAAGTAAATTAAACTTTTTTTGAGCGGCACACTAAAAGCAGGGCAAGATTATCAAATAAGTATATCAAAACGAGCTTAAAAAGAAGAGCAAAAGTAGAATGATATAATGTTGAAAATAAGGTAAAGAAAGACCCATACAAAGCGATTGTTGCCGCCCAGCACGTTAGTAAAAAAAACTATATCCAGAAACACAAATATTTAGATCAACATTAAAATAAACGCAGTACCAAGAAGAGATTGTCAGGATTGCAGTTTAAATAAAAATAATCTTAAAAAAATTAGAAAAACTTGTTAAGTTATTAAAGAATAAATAAAAGTAAAATCTGTTTATCAAATAATATAATATGATCCTTTGCGACTAGTTTCTTTATTAGTCGTCTCAAGCCCACTGGAATTATTTCCTCCTTGAATTGCCAGACTAATATTTTGTAATAAAAATGTCTGAGCATCTCTTCCTTTTGTTTTTGTTGTATCAGGTTATCCAAGATGTTCACAAGTGCTTTGGCCTTCATATCTCATGTACCAAAGATTTCTACATCAAAAACGTAAATTTATACTTCTCTTTAATATCCACGTATTTTGTGTGCTTGAGAACTCAATGAAGCAGCAAATGAATCAGCATTGAATCAGCTCCTTTAAAGATGCATTGCAGCGACAGTGTCAACACAAGTGACATCTCATACCAAAAAATAACCAAGAAAATCTTTTACTGCTTTTGATACAAGATAAGCTGTTGCAACTTAAGCAATGACAATGGCGTTACAAACACAAGAATGAGACTAAAAAATTGCAAAAAAAATGCGTATGTAAAAAATTATTTGTGGCACGTGTTTGTCCAAAAATATGCTAAGTTGTTAAGATGATAAAGTTTCTAACCATGCACCAAATTCGTGCTGAATACAGCTAATAAAATTGCTCGTTGTTAAAGCTGTGAGGATTTCAACAAAACATCAAATTTTCTCCTCATTGCCAAATATTCCAACTACGTTCAAGTTTTTTATTTACAAATGTAGAAATACGTTTCTTCTATAAAAGCAAAAATTTATTTTTGTATTCAATCTTCCAAGCATCTACAGTCAAAGATAGAAAAAAGATAGAGCCTACAAGACCGAAAGTGCAAGAAACCAAAGCTAGAAAAGCTGGCAAAATATGCAACAGAACCAACGCCTAGAGCATCCAAAGCTACAGAAAGCAAAACCTCAGACTACAATGATTTAGAAAAACTAATATTCATAATTTTTTTAGTGTAGTTTTAATTTTCTTACCAAAAGCCTTGCATATGTTGTTGTACTTTCAGAAGAGATATGTTCTTAAGTAAAAAGAATTCCGAAAAAAACACATAAAAATTTATTTTGTAAAATGTTTTTGATAAAAACAAATTATTGAATGTCATACAAAACTGTCAAAAAACTAGAGTTAACATTAGTAAATAAATTTTAAATAAAATAATTCTTGTTTAAAATGAATTCAAAGAGCTGAAATCTTCGTACAAAATCTAAAGCCCTTTGTGCTATGAAATTTGTTAAACCAAAGCAGTATTATAACATTAGGATGCTCTTAGCAATCTTAAGAGCCTTTTTATCACTATGTTTTTGTAGCAAATTTGGAAAAAAATTAACATATTTAATTAAATTTTTGTGTTAATTTTCTAGTAAAATGTAATAGAAAATAATGTATTATACTTTTGTATTTTTTTGAATTTTTGTTTCTGTTATTGTAGAATAAGATTGAAATCAAAAATAATTTTCGAACTTTATTTCGTTCATTAAGGAAACTGTTAACTAGAACTGTTCATAAAACGAATAGATGAAACACATAAACGTGTTAGAATTTCTTCATTACTGTACAATCCCCCCATTCATAAAATTTGGGTTCTCGAATATATTAATTATAACAAGATAGTTAGATTTTAGTAGGGTATATAATAGCAATAGTAATATCTTTGTTGTCTGGGAAACGTATTGTTTTATATATTGGCAAACAGTGTTTCGTCCGACTTTTCCATCGGCTAGTTTATGAGTACGACAGTGAACACAGGAAGGGAAATATTTATCATCATCCCTCGAACGTGTACCCGGTGGTATATGTTCCAATAAGTAACCTAAAAGTACGTGAGTTGTACAAAACGTAGATATAAATAATCGAAAATTCCATTTAAAGAAAATTTATTTAATATACCTATTTAGAATATTTGCCAAGCATGCTTCCCCATAAAGATACGGTGTTCTACAATTACGTTTGCAAATGTATTTTCTAACACGAAAACGCAAAACAGACGGAACGGCTTGCCAAATTCAGACCCTTGAGGCGTCCCCAAATCATTTATTTCCTTTCTGAACACCGCATGCTTGATATTACTGTCACACCAACTAAATATTAAAAATATAAACTAACAACATAAATCATCTTCAAGCCGCAAACCTAACAAAACCTAACAGATTTCCAAAAAAACTTTAATCTGTTAACATTACAAGATATATTTTCGCTCCAGAAGAATTTTAAATGATTTCAAAGCTATGTGCTTCTTATTAAAATTTTCACGGAAATTAAAAACTATTCTACTAATCTTAAAAAAATATAATTTTTGTTATTTTTTTTTGAAATCAGAAATTTGCTATACCAACTGATTTGGTGTTCCTAGTTATTTTAGCTACTTTGGTTGTAATTAAATTATATAGCAAAATTTCCATCAATTATCGTCATCTATATACATAGGCATAATAATTTAAATTTTGATTTGCATACTAAATTAGAACATAATCAACAGACTTCATAAATAAATTTTAAATAAAATAATTCTTGTTTAAAATGAATTCAAAGAACTGAAAACTTCGTACAAAATCTAAAGCCCTTTGTGCTATAAAATCTGTTAAACCAAAGCAGTATTATCATAAATTTGTAAAAGTAGGAATTAATATATCTAATAATGGATTGTTATTGGGAAAATTCAAACAAAAGCCTGAATAAAGTTTTTTGTGTTCTTTTAAACGACTGACTTTGTTTTAGTTTAGAAAATACATTCCCACTTTTATTGTACTAAAGGGAGTCATTTAAGTTTAACCTTATAAGCTTTCTATCATTTCCTATAAAAATCTGCTTATATTTTGCGTTTGTTTCCAAAATTGCTACTGGTGTCCTTTCTAAAAACTAACTAAATTCTACTTATTTAAACTTAAGTATTGTTTTAAAAAAATAAAAAACTACGTCATTCACACACCTTCTACAAAGGTTGCAAAACATTCGGACTCATTCTAGAAAAACGTATAGGCAAGGAAAAATACTGACCAAGCAGTTGGTTAGAGTGAAACTCGACAGAAATTAAAGTGAGCGATATTCTCATAAGCGACGTTATTATTGCAGTTACGATGTAAATATCAAGTTACTAAATTATTGTTGTATGTATTCGTGTACATAATAGAAATAAATTATAGTATTAAGTAAAAAAATCAAAAAATGCCACTAAAAGTATTAAATAAAGAGCAAAACAATGCGACTCAAAAAACCAAAAGCATTTTTACTCAAAGTAATGTAATAACAAGTTAGAAAAATAGTGTATACTGTTCGAGAAAACGTTGAAATTTACCTGAGTGGGGCTTTTTAGTTGGCCACCTTGTATAAAGGAGCAATACAAGCGAGACTTAGCGAGAGGCAACGTTTATAACGAGCAAATCTTGGGCAATTTTTCAAGAAGTGTACTATCTAGGTGATTCATTGAAAGTTGTGTTTTCAGTTATATGTAAAAATTAATTTGTAATTTAATAAACTATTTGTTTAAAGATACAACTCTTTAAATAGCAAAAAACCCAAAGTGAGTCCAGGCCGCAATATAGATTCTGCTCATAAGCTAACGTTTAAAATAAAGTAAAGTTTGTTTAAGGGCATTTAGTAGCTCAAGTTTATCTAGTAATCACAGAGTTAAACGTGATCAATTTGGCTAGACAAACAGATCAGCTATCAATCTTTTACTCGCAGGAATAACTATGTTTTCTGCTTTGTCACTTGGCACAAAGCTATTTTTAGCTAGTTTTTTAAGTGGTATCTGGGTACTTTATTAAGTATAAGTTATTGTCCATTTTTACAATTTCTTTGTATATTTTGTAGCTTACCATCTCATGTGTTAAATATTTTTGTCTAATTTTTGTTAATGATTTTTTTCAACTAATTTATCTGTTTGTTATTTTGTTTTTTATGTTATTAATTAAAGATGATTAAAATTTTTCTTGTAGATTTCTACGTGTTGTCCTAAATTTCCTGATATTTCTTTTGGTATATGTTTTTTCCCTTAATTCAAATCTTTTATTTCTTTTTTTATTATTCTTTTTTATCTATCAGCTCCGACCTCTGTTTTTATTTTAGCTGTATCATGTTTAATTTTGTTTTATAAATATTACTAACCAGTAAATAATTTATAACTGTTTTCTTGTTCTACGCCATTTGGTTGTTTCCTTATTATTTCGTATTTTTTTTTTAAATGATTTTCTCTGTTTTCTTGCATTCTGATTTTTTTATATGACATTATTATTGTCCTGTTTCGTCATCAAATACTTTTATTTTTTTATGTATTACATTATTTTTTAAGCTATTCCGAGCGATTATTAGTCCAGCTCCTTTGCATACCGTTTCTTTTCTAATCAGTACTAATCAAAATATTGAACAAATTTTATAAATTTTTAAAATGCTTAGACTTTTCTTTTTCCTAGCTAAAATTTTGAAAATTTCTTTATTTTGCTTTATCATTTATTTTTCTACATTTTCTTTTTTCAGATACTAGTTCTATTTCACGTGTCTATTTTAATTTTATTTTTTCGATTTATAAATATTTTGATTTTTTTTCCACTAATTTTGCATACTTTATCAAAAAACAAGTTTTAATTTTTTGCTGCAGTCTTAGAAAAATAAATATTTCTAAAATGTTTTTTTGTTATTCAATATTCTATTATTTTTTAAATTGAGATTAAATATAAACGACAAAAAACAATTCACAGCGTAAGTCAGTAAAATGGTAGCCAATGCTGAATTTAATCATTGTTGGGTTGGCCGCATACAAATCCATCCTGCTAATGCTTGTTTTGGTCAACGCAATTAGATAAACCTATATAGTTCTGAGTCTGATACACCAGTTTGTAAAACAATTAATAGTAGTGTTTGTAATTAGAGAAATTAGAAGTGGCTTACGTCAGGTTCTTTTCTAAAAGTTCTTTTTCTATTTTGCAGTTTTTGCCAAACTGCGAGTTCATCAATTCTTGTCTAATTTTTGCCTACCAAGAGGGCACTTTAATAAGATGATACGTTTATAACAAATGACTACTCAAAGAGTTTGGGGCTTAGTATTCAAGATGACATGCTTAGTTTAGCAAGAAATTAATACTAATCGACACGCATTTGAGGAGAAACTCGTTACGAGTAACTGTATATTGTGTCTGAAATTTATTAATTATTTTTGTAAAAAAATACGAAAAAATTTTATAAATGAGTTTGTCCCAAAAGTCCATTTATCAACTTTACTGAATTTGCGTTATGTGCATAACTTCTTATGTTTATAATCTCATTAAGGCAGGAATAATTCAAACTGTCATCTGCATTTTACTTGCTACCAAATTACTGGTAATTTAAGGCATTTTATTTCGTCTCTCGACCGATATATAAAACGTATATCCCTCATTAAGGCATTTTTAAATATCGCTCAATTTAAACCATTATCACCAGTCGTAAAAACATCAAAAGTTCTCCTTTCATCCAACAAAATATATTTATGGCTCAAGTCTGGTCATAATCAACTTGGTATATGAATCATATTTTTTGTATTAAAAACTTGAATTTATTTATTTATTTCCTGATCCAGTGACTGATATTTTACAATAACAGTAGTTACAGCCTAAACCCTATATTATTTGGAATATCGTATATCCAAATCCGCTTATGCTTTGTCAACAGTGAGATTTAATAATATTAAAGTCAAATTAATGAAGCTATACATGTATTTCAGTTCAACCTGTAACCATTAATTATGGATAGTGATAGTTAGGTTGCAAATTTCGTAGTCTATTTGCGAGAAAATAATTTATTCAAAAATAAATATAATGTGATTAAAACACCTGAAAATATTTTAGTTTTAGTAACGCTTATAATTGGGAGAGAAATTTTTCACTGGTCGGACAGTCCCGTTAAAAAATTTACTTTAGAGGAATTTACACGAATGGAATGTCATGTTTTGAACAAAACAAGAACAAATATAAATCTATTTTAAAATATCCGACACAATAACTCTTGCTGACCTAGGATTTAAAAAAAACTGATTTTTGAAACACATTTCTGAAAAACGCGAGACAAAATTCCTCTGAAATAACATAATAAAGTTATTTTTAGCGGCTGATTTTGGTAATCCAATTTTTAGTTTAGTTGAGCATTATCCATTTCAAGTTTGCTCTCAGAATGGAAGTAGTATTAACATATCGAGTGAAACTGCAGTAATAGCCACTCACATGTGCGAACGAAATTTAAATAGTTTGGTTTTGCTTCGATAACTGCAAGCTTAACGTGCTGTATTGACGTAACAGTTGTTTATAATTTATTAACGGAAAATGTAAGTGCGAGCTTTCGTTGCTTTGAGGTTATTTAAATACTTTGTGTTATTAGAGGAAGTTTAAAGCAAATCAGCGTGGGGGTCAGACTTTGAGATTTTGCTTTAATCGTATTATTTTAAGCATACTTCAAGCGCAAAATAAGTCTCTAACTTTTTACACATTATATAGATGGTCAAAAAATATGTAGTAGATAAATAATAATAATCCTTCAACTTTTAATATTTTATAACCAAACTATAATCGCACTACATCCTAGAAAAAGTAGAGTAAAACCGGTTCTACAACAGTTTTTTAACTTGTTTCTCAGAGCGGTTTTTAGTTCAGTTTAAACCAGTTTTTGTAGATGCACCTAGTTTCCAAATCTGGTTCTGTTGGTTGTACAATTAAATCAGTGTAAATTCAAGCAGAATAATTAGAAACAACAATATGATTACACCAGTTCGACGTAGTTGTTTGTGTTTATTGTCAGTTGTTGTTTATTTCGATGCTTAAATAAACTCAAAAATATAATAAACTACTATGCCAAAAAGGTGAAAAGTATACTTAGTAACAAAAATTAAAATCTTATAAACCAAAACTCAATTTTGCGCCTAAACACTTTTAAAAACTTAAAAATCTGCTTCAACTTTGATACTCTCACCAGAAAATTATTGATAAGCAAAACTACAATAAAATTTTTGTTTATTTTCGTTGTCAAAAACAACCCAAATTTCCTTTTCTCCGGCTTTTTATTTTAAACAATTACGTAAAATGGATGAAATAAGCCAATAAGGCTTTAAACTAAGAAAAATCGTTACAAAATAATATGTCTTGATCTTTTTTTTCGAAATTTTGTAAAGAGTGTTTCGTAACCATAAAACATCTACAACAGTTTTTAAGGTGGTAAAGAGTTGTCTTCAGAGATAAGTTTTGATTTTAATTAGAAGAATATCATAGTTAAATAAAATTTTTGTAGAAGCCGAAAAAATAATGATTTTCAATAATTTTTTAAAAGACGTCTTTCAAAATTAAATCGTTTCGGTGAAACTGTTTCTGAAAAAAGGTCTTTTTTTACGTTGGTCAAAGTCTTCAGGAACGCTTTAAGTTGTGTTAAAACTTCTTGGAGCTGACAATGTTCAACAAAATTTTAGCTCTGCTCCATATGTGTCCAGCTTTCTCCACGGGTTTCATACCGCTCTATGTCTGTTTTTACTAAATTTAACAATACCTTACTGCAAATCATTACCTTCTATTAGTAAAATAGAATATTATACCTAATAGTCTATACAATAATAGACCTAAATACAATATTTTATAAATTCAACATAAGCAGAATATACAAGAAAACTTTAGGAAACAACAATTCGACGACTCATATTAACTGTAAAAAAAATTACAAAAAAACTTATTTATGTAAAACTTCTTAAAATTTAAGAATCAAATTATTTTAATAATTTCTTATAATTAATTAGAAAAACTTGTATACCGAATCCATCAACTTGTTTTAAGTGACAAAATTTTTATGTAATTGAGCAGAGTTTTAGAATTTTTGCCACTCATCAGTGGTTAATTAACCAAGCAGTAGTTAACAAAAAACTGTGTGTTGTGGTACCTTCACAGCTGCCAGTATTGAGCGTAAATTTAAAGATACATGCGTTATAATAAAATACTTTGTCACGTAAGTTTTTTCAGGTGTGTTTTCGTTTCGCTTGAAAAGTGTAGTCTTTTGAGTGATTCGATCAAAGTGGTACGTGTTGTGTGGTAATTAATAAATTGTACGTGACAATTTAGGAAGGGCTCGCTGTTTGAATGTGTTGATCTAATGATGATGACACAGATCGGATGGTGTGTGTGTTTGTTTAGCATCGCGTGTAACGCTTTGGGAGTTTAATTCGGTCTTGATTTGCATGTGATGTTGAAGTGAGTGATCTGAGGTGGTTGATAGCGGCTTTTGGATCTGAAAGCAAGCCGTTCTCGAGCCGAAACTGAAGCCATCGGTCACGAGCACGACCTATACCTTGCAGCTGTGTGTATTATAAATGATCCCAAGTTTGTGGCGCTTTTCGGCTATTTGTCATATCTGCACTATTATTACATCCGTCGGGCTGCGTGCCGTTGCGCTGCTCTTCATCAATCCGGACGTTTGATGGAGCACAGATGCGATGGTCCTCAAACTAGTACGGTTCCCTAATTTAACCGGTTCCTAAAAAGAACCTAAACCGACATATTCTAACCCAAACTGGTTCTTAAACAATTAAACATCTCATAATAAAATTACACAATTTATTACCAAAATAGAAGAAACACTGTCAATAAGAAATGGTATTGGTATAATTGTTGAGTAAACAACACTAAAACCGGTTTTGAAAACTGGTTTCAAAGCCGGCCTGAGAACCGGTTGCAGAACTGGTTTTGCCACTTTTTAGAAAAACAGGTATGTTGCCGTTACGGAACTAGTAAACACGTTTGTCAACTAGGAAATTATACTGCTTTTAGTAATCATTATTCAAAAAGGCGGCTTGCGCCGATCGCCGATCGGAATTTATAGGTGCCGGACAGCGAATCATCTGCAAATGTATAGTAATGGGTAGACGCGTTGTTTTTAGTGGCCAGCAACAGGTAGAAGGTTTGGAGAGCACTCATGAAGTCAATTTATCAGAAGCAGCCTCAACTCGCTGCCCGCCTAGCCACGTCGCATGCTCGACATTTTCAATTATTTGTTCTTTTGCCACAGATAACTTCCTTCGACAAATATAATTTCACATGATCGCTTCATTTTTTCACTACTAATATTTGATCTCTTATCGAGTCAAAACTTGCTTTCCGCAAGATGAATTAACTAAACCCCTATCATCTCCTACCAACAAAGAGATTTTACAAATCTCCTCTATATGCCGCAATCTACACTTTACTGCCTTTACCTAAGGCGGAAAAACATCTAAGTGGACTTAACTTATATATCGCTTCCAACTGCCACATTTATTGTTAAAAGCCCTTTGATACGAACAACTAAGTGAACTTGCTTTTATGACAAATGCTTTTGATAAGAAAAACATTTTTATCAAATTTTATTTTACGACCATGTACACGACACTCCGGAATTATTTCACATAAATTTTACAATACAATTTTTTAGGTATCATAAATAGCAACAAACAAATACTTTATTCTCTTTCCTACATAATATACAAAAATTCTTAAAATTAATTTAATTACTTTTCAAGGTATTTAGGAAAACTCTCAACCTATTGTAGCTCCAGGTGTAGTTCAACGTAATAAAGTTCAAAGCTAAAATTTCTTTTTATAAAGTAACAAAACACGTTTTAAGTAAAAATCAAAATTGATTAATATTCAATTTAAAAATTTTCTTTAGAAAAAAATATTAAATTTAATAAAAGTAGAATGTTTACAATCCTAAATTATAGATCATATTTTACAAATTGCAAACTGTAATATAAAAATTTATTGAAGTAAATAATAATTCCAAAACCGGAAAAACCACTTTAAAGAACTGTTTGACTTAAGAAAAACCAGTTTTAAAACCGGATTGAAAACTAGTTTTACTTCAGAAATTTTCAAAGTATTCTCACATAAAAATTTTGTATAGTAAATGACTAAATTGTGACATAATTTTGGAGCGGCTTGTACATAAAAATACATAGTATTTCTTGTGTTTAATATGCAAAAACGGAAACAAGAATAAATTCCATTAATATTTTAAACCGCATGGATGTCCTCACTGGCATTGTTGCAATGTTTAGGTCGTATTGATTTTAAACCAATGGCAAGCTCTTTAGGATGATGGCAATAAAAAAATATATGAATCAGAAAGTGTGGGATTCCCACCGGACTGTAGGAAGATTCAAGTGAATTTTTAATGTGAGTATTTCGAATGTTTTTTTAAGTATGAAAAGAAGTCGGACAGAATAAAATAAAAATAATATTTGTGTTTTGTTTTTTTGTAAATACAATAGAGATATAAATGGTTAAGTGTAAATTGCCATTGAAAACGCGGTATTTTGCATAGTGTCATATTTTATAATAATCCTGGTGTGAAAATGATCAGCAATAAAACGGTCTTAGTTGAGGATATAAAAGAATTTTTATTGGAATTGTTTGCGGCGTTAAAGTGTCAATAAAAGAAATAAAATTGGCAATTTAATGTGCAGATTGTAGTGTGTAGGTTAATTAGTTTTGAATTATGGAGTGTTTTGTTATTTCGTAGATTGGATGACATGGTGGTGGTTTAATGTTTAATTATATCAGCTCTAAAGTTGAGAGTATTAATGAAACAGATGGAAATAGAGAGAACTGATAGTAAAGTGGGGTTATAGAACTTACCCTGTATCCTCCCAAATGGTGGACAAGACATCGGAAAGTGGCATCTCGTCCCATAGGGATGGTTAGATTAACAATGGGTTCTGCAAATTCGGGTTGGAAGGCCGCTCCTGTTGATAGAAATCGCTATTAATTTCGGAGAAATTCAAATAAGTTGAACAGAAAAATCACATTTCAATGCGACCCCATTTCTGATGTAAGGGATTGAAAGACGTAATGTCTTAATAGAAAAACCTCTGACAGCCTAAGGCTAATCCTTTAACTTATTAAAACTTGAGTTAAAACAGTTTGTCGTGTCTCGGGGACTCGCGGCGTGTACGGACAGCCGCCTTCGCTTGCGGTTCGAAAACTCTTTCAAATTAACTCACTTCAACCAGCCGTCACTCTTCCAATATTCTTTTCTAGTCTCGAGGAGGGATTAACAAAAACATGCAAATTTATATTAAAATAAGATAGAAAAGTTTTATCGCCAAGTAAGCCCATGATTGCATCTTAAAACCTTCAAATGGCCAACCCTCCGGCCTCCGGGATATGAGTTGGGCTATTCGAGCACACTATGAGCATTTACTGAAATCGTCAGACCTTAAAGCGATAAGTAACGAACGTATGCTACTCGTTCGCAACGGACCTGCTATAACTTGCTATTGCTGTTTTAGTATTATTGCGAAGCTGACTCTCGTCGGCTACTTCCGGCTAAGATTCCATTCAGCTAATTCGACTAAACACTACTTTATTATTCGACCCACCCTTTGTTTTCTGTTTTATTACTCTAAACAAAATCACACAAAACTCACCATTATTAAAACCACTAACTTTACAAATTTACCAAATCCCAACTAATTATAACTATCACCCTTACTCACATTTTACAAACACATTATTATCTTCTCTACTTCATAGCATTCTATATTTAGATTTAATACTCTCTAACCAAAATACTAATTTTATGCAATGTTGCGTGTCTAAATGGCAAAGCTTTTCTTTGTAAATATGATCAAACGTTCTTGATATGTGCACTTCTTATTATTTTGTGCTTTTCAGGACAAACTTTTTAAAATACAAAACTAAATACCATTCTAAAATAACTAAAACGAAAACTTGATAAATCACCATTTTTAATACTTTTCAGATAGAACTTCAATTTAATGCTCTATCCCGGCGCATCCACCAAAATTAAGACATTTAATTAATAATTCTAATTGATGCAATGTGTAAAAGATACAAAATATAATCATTATATATTTTTAAATGTTAAACACACATATTTTATACTTATTTGCTTATCTATAAAAATCTCATAAAACAACCAAAACCTTAATAATGTTAACCCAGCGCATCCACCAAAAAAATAATAATTTCTAAATACCTTTTAAAATCTGATTTAAATTTTTATAACAAGTACTAGATAGTTTGGCAGTTGTTCAACTCATTCTATGCGGGAAATACCGATATAAATGAATAAACAATTTCTGATAAAACTAACACTCCTCTGAAATTGATTTTTTTGTTTTCTTAACAAAACTTGAATTGAAATATATTTATTTAAACGAAACTTTCCACACAAATTTCTACTTATTTCTGACTTGAAAACATAACTAAGTTATTCACAGTTAGTTTCTGCATATAAAATACGGTTCCGCTACTCGAGATAAAACTTTCGGTGATTGGTAAATACAATGAATTTTAGGGAACTAGAATTGTATTTATAATTAAGAGATTTAGAACGTAACTATTGATAAAGTTGACCTTATATCTTATCATATGACGTAGGTTAAAGTTCTAGTTTTTCTTGAAATCAGGTCAATAATAATAAATATTTTTAGAATAATGTAGAATTGAATAAAAAGGAGAGAAGTGTTTAGTATTTGGTGTAATTAAATGAAATTATTCTCTTTTTAATTGAGTTGAGTAATAGTTTGATTAGCAATTAAGAGAGAATATGTGTGCTTAGTTTAAACATAGAAAAACAGTGTGAAAAAATGTTGGTTTCTAACGTCGTTTAGTTATGAAGTTTGTTTGAAAGTGGCTGAAATAATATAAGCACGTAGGAATCTACTTTGGAAGAGAATTAAACATCCATATTTAAAGGGAAATTCGTGGAGGAGGCAGGAAGCGTGAAAGAGAATTCAGATTTATAGTGAGTCGTATGTTTGGAAATGTCCCTTTAATATAATGAACGTTTCTAAACATCTCTAATAATTTTTGTTATTGATTCAAGTGCAAGGAGCTTATGTTGAACGTGTAATTAGTGTGGTAGTGAATTTACATAATTGCAGAAGCGAGGGCATTATGAACAGGTAAAGTTGTGCCAATAATTTATAGTGACAACAATAACACCTGCTGCAATCGACAATGCTTCACGTCTTGCCCGAGAGGCCTAAACGTTTACTACCTACTCTAATTTACTGGCGTTCGGAGTGTTGCCGGGGCGGTACCGGATACTTTATACACCATTAGATATATAAATACAAAGACTCTGCATTCTTACACCATTCGATCCAAGAATCAAACAATCTCCTCCGATATCCAATCGCATCATCACACTTTCACCGCTCTAATCTCCGCAATCAATCTCAGATACACTTGCCGACTCATTTAACAGATCTAAAAGCACACACTCACCTTACTAACATCAAATAAACTACCCTTATAGCACCAAATATTACCTACATATTGGGATTATATTTTCTTAATATTAAAATGTTTAGTAATATTTAAAATATGTACTCGAATAACACATTCTTTATTTTTTTAAATAAAACTAGTAATTCCAAGTTGAGATAATACTGGTAGTATCGCAAGTTTTAATACCTTTCTATGGCAACAACCAATCGCAACCTCAAATACTCTTAATTTGGCCTAGAAACAAAGATACTAGCGGTATTACCTTAACTTCAAATTATCCCATAAAAGTTTATTATGGATGTTACCGTCTTGAACATTTTTGATTTATGTGCTACATAGACAAAAAATTAATAAAATTAAATAACGTTTTTTTCTACAATCAATAATTATTGATTATAATTGGTTAGAATACAATAAGATACGAAGCTTTCGACAAAAAAATTTTTTTTAATATAGCTGTATTTATTTTTCGATGTAGTTTTCTTTATGCTGTATACACTTAGCCCTTACTAACTTTTGTATTCTTTCCAAAAACCACTAAACCATTTCTTTAAGTTTCCAAAAAAAGTAGGAAGAAAATAGATTCGACGAATTAGCCAGATGAGGAAGAATTTCAAATCTCAAATTAACTAATGCGGCTATGGCAACAGCAGATGTAGGCACAGATGCATTGTCGTCGTAAAAAATATTTTTTTTCTTTGATAAATCTGTCCGTTTGTCATCAATTCTTTATAAAATTTGTCTAGTAACTCAGCATAATAAAGCTCTGTTGCTGTTTTTTTCCCAAGAAGTCTATAAATATTATGCTATGTAAACTCTAGAATATAATTGTCTTGATCTTTCCGGCTGAAAAAACTGGTTTGGCTAGCTTTGCCGCACGTTCACCAAGAAAAACCTATAGTTCAGACTATTCTTTTATTTCGAGTTGATAGTAATATACTCATGTTTTAATAATTGTTACACATCGTCTTAAAAACTCACTTAAATTACGTTAAAACGTGTCTAAACAGGGTTTTGAAATAGTCACAGAATTCCGTTTTGGTTCCTTCATCATCATCAGTGCCTAAATAACAATGTAAAAAAGAATGAGAAAATTTTAGTTTACGAAAGCGTCTTATCACTGTTGTATAAGAATTTTGATTAAAAATATGTGAGTTTGACATTGATTTTTATTATCATTATTTATATAAAAATTATCCCATTTCGAAAAAGAAAGGATGCTTTTATCAAATATATATACATTTTAATAATATTTATTAATTAATTTGGTAAATATAATCGTAGCATATTAGTGATAGATTACAAAAATCTGTCAAAGTTATGTTGTTATAAAATACAGTTTTTAATAATATTCTTACAAACAATTTTAAAAAAAAACTTTTGAGTAAATAGTTAAAGAAAATACCAGAACATCGCGCCATAAGTCATGCTGTAGCTAAAACTTCTGCAAAACCATTATTAGTCACGCCATAGACCAATCAAGAAAAATGATTTTCTTATTGGAAATATTGAGTTTGAGAACTAAATAAAGTAGTTGTGTTTTTTTTGTTGACAAGTTTCGTGGTTGTTTATTGACCCCTTTCTCAAAACTAAAATAATAACAATTAAAGTTGGATTAGATAGATTGGTACATTAGCGAAACACACAAACTAATAATTACTGTGACATACATGATTTTTTAACAAAAAATACTTTAAGATCTGCAATCAGCAGTTCTGGATACTTAATAGATGTTTTTTATAGAAAAAACAATAAGTCCAATAGATTAAAATTAATTATTTAAAAATACCATCAATTTGTATTAACGTCAATAATTATTTGTATCTATTATTTTCTTGCTATATTATTCATTATGTTAGCATATACCTTGTTTAAATTCTTGGTGTCAGTTTTGTAGTTCATTGTTTTAAATTTTCTAATATCTATCATTTCGCTCTATTCTCTTCTCGTTTTGTTTTTCTCCCTGTTCAAAGTTTTAACTTGATTGAAGTTAAAATTATATCCGTTTTCGTGGTGGTGTTGTGCTAATGCTGTTTTTTCTTTCTTGTTCATCTGTGTGTTGCTGCAGCTTGTTTGATGTTGTGAAACACTTTTTCTTAAATTTTGTGCCGTTTGTCCAATGTATCTGTTATTACAGTTTATACATGGAATGGCATACACTGTATCTACTATGTTCTAAATTGATTCCATCTCTTTTACCTTCGTATATAAATCTTGTATTTTGTTTTCTGGTATAAAAGTTACATTTGTGTGCTGTTTAAGTATGCTTCTTATTTATTCCGATAATTTTTTTATGTATGGTATCCCGTAAAATTTCTGATCTGTTTTCATATTCCTAGATGTGTTTTGATTGTCTCGGGTGTCCGTTTCTTTGTGCACCTCAAAGTATTTATTTATAAACCATTCTGGATATTTTTCATCCAAAATTCTTTGTTGCTCAGTTGTTGCATTCTATGTATGTATTTAGTTTGTTATAATTGTTTTTTTTTTTGATTTGTTGGGTGGTTAGATAAATAATTTAACATTCTTTTGCTGTCCATCGGTTTTTTGTACCAGTTGGTTTTGATGTTTCCTTTGTTGTCTGTTATTGCTACGCAATCCAGGAACGGGATCTTGTTGGTAGTCTCTACTTCAGTCGTAAATCTTAATTTATGGTTAAATTAGTTGAATGTAGTGCGTACTTCTTCAATTTTATTTTTTGGCATAGACAATAAAGTGTCATCTACGTATATTATGAAGATGGGGATATTAAATTTCAATTTCTTGATAACAAAGTCTGCTAGTTCATTCATAATTAAAAATGCTAAGATTGGGCTCGCTGGACTGCCCATTGCTGTCCCTTCAATTTGTTTAAAATTTAAAATATCTGCTGTCAAAATATATATTTAAAATCTCCATAAATTTTATTTTTGAAATTTCTGTGCAGTTGTTGATAAACTCCCAGTTTTTATTAATAATATCTAATACAAGTTGTTTTGGATTAATTGTGAAGGGTGCTGTTACGTCTAATGATATCAATATGTCATTGGGTAATTTTGTGTTTTGTAATATTTTCGCAGCTTCAAGAAAGTTCTTTACATTGTATGGGAAAGATGTGGTGGTTAGGTGTAACGTTTCATCTATAAAATTAGCTATATTATAAGCTGGAAAGTTTACTAAGCGTACTAGTGGATCAGGCATAAGTTGTCTTTGTGAGTTTTCCTCCAGCAGTATAATTTTGGTGACGTAGTGTTTGCATTTTTTATTGGTTTTATTTTCGATTGTGTGATGACTTCATGTTCGTATAACTCTTATTGTATATAGTTGTTCGCTATTTTTTTGAACTTTAGTGTTGAGGCCTTTTTGAGTATTGTGTATGTTTCTTTGTCTTCTAACATCCTGTTTACTTCCGTTATGTACCCTTTTTTTAACATTAAGACTGTTACCTTTATCTGAAATTGTCACTGTTATTACCACACAAAAAAGAAAAAAAATGATGTCTGTGGAGAGAGGTTGCAAAATCTTCCAGACACATGCTTGAAAAAGGTATATTGTTTTATAAGCAAACGAAGATAATGACTGAGTCGGTCAGTGAACAGTTGAACACCCGACAAGGCACTGAACAGTCAACGGTTTATCGGGAATGACGCTATCGGCAATCGTAGTTATTATTGTGTAAATATCAAGTTTTTTATCTGCCAAATTATTGTTGTGCATATTTGTGTTAAAAATAAGTTAGGTATTCGTTATTAATCCAAGTGTTTAAATCAAACACATTCCGATTTCGCATATTTGTTGTAATAAATTTATACTTTTGTCTATGTTCTCATAATATTTTTATTAATTGTTTTTAAATATCATTTTAGTATATTAACAGAAAATTTAGAAAATCTGTCGTTATATAAGTACAATATACGGAACTAATATCATTAAAATATTTTGATGCTACTAGGATACACATTCACACTATGCTTTTACCGCAGATTATTAATTCATTTCAAAAATGAAAAAATATAACTCAAAGTGCATGTACTTATGACATATATGTAGGGCATTAGAGTAAATCTCGTTTGCTTAATGCACGAATTAAGTTAAATGTATGCATTCACATAAAACGCGTAAAGTTTGGCGACTATCTTTAACGACATAGCGCGATTATTGGTATTTTTTTCTCATTAGAATAAGAAACGGCTCCAAAGATATTCGCACAAGTTTCTTTGAAAACTTGAACACTTGCGTTAAATAGTTTTTTAAGAAAAACGTGCCGTAATAAATATTTTTTGTGTTCATATTTGATAACAATACAAAAATATGCAAGCGTTCTAAAGGTTTCACTTTGAGTCAATTATGTATAACGGGTAATAAAGTAAACATAAGCTTTTGTAATATACAGTTTATTAATTCAGCTTCATTTGCAACACAACTCAAGTTACAAAGTGTATTTCTGACTTAGTATTATATTTATTAGATATTTACAAAGTGATCAATGTTACAAAACACAATGAATACACAAACACTTATTTTGTAAATTACTGATTTTGCTTACAAAATATCGATCGCACTGTCCCCAGTGGCGGCAACTTCTATTGTCTTAGAGATTTATTGCCTTAAGAGTGAATCATAAACAAAACAAATTACAATTGCAGGAAGATTGCTTCCAAAAAGGCATAATTGACTAAACGTAAAATATTAGCTGACTGAACGCAAATAGAATAAAATTGAAATTACTTAAATACCCACGAAATAAACAAATGTCAACAGTATTCTATCAAATAACGACTGTTTTATAAGTGAAATTATTTTCTACTAATTCAAAATATAATTATTTTATTAATTATTTGCCGCATCTTCTCGGATATATTCTCTGACTGCTTATCTCAGCATTGATTGACTGTTAACGACTGGTTTCGCTTTTACTTCTTAAAGCTTTTAGTACAGTTTTAAAATATTTTTTCAGTTTTCTAGTTCACGTCAAAGAGTTGAGCAATATAATTAGCAAAAAATTAAATCCTTGTGTCCAAACACTGTATTTATACATAAAAATATAAAACAACTAAGCAATTAAACAAATTGTGGTCGTTTTTGACAGGGCCGTTTTCAGAAACAGTGTTCATTGTGAGCTACTCCTCAGACATTCACAAAATACCCATGGTTTTGGTAGGATTGAAACCTACATCGGTTTGGCTCTAGCGGCTTAGAGCAGCCGCTACCACAATACTACTGCCGACCCATCTTCAGGCCTTACTTAGGAATTTCATCCACAAGTATTTTCTTGTTTTCTAATTTGACATTGACCCATAAAATGACGTAAGCCAAAATATTGTTAGTAAATAAAAGCTTACACTTAAAAAAATTTGACATTCCTTTTATAGGAAATAGAAATAGTGATTTAAATTATAAATTTTACTAAGAAAGACCCCCTACTAAAGCTATAATTATAATTTAAGACATCTCTAATCTTGTATTAGCAAACCCGAAAAGAAGCTGATAATATGAATTATTCGTTTCCGGTTTTGCCAGTAAAAGATTAGAAACATAAATTGTAATAATGCTATTAGCTCAAGTAAGAGGTCTTTATTGTAAGTAAAACTAATAATTTAAGTCACTATTTATATTTCTTATTAAAAACGGTATAATGTTTCGTGACATGGCTCAAATTAACTTATCAAACTAAACACAAGAGTAAGTAAAATGTACAATTTACTGTTTTTTTTCTTCTAAGGATTTTATACGAGCAAAAGAATACGAGAAATAGACAAATAAAATATACAAAAATTTAAACCTCGAGTGCCCCAAATTTGCCAAAGCCCGTACAAGATTTTATATACCAGACAGCCTATTAGAAGCCCTAGACATAAAGAGCCCCCCAAGAGTGGAAAATATCGTAAGATTTTTGGAAGAAACTCAACTAATTAATTGTATACAATATTTGGCATCCATTGTATTATGTATACACCACTGTACCAATGAATGCCAACAACCCAGTTGTTGAAGCATCTTTTATTAAAAAAACATTAAACTAAAAGCAAATTATTTAGAGATAAAAAAAGCGAATAATTTAAAATTTTAAAAATTCGCAGTTTGAATTAAGAGTATAAAGTAATAAACATAGCTCTCCATATTATCATTATTTCTTAGAAAATAGCCCTACAAGGTAAAATTTTAATTTAGGTCTGAAAAGAATCGTTAGGGTTGATTTTCTCCATTACTCAAGAAACTTTTGTTGTTGTTGTGATGAACCAAGAAAACACGGATTTTCAGAGATATCAACACGTATTCAGATATTTCAACGCCGATAGAGATTTGCGACATATCTTCTAGCAAGCATTTTATTTATAGTTAAAATGTGTTTTTCTGTCTTTTAATGTAGAAACGTAAACCAAAAATTTTTTATTCAGTCGTTTACGTTTTTGATGGCATAAATTACAGTTTTCTAACTTTTAGTTTTAGATGAATTGTTGTAATACATTTTAACACAAAATTGTTTAATAAAATAAATACTTCTTACTGTCAGGACTTACACACAGAGTAACCATGTGGTAAATTTGATAATTGATAATTTAGAACCTGAATAAAGGCGCTGCTGTAGCAAATCTACAATTGTTAAATATTTACATTTCTACAGTTTTGTTGTTGTTGTTTTTTAAAGTAAAATATTTTATGAGTTGAGGAAACAAAGTTACTTATCGTTACAGACCTTCCATTATTATACTTATTAGTAATTTTTTATTGAGTAAAAATTAAAACAAAACACATTAATTGAATATAATAAAACGATTCTTCATGTCTAAGTCTTTTCCGCCAAATATTCTCCCCACGAAAGTTTTGCTTAGTTTTCCAAATGTAAATATTTATTTTAGTAATTAACCGTTTAAGTAATTCTAAATTTTTTTCTTTATCATTTTCCCAATTTTAAGCTTCATTTTTTGATCTAATTCACAGTAATCAGTAAATTATAATTGATTTATTATTTAAATCATTTAATAGTCCAACTTCGTCATTACTATTGTTTTTTGTTTATTTGTGATAAAAAGACATTTTTTACTCTAAATATCAAACAAGAAATATTCTTTAGGTTAGGGTGATAAATTACTACAAAAAAATACCTTTTTTATAAAGTTATAATTAATTTAGTGCATAGAGTTAGAAACTATTAACCTTAGCTCGATACCTCTAGCCGTTTCTGAGAAAAAAGCTCTTGATATATACACAGAAAAACAAAAAGTATTCTTATAAACTTTCGTTTTTACATTTCTAAAAATAACCTTTTGTTATTGTTTGTTTCAATTTGACGGCTTTGTATTTATAAATTTGATATTAGTTATGTATAAAATGGTTTTTATTGTCAGTTGTTATTTAGTAATGAAGAGTTAGGATATTGTTGATGTCGCGTTATATCTGCGCGTGGTGTTTTAAAGTGAATCTTCCTGTCTGTACAGTCGAAAATTATCGTAAAGATTTCGTTATAAGTTTTATAGCTCGAGATGCAACAATAAAACCGTTCCTTTTTATGCAATTTACCTTTCAGTATTGCAAACAATGAAATCCATTTTTCTATTTGACTTGTGCTGATAAGAGGTAGTATATGGAAAGTCGTCAAAAGAGCACTAGAGCGTCGTCTTTGCTTTAGAGATACTACCTTATTTTATATATCTTTTGCATCTAAAAATTAAAAAAAAAATACAGATGTAATCTGGGAAGAGGAGAAAGTCTGTCGATAATTTTCCCGGTTTATACGTTCATTCAAATCCTAAATTTATCTAACATCAGCAGTGTAAGCACATCGCAATTGTAACTCTCGGTCGGCACCTGATGGTGCGCATTGCCGCATCACCACATCCTGTTTCACTATTTCATGCGCGCTGCGAGCATGGGAAATATTGCATTATACATGTACAGCCCTGATATTTACAGCAGAACACCTTCTGGCGGTCGCTTGCCATCTGGGCAACGATAATAAATAGTTATGACATTTCACATGGCAGTTCGTCCTTATCGCCGGACCTCCAATGGCTAATCATACGTCCTCGAGACGAGTGCATTATTTCACGATAAAATCGCTCAATAGCCGATTTTTAACCTCGACGATTATTGGCCTGCCAACGATGTAAATAAGGGCTCAAGACTTGGTTAAGAGGGCCATCGTGTTTTACATACTATTAAGATTGGAGAAGTTTCCTTCTTTGGGGGTTGTCTTCCAAAACCAGCAGTACCTAAATTATTTCCAACGACACTGTTAGGGATGTTCTCGTTATTTTGACAGAATTTCCCACTAAAACCAAACTTTACCACGCCCCTTTAATTCCATTATTGCTCCAGACTATTTACCCAAATTATGCAAAAAATATATCAATGACTTCCCACGCAATTCTCACACCACTCCACAATAACAACAATATTTTGAAATGAACAGTAATTTAAAAAACAATTTATATTAATAATTAACACAAAATTATTTTAGCCAATATGGTAATAGTGTCGATAAAGTGGCTTGACGTGAATACTAGTAAGTGTCAAGTGATTAATTTGTCACGTAAAACTGATATATGCGCTTTAATCGGAGAGTAGTTAGCTGTGGTGAATAACATTAATAATCTTGGATTTATACGACAAATTGGACACAAATTTTGTAGGTACTATAAAACATTTTTCGTATTTATCTAAGTACGTTATTGACTATTAATACACAAATTTTTATTTTTTTTAGTAATTAAATAAACTATACTTATTTCAATCAATATTTACAAAATTTTAAAAATGTTTCAATTTTGGTGGATGCGCCGGGATAATATTACTTTTTAATCAACAAGACTAAAACTCTATATAATTTAAATCTTTTTTATTATTATTATTTTTTCAGCAAACAAAAATGAAACATTGCAAAAAAATAAAAGTAAAAACGCTAAAACAATGCGAATAAAAAAAATTGGCAAATGCGTATAATTATAAAATATTGATTTTTCAACGTTAGATCGTTGATATCAAAAGTATTTATATTAGTCAGTAGTAAATGTATCTATGTCTTTATATTGTAAATATAAAAAAAAATATTGTATTATTTAATTTATAGAAAAATATTTTTTTGTATACAAGGCTCTGCAACTTGTATTCAAGCTCTAAATTTTAGTGTATTGTAATTGTTTTAGTTTTAAAAGTATCCTTTTACTTAAAAAAATATTGTGTTACTTTTATTTTAAAAGGATACTACATATCATATTCAATGTATAAAATTTTATTGGAGGTTAAACATATTAAATTTGAAAATTATTCCTCGGTCCTTGCACTTACAGAAAATGTAAATTTAACTTTTTTTAAATAATTTAAACCTGCAGTTTCATTTCTAAAATATAAGCAAAATATTGTCAGAAATGAACTGGCCGAATTTCTTAATTGAGAGTTTGTCGAAGTGTTTAGAAAAAAACAATTTATACAGAGTATTTAAGAATGGTTTAACAAAAATTCGAGGGTAGGCACAGAATGGCAAAACAAATCGAAAAAAATTTCTTTATTTAGCACAAAACGATTATGAGTCTTTGGAAATCCTATGACTCCCAAAGAATAATATAGAACCAATAAGAAACAAGTATTACGACTTGTTTCTATAAAAAGTCTAAATTTTCCTAAACGTATTTTTATGTAACCCAACCAAAGCTATACTAATAACTAACAATTTTTTAATCTAAAAAAACTAAGTACAAATACGTTATTTCATATTTCTTTACTGTCAAAAAAATTTATTGATCTAGAAATTTGTCATGCGGCTCTCTTGCTGAATACAACATAAACTTAGATTGATTATCTGATTCTTTGTGCATTTCAAAAACGTCTAATTAATGAAGACAATATTAAAATGCACTTAAAAAAATTTCTAAAAAGAATTCAAATTCTTGTAATAATATAACTGAAAGTTCATTTAATTTAATAGTTATTTATGTGTCAAAAAAATTATAACAGTTTTAATAACCATAAGCAACAGGGTTATAAACCCGAAGACTGTTCCATAAAATTATGTTACCCAAGGTTATTAACAGCCTTATAATTGACGTCATACATAAGTAATTTTATTTCTTATAAAGCTACATATTTACATTTAAAATATTGTTAAATTTTGTTCTCTTCAAAATAAACTATTTAGACGAAAAATGCTACAGTACTAATTATACGAAAAACAATATAAGGGTAGATCTAAAAATTGTTAGCTTATATTTTAGAAACGTTAAATCCAATTTTTTTAAAATAATATTTAGCAACATTAAATTGTAATCCTATCCTATAGGTAGATAAGAATTTTTGTAAAGTTGAAATGTTAAAATTTCTGTCATTTCAACAAATTATGTCAAAATACGCTAAAAAAATTTAATTTAAATTATTATGCTAACCAGTAATGTACCGTTGCATACACAAGTAGAAATGCACCCTGCAATAAGAAAAAAATTGTTCTAAAATGTCAGCCAATATCAATATAAACACTAAACATCAGCAGCATAAGTAAAAAATGTATTCTGCACAAAAAAAAAGTTTTTTAAATTTTCAGCCTGATGTAGTTTTCTAAAAAAAAAATTTCTGGAAAAGAAAGATGTATCGCTATTTTTTATGGCCGCGAATATAATAGCTTTAATAGCCCCACAAAACAACAGTGAACTTATCAATTTTTCACTCAAACCAAAGATTCCTGTTAAATTTACGTTAAAATAAGCTCAACCTGCAATTTCTAAACTTATTTGCAAGCAAATTTCCTATTAAACCGTGCACGATGCAAACAGCCTTAAAAAAAAATTTATAAAAATTTTATTGTAAATAATCTTGAAATCTCGGGTAGTGCAAATAAAAAATTAATAAAATAAAAAACAAATGTTGTAAAACTAGTATTTCATCCAATGGGCTAATTTCAGATTAAAATACTACCGGTAGTATCGCAAATTTTAATACTTTTCCGTAACAACAACCAATCGCAACTCCGAATTTTATAAAGTGTCTATAGGAACAAAGATACTACGGGTAGTCTCAATTTGAAACTAGCCCATAAAACCGCTAACTGAATACCTTTCTTTTTAAAGTGGCTAGTTTTTTAAACTTAAAAGTATCATAAACTTAAGTCTTAATTATATTTTTCCATTTTTATAATTGTCTTATTTTGTTATAAGCATGACTAGTTAAAACTTTTCGTTAACAGCAAATGCGCGCTTTTTAGCACGCCCGGTATAACGCATATCTTAAAAAATATCAAAATTTATAAAGCAATTTCAGATATACGGCCTCATTTTAACAAGGACTATTATACTAGGTAAAATTTCACATATTAGCATTTAGATACAATCTGTACATGCGTTGATCATATTAATACTTTTAACCAATCTTCATGATTTTAACAGCTCTGGTAAAGAGGAAAATATTTTTTTTTTGTTTTAAAACTTTTTTTAGCTTTTATACATTGTTTCCCATATAGTAACATAAGATCGAAATAAAAAAAATTATGTTTTGACTAACATTAAGTAATTCAAAACAAGCGTTGTTTATTAAAATCTAAAACTAAATTAAATTCAGGCAGTTTTTTAACACTTTTTAAACAACTTTTTAGATCAAAATATAATAACTGTTTTTTTAAAATTTTATAAAATTAATAAAATTAATATTAATATTTATTTTTAGTACTTTATGTTAAGCAAAATTTGTTCAAATAGTTGTTATTATTATTAATTTAATAAAGAAATATTAAAAAGATATTTAATTTATAGTTTCTAATTTTAGACTTTTGAGCGTTGAATTGTTTCTGATATTAGAAGGGCTGAAAAAAACAAATTGCTTTTGTGTCTTTGAAAATATCTTTACTTTTGTTTTGATAATGTTTGCAAAGTGTGTTGATTTTAAAAACAAATGAATCAAAAAATTTTTTGGAAATAAAACCAAGCTTCATTTTATTTCCTTTTCCACACATTTATTCCAATTTATTTGTAAAACTTGCTTGAGTGAATTTGTCTCCGTCCGTATATAGTAGTAATAATAATAAAAAGTGTATCCAGCCGACCGGTTAAGGGCCAAATCGTAAAATTTTCTGGTAAATACCTTTTGTTGCTTTTTGAGTGAGTTTATGAGAGCCTTAACACAACAATTTATAAAGTTATAATTTGAGTGATCGAGAGTTAAAGTTGAGAAAGTTCAGAGAAGTAAAATAGTGATTTAATTATTGATGGCGGGTTAATGTAAATGATGGTTAAAAATCGATAGCAGAAACGGAGGCTAAATCACTGCTGAAGTCGTGGAGAAAATTTGTGGTACTGATTCTGCGTTGGGTCGAATTTCTATGTAAATTATCCTGAAGCTGAAATGGGCTTGAACATTGAGGGTGATATTTATATCTTAATAAGATGAGCTCAATCGAGAACACATTGCAATAAAATTTAATAAAATTCGCGTACTTAGTCAAGTACGGGAGGGTGAAAAGGGTTTTTGCTTTCGGCAAACCGAACGGAGAAGGATCCCTAGATAATGCTCTGATGATAATGCATGACGGCGAGTTAGGGACTTGGACAAAGTGATTTCGTGTGAAAGCTTTGCCGTCGTCAAAGGCAAACAGGCACTAAGCATCGTTTTAAATCAAATTTAATTTTTTGATAAACTGCACAAAATCTCACATTTTAAAATCCAAGTAATGAGAATTTCTTTTTATTATTTATAAAGTGGAAAAACGCCGAGTTAACCCGCCGCATCATTTTTATGCTTGTCAGACTCGATTTTCCTTCACTCTACATGCTAAATCAAAAGTCAATACGAATCTAAAACACTTTAATTGTTATTCTTATTGTTGCATCTATAATTTATAAACGTTCCTTGTATTCGTGATGTTGATAAATTAAGGCAGGAAATTATCCTTCATTAATTCACTTCGACGGAATGCCTTTTAAGATTAAAATCGAATTTCTTAAATCAGCATTTTTATTAAACTGCAGATAAATTTTACCATCGTCACTTTTCAATAACGACCATTAATTTACAAAATCAAATGTGACAAAATCTTAATTATTTTTTTCAAAACTCTAAACTAATTCATTTTTCACTACCTACGTTGTCCTGCATAAAATACATAAATACAAACATCAAAACAAAATGTTTCACGGTTTTAGGTAGTTTGCAAATAAACTTATTTAATATTTGTTTAACATAGATTAAATTTAAATATCTAATACTCCTATGTACTTTTAATATTATTTACAATATTCAGTAAACTTATTTTTTACGAAAAAAGATAAAATATTTGGTCAAATTCTTATTTTAAATATTTAGGCAATATTTTTGTTTTAATACTTTACACCTGTCTATTATTAAAAATTTATTAGATCTAATATATGGAATATATACTTTTAACATACACAAAATATAAAATATTTAGTTATACTTATTTCTATTTTGCTGCTTAGTGCGACCAAAGTAGAGTAATTCAATGCCTGTCGGAGCTTTAATTTATGGAGTGATTGTTTAAAAATGATAAATTTCGATCGAACAATACAGCAAATTTCAGAAACGTGCCAGAGCTTTTTTCAAATGGCGCTACGGCTCCATGAAATGTCTTCAACATTTTTAAGCAAATATCTTATTAAAGCTAAATATACAATTCTGATACACTACACTGATAATAAGACACCAAGTAGGGGTGGTTTTTTGGATTAAAAATGCTAAAACTGCCATACAGCAAAACATTAAGTTCCTAAAACTTACTAGCTCTGTTCTAAAATGGGGCTCTATCTTAAAACTATTTATTGGAATATTTGTGGCTTTTAATATCAAATACATAATTTTAACTAAAAATTTTTTAAATATTTTTTAGAGCTACTATATTTCAAGCCTGGGCGCAGAAATCGTCACATGACGTCAACGTTGAGAAATAAAAGTGCTCTTTTTTAATAAAAATAGTTCCAAAGCGAATAATACAAATACTGTCATATAGAAAATTAAATCCTTATTATGTATCTTTAAAAAACTATAAAAAAGTTGGTAGCAATAAAAAACAATAATTTTCAAATATTTGAGTAAATACCAGAAAGATATCGCACCGATAGTCGCACCGTAACGTAAAATTTTGCGAAACCATTAATAGACATGTCCATAGACCGATCGAGAAGATGATCTCATGGTTTTACAAGAGTAGAGAAAGGTTGCAAAACATTCGGACACATTCTAAAGAAACATTGACCGTGCAGTTACTGTAATTAGTGCAAAACTCGACAGCGATTAAAATGAGCGATATTCTCAGAAGCGACGTTATTAAAGTGACGTCGTTTGAAGCTATTATTGTTTGATTATTAAATTATTTATTCGTTAAATTATTGTTGTGTGTAACTGTGTATATAATAAGAATAAATTATCCGTTACTAATCCAACTTTTTGAATCAAAAGAACCAGAATACACTAAATGGAAAAAAAACTTAAACAAAGAAGATGATGTTAGGATGCAGAATACACATACAATAAACCTGCAAAAACCGGCTACAATATATATGTATATATAACTACTCGACTGTCGTAGTAATTAACTGTTTCTCATCTTTAAGCTTTAGGTTTAGCTACAGCATAAAGTATTTCAGAAACAAATCGCCTAGCGAGATTTAACATACAGAAATTTATGTTCTACAATTTTTTCTTTAATATTTTGTTGTAACTTTGACCGTTAAAACAGCGTTTTTAAGTAGGTTTTTAATATATAATAATATTTTTATGTAATTTTAAGTAATAAATAATTTCAATATAATAGACGTATTTTGACATAATATTTATTGGCATATATCTACTAAATAAAAAAACTGACTTTTTTGATATAATACAATAAGTGTTTTTAATTTAATTTTTTTGTATAATATTGCTACTAGAATTAGCAAAAATAGAGTTTAAATTTTTATTTAGCTTAATTGCTACGTATTAGAAATTTTTAGAAATTTTCCACGTTTCTATTTATAGTAGGTCTGTACCGGCTAAACTGGGATTAGACTAGTTGGTTAGATTATAGTATATATACGAAGTAAGTGAGATATGTAATCTAACATGTGCGTAGTAAAATAAATCTCATTTTATTTTCCTTGCAGAATTTTTATAAGATTATAGTCCCGTATGTTTAAATTTTGATCTATTATGGCAAACGCAAAAACTGTCTTAAATTCCAAATTGAATTTTGTAAAGTTTTTAATTATCAATTTATATTTATGTCCTCAAAAGTCAACCTTCAAAAGCCTAAATAAAATAAGTTTAAAGGTGGAGCTAAAACTCGACATACATAATACATTATGTGAAAAGCATATTTTTTAAATGAGGTTCTGAGTCTTATGGTAATCTAGGTAAAAGTGTTACTATTTTTTTGGATATGTAAAATTCAAACTTGTTGGAGTAAAGTTAAAGTGAACACGTGAATTTCATTACAACCCGTAATAAACCCGTGATATGTTTTAGAGAAGACATTACTTGCACTTTGAATGTCATAAAAAGGACAATGTAACTGATATTGATTTTTATCGAAATAAGTAGCTTTCTTATTAAAATATATGATGTTTGAAGGGGTTTTAAAAAGAAGAATTTTTATTTTGCGATGTATCATTAAAGGTTTTAAAAGTACAAATTGTGTATTTTTGAATAAAAGAGTTGTTATTTTAAGAAAAATTGTAATTAGTAGATTTACGCGTTTGGTTTTATTTGAGTTTCATTAAGTGAAAGCTTTATTAAATAACATTAAGGAAATTAACAAGAAAAACTTGACAGAGCTTCTTAGAACAATATTTTTATTCCATTTAGTTAAATGATGCTGCAAATTTTGTTTTTTTATAGCATTTTATAAAAATTGAGTGTTCCGTAAGGTTATGAAATATTTATGAAAAAATATATTAGCATATATTACTGTAGATATTTTGATTAAAAAGGTTATTTTTGCGTTTGAATATTTTGAGTGAAAAATGTTTGTTGTCGACAGGTGAAGTGTATAAAAATGCAAACTTTTAATAGTTTTGAGGGTTGTTTAATGTTGAAAATAAGCGGATAAAGTAAGGTTTGCGTCTGTATAATAAGATGTTTGGGTGCGAGGATTTGGAGAAGGAGTAATAAACATGTCGCGTCAGAATTATTAATGTAATTAAGGTTTAAGAGCGGTAGAAAATTTAATATTAGCGACAATGGTTCAATTTGTAGTTATTATTTAAGAGGATAATTTCGGCAACGATTGCGACGAAAAGATAATAAGAGTGAAGTGCCTTGACACTTTTGTGAAGCAACTGAAAAATCATATAATTTGACGGATAATTAATTTTTAATGTAAACGGCTTCCTCGGAAGAAACGGCGACTGGAAATTATAATATCTGAGCTATATTTCAGCAGTGGGGCCATTTTGCGGATTTAATTACATTATTGAAGTGTCATGTGCTACGTTCTTGATAAATGCAGAGAAGAGAGCGGTCTGAAAACGCTCCAGACGTTGCCTAGCGTCGATCGCCTGCGGAATTATTAAGACCAAATGATAATTCATTAGAATGAGACGCCCACCCGACCCCTGACAGACTGAGCGTTACATTTGTCGGCTTCTTTATCTGCATTAGAATGGCTAGAATAAGAAATTAAGCCACTCAGCTTAATAAGTGACGTTTCCTTGAATATGCAAACTCTCTTACTTCACCCGATCATTTGTCCGCAATAAATTGAAACTTACATAAACCCCTCTGACTCCAGACCCATCCACCTGATGTACACACCTCAAATGCTGCCACTTAACCCCGTCTTCAAACTTAAGCCTAGTCCACAATCACCCGTAAATGATAACGGCAACAATAACGCCAACGTTACGCAAACGGTATTAAATGCATCACGTCCACAATACCCGGGAACAAAACGGTAAAATCTCATCATAGTCTCCACTTCGAGCTGCAACTGGTCCGAAAATTTATAATGTCTACCCTTTAATGTAATATCTACGATAATTATATTTATATTTTGTCTAGCTTAAATATTAGTAGATCAATAAAAGACAACATAACCTCAGAAGCTACAAGATTAAGCTGTCAGCTGAGTCAGTGCAAACACCGCATGTGTGCAATCGATGATTTGATTGGTTCCGGTAAGCATCGGGAACGCAAAAGTTGAATGTTGACGAACAATTTCCGTCATGTTCCCGCGACTGAAATCGTTTACCGTTAACGACACAATATTGTGGACTACACCATTATATTACATACGTTTCAACTTTTTTATCGTAATCGTTACAGTTGTGGTTGCCGTTAACGTTTAATTGTGGACTAGCCTTTACTCTCTCTCCTATCCGCTTCTTATAACGCCTATTACCGACAACACCCCCAACCCTCCACATTTTTACAACCCATATTAAAATTTTAATCAACTAAATTAAACACACGTACAGTCACACAATTTAGACTTTCTAGTGCTATTAGCTGTTCTGATTCTTTTTTTAAACCGGTACTGTACTGGCTGATAACCACAACCAGTTCTTTAAACCAGTTTTTTTGCTGAAATAGTTCAGAAATGCTAAGCAAAGAGATAAGTTAGATCGAAGTTTTTGAGACAACGCATGAACTACTAATGAAGAAATTAGTGTTAAAAGTGTGTAGCTCCGCAAATTTAATTTGTATTTACTTAGTTAATGAATTTTCGGTTAATGTTTATTTTAGTCAATTTGGTGAATTTGCTAATGTATGAAGAAAGCTAACATGGCTGTTGTCGCTTGCGTTATTAGGAATAAATTTTCAGCAGTGTTACACCTTTAAGATAAAATAAGTTAGCTAATCGCATGAAAGTTAGGAGTAGGGTCCTATTGTATGTAGGACAAATGGATAATGAAGTTCCTGGTAGAACCCCTGGTGGAGGTTTCTCCGAATCAACGACATACTAAAAGTAACTATAAAACAGCAATTATTTGCCTCCCCTGACCACGTAGTTTCGATAAACAAAACTGGAGAAACGGCTGGACTGCGTCTATTTATTATCGTTACGCCAGCAGCTTCTCAACGGATCCGTTAAATTAGTTTCCTACGATAAACTGTGAATTTTCATTATCAAAATTTGATAAGGATTCACTTTAACTTTTGATATTAAGCACTTCCGCTCTGTACTAAGAATAAATCTCAGCAACTGCATATAATACTTAACTAAAATGTTTTATAAATACTTTCTTGGACGACACGAATTATCTGATTTAAGTTTTAAATTAATAAAGATGTAAGACACGACCAGACTGACTCCCAAACCACAATGTTCCTACTTAGACAACTTAAGTCTCTCATTTTAACTCACGTCAGATTTCCAAAGATTGTGTCTACTAATTACAAGAACTACGCCAAAAGTACGATGAGTTAGGCAGACAAGAACTTCAAAATGACATGCTAAATGTATCTAATCTAAATTATATACAAAATTAACCAAATCACTTCATTCGAAATTGCGCTGTTTGCACATCAAAAACTATCAAATTTTATCTAATTAAACAAAATTAAATTGATGTACTTAAAATATCGAGACTTAGTACGCAATAATAGATTTTTTACACTCACAACAAGAAAGAAATGTAAAATTATAAAATGGCTACTTACCTAACCGATAACTTTTGGGTACAAAACTATCATAATTCAGCTCAAAATTTAGTATCGGCAATAATAATTTAATTAAAGTCATAATTTTTGAGTTACAATTAAAAATAATACACATCTTGCACAAGAGTAATCAAACGTGTAGCACAGTTAAATACAATGTGAGTAATTATTAATAAATTGTTTGCATTTGTAGAGTGGTGGAATTTATATTGTGTTTTGTCTACACTCGTCGTTTGATTTCTCATCAGTTTGCTCATTAGTCATTATTAATACATATAATACGTACGACTTGTTGTGATAAAGAGCCCACGTGCATACATTACTTCTTAGTAATATTATTCATTAGATAGCAAAATGGAATTTGCAACAATACAATAAATTTGAAAAATAAGTTTTATTTCTACCCACCCCAACTTCCAAATTGTATCAACTTTATTAATTTCCATCAATTTACGTTACTATTGTTATTTTAACCATCTATATTGTGCAAAATTCTAAAATTTTATTTCAGCACGCGTGATCAATCAAACACAATTTTGAAAATGATTTCTTAAATCAAACTAAACTACATATATTGTAACTGTCTTAAAAATGTTCAAAAAAAAGTCATAACCTGAGTGTTAATCTTACCGACCTTAATTCCTTTTTTTTTTTGGTTTCAAATTAAATTTAATTTTGTGTATTACACTGTTTTGAAATCACACTGCAAATTTATAGTTGCATCTACATCTTGAAAATTTTGGTTACAACGCTAATCCTAAAGATACAAATTTCCAAATTTTTTAGTAAAAACACCTTGTTTTATTTTGAATTACATTTTTGCAAAATTGAAATTATTTTATTTTTAATTTCTCACTTCAATGTTTCTGAGTTTATGAGCTTGTGTAGCATTTAAAAAAAAAACTTTTTTGATTTAATAGTTCTAATTTTTGACGTTAAATTCTGAAATTTAATGAACTAAAGCGTCACAAGGTCTGAAAAAGAAACGTAGTTGCACAAAATAAAAAACAAAAGACGTAAATATCAAGAGTCGAGGCTGCAACGTCAGTAGGGTTAGGAAACAAAACCAAAGAAAAGAAACTTTAGATATCAGTAAATAAACAGATCAAAGCAATTAAAGAACTAATAGGTTTCTTAGTTATAAAACTTATTATGAAATAATTAGATGTCACTGACTACTCGTATGAAACTAATAGCCAGCCTAAAAGCACTTTTAGGCCAAAATTTCACAAATGAAAACTTTGGACACACAACTTTGGAAACACGAAAAGCAATTTTTTCTAAATATTTTGACATTAATATATTTTTTTATATTTCTCCTCAAACTTCTGACTCCTTTTAAACTGTAAATGTTGATGAATCGATCATAGAACAATTTTTGGAATGTCTAAATGCCAATTTTTTTCTTGGTTTAGATAAATTCTCTCCTCTTTTGTCTAAACGCTGTGACGGTTCTATATTTGTTTTTCTTTTGTTCTGTGTTTTTTTTTAATTCCCCCGTTCTTCCTAACAAACAAAAAACAGACCAAAAAGTTTTACCGAAACGACAACAATAGTTAATATGACTTATAATCAAAATATATCTTAATTGTTTACATTGACTTTTTTGGTTTTTCTGTTGAGGTACTCAAACCAAAATTGTTGCTGAAACTAGAACATTTTGATGTAAAAGCTTTTTGCTATTTTGATTTTTTTCTTATATCTCTGATTAAACATTTTGTGTTTAATCACAGTTAACTGATCTAGTAAAGAGTTTTAGTGGTGTACCTCAAGGCTCCGTCGTTAAAGCATATTGCTGTTTCTGACTGATTTAGCTGACATTCTCCTTTCTGTCCACTAATAATTTTTTTGTTTTACTGGTGACATTATACCCTAATTCTCTTACTGACTACAATCTGCTTAAACTGACCTTAATCACATCGATTTCTGATATTTTGATTAATATTTCTAGATGTGTATTATTTTATTTATACAAAAACTAACGACTGCTAGATACTATAGAGTAAGCTTTGCAATCGTATAAGCACTCATCAAAACTTGTCTGGAATTGTCACACCAGGTTACAAAAACTAGCCGAGTACAAAAAAAAGTTGGACTTTGCTGAGTACCAAAACACTTTGGTCTAGAGAGTAACAAGAAGGCTAAAGTTTTGGCTCGAGAAGGCACACACATGAGTTTTATCGGGCCGAAACCTGCCCTTGACGTTACCAAAAAACGACAGAAAAACATACTTCAAAAGTAGATGGAATCTTGCCATCTCTCCCAATAGAAAATTTAACAAAACATGCGGTAGTCCAAACTTTTTATTAAAGATCCGGACACGACAAGCAGTGAAGATCTAATTTGTCTTAACCTTAGAGACCTTCAGCTACTGGTAGGTGCATATCATCGGTCTTAGTAAAGACGACGTTTGCAAAAGTTGTGCTTAAAATGAGAAAACTCCTCTTCACATTTTTTGCTACTATTCTGTGTTTGCGAACATTAGAAATCTACACGTGGGCTCCCGATACTTAGAGTTCAGTGTTTCCAAAAATGCTCCTGCAGACAAGGTATTGAGCTTCATTAAAGGAACAGAGCTGATGCAGGTTGCACACAATGGGCACAGGCCTCGGTGTGCAACTCGTTTCCCCAGCCTCTCTTGTTAGAAAAAAAATACTATAAATGACAATGCTTTATCTAGTGTTATCAGTAGTGTTGATTTGTCTAGTCTTGTTGTGGTCAATAAAGACATTAGACTAAAAAGTCGTAGATTTATACTGTACAAAAATTGTAAGAATGAAAAAATGTATTTCTGAGACTAACAAAGACGTCTCTATTTCTATCTGAGAAATGAGAATGTCTTTCGCACCACACGTGATAAGGGCAAAGACAAAGTCATTGACAAGCTATGCTAAAATTATCATTTTTATAAAGAAAATAACAACATTTTTTTGTTTAAATGTCAAATGTGATAACCTGTTTATAGACTTAATATATGGAAGCACAGCTACGATTCTAAACCGAATACCTAAATAAAATTTTAAAATCGGTTTTTTAAAGATAGACAGTAGAAACCGTGGACACGTTGGTAGTAGTAGAGTAATAGTCAGAGAGATGCGTTTCTCTACTTGCTATGCGGCTCATTTAGAAAACAAAATTTTCGTGAGTAATGTTCTCATAACACTTTGTACTCTAAAGTAAGCGTAAAATAGGATAATTTTTGTAAATTTGGTAACTGGATAATAGAAGTAGAAAATATTTGCAATTTGCGTGATGTTTTTAATTAGAGTGAATAGCGTAGATTGTAGTAATTTGTGTAAGTTGTGTAGGCCGTTTTTGTCCGAGAGGTGTATAATAAAGAGGATGGTGAATTTGCGTTTGGAGTGAGGGTTAGGTTGTGTAAATGTTATAAATGAAAATAAGTGAGAGATTAAGAGTAATATAATTAATGTGTTTAAATTGGAACCATAAAATATTAATCAAAATTAAAGCATTAAACTGTAATTTGGTGAAACTAAATTGGGTTTTGGAAATGACTTCATTAGTAAAGTAGTTTGAATCGTTTCTAGTAGGAGTTTGTCTCCCGATTGCGTTATCGTTATTAGAAATGAACTTCACAAAACTAGCTTAGGCATTAGCGACTCCGACGATGGCAGCGTGCTCTGTTAACGCCTGTTGAAAACTCCTCGACCGGAAGTGCGTTATGGCACAGAATGCTTCTGCCATCCTGGCCTGCTCGGAGCATACAAATGGGGCTACTCGCAGTCGGCCTTGTTAAAAACCAAACATATGGCTTCATAAACATAATTTTACGGAATTTGTTGCTTCTACACAGCGTAACTCGCGCAATAATGATATACTCAACGCCCGGAATTCCATTAGTCTAGCCTCGAACAAAAGATCCCGGAATAAATGTATTTCGGCGAATGCCACCGGCATTAGTCCGGCAAAGAGGATGCATTCGTCTCCAGGGTGGGATGTTAATAAGGAGGGTAACTACTAGCTACATTTCCCCGCATTCTCATTCGGGATAGCCGCCGTTTGCTCACCAGACCAAATAATATAACCCATGCGACGCATATCTGCAATTGCAATTTTTCGATTTACTGTCACGCATATTAAACACTCTATTACAAATTATCTCACTTTAAAAACGCAATATCAAAACAAAATGTATACTCAAATTACTTCCAGACAACGAGAAATACCTGCACAGCTTTCCACCGTTATTACTATTCATTGGATTGTTTTCTCGGATTGGCGGTGAATTTCTTCTTTCCATACCAACATAACTTTAGATGAACACTACTTTAATAAAAGGCGAAAAAGCGTTCCTCTAATGTAAACAAAACGACGTGTTATATTCCCACTAGCACTATTCTAAATAAATAAATACATTTATACCAACTAAAACGCAAACTACACAAAATAGAAAACTTTTAACTGACCTCAATAACATCTGAATTCCTTCCTTGTCCACTCAGCTGTACAACTAAAATCTTTTAAGTAATGTACTTACGATATTTTATTTGCACAATAATGTACTACACGATACAAAACTTTCAAGAAACATCGATAACTATCCAAACTCCAGTTTCAAAATTCAGTTAACTACCAATTTAACCAAATGTTAACAGTTATAAATATTCAAATGCATTATTTGTTTTTTAAAGACATACTAAGATTTGTTTTTAGAAGTGTGCCTAAACACTACCAACAAATAGTCAATGCTGCTACTAAAAAATGATAAAAAAAAAATTAGCACAGAAGAACAGCAAAAGAAGCGATGTTAGACGTTACTGACTCAAACAACTTTCTACAAGAAGACCTACAAAATACTAAAGCAGTAGATAATTAAAAAAAGATTAAAAAAGATGAAAACAAGATCATTTCCAAGAATTTTGTCAAAAGATATATCTAATGGCAAAAAGATATAAAACAGTGCAGTAGGAAAGTTTGATAGATAAAAAAAATCATAAAACAGTATAAAAAAAAACAAAAAAGTGTTAAATAAACTCTAAAAAAACCCAAAATATTAAATACAAAAACTAATTGGCATAAAGCTTAAAAAAGCTTCTAAACCAAGAAAAGTAAGTTAATCTACTCAAATGTGTCAAAAATCTAAAAAAAAAGCTAACGAGCGACTTTAAAGCAGTCATCTCTAGAAGCAAAAAAATGCCGTCCGGTTGCTTTTCGAAGTAATAATAATATACAAAATTTTAACAACAAATTTTTGTCAACTGACGGCTCTTGTTTGTAAAAAAACAACTACAACAAAATTTCTGCCAGGTGACTATATTTTTTCTTAAAGTTGACTCAGTTCTACATATGTGAAACCATTTAATGTACCTCCAATAACAACAAATAAAAATAGAAACAAGTTTAAGATCCGTTTAAAAATTTTGGGTAAATCAAAAAAAGTATTTTTTCTTCCATACACAAAAAAATTATATCGAAAAAACTACTTAAAATAAAAAGATATAAGAAAAACGAATAAAAAATCTATTATATTTTTGGATAGTCTGTGAATAGAATATTCTTTACGCAAATAAAATAATCGTTGCATATACAAGAGGGTTATTCAATTAATGTAATGTACAGGTGTCCCTAAAAACATTTCCAAGCAAAGAACAGTCATAAATGACACTGTAATACATATATACTCAAAAAAAATTTAAAACAATTTAAACTTGCTTTCGCAAAAAAAAAAACTATGCATTGCTTGTAAATAATTTTACAGACACCTAATATAAAAATGTGCATTTTTATTCTTTTTGATTGTGGTAAGCAAATCTTTTAATTATGTATTTTTTTCTGTATTCTTATATGAGACTATAATCTAAGAGTTACCTACAATTTTCACTTTGAAAAATTGCCAAAAATTAAAACAATCTAAAAAAAATCGTAAGTTCAACACGCTATTTTTTAGACCTGATAATAGTTTAACCGTTGAAACAGCTGTAGCAACAATTAATAAAATATTGAGAGTTAACAATGATTATCCCCCACCAAATTTTAAAACAATCTCAAAACTATCACAATAAACAACCAGTTTGATAAAAAATAATTTTTAGTTTCAGATACTTATCAAATTTGACGAGAAAAACAAAATAAACTTAGTTTTTAAAAACTGATACAATATGCAACAATATCTTAATAAAAAGTTTTAAATGACAGAATATTTAAATGACCAGTTTGACCTTTTAGAAACAGTAAACAATGTAAGCTCTTTAAGTTAATTTTGTTATTTATAATTTGTGTTGCATTTCTAGCTCGTCAAAATTGAATAAACTTGAAGACACTAGTGAAGAACAGAATTAAGTTCAATAAACAATTGTTTGATCAATGTTTTGTCGAAATTTATTGCAGATTTTCGAAAATTACCAATCGGCAATCATTGTAGACTTTACACTCATTTTGATAAACAGGATGTTGGCATAACTTATCGTTGCTAATTAATATTTTACGTACTGTTTTTCCTAAAATAAAACAACACTACGCGTTAAGTTAATAATTTTAGAAAATATAAGTTCACTTGTTCAACAGAAATTGATAAAATTTTAAGCATGCCGCAGATGTAACAATGTGTTTTTACCAGCCTTAGATGTCTACCTATCCTCGTGTGTAAGTTTATACTTAAAAATTCCGAATTTAAGCCGACAGCTAAGGCTGTTGTAATATTATTTACTTTAATAGTTAATTTCCCAAGTGGTAAATTGTCTTTATTTTTATGCTGTTTTTAATTAAATTAGGTTTAACAAAATTCATGTTGCTTCTATAGCAAAAAACAAGTAGCAAATCTTTTTTAAAAATTATTCATTTTTAAATGCAATATAAAGTTTACTTTTAATAATAGTATAATGTTTGTCATTAATCAAAATTCATTTATTTAATGAAATACGTATATATGTTGTTAAAGCTCTTTTAAATCCAATAATCTCATGCAAAGGAGTAACTATATGTTTTCTTCATAAAGCTTTGTTTTCGTTTCTGTGTCAATTAAATTACTTGGGTTAATATAGTTAAAAAAATAATAAATTTCAAGAAAAGGCAACTTAGATTGCCACTAGCATTTCACGTAGAAAATAAATTCTACAACAATTTGTGTTTGAATACTTTTCCAATTTTCACATAGTTTTGTTTTATGTTCTGAACTTTTCTTAGAAATAAACCAAACATTAAAAATAGAAAAAATATTATCACTTATAATTGCTCAATATATTTAAATTAAAAGCAAGGTTTGTCCTAATTTTCTGAATTTAAAACCGTTTTTCTGTAAAATGTAGCGTAGGTATATTTATACCTTTGTAATTAAATTATTGAAGATTATTTTCGGTGAAGACGGAAGCCACGATAAGAACTCCTGCAACGGTGGAATATTAAGCAGGGTGTCGAGGCAACCTTTAGAGAAATAAGCATTTTTTGGTAATTTAGGAGCGATTAAAGTTGAATAAAATTGAATGTGTATTTAATATGTCGGTTGTTTTGTGCTGTTTGAATGGTTATCAGTTAATATTTGAGGTTGCGGGAGATGGAAAAGTGATTAATAATGAATAGAAGGAAATAATTGGTGTTGACATAGTAAATTATAAAATATAGCTTTTTTAATAAGCGCTATGATATGTCAACAAGGGAAGGTCGAGGAGTAACTCCATTTGGCGGTGATATTCTCAACGGAATCATAGTCGTTCTGCGCAGAAAGACTACTTAGAACGAAACACAATACACACAGGTATGATTTTCGTTTCGTGAGGGCGGATATATGCAAGCCAAGCTCGACACAGCCGGCACGACCATAACGCGCCAAAGTGCTCTTTGTCATCTATAAAACAGAGAGACAGCTGGCCCAGCTCAACTTATCCAAGCTGCCTTACCTGCAGGATCGCGGAATTGTAGTCAAATCTCGACATTTAAATAACTATGAATAAATGTGAATAATAAATATAGAGTGTCGTATACGTCGTGGTTTAGACCGCAGGTAATAAAGCGGCGGAGGAAGCGGGTCGAGGTAGCCCCAGCCTAGTACTAGGGACTAGGGAATGTCAGCGTTATCGCCTGCTGAAGCGATGGGAAGCGCACCAATCTGACAGCCTTACTAATAGAAAATGGCTTAAATCAATGCAGTCGTAGTCATCAGTCAGAAATGATTATCCTAAAACGACATTTGGTGTTAGTCTGAGTCAGCATCCATGTTCGTTAGCGCTTTGGATGCCTGATTGCAGAGAATTCAGGAATCTCTTATATGAGTGTGTGTTCGGTTGAAGCCTAACCAGCTGTTGCGCGGTAACAGAATGCAAAAACTTAAAGACATACCTACCAAAATTACTTTACACCAACTCATATAAACTTATTAAAAAGTTGTGTAACAATGCGGTTTTTTATTGAGAGATAAAACGAAGCGGGAAGTTGCTCGAGGGTCCATAAGAAACTATATAGTAGGTTTGCTTGGTTGAAAAACATTTTTGTGCTGAAAACTTAACGCGACAATATCTAAAGTGAGTGGATTCCATCGCCTGGGGTGAGATCAAACTCGGCACGCAAATATCAAGGTGCCTTGAGCTGGTTAAAATATGGCCTTATATAGGGTACTTGAAAACCCGCATAAAAATAATAAAGTCTAAAAAAATGTAAAACTGCACAACTCTCACACTGACTCGAAAATGATGACTTCAGTGTTGAAATACTCGAAAATTGACCAAACCTATCGGCGCGTAACGTCTAACAGGCACATAATGAAATCTCAAATTGCGCTCCATTCTCTAGAGTCTCGTCTGCTTAAAGATAATCCCACTGCACAAAACAACACAATGGGCATTAAAAATTATAGTGCTACTTCTTTTTGTACGTTCCGAGAAAACTAGTTACAATATAAGCCGTCTTTGTTGATCGCGTTTCTATTCTTGTTTTTCGATTAGCTATACTTTTCTCCACATAGACTCGACGATTTCAACTACCACTGAATATTTACATAATATTACTTTATCTGTACTAACGATAACGATTATGTTTGCTGTGGTTTTTAGGCAAGCTGAATCTGGTATGTCAATACCATTAGTGACGGGATGACAGCAACCACTCATTGGATTCACAAATATAGACTCCCTTCGACTTCAACTAACTCCCTTCTCATGAACGGATTAAGATGTGCATACCAAAGTGCATTTCACGTGAACGTGTTATTCAACTTGTTGAGTATTTCGCGCGGAAAAACGGCCATCAGTACGGCCTGCTTGTACAGACGTGACTCCAACTTTGGCAATCACACGACCACATTAATCATATGCCGCCGGACGGAGCTTACTTTTAACTCACTTTATCAACAATGTGAAGCCTTCCATATCCTACACTTTTACGACATAGATATCATATAGATTCTCTAACTATCCAATTCTTCAATTTCATCCAGACGCAATAAAACCTAAATTAAATTATTCAAATCTCAGATTTTATTATAACTAACACATTTTATTATTTAATTAAAGCCAAATCTTTTGTTTTTCCCTTCGCAAACCACTTAATACAATTTTCACAATTCATCCAACTAAATAATTCAGACTGAAGTAATTTGCGTTCTTTTATCGCCTTATTAACACGCTTAAGGAAACCCTTAACAACTTACTAAAACATTTTTAAAATTGAATGAAAAATTAAATTATACTTTTTAACCTCTTTTAAATTATTAATTTACTTTCTTTTTTTAACCGGTTTTCCAATATTTACAACACGACAATATCAGTTTCAAAAACCGGTTTAATATATTTAGTTAAAAATCCGGTTTTTAAGACAGTAATCTCTCTGATTCTATAAAAAGGGTTAAATAGTAACGTGGCTATTACTATGATACGAATTTGGTTATTGGTGGTCCCTTCTTAGTGGTGATAACGTGATTAGCTTACCACTTCCTTCTTACAGAATCAGAGAGAATTTCTACTTCAAATTAACAAATGTATTGTAAAGACGCAGCAGTGTAATCGTTGCTTCAACAAAATTTACCTTTTAAAATCTCATTACACTGTTTTAATTAATACTGTACTAGTATCCTGTTTCAAAAGTGGTCCTGTCTAGTTCTAAATGAGTTTAGCAAAATTAATTTGTTTATTATTTTCAGCCGTGTCCGCAAAATACACCGGTCTAACGTACTCGCATTGCAAACAGTCAAGAATAAAAAGTGTGGGTAATTTATATTTACCTAAAAATTGCATTGTTTAGAAATTGCTTGAAACGCTTACTGGTTAGACACAACAAATCTAAAATATTTTCTAAAAGATATGAAAAGATGAAATTAGAAGTGAAATAATTGTGTTAACAAGTTAGGAACAGACAAAATTTTCTTAACTAAATCAGACTAAAAGAATTATAATTAAATTTACTCCAGAATATTCAAGTAAAATATTTAACTACAGTTACATTTTTACAAAAACTACCGGTAACAAAATCCTAAAGTTTCAAGGAAAATTTGTTAAAATTTGTTTACAAACTCGGTTAATTATAAACTGTCCAGTAAACTAAATTATATTTTAGATTACTTCACCAATGTGAAACGTAGTGTAATGTTTAAAGTATGACATATTTCCAGAGTTGCACCGCGTCAAAATGCTTTACCACAGAAGAAAAAGTGGCTAATGTAAACAAACTTTAGAGACCAAAATAACCAAGAATAAAGAGTCTAGCAAAACGAACAGGTATTGTCTTTTCATCAAAAATGTGCCGACAAAGAAAATAAACCTTGTTTTCTTAAAAACTCAAGAATTGTAATTTTTGACCTTGCTTTACCTAATATTTCGCTCATTAATTTCTTTCGTTTTGTGTTTAACCCTTCGTTAGGCGCGCCATACTATGTGACACCGTTAGTCGCGCTGGGACTGCCAGTCCCATAACAAATATTTTGACCATTTTTATTGGTTATCTTGTAAATTTTTGCTTGAAGTGTTTATAGTAAATTAGTTTATCATAAACGTACTAAATTTTGCAAAAAAAATGTGTCTCAAGCAATAAATTTATAAGTTAAAATTAAAAATGTCTCTAGAAATACGTAACACCTGCATAATATTTTGTTATTTTAATTTTATTCTGTTTTTAACAACAACTATTTTTTTTTGATTATATATATTTTATTTCATGTTATAAATTGTCGAGTATCATTTTTACATGATTACAAAATTTTTATAAAAATTTTTACGTGAAATTTACTAGTCCCAAACCAGGTACCTGATGAATTAATTGGGAATTACGAAGCAGCAAAACTAAATTTTTTCACCAAACTTAGGCAAAGTGTTCATAAAAGATCAATTTGAGATGTCATAAGTCCACAAGGTTGTAGCTATAACCGTTTTTATTTAATTACAAAAATAGTAAAGCATGGGACTGCCAGTCCCATACGCGACTAACGAAGGGTTAAACACTATTTTGTATTACCAAGTGCCTTAAATCTCTTCAAAAATTTTTATGTCTAAATTGTTCTGATTGCTTTATTAAACCGGTTTAGAACCGGTTTTCAATCGGAACCGAATTCTATCTGGTTCTCACATCGCTTCTGGGATTTACAACCAGTTTCCAAAACCAGTTTTTGCAGCTTCAGCATTAAAGCAGTTTTATGTTAACGTTATTATTATAATGAATATTAACATAATTTACTGGATTTTCAATTTAGTTTTCGAATGTTTTACTTTTTATTAATCGTAATTACCGGTTTATATTATTTGTTATTATAATTTCACCAAAAAAATGGTGTTTGTTTTCTTGAAAAATATTAAAAAATTGAAAGTCGTAGTTTTTTTATTTAACAGATCCAAATTTGCTAAAAATGCGTTGCTAGAAGCTATGATATTTCTAGTTATTTATTTAGAATATAATTTGATATTTTGATTAAACAATTTTGCCGTAAAAATTTTGTAATAATAATAAATGTAACGTCATTTGCACTGTGAAAACAAAATATTGTTTGAAAAACATTTGAAATGAACTGTTGAGTTTGATTTGTTGTTGATGTGTGGAGTCGTTATTAAGAAGGTGTTTTTTGTTTATCTGGTAAATAATGCCTGGAGGAAACTAGAAAATTAGGAAAGGACTAAATGTACCATAAATAAGCAATCGATATTGGAAAGCTGGATAAGATTGAAGGACTTCCGCGTAGATAGCTCCCGAGAACCTGTATAAGAATGAATCTTGTAAGATGTACGCAATACCGTTACGAGCACAGCTTGTTTTCGTGCAAGTTTTAATGAAGACAGTTTAAATAATGGAGAGAGATAAAAGGGTTTTGAAGGTGAGTGCGCATGCAAATAAGACGAAAGTGGTGTGCAATACTTCGCCAATAAACCACAACATCACGATCAGAGCGAATCGCGAAATCGCGTGCTTAATTAGCTTCGAAGACGTTTGGGCACCAGGAGTCAGCCGAATTGAACCAGGCGCTACATATATTACAATTAAGAGTATGCAAAGAAATGTTGCGAGATTAATAGCTCGCAATTTGTTGCTGGGCTAGGTGAGGTCGGTGCCGGAGGTTAGCCCATAATAACTTCACTTCCAAGCACACGGGTTCACGCCGATATTTATGTTGGGGATCGTGACATCGCATTTGTCTTGGACGCTACGGTCGGGCCAATAGGATCAGATCGCGGTATGGGCCGTTGATAGCACTTTTATGCTTCAGCTGCACATTCAATTAAAAAGAATTCCCGGATATGCGATAATAAACCGATGTTCCAAAAGAAAAAAATATTTACAAGCTAAAGACATCTCCAATCTATTTCTAAATTACCACAAAAAGGCGTCGTACTGTATGTTTCAAAATCAATTCAGACATAGATATCTACTACTGTATAATATACACAGTGACGTAAATTGTAACTAGGAGAAGCAAATAAATTTCAGCCAAAATTATTTGAAATTTTTTTGTTTAATTAACTATAACAAATGATCCAAATTTAGACTTTAAATTGCAAGTAATTGCTATAGAATTAAAACTTCTTCAAAAATTTTTAAAATGTGAAATGTGAAATAATGGTTCTTATTAACTTTCAATCCTTATTTTTGCAATTATTGCTGTAGCAGTTTCGGCTATAACACCACCTTTATGTTTAAAAGTGGATATTTATGCAAATATTGCTGAAAAATGGTATTATAGCCAAAACAGCTGTAGCAGAAATTGCAACAATAAACATTGAAAGTATTTCAAACAATTATTTTTTCCATAAAAGCGAGTACGCCTAAACGTCAGCCTTAAAAAGATCTACTTGGTCGGATTCGTATTAGTCAGTTTTTTAGTCAGACATAAGTCAGTTTTTTTTACAAATATTATGGAGATATAGTTTAAAGCAAACATAAAAAGTAGAAAAAAAGCAAACAAAATTGAAGATGAGAGACCACCGCCAAAATTTCGCTTAAAATTGTTAACTCCAAAAAACTCTTTATATGATATGGAACTGCCACATCGCCTTTGGCAAACACCCAAAACCTCATTCTATACCATAAACAATATTTTGCAAAATTTTGCAAAAATTACGTAAAAAAATTAAAAAAGCAATATCTTATAGAGAGTTCAGGTTAGAGTCGATGAAGATCGCTATCATATCACGAAAACAACTTAAAGTTCTTGATTCAAGAGATAAAGAGCTCGCCAATTAAAAAGTAGTAAAAGTAAAATAGTCGTAAAAGCTGTGCCCTTAAACAGCTGCACTTCTGTGATCAATTAGTAACGAAATGTTAACACCCGTTAACAACATAGCTGTCCAGTTGGACAATTATTAGTTATTTTACGCTTTGTAAAAACAAAGTTGGTCGACTGTATCAATTACACGGCTACTTAATTTAATAACTGTTTACATAGTTTTTACAACTATTTTACTTTTACGAGTTGATTGGCGAGCCCTACATATAAATCAAAAATAGGTGATGTTGCCTAATAAGTCAAATTACAAAAAGAAATAATTGATATTTAGCTGTTCTTAACAAATAGTTTATTGATAAAGGTGGTTGTTAGCTTTACAACTTTCTCTAGAGACATTAGGAGACATTATTGTGCCCGCTCATAGTCAACTCCATAGAAAACAGCGACAAAATGAATAACCATTACATTAATAAAAAAATGCAGACAAAAGTTACCTTTTCGAAAACCTAAAAAGTTCTTGTTGAAATGACGTACTGGTTGACATATATTTAAGTCGCTTAGCAATTCACACGTAAAAGAAAAAAATATGGTTGCGGTATCGTAGCAACAAAAAAGAAGATAACAAAAAAATTCCAAAAAAAAAAGTTTGTTAAAGCATTAGTAATACAAGAAAAAGAAAAATCGAACATTTTTTAAAAAGTTAAACAAAGAGTAAAGCTAACCGAAAACTATTTCATAGCGTAATAAAAAATACTAAAAAATATAAATTAATATATTTTTATTTTGGTGGATTACGTCCATTTTTTTATTAAATTCGAAATTTGGTTTTACGGGGAAGTGGACGACAAGGCAAGAAAAAAAAAAACTGTTTTATGAGGCCAACGTTTCGAATCCTTTATTGATTCTTCTTCAAGGCTGGAATTGATTTAATTTAGGGTTACTTAATATACATAGGTTATTTACCTCCTAATAAATGTCAGATTTGTTTGGCATGGTACCAATTTGTCTCGGCCAGTGGTCGCCGGAAGAATGAAAAAGACAAGACATATGAAGTTGGTATTAACCTACCACTGATCCCGCCAATTTGGTACGCATGCCCCTCGTCATATTTAATCATATAAAATAAAATTAAAATTCCCTAAATTAAGGCTAGGTCTAACCGCTGGTTTAGGTAAAATGTAAACAATAATATAACCTAAAAATTTTTAACAAAGTAAAACAGATTAAAAATATTAAAATAAACATCTAACCACATATTAAGCTAACAAACTTTTATATTAAAATTATTCTAGGCTAAAATTAACTTTATTTTATCACATTATATCACAGGTGTTGGTGGAGAGTATCACAGATCACAGGTGGATAATTGTTAGCATATTTTTTAAGTTTGACACAATTGGGACTAAATGAGAGGTATTTATTTCTGTTTATTGGTGTGTTTATTTAATAGTATGTTGTAGATGCTGCTTAAGTTGTTTGTGTCACTTCGGATATTGACTGTGTTGGGGGTACAAGTTATATGGATCATCTCGCTAATATTTCGCTTTGTTAAGATGTTTTCACGGTCTAAAATTTCTACTTTGTCGAAATTAAAATGGTGTCTCATTTAGTCCCAATTGTGTCAAACTTAAAAAATATGCTAACAATTATCCACCTGTGATCTGTGATACTCTCCACCAACACCTGTGATATAATGTGATAAAATAAAGTTAATTTTAGCCTAGAATAATTTTAATATAAAAGTTTGTTAGCTTAATATGTGGTTAGATGTTTATTTTAATATTTTTAATCTGTTTTACTTTGTTAAAAATTTTTAGGTTATATTATTGTTTACATTTTACCTAAACCAGCGGTTAGACCTAGCCTTAATTTAGGGAATTTTAATTTTATTTTATATGATTAAATATGACGAGGGGCATGCGTACCAAATTGGCGGGATCAGTGGTAGGTTAATACCAACTTCATATGTCTTGTCTTTTTCATTCTTCCGGCGACCACTGGCCGAGACAAATTGGTACCATGCCAAACAAATCTGACATTTATTAGGAGGTAAATAACCTATGTATATTAAGTAACCCTAAATTAAATCAATTCCAGCCTTGAAGAAGAATCAATAAAGGATTCGAAACGTTGGCCTCATAAAACAGTTTTTTTTTTTCTTGCCTTGTCGTCCACTTCCCCGTAAAACCAAATTTCGAATTTAATAAATTAATATAGTTCAAACACAAAGTAAAAAACACAAGTAAAAAAATTGTAACAGAAAAAAACAACATAATGCGGAGATAAAAAATATTACGAGAAGTTTTTGTGTTCACAAACAAAACAAGAAAAAAACAAAACCATACATAAAACGAGAATTGCAATAAAAACAATACAAGAAGATGTTATAAATGACGAGAAAATAAAAACCTATTAAAAAACTTAAATTTAGAAAAGCAGCAGCACACGATAAGATAACTCTAAAAATGATTAAATTTATAGGAGAAAAAGGTATTATTGTACTTCAAAAAATCTATCATTAAAAACCAATTCTCAAAAATTAGCAAACAGTACAGCAGTGAGATATATAACTAAGTAATAAAACAAAAATTAAGAAAAGCTAACACATTTAGATAAAGGGCAAAGTGGATTTCCTGAAGGTAGAAGTGTACAAGTTGAGATCACATCTCAACGATGAGGCAAATTATTAACAAATAAAAATATAAAAGAAGCGTGCTTTGCATTCATTAATTCAAAGAAGTTATTTGATAAGATACCAAGAGAAAACTAGTTTAAATCTCTTTCCTTTAAGTATGCGGGTAGGCCCTAAACTATTAATAGTTTTAGTTTAACCAATTTTATAACAAATTTTACACAAAATCTATTATTATGTAATCAGGTAATAACATTAAATAACAAATGTTGTTCATCTAAAATTAAAAATAAAAAAAACCAAAACACTTGAGCAAATAACAAGTGAGAAACCTAAAAACTGTTTAGGAACAAATGATTATAGTCAAAACTCAAACGAGAGGTCAGCTATAAACTGATAACTCCTAATTCGTCAGTTAAATTTATTTTTCATCACTACTTTAGTCATATTTTCTTAAATAAATTCGCCAGTTATAAACTCTAACTTTAAATTAAACCGAAAACTTTAAAAGTCTACTTTAGAAGCACATAAAGGACCTATTCCTTTTCATAGACTTTTTACTTAAATAAATATAAATAAATTAAAAAATGTTGCTATGCTCAAATGTTAAAAAAGAAACTTGTAATAAGTAGCTCTGTTATGTTAGTAATAATCATATTTTGCGACTAAGTTAGAAAAAATCTTTAAAGCTTTTGTCTGAAAAAATATTGCACCCCAGTGAGAATAAACTTGAGCACATCTTACCTTTTCGTGCATTTACTTATTTACATAAAACTTATTGTTGATAATGCTGAGCTTTTAAGCTCAGCATTGTTAATTTTATTAGGGTAAAGTAAGAAATATGTTGGTATAAATTTTCCTAAAATGTAAAAAAATGTTTTGTATTAGTTACTATATTTGTAAATAAAAAACGGGTTTTTTTGAGGTAAATTATTGGTTTGACAAATAAATGTATCAAAGATTTAATGTAAGTAATTTTTCATGTGGTTTTTAAGACTGCATAATGTTCCAAGTCAGTGGTTTAGTCGTAAAGACATAGTGACAATATTTCTCGTGACATTATTCTAAATACATTTGTGGTTAGAGCTGGAGTTATGTTAGCGTTATGTTTTATAATAAACGAGGATAATATCCTTCTCTAAGAGTAGAGAATATTTTTGAATTTAAAAATGCTTTTGAAGGCATAAAAGCATAAAGTAATTCGCTTTCACACGTAATGAATTTTTGACAGGAAGAGCACCAATTAAAAAGAAATTCGAAAAAAAGAATGATTTTTTAAATAGAATTAGAAGTTGTGTTCGTTAAACAACAGCAACGCGAGGACATTTATTTGAAGTGTATATTCCCCTGCGTTAATTTAGAAGAGATACGTTCCGTGAAATTCGCAAGAGAGTATTATGTGATAAGCTAAGACCACGAAGTTTGCACTGTCTTATCTTTGAAGCGAATGTCAGTTCTGTGTACTGACACTAGTTATTTGGCTATCACAAACTCAAGCTGTTTGCCACAATTATTCCCACCATTTGTGGATAAGCGACGAAGAGTTGATGAATAATAAGGAGAGATGCTAAATCTTGAACAGGCTGAGCTTCAAATCAAACTTACCCAGGACGACGATGAGGTCCACGGCGAGGAGGGCGGCCAAGGGCAGCCGCGGGGCAGACGCCGACCCCCGGGTCATTCTCACATCTCCTGCCTCAGTCTGAAACAAAGCTCACATTGATATTGATATCTGGATGGCGGCACCCGGCGCGGTACTAACAGCGGAAACCTCATTAGCCTCGCACCGCAGACTGTTGCCGCCCGCGCCGGCCACCCATCGTCTTTGCTTCATTGCTTCTCTGATATAAATTATCCGTGCATCTCGGCTAATAGCGAGCAAGGCGCATCGCGGATTGTCGTTAAGGGCCACCCGCGCCACAGCCTTCCCTAACGAGATATGCTCAAATTATGCCACGAACAGGGAACATCAACATTCACTACAGCTACCAAAAATCCGGTCATCCTTAATGACCAATGAATTAAGAAAGCATTCCGCTCTTAAGCAACCCTAATGGCATTGTTATAGTCGGGAATAATTTATCATTGTCTTTGATTTGCCCAAAAGCGATGCTGGCGGTAAACGGCTGCCGTTAACAGACCCGGAATCCTAACATTATACCCCCACCAGCCATCAAGGTGCCATTTTTACACAAAGGAAGACACTCTCAAAAATAACTAACATTTTTCTTACAAATCTTATTTACCTTCTTTTACCTTTACCATCCTATACATTATTTATTATTTTCTAAATTGCAAACACATTTTTTAGAGATCTCAACGTCCACACAAGCTATTAACACTTTTATAGCACAAAATAATATTTTAATTTGTTCTTAAACACTTGTTTTTATTATTTACTTCATACTATAAATACTGTTTTTCGAACCTAAGCTAATTGAAAACCAGTAGTTTTCGTAAAATAGTAAAATCGGTTTTTCTGTTAGCTCGGGTCTAGAACCTGTTTCCAATCTAGTTTTTATCCTGATTTTTAATATGTATCTATACAGCAAAAACTGCTTTTGTAGTTAAGTGTTTGTAGTTAATTCTAATAATATTTTATAATAACATTCACAAAAATGTTGTAAAATTAACAAAATATTGTATTGATCAACCTTCTTTTTAAATTACTAATTTTGTAAATTTTACAAATAAAATGGTTAAATGTGGTTAACCAATTGTAAAATAATATAGGTATAATAACAATGTATCCAAAACAAAAAATGCGAAAAATATTTTTTTGCAGTTTTAATCCTAACTATTATAATAAGTGTTCATATTGTTAATTTTACAATATATGTTGTTTATTTAGTATCTGGTGGTGTAAATATGACAAAATTTTCGAATTGTAATCGTTTTTAACTCGACATAGTTGTACCTACCGTTTCCTACTTAAAACGTAATTTACTTCGTCAATAATTAATAATATTAATTTGTTAATTGTGAAGTAGATGACAATATTATGCTTCTAGGTGTGCACTAAATGAAAACAGACAAAGAGACACTAAACCTTTCTAGTTTATTCTTTTTTTATAAGACAGCAAAGTGGTAAGTTCTTGTAGACAACAAGTTGTCAGCATTAGTAAGGTCTTAAATTTATTGTCTTTAATTTTATTAATTTTAACATTATTGATTAATATATAACAGTAGTTCATTAAAAAAAACTAAAAATGTATAAAATGATGTCCTAAAGAAATCCGAAACCGTTTGGATAACCCAGACAGACAACAATTTGTTGATCATTTGCATGGGTTAGTAGAAACACTCTTTCTACTTAAACTTTGGTATTTACTTTCTAAATAAAACTTACAATTTTTAAAATAAAAGAAACTATGTATGCATTTATAAACTACTATGTAGGTTTTGTTTGGAATAAAATTTCAGCAAAATATATTTTTCAATTTTTCTCGCAGATTGTCATTCATTTGTCAAGTTCTTTGTTGCACAAATGTAAATCAAAAGTAAATTGAACTTTTAGCACACAATAATACTGCTTATCTCAATTTAAAAAACAATAAAATACAGCAGAAAAGTCCAAAAGTATGTGCTTCGTTGCCTTATAAATAAATTCTATTTACTCTCGAATTTTATTTGACTTTAAATTATTTTTATTCTATTATATAGAAGAAACATATATTAAATTTATTATAAATTTAAAACGTCAAATTTTGACATTGACATACAAACGTGTAATGCAAGGCAAGAAAAGTTTGGTTTACGAGTTTTATTGTTTTTTATTTGTTAATAAAATAATATAAATAATCCTAAAAATAAATAATATAAAATTTGATTTTTCAAAATTATACTATTGCAAATTGTATTAACAATAAAATGTTAACGTTACAAAAACTTGTTGAGTAAGTGTATGAAATATTTTGTTAAAATCAATTTCGATAGATTTGACAACCATTTGTAGTTGGATTACTCAATTTACAATTATTGAATCACAGCAAATTTTTATTTATTAATATCTTACTTTTAAATGTTTTTGTTAGTCAGATAATCTCTTTCATTTTGATTATTTAGTAAATTAAATTCGCCATATTTGGCAATATTAAAATTTTTTAATTTCACTAATAAATTAGCTGTGTCTGCAGAGACTCCACTTTGTAGTCAAACTAAAAAACTGTTTTTTCTGTATATCCAACCAGATGCACAGTCGTCGGAAACACATTCAACTAGAGTCATAATTATTTTTTGTATATTATAATTATCTTTTATAGTTGTTTTGATGTCAAAACAATCTAGAATAATTAATTATAATAATAATAATATAAAATAATCCGAAAGTATTTTGCAAAAAAAACTATAATAATTTATTTCAAATTTATAAAAAGTGCTTATTTAAAAAAAATATTATTTAATATTATAATTATTTTAAACTTAAATTGTTTACAAACCGTTGTCGGATCAGGATATCTTTCACTCACACGAGTTAAATCATTTATTGATTGAGCACCACAAATGTAACAAGTTTCCTTACATGATGTAAAATTAACAGTGTTACATATTTTTTTGTTGGCCATTGTGAGTCATAGGATATGACTCATTTTGATGCATTTCAGTTTGCTTTTGAATAAGGTGAGTTGTAATTTTTTAATTTCTTCTTCTGCATTTAATACTTCGCTTCTAGCAAGCTCAGCAGTTTCTTTCTGATGCTGCAGACTGATAGGCCAAAAATATTTTGTAGAAGATTATTTAAAATTTCGCATTTTCAAAAATATATTAAGTTACTTTAAGTGGCATCATAGATATAAAAAATATGTCAATGTCAGAAAAGTTCTCTCCTTTAAATTTTTGTTTGTATTAGGACTGTCCACTACTTCTATCTACTCCTCATTTTAATACCATAGTCATATTGATTATTTTCGGATCAGTTATTTCATCTAAAAGGGTCTCTTACATCGACAATATTCGAGAAACCATATGATCAAAAAAATCTTGTAAGTATATTTCCGCTTATGCTTTATTTACCGAAATCGTTGGATAACATTTGATCTTTAAGCTTTAAGCAACTCTTTATAAGAAGGATAAATAATTGCTTTTTAGCAGTCTTTCTTATAATATTATAGGTATTTCTGCTTTGTAAAATCACCTTCTAAAAAAAAAACGCAAGAGCTTCTTCTAGATTACACTTTTGCATCAAGATTTTGGTGGATGCAGCTTCTTACATTTCTCTAATTTTTGTAACTCCTGTTAGATACTTTTTAATTTTTAATTTCACTTAAAATTTTGTCAGTATCAACTTTTCCAGATTTTTGAAGTTTTATTCTGGCAGCGAAAAATTAACTTTAACACTCTCAGAATTGCGCAATTCTTCCGTCTTTTTATTCTATCACTACTTTTGCTAAAGTCTGAACCAGTTCTGCCTGCTCTCGTTGTCGCCTCTTTTTTATCAAAAGTTTATAAAAATTATAAAAAATTATAAAATTATAAAAAGCATATAAAATTCTAGCATAACCAATCTTAATTTTTTGTTAGAAATCTATAATCTATCAGTTTTTCTACCACACCTCTCTAATCTGCGAAATAATTTAGTACAAAATCTGCCTATGCTGTTTTTTATAATTGGATTATCCTACCTTTTGCTGTCTGTCTGCTTCAAAATAAAATCTACTAAATGTTCTCTCTTCTGAGTTTTCCGATTTGCAGGTTTTTCTTGCAAAATTCCAAACAAATTAGTTCGCCACCAACTTAATGCCATCGTGCTCTTTTTTAAGAAACCATGCAGCCAAAACACCGGCAATTAACTAACTCTTTTCCACTATTTTGAAAAAGGCGCAAGTTGGCGCAATAAATTTTTTTGTTATTTGAAAGTAAACACATAAAACTCAATCTAGATACAAAAAGTATTAGGAGAATCTACAGGAATTTTTTTCGACAAGCTGCAAAAGCACAATTGCGGCTGTAGCAATAACGCATCATATATTTTCGTTCCGAATATTTACATAAATAATTCCTAGAAAAGTAATGTATAACGAATAAAATTCATTTAATATAGTTTCTTATGTTAAACATGTTTCAAGAAGATTAATTTTAATTTCTGTGGAGAGGTTGACCATCTCAAAGTTGGCTTAAGTTTTAATAGAATAAATGAATAAAATTAAATTAACTTTAAGTCAAAGCCCAACCAAAGTAAAATTAAAATAAAAATAAAAATTAAATTAAAAAAAAGTGTAGTATTGGACTAGTTTCGGTATTTATTTATCATCAGCAAACAAACAGTTTAAAATAAGGTAAAACCATGTAAGAATATTACACTTACATGGTTTTTTGTGATAAAACTTAAAGGTTACATAAAGATTACAAAATTTTAATAAAATTTAGTTGAAAAGTAAAAAAAGTTTTTTCTATAAGCTTTTAAATGTAACATTTTTACATGGTTTTACCTTATTTTAAACAGTTTGTTTGCTGATGATTTTATAATAAATACCTAAACTAGTCCACTACTACATTTTTCTTTTAATTCCATTTAGTTCGGCTTTGACTTAAAGTTAATTTGATTTTATTAATTCATTTTAGATTAATTTAATTACATTTAAAAATTGGAACAAAAACTGATTGATAATTCTTATAACAATTATATATTTGCATTATATTTCTCCAACTTTTCAGTATAATAAAATATACATATATTATAACAATATATCAATAAATTTTTCAAATTTGTTTAGAAATATGACTATTAGATATTATGAAAGTAAACAATAATTTCAAAACATTTTATATAAAACATTTACAAAATGGGTTTTGACCGCTGTGACATAGTAAAAATTTTTTAAAGAGATGTTTAAAAGTTAATTTACATTTCTAGTAGATCCTGTCTATGATTTCTAAGTAAAACAAAGTATAAAACACTTATATCGTATGATCTATTTTTTGTTTCCTCATTTTAAGTGTTATTTGATAAAACATGTTTCGCTGAACATAAATGCTTTAAAAGTTTATTTGAGAAAGCATAAACTTCATCCAGTTCATAAAGTATTACAGCAAAAACTTGTTACTCTATTGTAGTAGCAGTAACATTTTGAAATTACTTGAAACAATAAATAATGTGCTAATATAAAACATTTATTTAATTTATATTTTTCACTATTACGAAGTGAAAACTTTGTTATTTATTATGTAGGTCACTAAAACAAAATTTTATTACGCTTGTTGCAAAACATACATTATTATTGAAAATTATCTAGCCCCCAATAACAATTAAAACATGTAACAGATCAGTTAGTTAAAATAATTATCGTCATTTGATTTATCAACTTAATAATAATACAGGCAATTTTTCATTTTAGAGTAAATGTTTTCACAGCAAAAATATACGATTACATTAGAATCCTGTAAAGTGTATATGAAAATTACCCTCATAATTTTATTTGAAAGGATTTATCTGTAAATAATCAATAACTAATATAAATCTAAATATAATAATATACATATATAAAAATTCAACTGAAACCTAATTAATTAGAGTGTCTGGAAATGCACCAAGTTAAAAAAAAAATCCAATGAAAATTCGACTAAAACCTGTTAATATTTGTGATATTAATTAGAGTGTCTAGACACGTATCAAGTTTTTGAAAATAAAAATTGTGATACATTACATTTAGTAAAATATATAGCTTCAGTTTTATGAATAATTAAAACTATACTGCAGTATTCAAAGGATTATGTGAGTCTGTGTCAATAAACCCTGTAAGAGCTGTTCTTTAAAATCTTATTTCTTGTTTTCTCAGGATTATGTCTGATAAAAGCAGGAGAATATTGCAGAGGTGAAAGTTCATGTAAAGTCATAAAAAATACGGTTTAGAAAATTATACATTTTCTAAGGAAATAACACCGGGACTCTATAAGAAACTCTTTTGATATTTAGCCATTAGCATCTAGCTTTCTCAGCAACAAAATCTGATTCAGTTATATAGATTAACACCTAAGTATAAAGTACTTTTTGTCTCTTGCGATAAGAGCTCTTACTTACGACTGCTTCAACGAATTTACATACGTTTGCCACAACTCTGATAACTTACACGAATTAGGAGTCTCATGATATACCAACAAAAACATCAAGAGGGTTATATCAGCTTTACATATTTACCTAAAGTTTAATTTGAAATATTGAGATAAAAATTTGAACAAAGAGATCAGAGGCTTATTTTTATAAATGCGTTTAGAAATTATAACGTGTCAAAAATAGCAGAAAGCCCAAGTCTAAACCAGACGTACAAGCGTTAACACTAAGGGATACAAACATCCGAATTACAAATTAATTCATGTGTAAATCTTTTATGTTCCACTCGAATAATTCCTCAAAAGAATAAAACGATTTATTTATTTGAAATGTTTTTCTTGTTTTTTGTTAATATATGAATATTCAAAGCTTCTGTATTTTGAAAATGATTTTAGGTTGTAACATTTAAATTTGCAACAATGAGCGATACTTTATGCCTTAAGGCTGATCTCTTGAGCCTGCTTTAAAGTAATTATCTAACAAAAATGATATTCTTCTTTATAAATTTAACCAAAGGATTATTATTCTTTGTATTATTAAAAAAATAAAGTTCAAACATAAAACAACTTTGTAATTATGAAACATGATACAAAGCCATGTTCTTTCATTTTCTCAGATCAGCATAAGCTACTTAGTGTATGTACCACGTTAGATCAATTAAACCTCTACCTGGGTGTCATTTGGTGGGGACTCGGGAACTGTATGTATTCCTACCCTCCACTAATAATTCAGAAACCACAATCCTGGATATATATGCCTACTAAAGCGAAGTAATTCGCACCAGAAACAACTAATCGACAAGATTTCTAAATGAAATTATTTAAATCTGCTGCTTTAGCTCAAGATCAAGAAGATTATAACCGTATTATGTTAATTGCGTGCACTATAATTTATTTTTAGACTCCTCTTTAAATATGCCATATAAGAGGATGCATTACAAGGTGTATAAATAATTTAACTCGGATTTACAGTCTTAATAATTTCGACGCCATTTTGCTTACTCAGTTATTTATGGTATATCTTCGCAAATTCATAAATGCCAGCTAGTCTTGACAAGATTCGGGACAAACTATACAAAATATTCAGACTCATCTAATTACTAAAAATTTATAAAACAACAAAAACTGTTAAAATAAAATAAGCAATTAATTTTTTTTTAACTAAATTAAATAAATATTAATTTAATTTTAAAATTTATGCCACATTTTATGCAGAGTATAACATTTAAATTACTCAGAAACTCATTTCCCAGCTGCCTAGTATAAAATACAATCTGTGAATAGGGAAAAAGCTGAGTAAATAGTTTGTCAGCTATTTCAATTTAAAAGATAAAAAGTAATAATTTATTAAATCGCGGTATATCTGTTGCTTCATAAAACAAAAGCCGGATTTAAGTAAAACCGGTTTTAGAACGTGTTCTTTGCCGCGAATTAATCGAAAAGGTTTCTAAATTTTTTAATTCTCTCTAATAACAATAATGATAAGCGAATTAGATCCTGTCGACCAGATAACTCACCCAAGTATACATATTTGAATATTAAAAATACAATTTTGAAAGTTGTTTTTGTGTAAACCAATAAATTTACCAGGTAAAGTTAATTTTGGTTTACATAATACACAAGACTTACCACTTATCAATTTACGACTTTGGTAAAATGGCGTATCGTCATCGTAAACTCAAAACCTGGTATCTAATTTTTGACGATTTTGACTTACTCGAAATACGTAGGTTTTAATGTGTGGTTTTAGGTCGAATAGAAAGCCTATATCATTAGCTTAATTTTGCTATACTATTTTTCTAAGCATCTACGACAAAAATGTCTCTGAAATTAATATTGGCAAATTTGAAATGTTTTTTGTGCTTCTTCAAAACTTCGTATATTTTATATACGAGGATTTGACATTACGGCTACCATATTACAAATTGCCTCAAAAGGCAAAAACTTAAGAATTATCACTTATCAGTAAATATAAGTTTGGTTTAAAATTTATGTAAAAATGTTGTGTCATTGTGTGAGAGAATTGGTATTAAGTTGTTATATTTTCAAATAAATAATAATAATTTAAAAATATATTCTAATGTAGTAATTAATTAAAGCGGTGCGGTACCTATAAATTGAATAAAAATTAATCGAGATATTTGTTAGAAATATTGGAGAAGTTTGATCTAGTAGTGTACAAAATTTTTTTCAAAAAATAATATAAAATTTGTTTAAAATATCAAGCTGACAAATAATTTTTTGTTAAAAACAAAGTTTCAGTGCTACATACAAAAATACTATTATTATTCTACCAAAAATACTATTATTTTTTTACCAAAAAAATTCTGTTTTTAGCGTTGCAAATTAGACATTTTTTTATGTCACACTATCATGCTTTTTTGTAATAAACTTACAATTTTTGATAAGGAAAAGGTGTAAAGTCGGTTCTTATTTTAGGAAATTTTTTTGCCACATTCTCCATAGTTTTGTAAATTATCTTCTTCTAACTTTTCTCTGTCTATAGCTTTTCCTTTTCAAATGTTATTTTTATTTTTTTTTAATAATCTCAAATCTTCTTGCAAGTACTTCCATCTCTGACAAAGCTTTTTTGCCTTATTTCTTCAATATTTAAGACTGGCACTTTTTGATATTTTTTCTATGTGTATTTTTTGAACAAATTTCAATCATCTAATTTTCTGAGGTTTTACTTATCATTGCAAAAATGACCAACTCAATGTAAAGTCTTTTTAATTTTTGGTTGGATTTCTTAGACCATTGATCACCTTTTACCCTTTTCTAAATACAGATCTTGCTACCTTTCTTTCCTATATTCCTAACCAGTTTTAATCTTTCTTGGTTAACAAACAAATTTCGTATCTATAATTATACAGTTTTTTGTAACTGTTTTTCCTTCATCAAAAAATTCAAATTTGTCAACATAATCTTTAATTTAACTGAATAGGTAATATGTTTGCTTCTACATTGATAACGATAAAAAACAGCACTTAAAACAGATATTTTGAACGTCCCGTTTTCTAAAGACTGAGTCGTTGAAAAATAAGCGTCAGCACTTACTCTAAAGATTTTGATAAATCTAAAGTTACGCACAAAACAAAAAGTATTTGCTTGTATGTCTCAAAATGCTAGTTGTGTCATTATTGGATGTCGCCATAACATGTCATAAATTCTTGTGGGTAAAAAATTGTTTCAGCAGTACTATTTGTCTGCTCTCTTTGATAAAACAAAAACCGAACTCCACAAAACCGGTTCTAGAACGGTTTTTCTGTCCATTCTGAGTCTGATTTTAAAACCGGTTTACAATTTGGTACTGGCAGAAGCAGTTCAAGTACAAGCAATTTCCAAAACCAGTTTCTCCGGTTTTAGAATAATAACAAGCGCTCGGTAAATCAGCTATTTGTTATGCAAAAACCTTTGTTAAAAAAATTGTAAAAAATAGAACTTGTGTTATACAAATGTCTATAGTTTTTGAGATACACGCTGTAGAACCTTTAAAAAATGTTTTTTTAATCAGATACAATGTAAAAAAAACGTAAAAACCCAATAGCACCAAACAATTTCACTTTGCACAACGCACGTTTTGACAACAGAGTTGTCATCTTTAGATAGATAACTAAACTACTAAATTGGAGTTTAATTTCTCACCTGAGGATGACAACTTTGTTGTCAAAACGTGCGTCGTGCAAAGTAAAATTGTTTGGTGCTGCTGGGTGTTTTTTACGTTTTCATTCTACACACCAAGGAAATCCAACAAAAAAATATAATGTACCATAGCAATTTTTTTGGTATAAAGTGGGTGATTAAACTATATGCAAGAAATTTTTTGATGATGATTCTAGTTTTTTGTAATCAGTTATCAATTATAATTTTATAATTTTATAATCAGATATACAGGGTGTTTTGAAAAGTTTTAAAAAATTTTAACAGGTGATGGTCCTTGTTGAAAGTTGCTAAATTAGCCTTATGCAAATGTTTATAGTTTTTGAGATATACGATGTATGATGTGTGATAATACTGTTTCATATCGTATATTTCAAAAATAATGTTTTTTGAAAAAAAAAAATTCTACAGCGTATATCTCAGAAACTATAAACATTTGTATAAGACAAATTTGATTTATTATCATTTTTTCAACAAGTGCTATCATCTGTTAAAATCTCTGTAAGGTAACGTCAACAACATCCTGTATGTAAATAACCGAAAACAAATTAGATATTTATTTTCATTTTATATTATTTTGATTTGAAAAGCTATTTCTAATTTGTTTAGTCGTAGATTTTAAGTAAAAGTCTTTAATGTAATAAAGTGTGTAGGATCACAAATAAAACATTTCAAAAGTAATATTTATCTTTATCTGAAACATTCCGTTTGTATATACAACATATACCAATAGAATTGGTATTTAAATAAATTTTAGTTCAAGATGTTTGTAATAATATATTTAGTTTTTTAAGAACGAATAAATAAAATAGATGAAAATTTGTTTGAGAAAATTTTGATAAAATTTTGGTGATGGAATAGACATATAGAAGACGGTAAAGTATGGTAAAGCGGTTTAAGTTTTTAGATAAGTGTAAGTTATTTGTCATTATAAGATATGTGAATATGAGTAAGAGCGTTGCGTTTTGGTGGTTAAATAGGGTTCTTGGGGCGGCGTAGGCCCGGTGTTGAGGCGTCGGCGGTGGCGGTGGCGTGGAAGCGCAGCTAGAAAACTCATCCGCCGCAATTACTGTCGCCTCGTACCGCAAATGTGTAGGTCGTAAACGTAAAACGCGATTTGTCAGCGCGCCTTGTATGTCCCAGGTAATGAAACGCGCATGGATATAGGGTCTTCAGAAACCAATATCTTCCGATGAAGATCTCTCAATCTCGAGAAATCTGCATGTGTAGACATAACTTCTTCACCCTAATTCCTATTTACTCCGGTTTCGAGCTTTGTTCGGTGACAAGTTTTATCTCTCAGATGGCGATGTTGTGTTATATTCAATATCGGTTGCGGATCGTCATACCCATTACTCAGTAGCTGCAACCGAGCAAGATAGCCCTCGGCACAAATCTCAATATATGCTCTGATTTACGTTCCTATGCGAGCTGTGCCTTCAACGACTGATTGCTGATATGGAACAATGCGCCATCACCAACCGCGGATGCGACTCACATTTCCTTCAACTAATTTTTAATTGAAAACTTTCCACTTCTGATCCGATTTTATAATGGATTACGGTTTTAAATTTGAAGGGTCAAATATTTTGCATCAGGAATACGACGCTCTGACAGATATCAAATTTTTCATTTCAATTCCCTTCATTCACTTTGTCACGATAAATAAAAGAATTACTTAAAGAACAAATAGAAAGCCCGACTGTCAGATATTAGTTGAAGAATTAAAAGTTCAACTGTTGTCAGCTGCTGGTGGAGCGATAACCCAAAGCTTAAGGAACAGAAGCGACTCACCCCCGACACGTGTGAGCATACATCACCAACATTTTTTACCCAAAAGCACATCAAATATAAATATACTAATCCCTAATAAATTGCTAACACCAATCACATAATCGATACACTTTCATATTTTATCTCCTCAGGGGACACTTTATAAGCCCAATTATACCAATCTCAAGTTAATTTGTATTGATGTCACAACACTAACGATTAAGCAAATTTAATACCAGTTAATACATGAATATGTCACCTCAATATCAAACTCTCACACAAATACTAACTATTCCCACTTATAATCCAACTTCTAATTAAATAAAAACTTATAATTATTAACACTTATTAAAAATTAAATTAATCCACTCTTTTAAAAATCAACTGAAAGACGTGTTAAATCTCTAATCAAAGATTTCAAATGACGAACTTCTTAAACTAATCAATAAAGAGTTGTGTATTGGAAAAGCAAATTATTTCCGCAATTCCGTTTTCAATTTATTCGATGTCTTATTATTATTAATAATGCACCAAAGTTACATATAATTATTTTTGAAAAATCTTCAAAAAATAACATAGTACTTAATTTGTGTGTTTTATTGAGAGCATTTAAGTTAGTGCCTTTATATTAAATTTCGAATTTAATATTTCGCAAACTTGAATAAATGAGGTTAAAATGCTTTTTACTAAAAGCACCGCGTTAGCTGAGAGAATAATTTTTAAAAAATTGTTAGCATAATCTTATTATAACACAATCCTACACATTGACGTAAATAATTCGGTCGCGACTGAAACAGTGAGTTTTTGTAAAAATGTAAAAATCTAACAATTTCATCAATGTCAAATTAATTAAAATTTGATTGAGTAAAAGTTTAAAAATGCGTTAATTCGTTAAGCACTGCTACATTATGGTCTACTAAAATCCAATAGATACGGAAGCGAGGGTGTTGCGTCCGCTGGCAAATTTTTACCACTTATCTTGTCGCTTTAAACTTTTCAACAAGATGTTTAATGACATTTCAGCACTTCTTGCATTAAATTTAATTTTTACACCCCAGAAAAACTTTCACCTCAAACTTACTATCAAAAGTTTATCAAAAATGGATAACACTTAAATTAACTGAATAAATAATAAATCAAGTCAGAATTTTTTTTCAATTCGCTTTTTCAGCAAATTTAATTTATTATACTCGTAGATAAGCGAGGCCCTTAATTATAATCTCGCCAATTTAAAACACTTTGTCACTAGTTTTATTAATTTTGAAAAAATTTCTTTAAAAGCTTATAATCCTTGGTATTTAAATTTGACAAAAAATCATAAATATTGAAAATCCTCAGAATTAGAAGGGAAACAATGTTGATTAATGCTTTGCTGTTCATTGTCCGTTTGTATATCGAATATAAGCCAGGTTGATCACAATAATTAATTATGACTTTGACAAGTACAAAAGACATGAAAAATTTTTACCTCTTTATAACTGTACCAAAATATTTTTCTGACTCACCTGGAGCTACTTAAAGAAATTACTTAAAACACTTGAACTACTAAAGTTAAGGTTCTAAATTGCATATTGAATATAAGCTTGATTGATCACAATAATTAATTATAATTTAAACAAGTACAAAAGACAGATTTTTTTGGCTTTTTATGACTGTACTAAAATATTTTTCTAACTCACCTGAAGCTAGTTAAGTAAATTACTTAAAACACTTCTAAACTTCTAAAGTTAAGGTTCTAACTTGTAGTTAATATTAGATCGAGTTGAGTAATATTAGTTAATTAGTTTGAATGAAATTAGTAGTTTTTTTGTTGAGTTCGCGTTTGGGAATTAGTTCTGCAGTGGGTGCGAAAAAATGATTTGAACAATTGGGACGTGTTTAATTGTTGTGGACGTTAATATATTTGGGAATTTGTATGTAGGTCTGGTGCGCAAAAGTTGTCTAATTTAATTTCGAGAAAGTTGGTAAAGTTTGCAAAGAGAAAAACCGGCGATGTAAATATCGTCTGGGGGCGGTAATGGTCCAGCAGATGTGTTTTGGTGTCCCTTTACTTACTGAAGAAAAGTTGTGGTAACGTGGAGCGGCCGACTCGGCGGACAACAAGACTGCACCAGACGCAGCTCAGAGCAACGCGCTGCGACGGAAACTGGAGGCTGCAAGCGCTTCTCCGGCATTACCAAGTGCTGGGGGCAGGGCGCATGCGGCGCTCTTCTTCTTCGCCGCCTCCCGATGAATGGCCGTTAATTGCAGACGAAATGCTCTCTGCACTTGGCCAGTCACAGAGTTAATCAGTTGATAAGGCATCCGGGAGCGCTCCCTCTTATCATATATCAAGCCACTAATGCCCCGGCCCTGCCGCCACCTTGGGACACGTCGCATCAACACCTCCTGGATGTTAAAACTCATTAACACGACGCCCACGACGACACGACAATGCCTGATCTATTTTTCACAATGGGAATAACCGCTGCCCTTTTATCACTGTTTACGATGCCATCGCTACCCTACATATACCTTAAACAATCTCCGGATCTCATCACACACATACGGCACACTCCATTCTACACACTACACAACTACATCTTTTATTTCAAAAAACAGGAGTTATTCTCATTTGCATTTTTCACATACTAGTTGATACTTCTACTACTTCTTCTACTTCTAATTAATTTGACACGTGGATTTGCCACTACTACTTTTCTATCTAATAGAAAATCTATTCCTGATTAGCTTCAAAACTATTTTTAACAATTTAGCTTGCTGCAACTCAACAAGACTAAGTAAGAGCTACATTAATTTTTAACTTTCTACCAACTTTGCCAAAGAGAAAAATCTCTAAGAGTATTAAAAGTTTGTAGCAAATTTTAAAATAAATGTACCCTAAAAATTTTTAAAAATAATAAACAATTACGTTAATAACTAGTTTTACAAAAACTAAGAAAACCGGTTTAGTTATTTTAAACCGGTTCAGATATTAAGTAAACCGGTTTGCTAACCAGTTGAAAAATTTTATAAAACAAGAAAAGTTTAATAATTTTGCAACAATTTAAAAAAATTGTTAAAGTCATCATCGTTTATACTCTGCTGGTTGTAAAAACGATAAAAACTGATATGGCATATAAAATATACGTGCTTGTAAAGAAACATTTCTACCGTAAAAAAGCATTTAGTGACTTCCTTTTTATATTTTAAGAGTCTATATTCATTCAACATTTAAGATTAAAATTTATGTCAAAATACATGATGAGTACATGATTAGTTTTCTTGTTAATTAATAAATTATTTGACAACATGTCTTCATCGTCAACACGTAAATTCAAGTCGAGTAAACCTTAATACATTATTTAATCATGAAAGCTACGCATGTATAATGTCATTACATACTAAAGTAAATAATTGAAGTGGAAGATGAGTTACACCTGATATTTTAAGGTAAAATGATACATTTAATAAAGCTTGTTTTTGTTTATGTTAAAAGATATTTTAAAGTAATTGAAAAATGATAAGTATCTGGTGGAGGTTTGTTGTTGGCAATTAAGGTAGTTATGTCAGTTAGTAGATGATAAAGGTTGATTTAGTTGAAGAGGCGTTGATAATATTAAGATGGCCTGTGGGTAATCGCGTCTGAAGTGTTGAAGTTGTGAAATAGAGTCGAGATTTTGGGTTTGGTCATTTGTAGGGGCCCATGTCCGATTCAGGACGTCCGAGCGGTTAAAGGCCGGTACCTCGAAGAAAGCTCACGGCTAGCGAAAGGAGCCGAGCCACAGACGACCCAGAGATTTACGAGTATGGCTTTTCTGTAATGGAGTTTCCATGCTTCGACGTAGTTTTATGTGGCTGGCCGCTATATAATGTGCAGAGATTGCCTCACTAGTGCACCTAAGGTGTTGCCCGCGGCTGTTGCGTCAGACGAAGCTTGTTTGTAGAGCCCCGATTGTTCGCGATTTAATATCGGAGGATCAACGCTTCTAAACCTCGACGCAATGCTTATAGTCAGCGAGTAAAGTGATTGCGGCACAATATGTGATGATGAGCAAAGAAGGTAGGAAAGGTGGCATCGGAACCCCACTACCGGTTTGTAAATCACAAACCGCGGCTGGACGCACGGTTGTAAATCTGCCAAATGCACACGTCGGTCAGTTTCGCACCGTCTCGCATTACACTAGCCGATGCCTTCCAAACCGCAACTATAAATCTCGCGACACCAAAAAAACTCCAACCGGTTATAACTCGGCATAATTGCCCGACCATCATCTACGGTTAATCTATACATTATATGATGCAAAACCCACATTGGATATACACAACTATTGGATATAACTCCAAAAACATTTAGAAAATCCTCATTTATAATAATATATTTAATGAAATTGACTTTTGAAGCTAGAGGGTTGTCCTGCTCTAGTAGCATCAAAGTACACTCACCGGCACAAAATTTGATCCATCATTTATATATATATTTTTTTGAGTACATAAAGGTTGTTCTAAGCGGCAACAATTTTTTGCTTACTTTAAATTACACAATTTTAAATAACTATAAAGAAAAAATAGCATAAATTAAAGAACAGTTTTTTTCATTTTACAATAACAAAAAGAGTGCTAAATTTTACAAAAAAATTAAAGCCTAAATTAAAACCTAGCAAAGTGGTAAACCTACACTTAGGACTAAACTTGAGTTTAATAACGTGTATTACCTATTGCCTCCTCTTGCTTGAATTACAACTGCCATTTACTCCCAAAGAAGATCGTTCCCATCTTATGGAAATCTAATGACCACTAAAATTTAGATTTTTTTGTATTAATCGATAGCTCTTGAAATAAGGAGCAATAGATATCATTGAGCCAACTTTGTAGGTTATCAAATAAAGTCCCTATTAAAGATTGAAAAATTAAAAACGGCAATGCAAAATGCATTGGCAAGAGTGAGAGCCAGTAAGGTCGGACAAATTGTGAAGTACGAATGTTTGAAAGTCTTAGGCTTAACGCCATGGGAAGTGCATTATGGTTAGGGACATTTCAGATAATATTGAGAAAAAAAAATGTAAATACCAACAAATATCTATTTAGCCTCAAGGATCGATTTAATCCTTATAAATAACGAGTGAGAGTTTTAGGAACTCAGTGACAGAAGTCATTTAAACTTTAAATTAATCTAGTCACTTTATTTGAAGAAATACAAAGTTGACACAATAATACAAAAAAATCTCGATTTAAGTGGTTATTAGATTTCAACAAGATGGGAACGATCTCCTTTGGGTTACTGCCACATTTAGGTCTCTCAAAGGTACTGGAGCAGAAATGCTTTCCATTGTGTTCCAAAGGTGTTTAATTGGATTTAGGTCTGGACTGTGCGGTGGCTATATCATACGCTGTTTATCAACCTCATTAAGATACGTCACGATACGTATAGTGTGAGCACGTGCATTATCCAGCATGAAAATGAAATTTTCACCAATAGTTGGTGCATAAGGCACAACATGAGGTTTCAGAACGTCTCTGATATACCTGTTATCATTTATTGTTCCCCTATCTACAATAACTAATTGCTTAAAATTTAATTATAAGCTTCCAAACTAATGCCACCTCACACTATGGCAGAACCTCCTCCAAAATTCAGTTTATGAACAAATCTCGACTCATCAGAAAAGAAAACTCGTCTCCAATCACCAACACCCTAATTCTCATGTACATGAGCCAAAGGTAGTCGCTCTACTCGATGCTCTCTGGTTAACTTGGGGCCATTTGCTGGTTTTCTAGCAAATAATCCTTCTTTGTTTAGTCTTTTTCTTACTGTTTTTTTCCTAATTGTTAAAACTGTTACTTCTTCTAAAGAATTACGAGCAGCAACAGCTGTCGTGACTCCTTTTCTCAACACTTGCAGTGTGAGAAAATGATCATCTCGAGCAGTACATCGCCTTCTCCCGGACTCATCTCTCCTAGTGTAGCCTCCAGTTTTCCGAAACTGTTACAGCACACTGCATCTTGAAACCGCAAGAACTCGAGCTGCGTAGTATTGTGATCAACCATCTTAAACAAAAGCAATTGCTCTAGCTGCGTTCGTTGGAATTAGAACCACATTTACTCTTATAAGATTAAATTAAGATGCCAACAATAGTGGCAGGTATCACAATAATGACAAATATTCACAGGTATCATAATAAAAAAAATAAAAAAAAATTAAAAATTTAAAAATACTATTGGGTGAATTTTTTTTTGTTTTTTAGTCTTAATAATGGTTAGAAATATGTGTTATTTCTACCTAAAAGTTCTCTGACTGAAACAAAAATGCTAACAAATTCCTTTTTGAGAAAATCAAGTATGGATCGAATTTTGTGCCGATGAATGTATTTTGATGATATTAGTTTTGTAATTGTAATAATAAAACAATAATAAATTTTGTGAATATTTTTCAATAATACTACAATTCTATGTATTTACCAAATTATTAAAAAATATACACTTATCGAAAAAATTAGAGAAACACTTTTTTTAAAAGCTTCTTTTGCCTAATTAACAAAATAGTACTTCTAATATGTTTTATAATATTTCAATGGCTACTTAATAAAATGTAAAAACAAACATCCTTAACTAAGCAGTTGCCTTTGATAAAAATAAAAGTTTTAAAGAACTACCAAAAATAATGTGTGTCCAATAAACTCAATATTCAAAAACATTAATTTAACTAAGGTTGTTAATTGCCAAGAAACGTGTATGTCCTCCATGAGAGTCAATTATACTATGACATCCTCAAAGCATACTTTGAACCAAAGTTCTTACCAAATCTTGTGGTAGATTTTGCCATCTTCCACCAGAGCTTCAGCCAACTGTTTGAAGTTGATAGGTGCCGCAGGACGGTCCCTAACACCCTTGTTAAGCATATCCCAGGCGTGCTCAATAGAATTAAGGTCTGGGCTCATAGCAGGCCATTCCATTATCCGGATTTCATGCTCTTGAAGAAAGTTTCTTGTATGGTTTGCAGTGTAAATTCTACATTTATCTTGTTGTAATATCAATCCTTCTCCAAAATTATTGGCAAATGGTACAACATAGTTTTGCAAAATAGTGTTCACATACATTTCAGCATGGGGAAACAACGACTAACTTGGTGCGGCTACGGGTACTTATGCCACCCCAAACCATATCTGATCCACCTCCAAATCTATCAACCTCTAGTATCGTATTGTCGACGTAGCGTTTTCTATGACGTCTTCAAACTCGTAAAATGTGTGAGTGAAGTTGCTATTGTAACTAAATGCTTCCGAGCAAACAACAATCGAGCAATTTTGTCAATCATAGCGCACGCAGAGGTCTAAGAGATCTAAGACCAACCTCTTTTAACCGATTCCTGACTGTTTGATCAAAAATCTGCACTCCTTTTGCATTTAAGCAAAGTTACAGGTTGTGCAACTTCAATCTCACTAAGACAATGCATGATGTTTAAAAGAATATGATTAGCATCAAAATTTGATATTTACTCTTATCAACTGGTTCCTAGATTTTTTTTAACTTGTAAAATGGCCTACGAGTACTTTGTTTTTGTGATTTGTGTTATACTTTTACGTGTACATTAAAATATTGTGAGCTAAATACAAAAGTTTTAATTGTTACGTATAAAAGAAGATTTAAAGACTGTATTGTGCACAAAAAACACATTAATTAGTGTTACAATAAAAATATATATGTGTTAATTAAAATTAAGTGTTTTTCTAAATTTGTTGATCAGTGTATTATAAAAATATCCATATAGGTATATTGAGAGAAAAAAAAATGTATTCCAGATGATTAGTGGCCTCGAATGTTTTTTCTTAAGTTGTATTGTTGTAGTGTTCCACAAAATTTTTTGAAAATTGTAAAACCAAATTTAAAATTTTTGATATTATTTGAAAGCAAGCAATTTGTCGCGACGATATAAAATTATCGCCTTTCAAAAGATTTCGAATAGTTTTAAAAATTAAATTTGACTAGTTGAATAATTTTTATAAAATTGGAACACTTCAAAACTTACAAAAACATTCGATACCACCAATCAACTGCGATAAATCTTTTTGAACTTTTAAAATACTTACTTACTTACTAAATACTTACATAAATATTTTTATAATATTTTTTTAAGTAGTTGGTAAATACAATTATTGTAGTACATTAGTAAAATAACTATCAAATGACGTTACGTCAGTAAAATTCAGTAAAAGTAAAAAAGGTCTACAGGGTATATCTCAAAAACTACGAGTATAAACATCTGTATAAAACAGTTCTGGTTTTTTAGCATTCTTTCAACAAGAGCTATCACCTGTATAATTGTTTACATTACTTTAGAAACACCCTGTATATGCTTAATAAATACAAAAATGATAGGGTGTGCTTTAACTTTTGTGTCAGCCTTTGTTATTTCAAATTTTTTGTTGCAAAAACTACAAATATTGTAACATACAAATTTTGAAAAAGATAAAAAAAGTTGTATATATCTATTCCTAGAATATTTTTTATGTGTATAAAAAATAATATATACATGTGCTATACAGCATTTTTTTATAATTTTTAAGACGTTTTGTTATTGCAACAGACATCGTTATCGCACTTAGTAGTAGAAAATTCAATATACTTATATATGCCACGCACTTTGTTATACTTATGCCACGCACTTTGTTTTATCTATTTTTTAATTCCTAAATAAGCTACTTAAATTTTTTTAGGGATGATTACTTATTATGTATACTTATTGTGTATACCCAGTAACAGAAGTGTTACACCCCCAAAAAAATTAATTTTTTAACGTGATTTTTTAATTGATTTATAACAAGAATCAAACGATGAGATTTGCAAGAAATTTTAGTAACATTAACTTTGGAAAAAATTATTGTATTTGGCGACTCCACAACTCCGTAAGTCCGAGACAGATAGTCGATGTCTGCTTGGGGCACCTTGTTCCAACTAACCTAAACCTCATGGATTAACTGTGCCAGAGTATGTGGAGGACGGTGCAAAGCAGACAGTCTTCTCATCATAACCAAAACATGCTCAATGAGATTTAAATTCGGCGAACGGAGTGGCTACGGCAAAACATTAACGCCAGCTTCTTGAAAGAAGTCCATAGATTGACGAGCAATATGTAGACGTGCGTTCTCTTGCTGAAAAACATGTTGACGTCTATCAAAATGAAGCAGGAAAGTGGTTCATAGGACGTCATCAACATAAGCACAGCTGTCATAATGTCTCATAAATATAATAATAAATAGTAAAATAGAATAATAGAATAGAATAAACATACAAAATGATCGGTTTCCATAGGCAATATCGCTCGAAACTATTACTTCAACACTCTTGTGCACATGTCTCTCAACAGCAAATCCAATATCACGTCGCTTTCTGACGACCATCATGTATGCCTAAGCAGAATCTCAATTCGTTGCTGAATATCAAATTATGCCATTCTGTTTCCTAAACTTGCTGTTTTCTGCACCAGTCCAAACGTTGAGGACAGTGTTTTCCTCTGGATGTAACACTTCTAATTTCACTGGGTATATTTATCTTTTTTTTAAATTTGTTTCGCTGCAAAGTGTTAGTAGCAACAAAAAAAAAATTTTTTTGATATAAAATAATACAAAATTATACCACTAGTACAACTATTGACTTCGGAAGTTTGTAGAGGCTTAAGAAGCAATTAGTATATAAATATATATACATATATCCGCCAACATCAAGGTTGAACAACAAACAAAAACGAGCAAATCTAATACGCACCGCGATACTAGTAAATGAAGCAAATAGAGTTCGTTGCTTAATGGATAGCTCACTGCGCAATATAAAATAAAATATGTTTTTAATATCAATATCCTTATATAGATATTTTTTTAACAAAGCTAAAACAATTATTAAGTGAATAGACCTTCTTTGGTAAAATGGTGTATTTATTTCAGCTTCCTCACATTATCTTTTAGTAAACAATCCCAATGAGTTGCGATCTATGCGGCTTTAAAACTCCCACATCTAAAATCAGTTACAACTCTCGAACCTTAAAAGTCAATTCTATTGTCAGTAATAATCTATTAATTACATTTTTTACGACTTAAATTTACTATTTTGTTTTTAAGTCATCAGTTATTACTGTTAATTTTGAAGTAGCTTTTGCTGAAACGTGCGTTATTTTTGTATATCTATTTGTACTTTATTTGCATATGTTTGTACATGTAGATAATTATTCACCAAAAACAGTATAACAAATGTATGATGTATTTAGCCAAAAAAGTGTCTAGATATACGCCAACGCCAAGAAATATTAATTAGATATAGTTACGACTAGGTTTTAACTGGCGATAATTGAAAACACAGGTAATTAAAGCCAACTGAACACTGCGACACTAACGCTATAGTATAACTACAAACTATAAAGTTAATTAGCTGTTGTTTAGAACTTTGTATACATCGCTAATAATTCATATGGTCAATCACGAACGCTTCCTACATACCACAATCGCAATACACTCTAAAATATTTATTCAAAACCTTGCCAACACCTCCACTTTATTCCTTTTCCAATACCTATCGCTCTCTGCACATTCATCAATACTCGAGATTATACCCCTTTTTTCAGATATTGTTTATTTACCTTTCATGTCAACAATATTGAAAAATAACCAACATGTCGTTTTTTCCACAATTTAGTTTTGGTATTTGTACAGGTTTATGTCTTAAACATGAGATTTCTTATTTGATTTAAACTAAATTAAATCATAATACACTAAACGAAATTTTATCACAATTAGATATTGTTTATTAAAGTTTGCTGTGGTTTGTTTAGTAGCAAAACTGTAGAAAATATAAATATAGAATAATTTTTCTGTTTTTGTATAATATTTGTAGGAATCAAAACGTCTGGAAAAAATTTGTTGCTGAGTTTAGTGAGTTGTAAGAACCCTAAAATATTATGCAAATTCAAGGGTTATAAACACAAAAACTTATTCAGTGGGGTGTACTGTTTAACATGTGACTACATTAGCTTTATCTGTTTTGTCGTAAATCTTGAAATCTAACAAGAGTGTGAAAACAGGACTGCTATAAAGATACTTTCATTTAAATAGTTAAAATGTGTACGAAAATTGCAAAATTAAAAAAAACTTTCCTTCTAAATATTTGAGTAAAAATTTAGCGATAAATTTACCTAGGCTTTAAAAAGGGGAAAAGTTCCTATGAGCTTGGGTCCTAAGTAATTTCCTGAGGGAGCTACCGCCCTTATATTGAAGTACACTGGCTCAATATTATTCAATACTATATATGCTTTCAGGTCGCATAAATGTGTAGTGTGTGTAAATTTTAGGCAATTTTTTGAGTTCAAGTGAAAATGTAACTTGTTGTTTGTTGTAAGTTTCGCACAATAACAGCCTATATACAGCATTCACTGGTTTTAAATTAAGATTTAGAAACCCTTTTCGAGAAACTTTTTGCCGTAATAATGGAAATGAACAACTTGCTCCTCTTCACAGGACGGGATTAAATTATGAATAAATTAAATAAATGATTAAGTTTATAGTAATACAAATTAAGACTTCATTTAGATTCACAAAATGACAAGCTTTGTTTAAATCTGATGCAATTAATAAAGAAAATGAAAATATTCGGTTTTGTTTATCCACTCCAATACAAATAAAGTAATTTTACAAAGGACTCGCTAAAACTGAATATAACTTTGACAAAAACATTACTCCTAGGGCAAGACAACCTTAATTAAAAAACACCTTTCAACTCTTTGTTTTATCATTTAGTTTTTAAACGTGACACCAATTTTTGATTCACACGATGTGCTTTGAACGTCCTCAAACGGTCAAAAAGTTACAAAAAAAACGCAATTAAAAACAGAATTTTAACATGAGGTTCCAGTAACTGACATCTATATACTCTCCATCACAAAAACGTTTTTTTTTAAAGCCAAATAATTTTCAAAAGGGTTTATAAATGTTTTTTAATTTAAATATATTTAAAAACAATTAAAATTTATAATTTCTTTAAACAATTTACTTGTTTTTGCGCTCAAGCACATTAAATTATTAAAGAATTTAAAAATATCTTTTTATGTATTGTGTATATTTAAAATCAGATATTTTTAACACCTCCATTTAATTTGAAGTATCGAAAATAAACCGGTTATCACGACTCATCGACAGTAACAGCATATACGACGTAAATTTTTAACGATCAAAAATCAATTTTTGATTTAAAAATTATGAACAGGAGAGAAAGTCTATTTTGTCAACACAATGAATATTTTAGAAGCGTATCACCAACAAAAAAAAAAAAACAGCGCAGTCATGCATATACAAATCTCATAACAAAGAACTAAGAAACAACAAACATAGTCTTAAATGGCAGTCTAATACTTTAGCAACAACTATTTTATAAACTATAAAGAAAGCTAACTTCAAATTTGACACAAGCTTTATTTAAAAACAAAATCACCTAAAAGGTGCTTCTGCAGCTGAGCAACTGTCTTAAATGCGTTCCATAAAACTGTCTTAAAGACCATTTTCTAAACTGTTCTAAAAGTTTTTATTTTTACAAGCTCAACGGGTCCATATTATAACCAATATCCTTTTATGCTTTGTATAAGCCACTTTGATTTGACTATTTCTATAATGAAACTTTTAAAAACCTCTTTGCCACAATATCAGTAACCTCAGCATTCTTGTCGCCGCTTGTGTTCTCTTCTATTCTTGACTGACACTTTTTTCTCTTTTTTTTGAAGCAAAAGTATTGAAAAATTGTTTTGGCTACTTTATTTTATGCTTCTTGATTATAACACTTTTTCCGCTTCTTTCTTAAGCTTTTCCTGCTCCAAACGATAGAATAGTCTAGGTCTAAAAACTTAAAACTTATTCTAGAGCTTTAGGTGTATTTGTCAGACAACATTTATTTAATTATAATAATTGCTTCTGTCTTTTAAAAGTATTTTTAAAACTAAAATGTGAACATTTTTACACCAATGATTTTGCGACTCTAAGCCAAAGCTATAGATATATTAAAATTAAGTTATTGAAGTTAATTAAAAATGAACTGTAATTCAAAATTATAGATATATTGAAATTAAAATGATTGAACAATATTATAGTTTGTCTTTCTGAAATAATTTAATACCAGTCAATATCAAAGCACCTGGCGTTCCTTTTTTTTGGTTGCTTTGTTTTATCTTATTTGGTTTGCATTGTTCTTCTATCCTTTCTTTTTGCTTGCGCGTTTTTGTTTGATTTTTTTTTGTTTTGCTATCTGCAACGTTTCGTGGTAATAATTTGTTCTACAGTTGTATTTTTTAGGACGCTTGCTTTTTTTTCTTTTACATTTTACATTTTTTTAGTCTACCTTTAGATGGTTTTTTCTTTTTTCTAAAGCAAAGTTAGTTTTGAAAAATATTAACTCTCTTTGCCAAAACACAAAACAACTATGTTTTGTTTCCTATTTACATATAACGCTGCTATAATTTTTAACAGTTACCCAGCACGAGAAAGATTTTCACTGAACAGATTTTGCAATTTTCTGAAAAGAATTTTATTTTGCACTTAATAAACTTTTTTTTTATTATTACTTTAGTTTTTTTTAAATAAGGTAAAATACGACTAAAATAATGCCGTAGCGCCATCTCAGAACTTTTCTAACGAGACAACTTTTGACAACGTTTTCTGGTTGCCATTTTTTTGTGCTTCCAGCATTCTCTCTTTTTTATACACGATCCTTTCTCTTTCAGTCATTTCAAGGTTCTTTACTTTTTTCAATCGTTGTTTTTCCCGTTCTTCTAAAATTTTATAGGTTTCTTCGGTCGATTTTTGTTGTTTTTTCTTCTTTTAACACTTTATAGGACAGAATAATCTAGCCTAACTTTAAGCAATGTTAGAATAAACGTGGGGTAGATACTATCTAAAAAAGGAATATTGCCTGTTAATTTTATTAATTTGTATTTTTAATTTACTTATTTTTGAAGTATACTTTCAACTAGGCGTATTTCATCAACTGGTGGATATTTAGACAAGTATCCCCTTAAAGTATATATTTTCTCGCACTGGTTGAAAAACGACCAGTATCTTATAAGAGGTTAAACTCTGTTCTTTAATTTTTTTTAAATATTATTTTAAACATGGTTTTTTTTCAATCTTAGGTATTTTTCTTCTCTTTTAATCACCAAATTTCATAAAGTTTTCTAGAACATTATTTACTATTTTAAAAAAATTTTCTTAGCGTTTTTTTAAACATGGTTTTTATTATAAAGCTTTTTTAATCGTTGATTTTAATTTTTTAAATGGTTTTTATTTCTTTAGACGTTGATTAATTAGTTTGAAATCCACCTTGGTTCTTTCATTCTTTAAAATAGAGTTTTTCTTGTTTTTTATTGATGTTTTTCTAGTTGTTTTCTTTCGGTCAAAATTGTTCAGTTTTTCTAAAATATTTTTTTAATGATGCCATAGCGCTATTTCAAAATTTTGGTAGCAGATATGAGAAATTGGCAACAAGAACAACACCAAATGCAGTTTGCAATTTTTTGGTGACGGTGTGGTTTAATTTTCTTGTTCTTTCAAAACTTTTCTTTAGTTTTTTAAATACAGTGTTTTCTCTTTTGGTAGTTTTAAGCTATTTTTTAGATTTTTTTTTATTTATATATTTATTTATATATTTTGATTTATAAATTTTCTTTGTACATACTTTGTTTTCCAGTTGCTAATTTTGTTTTTTTTAAATTTTTTTAGTTTTTTTTTCTTTCTAAGTTTTTTTAGTTCTTTTCATTTTAACTTATTTAAATTCTTGTTTCAAGTTCTTCTAAAGTTTTTTTTTGTATTTTTAAATTTTAAAAACAAAATTTTTTAAGTAATAATTTTAGATAATAAAACAAATACATAACATATACTGTTGTATTATGCCTTGAAAATGCTTAAATATTTTAAAAAGAAAAGATCAAGAATTTTTGAGGAGAAAAATGTTGGAATTTATGTAGTGTTAAAAATCGAAGGTGAGAATGTGGGAACAAAGTGGAGGATTGGTTTAAAAATTTAGTAAGTGGCTTTGGGCGATCGACACGTATAGAGATATATGTTATCAATCTTTGTGTGTTGAGAGTTAAAGTGGGGTCTCTGCTTGAGGCTTAAAATTCGTTTGGGTTTTATAATTGCCGTTTTATTGGTGAGCCACATGGAGTATTTTTTGGAAGAGGTCATCTAAAAAGTGGTCGTATGTTAATTTTGACTGGAATGGGTGACATGTAGCGTATCGTGGGCGAGCCGTGGTCGGCGTTGCAGTCAGTAATGGCAATGATTTCGACGCATGAATATGCCGTTCCTTGGGGCATTAGTACGTATCGGTGGCATGGAGTGATTGCATCGGCGGTGGCGGCGGCCAGCGCACCCAACACCCGCAGTTATTGATGCCTGCAACTAGCGCGAATCACATCATGAATGCCGAATTTCCCCAGTGGGCAATAGCTCTGATGGACTGCGGATTCGGTGTTATATTGTTCGAAGCGTGGCCACACGCGTCTGCAAAGGACCGATCATGTTGTAATAGCTTGCCGCTATTAGGAAACACATTCTCCATTTTCTCTATTGCCACCAAGGAAACGTTACCATCAATATCGCATAAAACTGACACTTCTCCACCTCTTTATTACACTGAATCATCCCATATACCTCTCGATAAAATTCCACAACTTCAACATCAATCATAAAATACTTCACCAATAAATACACAAATCACCAATAAACTCGACGACTCTGCCTCCAAGAATTACACTAATTACGCAAATATTAACCATGTCCAAAATAAACACCGAAATCAAACAAAATCATACACCATCAAATTTTTATTTGAAAAAATTAAAACAGCTAAATTACTCCAAACCCACACTTGCATAGCGACAAATAAGCACACCTCACTGCACAAAACTGAACTGATACAATTCTCACTACAAACGATCAAAACAACAATTAGCCAACAATTTTTACAGTTTCTCTACATTTTACCAATTTCAAAAAGTGTACAACAAATGCAGGTACATTACAATTTGTAAATTTCAAACTTTTCTGCAATAGGTGTGTTTAACAACTTCCAAAAAAATACAGCTATTTAGTATGCTATTTTTAGTTTTAATTTTTGTAAGCAATATTTTTATCTGATTTTTTGATATTATAGAATGTAAATGAACCTATTTGACCTTAAAAATATAAGATTTAAACAGATGCTAACTGACAAAAAGACTTACGTAGTTTGTTCCTTCGATCACTTAAAAAAACTTTTCTACATTTATACTAACAACCTGACAATATTTAACTGATTGATGTTTATTTTAATTGTTTACGTTTTTAATAAAGACACACATAATTTTTAAATTATTTTCTTCCCGCAGAATAACCATTTCTAAAAATTAACTTTTAAACGTATCTTCTTAAAGTAAAATTGACGAAATTTGTTTAACTAATTAATATTAAAATGTGTTCTATTCTAACACACCTGTAGAAACCTTCATCACTACACCGCAGTTAGTATAATATCTAACTGTATATCATACTAACTGCAGTTATTTCGTCTTTTAGAGGAGATGTTAGGCTGTCGGTCTCAGCCACCAGTGGTTGTTAGGTCATGTCAGAGATGGCAGATGCCACCTCAAAACTTTTGGCACTTAGAATACGTTGGCAAATTCGTTTATAACAAGCGGTCATAAATTTAAATAACCTAACCGCTCCACGAACTACACGTCAAAAGTTAACACGTCAACTATATTTTTTATAGAAAAAAGTAAAATTGTGACTGTTATAACAATCTTATAATAACATTATTGATACCAAATATCCAAATAAATGTTTTGGTAATTTTTTTAAAAACGCCAAATATAAAAATATTGTGTTTGTCCCGGCGCATCCACCATTTTGGCTTTTAATTTTAAACATTTGCTTAATAATTCGAAAACCCACTATAGATTTTTGAATCTATCATTTTATAGGATAAACTATTGTTTAAATTGTAGAAAATAAATAAATATTACAAAATATTAATCGTCGAGTGGCCAAGAACCCATTCCCTGCCTTACGCCCTTAAATATTTTTTTAAAACGAAGAAATTTGACACAATTACTTACAACTTTGTCAAAACTACTAGGTGTTTATTTAAAATACGCACTGCTGTTTTGTTCTTAAGCAGATTCACAATTTTTAAAATTATCAACTATATCGGAAACACAAAACAGTGCTGATGTAAAAACAAGTTTTAATAAAAATTAAACTATATATTTGCGAACGACCTGCAGGCAATTGTTCTGAAACAGAAAGTAGACATAGATAAGTGTTATTTTCTATTTTACGTCTGTAACAAAGCTTAATACAATACCGATTTAGGTGTCGTATTAGCCTATTCAGCACTCAATTGCGTGTGTAAAGTAACAGTGCAATTTTTTTTTTGTTGGTAACACGTTTTCGCTGACATTTGCGACATTTCAGCGTTTTTGTCAGCATAAGATTATAATAATTTTACTAACAGAAATTTTGTTGCACTTGATGACCAGTATTCTATACCAAAGCTTTGTGTGTGTGTGTGTGTGTGTGTGTGTGTGTGTGTGTGTGTGTGTGTCTCAATTAACTCATAAAACATTCGAAAACGGGGTCGGCAAGCTGCTTTAAACAATGAGGTATCTTCAACTTTTTCTTGAGGTTAGAGATACTTTAAAACGGCTTTCAGGCACCACTTTACAAATTATTTGCTAGATGAGTATATAGCACTGCTTTGTCTGAAATAATGATGAGAAGCATCGCTGAGAATGGCACTTAATTTGGTAATTTAAGAATAATGTTAGATTGTTTTTGGAGATTTTCCTTACTGTGTTTATGCCAATTGGAGTATTTAATCAATAACCGATGCAGTAGGTAAAAGAGAACTATTTGTGAGTTACTTACACAGAATCTTAAAAAAATTTAAAAACACTTCAAAAAACATTTGACACTTTTATGAAATTTATTACTAACTATCTCGTATTAACATAAAAGAGTCTCCAAAGATTGAAAAATTAAGTTTTTTACTTAAAAATCACGTAAAACGCGCAAAGTAGAAAAAATAACATAAAGATCTCATTTCTTAAGTCACTGTGCCACTCATTCTTGATAAAAATTCGCGCTTTGTGGTCGTTTTATAAACTTAAATTTGTGCCACATAGTTGACTTTTCGAAACGCGTTTTTCAATATACTGTTAAAGTTTTAATATACTGTATGCTTGTAAATTATCCCATATAATACATTGATACTAGTTTGTTATTATTTTAACTTGTTTTAAACTGTCCAAAAATTAATTTTCTGGATTCAACTGAACTGCGCCAAACCAAAACTCAATAAGTTATGAGAAATAATATTTTTTTATTAAATTATCGGTAAGTTTAAGTAAACAAAGTTCGATATATTCATGTTATCAATACAAAATTACATACAAAAACTGCCAGCAAGTTGTTCAAGTTATTAAAAATATAAGTTACGGAAAGTTTCAGTCTATAATTCCTATTTTTTTGTTTAAAGCATTTGTGTACTTTTAGTTTTTTTCTCAATTATTATTTTTACTTAAACTTTTAAAGTAATTTTATTTTAGTTATAATAACATTTACATTTGCTACTGATCAATGCTTTTTCAGAATTAAATATTGATATCACAATCAAAGTGAAATTAAAGATCTAATAGCCCTAAAAAATAGTCTTGTACCATATCTTTGTTACCTCAGAAATTCATAAAAAATTTTAATTATTAAGGTTGAAGAAAGGGGTGGCCATATATTTACAATAAACTACTTTGTACATACGTCTTGTATTCTACTGGTAAAAAATTATTTAGTTATTTGAACTTAAAATTTAAAAAATTAAAAACATTCTCAATTTGTCCTAAATGTCTGTCTACCAAGCAACAAGTTAAATTATTTTAGGATTTTAAAGAAGAAATCTAAATCACCAACCAAATAATTTTTTAATCCGTAAATTAAAAAAAACATAGCAATTTTACAATAATTAGATTAATTTGAAATATATTTAATATTACTTAAAATTCTTGAATTAGAAATTTAGTAAATATTTTTAGTTTAGAACCGATTTTATAACTACACTACTAATGCCACATTAATTAATTAGAAAATTAATCTAAAAGAGACTTTAAAACGTTCATTAACTTACTGCATTTTATAAAAAAAATTACAGCGACATTAAATTTATGTTTATATTTAATAAATAGACAAGTGTCAATTTTCTGTCAAATTTTGTGTTTGTCAAAGTTTAAAGTTCAGAGTATCGCAACTGTGTGCCTTAAGATAATGCAGAACAATTAAAAAATGTATCTGTAGAAACAGTTTTATTAAAGAAGAGTTATTAGTACTTGACTAAATAAATAAATATAAAAATGTTATCAAACGTAAGGTAACTGCATGGTAAAAGTAATTCTTCCTACAAGGTAAATCAGGTAAAAATAATTACAAGATGTACGTTAATAATCTAAAAAAAAAGTAGAACAGTATTATTAAAAAAAAAGCATTACGGAATTTAGAGGAACACTAAAAAGAAAAACTTCTAGAATTAGAAATCACTTAATTAATGACGACATTAAATTTAAAAAAACAATTAAAATTTTTTAAAATTAGTCGTTAACGAATTAAAATTACTTAAAATTAAGACGTTATCAATAAAACTAAACACAATTTTAAAATTTAGTTTTGTCCCGGCGCATCCACCATTTATTACATTAACTAGTACTTTAAATAAATTTAATCAAAATGCCTTAATTTTAAATCAAAAATGTTTTGTTATACTACTTTTTCTATTTTTATACTACTTTTTCTATTTTTATACTATTTCTTCTTTGTGCTAAATTTAACATAACTTTTTCTTTCTAATTATCAACAAAAAGTAGAAAACAAAACTAAAAAAGCTTTGTAAATACCCAGTACTCTAAAAAAGCAACAGAATTCAATATTTACAAAAAAAATTCTCTAACACGAATCTTAGAAAGGAAAAAATACATATATGTTTTAGTTAAAAAAAATGTGTTTAAAAAACTCAAGTTATTATTTATTATTATTTATAGTTATTATTTACAGTATAAATGTTTTTTAGCAAAATAAACAACAAAAAAAAGTACTAAGTGAAGAATACTTTAAATTTCTTGAGCGACTTAATTTATGTTTTTTTTACTAAAAATAATCAGTACGGGTAAAAAATATATAATACTTATTTTGTAAATGGTTAATTTGTAAAATCAACCACAAACAATTAAGTATTTCTAACTTTAAAGCTAATTTCCAAAAAAAAAATTAAGGCGACAAAATTCCTGTATGTTATCAAAAAATTTGAGTTAAAAAATTCGAGTTAAGAAGAGCAAAACACATTTAAATAAAATACATCAGTGCAAAAAGTTACAAAAAACTTTGAGTTAAAACTGTTTAAATCAAAAAAAAAAATTACTGTGTTAACATAGTACATATTAGAAAAACTGATTTACAGAACAAAACATATCTATCTTTTCCCGACGCATTCACCATTTTTATATTTTTAATTTTAATTTTGTACACCTATATACTGCTTATCTAAATTATGTTATTAATAATTGTTAAGATTTTAGATTAATAAAAAACCAAAAACAATGTCAAATAGGAAAGCTTACTTGATACTCTATGCTCGAAACTAAAAACAACGAGATTAAAGATATTTTATGCAAACTTTAACTTACAGAAATTACAAAACATTATTATATTTGTTTGGCTAATTTTTATAAAAAAAGTATTATACAATTTAACTAGTATAAATATTTTGTGTGTATTTTTACAGATATAGAATTAATTTACAGCATTTAAAACTAGTTAAAACTTGCACAAGCAAATCCAGAGAGCAAACTAAGAAAATATTTATATTTTTAATTATATAAAACACGTTGTATGTAATTTGCTTAACTGTTCTCTTTTAGTTTTGTCTATTTTTATTTCAGTGTTCCGAAAGTAACAGGTGGTAATGTTTTGGTAAAATCTAAACAAATAACACAAGCAAAACACGACTACTTTAGAAAATTCAATGAATGTGATAAAATAAAAAGAGTAATATTTTGGTCGAAAGTTTTATATCATCCAACTGCCTAAATTTATTATGAAGCAATGTAGAGTTCATGATCACTGTTATTAACCTGTCAATATGTTAGTTTCTGTAAAGTGGATGAATACTGTGCAATTTTTTATTTAAAACAATCATATTTGTTTGTAGCGTCCCACATATGTCACAATTTAAAATATTTTTTGATTAAAATGTCCCGTCCAGATTGCAAAAAGCGCTAATTATTGTGTCAATGATACACTTTATTTGCTGATCAAGTTTTAATAAAAGTTTGATTTGCTGAGATATTAAAATAATTTCTCTGGTCGTAAAAGTTTGAAAGTTCGAGTAAATTCGCAAAGAGGGAAAAATTAATCAATTCAGTGATTTATAAGATTAGTGCCTTATCAAACGTTTGATGGCGTGAATGCATATTAGTTGATCAAATTCGTAGTCTTAGATCAAGTCGTTAATTTAGTTGTCTTCGACGGTAAATCATCTCCGAGAGCACCGCATATCTGAGAGAACTATAATTTTCTGTGATAAAGTGCATAGGCGTTTGCCGTAATAAGTACAATACAACAGAGTATAATAACCCAATTTCCTAATACAAACATATAGATTTTCTTATCCGACAGCACATTATATAATTGTTTTTAATCAGTTTGATTTAGGAGAGACCTTTTGATTTATCCACTGTAATTTCATCTGAAAATCTAATTTAAATACGGTATGGCGAGAACGAAGGAGGATCTCTTATTAAATTACGATCTTTAAAGTGGCCACACATTTTTGGTTACGCAAATATTTCATCTCTATACAACTACTAACTATTTTTATTTACTTCAACACAATAAAAAAAATCATTACACAAAGCAAGAAACATTACTGGGTTACCCTCAGCTAAATACTATAAAGTGCTTATCTACTTAAAACATTAAATTATGCACAAATAAATACAAAAATGCTTTCTTTTTAAACTTAAAAACTACCTGAAATATAAATTTACTTTGAGCTTATTAGTTGAAGTAGAGTGATGTGGTTTACGTTGTTATTCCTCCTATCTCCAACTGTACACCTGATGCCTGGAAAATTTCCGGAAAAGCACACACTTTTGTCCTGATCGACAAATTTATGTCACTAATGACTAATTCGAACAAAACTAACAGAAAAACAAAATTGTCAAATTAAAAACTGAAACATTGTATACAGAAAAAGTCACCAAAATTACAATAAAACTAAACTAAAGATCAATAAAATGTGTCTCATATAAAAACGGCCAGCTTGTAAATCTCCAGGGTTGTAAACTTCACCAATAAACGTAATGAAATTAGTTACTTTTACTGAACATCTATGTGAGAACTTATCTTCATTTGGTGGCTTTTAAGAATTCACTAATTACCAGCACAAGTTATTTTCTCTAAATTAAATTTTTGATTTATTTTTCAATTTATTTAAAGTGTTTTCTTATTCCAATTCACGAAAATTAAAAAGATCCAATATTTCAAAATACTCGCAATTGTATTTTCCGGACTTCCAAAATTTTTTCATTTATCATCATTATGTTGCAATAATTCTTGAAAATTGTAAAAGTACGTGAACAAAATAAAAGAGCAGATCGGCACCCTATTGTAAAGTAAAGTGAATGGAAATTGTAAATTGACTCTCAAAAGTCTTCTAATAACAACATCTCTCAACGAGAGCCTCAACCAACCGAAATTTCTGCCAGAGAAAAGCTTATTTTCCGGAAAACTTCCACCTACTTACCCCGAGATGTCGCTCCAGTTAGTTGGAAAACAAAATCAATATTCGGGAAACAAACCTTTTCAGAAGTACCTAACAGTTTGCTTTTTTGAATTGAAAAATCAATGAGTTTAGGCGCTTAGGCAAATTTCCAGTATAATGAATAATTTAAAAGCGGTTCCTTTATATTCTGTAATTTTGGTCTTGAAAATTTTTGTATATATTCAAATTTTGCCAACAAAGATAGCTTCGTTTAGAAATGTGCTAAAGTGAGCGTAAGTCGACTGTGAACTTTAGATTGTAATCATAATTGGTACGATCGTTGTCTAAATAGTCTCAGGATAAAAACTGCTTACAATATTTGTAATCCTGGAAAGTTAAACAAGACAAAGCAAAGCTCGCAAATTATTAAGAAATTGCTTTTTTTAACAGAAATTGTGCTAGAGAATTAAAGTTGACACTAGTACAGAAATATTTTATGCATAACGCGATGCATGTGGGAGTGCCAAATATGAATTTAAAATTGTGGTATCAAATTGAATTTGTTAGACAAATGATGCAATATAGCGAGTATGATAGGACATTTGCAGGAATTGCGATAAATTGTCAGTCGCAAAACTCCTTTTTCAAAGTCAAAAGTTATTAAAATACAGTAATAGTAGCTGAATTGAATCAATGTTTAAGAGTTAAAACCGGTTTCTAGCTTTAAAAAGACCGGTTTTTAGAGTAAAACCGGTTTTTAAAACGAGTTTGTAAGTGGGTGTGTGGGTTCGGGTTAAATGCAATGATTTTTAATAATATTAACTTTTTTATGAAGTAAGATAATGTCAATTTCATAAATCGCTTTTATTTGTGTCTCGAATACATAATACGAAGTGGAGAATAAACACAAAGAGCAGAAGTTGCAGCGGGACATAATATAGTATTCTAAAATGGCATTCTCATACAAAATAAATAAATTCGTAGTCACTCCCTGGCTATTAAAACGTAATAAATATTTGTACAAGTCTAGAAGATATAGAATTACTTTTGAAAATGATTAAATGTGTGCTTTTAGTCTAGAGTGCAACTACTTGAAGCGGTTTTAATTCAGATTGACGGAAACGTAACAAAGAATTGAAAGAGGGATAAATTCGGGTGTGATAGTTATCGGATTGAATTTGGGACGGTGAAATTATATGGAAAGGGATAAACAGATACATGGCATTTTAATGAAACTCCCCATTTGTCGAATAAGCGTTGAAAAGATATGACAGGACAGTGACAGCGTTATTCAGGAAAAATTGGAGTGGTTAAGCCTGACGTTAAAAGTCAAAATTTTTATGACAAAACACGGAATGTTTCCCTTTGTTCGATATTCAAATTTTCACAAGTAATAATTTTTTATATTGTTAGCTGAAAAAACTTTTCAGCCAAAAATTGATTTTGCATAAATTTACTTGTACCAGTTGAAATATAAATTTCATTGACCGCTAACTTGTCACAGGCTGATCTCGCTCTCAAGAAAACACATAAAATATCGTTGGCCGAAATTTCAATTTTTCCACATTCTCACTTACATATATGGGTGCATAATTCTCACGTGTAGAATGTCGTATTTCAGTCTCTTATGAAGGCTTTAACTGTCCTCACAAATACTATACTTTTCGAACCACGTAAAAATATCCTCTTTCCGAAAGAGTCTTATGTCAAACACAACGTCACAAGAGAACTCAAATTATCTCCAAAACTTTAAACTTCCAACGTGTCTATCCATAAACAAAAACTTTTAATCAAAATAAAACAACTTAACGAAAACAGGTGACTCACGTTAATACACTTCAATTTCCACAGAATCAAGGATATAAATACGACAGGGTCAAAAGGCATTCATGAAAACGATTTATCGTCGAAAACAATCTTTTGGCTTACGATCTTATCTCCGATTTTCTCTAACAAGAAAACGTTGTGTCCAACATCTTCACTGCTACAATAATTGCCAATTCTCTCCCTTTAAATAATTGCCCAATCTCACACAATAAATACTTCGGTTTAAATCGAATACTAATCCTATTATTACAAATACTTTCTATTTATATCTAATATAGTTTCACAAAAATTATATTAATTTACAAAAGTAGTCTTAAGCAATTCACTATGACAGTTGATTTAAATAAGAGTGCACCGATAACAATAAATCCTAAAATAAAAAAAATTACAAATTTAAATTAATTATTTGTTTTTATTAATTATTTTTCAAGCTTTTATAAGTAATGTGTATTGGTTCAAGTGACAATAATAAATATTAATAATGTAATAATAGCACATTTCGTTATTTTTTAAATTTGTAAAGTTAGATTTTCAAACAATTAATTTGTATAACAACGAGTTGGCTCCCGGTAAATTCTACAAGGTAATAACGCACTTCTATCGTGTTTAGTAATCGGCGTTGACGTGCTCGCAGTATCGCTGTGTTTTACTACGAATTTGGACTGCTTGATTAATAACTCCTCACTTGCTTAAATATATCAAGGTCAGTTTCCAGTACTTTCCCGATAAATCGCTAGAAAATTAAAACCTAACGAGTCAGATTTTAGTGTAAGGTTTGATATCGTAAGAATTTTCTAGAACAGTTGGTTGCAATAATATTAATAAATTTTTTTGGTGGATTACGTCCATTTTTTTATTAAATTCGAAATTTGGTTTTACGGGGAAGTGGACGACAAGGCAAGAAAAAAAAAAAACTGTTTTATGAGGCCTCATAAAACAGTTTTTTTTTTCTTGCCTTGTCGTCCACTTCCCCGTAAAACCAAATTTCGAATTAATAAATTTATTTGTGCTTATACATACATAATGTTTACACACGTCAATAGGTCAATTTAATTTTGCATTACAATTACTTAACTATTAATAAATGTAGCTCATTATTAAGTTAACGTTTACAGTGCGGCGCAGATATAGTGTGAAGTGCCAACCCTACTGCCCCCACTTTTTGCAAATTTACGGTGCCTTCAGAAATTACAGGTGACTAAATAAAGTTATTGTAATAAAACGTTTGTTTTTTAATTTTTTTTAAAGTTACGCATTACTGATGGCTAAAGTAATTGTTTAGCAGCATTTGTGTTAGCCTGATTTTATAAATAAATTGGCCACGTGAGTTGAAATTGTTTTTAAGGACACTGTAATATAAAGTCATAAAAAATTGCACAAAAAAAGTCACTCAAAAGAAAATTTTAAAATTCTTATCTAGTTGGAAATTTGCTAACAGTGTTTTAATAATAACTTAATTATAATATTTGTAATAAACTTCAGACAAAACAATACATTTTCTAATTTATTATAGACCGACAATATTACTAAAATACAATCCTTTTGTTAGTTTTTTTAATAAAGAAGCGTCAAAAACTGCAATTAACAAAAAACAATTTAACGGTTTTACTATCACAATAAACTTTTCATGGCTCTAAAATCAAACAAAATGCAAATTCACATTTACATCATAATTAACTACCATTCGAGATGTGGTATCTTTCAGTCAATTCAACATATTAATGACTCAAACCAAGAAAATGTCTACATACCAATTTATTCACCACCCATAATTCTGTCGTTTGACTTAACCAGAGAAATGAAATAAGAAAATTACTGATTAAATGTACTTGTTAGTGGACTATACATCGCATTATTTTAATGCTTAAACATACGATAAATTTAAAATTTAACACCTACTCGTTATTGTCTGGTTAGGCTAGTTTCTAATAAGTTTTAAAAGCATTTTCTATTAATTAAAACTAGAATTTGGCGGTATGCAACAAGTTGAGTGATATTAATATTGTGTCCATTCTATAAATCGTGATGTATTCTCTATTGTTAGTAGAAAATGGGTTTAACATGTTACTCAGCATGGATCCTTGATGCTAGGTTGCCTTTATTCATATTTATACAGGGTGATTTTTTTTATCTGTTTCCGCCCGAAACTCTAAAAATAGGCAACACGTTATACAAACGAAAAGTTAGTTAATTAATTAAATAATGTGGCAACAAATGATCCAAATAAATTGACTCTGGAAGCACTGTTAAAGGTATTATCAACAATACTGACATTAAATCACAACTCTAAAGGTCTTAATTTTGAAAATAAATTTTTCAAAGTATAATGTGTTGCCTATTTTTAGAGTTTCGGGCGGGAACAAATAAAAAAATCACCCTGTATAGTCCAAAAATCTTCAAAAATTAAAACAAGAAGTTTTATGAAATTAACAAATGTCAAACAACAAATGTCAAACGAATAAATATAATTTATAAAATAAACTCAAATCAAGCGCAAAACACGTCCTAAAAATGTAAAAATTAAGAACTTAAAATATAAGTAGCACCACTTCAAAATATTTTTATTGACATATTATTGACATTATGACGCAGTAGACAATCAAAGTCAACGTTTGATTTTTTATCCCAAAAATTTTCATTGAGATTCTGGGAGGCACTAATTTTTGTGAAAATTAAAATTTGTATCATTTATTCCAAGCCAACTAGTTTCGGAACCTTAAAAATTCATCATCAGGGCGCCTAAAAGATTTACAAGTGCCCCCCAAAACCCCAATAATAAACTTGTAAAAAAGTCAACACAACCTCAATATAAAATTTTTGTTCTGTGATGCTTTTTGGCTGAATATTAAAATTATTGCATCTCATGCATCGACTACCTATCTGCTTCACCTCTATTTCTCTGGTCAAAACTGGTCCAGGAAAATCATGTTTACCGCTGCAGTTTTATATAAAAAATTTAATAGTCAAATTATGCGATCACATTTGATCGTATTGTAGCGTGTGTGCAAATATAGGATTTGTTTGATTCAAAGACCCATATTAATAACAAACTATTTATTTTTACTATATACACCAATACAACAATAATAAAAACTAACTTGATATTTACAGTAAAATTTGCACTACAATCGCCGTCGATTTGATTTTTACTCGCTTGTTTGGTTTTCGCTAACCGACTGATTGTTTTGTCCTAGTCAGCCTCTCTTCTTAATATAATATAATCAAATGTCTTTGCTAAAACCCCTTTGTTACAACAATTTTTCAGAAAAAAATATGCATCAATACTCCTTTCTAAACAATCAACAAAAAATTGTATTTTTGAAAGAATATGTAAAATAAATAAAATTTCGATAATAAAAACGATATTATATAGTATATTAAGTATGGAGAACGGTAAGGAATGCTTACCGTTCGAAGACAATTGTTTGGAGGAGGAGCGAAGCGACGACTCCAATTATTGTCTGAGAACGGTAATCCTTAACGTTCGACATGCTTATAACGTTTTTTGCGCGACTGGAGTTTCTAGAATAATAATAATTTATATCAATACATTTGTGATAATCGGGAAGTTTGAAACTGAAAACTTTGGGTGGCTGTTCCATGGTTGCTATGGTTTTGTTCTAAACAAGTAAAATTGTCTTTTTAATACAGTCATTCCCACATAGTTCTCTTTTGTGGTTCCGTTTTCGAAGCAAATATGAGCGATAGTGATGATCTACCGGATGATTTAGAAGACGCTTGGCAAGAAGGATGTTCGGCAATAATTCCAGAAAAATCTAAAGCCTGATATGAACGGACATACAAGTTGTTTAAGGAATGGCGTGAAGCAAAGAAGATTTCTGTAAATGAAAAGAGCTTGTTAGCGTATTTTGTGGTGGGAAGTGGACACTTGAAGGCCGCAGGCAGTTTATGGACGGAGTATTCTATGCTGAAGAGTACAATTTTTCTCCATGATGCTATCGATATTTCTAAGTTTGCTACATTAATTGCTTATCTTAAGAGAAAAAATATTGGATATCGGCCTAAGACGGCTAAAATTTTTACCAAAAAAGACATGGAAAAATTCTTGAATGAAGCACCAGACGAACAATTTTTAATTCAAAAGGTATGTTGTAGATGATGAGGTGGTACATCTGAGTTCTAAGGAAACAATATATTTGCAGGTAGCAATGATATTGGGAGTATCGGGCGCTTGTAGACGAGAGGAATTGTACAATATTAAAATGAGTGACATAGAAAAACGTGAAGAAATGTTTATAGTAAATTTTCCAAATACAAAAACGAATATTCAGCGAACGTTTACAGTTATTAATAAAGAAAATGAAGCAGTTCATTATTTGGAAATACTTCGAAAATACATAAGAATTCGACCAAGCAACCCAACGTTAGATCATTTATTTCTGAACTATCGAAATGGCAAATGCACTAGACAAGTCACAGGAAAAGGCACAATTGGAGGCTGGCCGTCAAAAATTGCAAAGTATTTAAAGTTGCAAGCCCCTGAAGGTTTTACTGGACACTCGCTTTGACGCACATCGGCTACACTTTTGGCGAATAACGGAGTTGATGTGTTGGGACTAAAAAGACATGGTGGGTGGGCGTTCATCAACGGTGGCCGAGAGTTACGTGGAAGATTCCCTCCAAAACAAAATTGAATTTGCTCATAAAATTTTACACAGCGATGTTGGTGGACTATTACAACAACCTAGGACTTCTACGTCGGAAAGTTTGTCTATTAACACTAGAAACTCAAATGCGAGTGGTATTACTACTATTAATTATAATAATTGTACATTTAATTTTAATAAATAAATCGCAAAATTGTTTTATTTTAGATTTAATTGCTTCCGTTTAATTGCTTACCGTTCACTGAACGGTAAGTGAATTACTTACCGTTTTGTTACACGTAGCAACCAGTAACAGCAACCTACCGTCGTGGAAACAGGCACAGTAAACTGATAAAAACAACCGATCACGCAAAAAAAATATAATTTATTATTCTTATTGTCGGACGAATATCTATTGTCTTATATTTATCGTGTAGTTTAGAGTAAAAGCAAGTTTTTCTCTTTGTAACGAATATTGAAATATTTATAAAAATTGCGAAGCTTGTGTTAGATACCGAATCTTACACATTCAGGTCTGCGTTCCACGTAAATTTTAATATCTTGAAGAATTTATAGATAGTTAACATTCCTGAAAATTTATGCTCCCTTGTCTATAATTGAATTAATTTTAAGTTAGGGTTTTGTGAGTTTGACATGATTTGTTTATAAACGTGTCAGCTTTGTAATTTTGCGTTCTGTAAATAGTTTAGTTGATGGTTGACATGTATAGGTGTGCAAAACAAACCACAAGACCGCAAAGGCATGTGCTACGACACTTCAAACATCTTGTTACGCATCTCTAAAGTGAGAGACGACACTATTTGAAAATTTTGTGACTTGAAATTGATTTATTTATGTAAAATGGTTTGGTTTGAGCAGGAGATGTTTGAGAGCAAGACGTTTTATTTATTAATCCAATAATATAATTTATGGAAGTCATAATAGTAGTGCCAATATTGGAGATTTGCTTCTCGGGTAACCGCATCTGTTACAAGCAGCTTGTTAGAATGATTGAGTAATTTATAATTTTTTATTTATAATGCAATGTTTGCTTATTGGCACACCTGATACATTAGTTGGCAAAAGTGAAATTTTATTAATGTGTTTACTTTCTTTGTTTCCTGTCATTAAATTCGATTTCCAGGACAAACATTGAAAGTTAGTCGCGTGGAAAATCAGGGAGTGAATAATTTTTGATGAACGTTGATCATAATTAAATTTGTTTCAGGAATAGTTTAAAATTTTTGGAGTAATGAACTCATAGCTTCTGAAACTACAAACCACACTACATACAACGTTATTACGGGTTTAAATGCAAGGGAAAAACAATACCACAGTGAGTTAACTCAAGGACTTTGCATTAATGAGAATTGTTTTAGGAACGCGATTAAGTTATCTATGAAAGTAATTATTGGCCTATTTCTGTTAATTGTTTTCGTAGGTATGCTGGGTGAAGCAATTTTGCTAATTTATTTTTCTGGACAAAATGGCTATAACTCATCAAATTTAACTGAAAGGTTATGTTACAGTACGTAAATATAAAGCTTCCTTCAATGTTAGGATGGCACAATATAAAAGCGCATTAAGATTGATTACATTCGGAAGAGCAAAATTTATTGGCCAGTTTCAAGGGAAATCCTGTTTATTATGATGTAAAGTTGAATTTTCCGGGAGAGCTGTATTTTCTTTTAACATTGTTGAAGTTTTTATATTTATTTCCGAAATAATTAATCGTGTAGGTGAGCAATCTCTGGTAATCTAATTTTCAGCAATCTATTCAACGGGTTACCGCAAAGATTTCCTTAGCCGAATTTAATTATTCCCAAGTGTTTCAAACAGAGAATGTCTTTTGGTTGCGTAGTCCAAAAGTTGCATTAATTTTATCACACTTCAAACTCTAATATCACACGTCTGTTCTAAACTGTCATTGTTTTCGTGAATTTTGTTTCAAACAAAACTATCTAGAAACGTTACTTTAATGCATATTGCCAGTATTTCGTTCAATTGTCTACGTAATCAAATTCAAAACCCGACGAGAATGACACTGCATATCCGCGACCGATTATTAGTCTTTTACCTAACTTTTGTGTTCGGTACATAACGGATCTAATATTTTTCATAAAACTTTTATGATTTCCATAAAACTTCACGATGAATTCAATCTCATTCGACAAGGCTTTTAACACTCTTACCAATTTAATTCAGATAAATAAAACTATCCTAAAAATTATTCTTAAAGTTCCTACCACCGATAATTAAAAATTCTCATTTTTAAACACAAAAAGACTATTTAACAGCAAACAAAAAAACAATTTTTTTATTTAAATTAATACTACGTAGCTACAAGTCACAAAACCTACAAATTTTAAGTCAAAAAGTAAGTGCTGAAAAAAATGTTAAAAGTAAAATGTTTTATATTCAGGTTTTCAACTAGTTTCAATTTGGGTACAAATTAGTTTATAAAAAACTTCAAACCAATTTTAAAACCATCACAACACATTAAAATTACCTACACATTATGCCTATATTTTTTTAAGCAAGGTGTAGCTCAGTATGTACCCAGTGTGTACCCCAGTGTGTTAAGAGAGTATTTTGGTGTAAAGGCATGAATTTGAGTTGTTTTTTCGAGTGCTATAAATAAAAACCAAAAAATATTTTTACTATCCATTTTTTGACAAGATTTTTATTAATATTTTAAGAATGCATAAAAAATGTCAAAACATTAAAAACTCAAAATGTTACAAGTTGTTGAATTTGAAGTTGAAGTTGATGAGTAAGTTGTCATGATTGCAACCCTTCTAATGATCTGAAACAAATAAATAAAAAAGATTATTAATTCAGATGAATGCTGCTATCGTACTAGCTAAGAAAAAGTGAAAAAAAATTTTGTTTGTTAAATTCCGGCTGTCCGAAAAAAAAAAATTTTGTCCTATTTTTTTGCCATTTCGGAATTTTTTTAAAATAGTAAAATTTTTTATTTTATTATAATAATAGTTAGTAAGATAAAGACATATATTGGGAACACTCACACCAAATTTCAAGTAAATCGGTTAAGTATAACTTGAGAAATAATGACAAACTCTTTAAAAAATGTGGTTTTGAGAAAAACGCGTTTAAAGTTTCAGGCAAAATTAGGTAAGCGGGTGATTTCTAACGTCTTTTATTCGATTCGTTCCGGTATAAAATGACTATATCTCTGAAAATAATTAAAATTTCAACAGATACTTTTATGGGCATATTCTTGAAAGGTTAAGCTTTGAAAATATAAAAAAAATATTTTTTTTTTAAATTTCTACACCCTTAAGTTAAAACTAGAGCAACACCTTTGTGTCTTTAGTAAAGATCAGGACGCTATCTGCCAAAACACCCAACAGCACTAGTTTAAGCCTAAAAAATTCAAATTTATGTTTTTAATTTTCGCAAATGCAAAACAATAACAGAAAGCATACAAAGAAGTTTCTTTATCTTTCATACAATTAGGTTCAATACAATACAAGTATTTCTTATCCTGTATACATGCCCAATTGAAAGTCTTTTTTGTTAAGACGCATTGGATTTTTGTTGTGTGTACTGTCTGGACTGCCCTACGACTTTTTAAATTTATCATTTAGATTGATAAAATTTTTGCAGTCTTTAGTTTAAATTCTTTTTAACGTCAATTTTTTTTCTTCTTTTCGGCAACAGTTAAGGTAGTTTTTAAAAAGCTTAAAACTTTTTTTCTTTTTCTACCTTAGAAGCTTGCCCTAGGACAGTCAAAAAGAAATCTACCTTTAGATACTTGAATTTTGGCAATTTTGCGAGAGAACAAACCAACGTTTCGAAAGGCCACAATTCTACCTCTGTCAAAATTGCTAAGGTGATTATATCGTTGATGATTTTGAACTAAAGACATTTTGTTACCTTTAAAACAAGTAGTCAGAGACACAACAACTGCAAATACTTTTACTTTCCAGCTTTGATAAGCCTTTTTCTTAACAAAAACTAAAAGGTTAAACTTTTTTGCAAAAACTGTCAAAAAAAACCGTTGCAGTAGTTACTATAACTAGCTTTAAATTTACTCATTCTGTTGTCAAAAAAATGACTTACAAAAAATTATTATTAGCGTTATTATAAATCATTCTGAGCTGTAAACATTTTGATAAAATACAAGAAACAAAGCCTCGTTTTTTCCGTTCTGAACCGATTTTTTTTTAACTCTTTTAATAAAATTGCGTAAAACACGCCATGGTTTAGAAATAAAAATTACGTTACCTTATCTGCAAAATCTTGGTATCTAACCCAAATAAAGTTTTAAACAGCTGGCTAATCGGACTGAGAAGATACTACTGTTTCCTTTGCACAAAAAAATCATTTACCTACCCTGGTTTGTTTGTAAATATTATCTGTTCTTGTTTGTTAATATTTTTCTATTAAATTAATACCATTTTTTTAAGTTGACACTTTTTAGAAATTTCTAAGAAGTCTTTGTTTGTTTTTACTATTTTCATAGTAAATTTACTATTATGTATTTTCATAAATTTTTCAAATTTTTCTTTAAAGTTTTTTGTTCTTTTATCTTTTCAGTTTTGTAAATTTTTAAATAATTGCCTTAAAAATAGAAGAGTGAAAGAAGTGAGAAACAGTTCACGCGACACTTAAATTTATTTAAAAAAAAGTTTAAAAAAACAAATGATAATAATAAATTATTTACGTCTTTGATTGGAAGTTAATTTTTTAATTAAACGCAACTTTTTTATAGAAAATAAAAGATACAAAAACAACGTCATGCAAAAAGGAAAAGTAATAAAATTTTAATTAAAAATTAAAAAATAAATATAATAAATAAATAAAAAGTCAAATTGAAAATAACAATAAATCAATTAAAAAATTCAAGTTTAAAATAATTTAATAAACTACACTCCTAGATTTTTTAAAGAGACAGAAAAGGCGTTTGCAGTGCTAAACGGTTTATTGCAAAAAGAATAAAATTAATTTAAAAAATGATGTTTTTGGCGGGTAATAGCTTAACAAATTATAAAGTAGAGAAAACTAAAATTTGGAGATTTGGCATATAGTACAACTTTTAAGTAATTAAGGTATAATCTTTAAATTTGGACTTTTTTAATCTGAATTTAGCTGATAGAAAAATTGCTTTAAAATAAATAATTGTCTACTATTAACATAGTAGTAAAACTGCTAATTTTTAAAATAATACTTTTGATAATACTAAATTATGCAAAGCCATTTTAGTAAATTGTTTTGAGATGTAGACATCTTTGTTGAAATGCAAAAGACAAAATGATTCTTAGATATTTGTCAATATTGTTTTCAAAAAAGGTTTAAAAAACACGTTTTGGTTTAGAGATAAAGTACTGTAATATTTTTTCAAAACTCTAGTTAAAATCCAAAAGTCTAAGGAGCTTAGGTATTTATCGAGCCGATACGATATTCTCATCTACTGCAGCAACGTAGGAAAATTACTATCAAATTCCATAGATTTTTCTAGTCATACTTTTTAGCTTAAGTTTTAATCAGTTGTAGTATTTTTTTGTTTTATTTTTATTTCTCATGTGTTTTAAATTCTACGTTTTAGTAGTTTTACTTTTTTAACTTCTTTAGATTTCTTAAATTTTTATATTATAATTTTCTTTGTTTGTAATATATTTTTTTTACTACAACGTCGTTTCTACTGAAACAAAAATTTAAAAAAGTGGAATAACCAGTATTGCTAGTAGTACAAATTTGGATTCAGAACCAGAGTGAGAACCAGCTTTAAACGGTTGTAAGCGTAACTTTAAAACCTAAAACCGGCCCCGACTCTTTTAAAAAAAAAACCGATTTTAAATCGACAAAAAGCAACAAACTGTATGTAGATTGGTGTGAAAAATCTACAAATCTGTACATGAAATAAAACAAATCTTACTACTTTTTTAAATATTTATTTTTATTTTGTGTACTGTAAAATTTTGTGTAATGTTTCGTATTTATTGATCGAGCAAAATGTGGCGTTTTTAAACAATATATAATGGTAGTTGGAATTGGCAGTTTTAAAGTGGAGCTAGAGAAACAACACATAAATTGGAATTAAAAGTGGAGAATTCTGTGGTGAATTTATTAGTTTCGTCAGTCAGCAATTTCTTTCTCGGTTAATTATTATTTAATCACTTGCTTCTCGCTTATTAAAATTCACCACGGTTTCGAAGTGGAGTGAAGTAAATTATAATATAATCCCAATATTCAGTAATTCTCGATCGTTTATTTGGTAGGAGAGCCACATCTGAATTTCAGTATTTAACGCTAAACTGTCATCCATGAAATCCGTGAGTCTATTAAATTACTAGTTTGAACTTATAGTACTTGATCTATATCTATTTCGTTTAGAGTATTGTCGCATTAACTATTAAGTTCCAGACTAAATTGTAATTAACGAACTACAATGCCGTAAAATTGATCATTCCGGACGAAGCTATTCAATAAATACTTGTTTGCCTAGTAAACACTCTAAATTGATTCGCAAATTTACATTATGTGTTTTTGTCAGTGCTCAAATAACTACATTTTTTCTATCAATTACTTCCACAATTACTCACGAATTAAATTAACCGATTTTAATTGTTCGCTATACAGCTCTGTGATATTTTTCCCAATTTGACGTGGATCACAAGTGTGATTTAGTGGGATTAACACCGCACGTAATACAACATGTTATCACATTTAGTCCCGGTATGATGTTAAAGTATTAAGCGGCGACCAGGTAATGTCAAAATGAAACATTTGCAATAAGGCCTATTTAGACAAAAAACAATTTGTTTAATCCCAGATTAACCTTTAGAACCTTTGTAACCTAACAAATGCTGCTTGTTACCCATAAAATACGTCTGTATTCTCTCAACTCGTAAATTCGGTATTATGAAACGCTAGAGAGCAGACTCGATTTCTTCAAATGTTCTTATTTGCGAAACAGGTGACAAAATTCGGTACCTACTGAACTAAAACCGAGAACTTACTAGACCACAGCAATTCTTTATTTATTCTTCTCTTAATTGTTATTGATTTTTCAAACTTTACGTGTTTACACAAATTTACCGTAAACAAACTATGAATAAAATTAATTAACTCGAAGAAAATTTAAATTCATAAAAAATATTTATTTCTGGCATTCGCATATCAATTTCACTGCAGTCTATTATAAATGCTGAATACAACACTTTGCAAACGATGCACTCAACTGATTCAGTTCAACTCGTTTCAGTTGATTTCTAGATATGTCATTTCATTTAACGCATAACTTTTTTGAACTTAAAATAAATTAACCGAAACAAGGAGTATTTTTTTTAGAAAATATCAATTCTAATAGTATGTTATTAAATATTACTTAACAAATAATAAACATATTTAGATTCTTTGGTATCAACGAAAATAGGTGGTTATCGCTAACAACCAGCTTTGAATAGCTTGACTCCGGAAATATACTTCCAGTCTAGCTCTTTGCATATCATAGGTAATATTATCATCATAGCGCAAGCTTGGAATTCAACTTAATTGAACTGTGAAAATAGCTAAAGTGTTTTGTCGTAAAAGCAAACTTTAAATTAGAAATTAATTGCAAAATTTTGTTTTAATAAAAACTGATTCGTTATTGATTTGTCATTTAAGTTGAAACCTTCTTATTGCAAAAAAAACCGGCAAAATTATAATAACCGGTTGCAATTCGGCTACTTTTACCCCAGTTTTAAAAGGGACTAAAACCAGTTTATCCGGTTTTAAATAACTATTAAAATTTGCACACCGGTCGCTATAAAAACCGGTTTTGTGAACCGTTTTTTAAAGAGTCTAAAACGCCATTTAATTGGTTTTTAAATAACTATTAAAATTTGAGATAAAAACCGGTTTTGTCGACGACCCTAAAATTAAAATAACCGGTTACAGTTCGGCTAGTTTTAGACCGGTTTCAAAAGAGTCAGTTAACCGGTTTTAAATAACTATTAAAATTTACACACTGATCAATATAAAAACCTGTTTTTCAACTGGGTTTCAGAATTGGTCTGTGAACAGTCTAAAAATATTATTTTTTATTCTTTTATTAATTTCATATTAGAACTTGTTGATAAAGCTTTATTATTTTTAATAAAAACTGTAAATATGTTGCGATATTGGTTTGTGGTTAATAAATTCGAACTGTAGTGGAGCTACTGCCGATCGATTGGCAGTGTATGCAGCTGCAACTGTTCGTTTTATTTTTATTATTTTAATAGTGACACTGATTGTGAAAAGCTCTGTTAAAAGGAAGTGTCTGTTGGTTTTATGTGGTGATATTGAGAAAATGTGATATTAGTGGAGGTGGTGAAATAATGAATTTAGAGTGTGTGTGGTGATATAATTATATTCGTATGGAGAGGGCAGATGCGTGATTGGAATTCCATTGCATCAACAGTTTAATACATGGTTATGATCGATATTAACGAGTATGCCATAGAATTAAATAATGAGCGTGTATGTATGTGGCGACCGTTAGATAAGCTGCAACCACAATGTTTTGCCTTTAGCCATATGTTTATTCACTATCATGTGGTCTCCGTGGAATGCTTTTCATCTGAACTTAAGGCATAGTTCCCAAATGCCGCGCTGAGCGCGGAATGTCATATACTGTTCGAAGCTCAACTCCCTCCTGTGTCCTCTGTTTGCGTCCGTACTAAACTTTCCACTTACTCAAAAGTAGACTATCTCATCGAGTCCATTGCGAACTCAATTCAATACCACCTAAGATCCAATTGTAAAAGTGCGAGTCTTTAATTAAAAATATTGCCGCAAAAAACCGACTCAAGCAAATATTTAATAAGTTTATTCAGGAGTGAACAAGGCGACAAACAAGAGGAGCCAGTATTAAAGTATTTTAGGCAATTAATTTGATTCTGCATTAAACGGTGTAGATGTCATTTTGAGATAAATCCCGTGATAAATTACAAAATTCTGTTTCCTTGCCGTTTTGTATAAATACGCAGATCTAAAGTTTGTTTATTTGAGAGAGAAATAAATTAGGCACTTTTGAACGAGACTCCAAGATTGTTTCCAAAAATTTTAGAAACTCGTTACAACGTTATTATATGATTCTCACAACTAAGTTTTAAGACTTAAATGAATTACATGTTATCGCCAGCTTTATATATTGTCTGCGCTCTTGTCCACGAACAGAATTAAGACTTTTGTTCACCTGTTATAAGTCTTTCAAAGCTCCCTTCAAAGCAGATCACTGATATATTTCCTTTTATTCAACAAAATATTTAAATTTTAACTCTTGTTCAAATATTAAATTTCTAATTTAAGACACGGGACTATAAAAATAACAACATCGTAATCAAAATGAAAATGACCGAATGTCAGCTAACCCATAAAAGCTTCATCTTGATTACACAATATTGCTAAGAAATATAATAAAAATTTAATAGCCAGTTTTAAAACTTTTAACGCAAAAAATACGGCAGCAAATCAAAAATATTAAAATAATTAAGATTTTTATGTGTAAAGAAATTGTCTAAAATGTGCGTCAAATAGAAATAAGAGGGAGTCAAAGTGCCATTTGTTAAATTTCAGCTTTAGCATTCTATAGCTTCTTGACGACCCTAGTAAAGGCTTATCGATGATGAATATAATGGAACTCTCAGAACTTTTACACGACCTCACTTAATAAGAGTCTGTAAATCACTAATCGTTACCAAATCCGTACTTAACTACTTGTGTAGGTATATTTTAATCAATTAAAACTTTTTTAAAATAAATACTAAATCTTGGTAATATCCAAAGCAAACTTGGTGTATAGTTAAACTTCATAAGTGAAACGCACCGTGGAAGTTAGATCTTTATGAACTTTAGTGTTTCCACTTTATCCTTTAGTAACGAAGTTAGAGACAACAGCAATCAAAATGGGAGCATTCCGGAAGATAAAACATACATTCCAATACTAAAAACATCACCTTAAAACGTAATATCTAACCATTATTACTTTAAAGATACAATACCAACCTCACATAAATTTTTCCCACACATGCTCTGCTTAAATGAAAGTCGATAATGCTTGCAGACTTGCGGCAAAGTTTTCTAAAATTGTTTTATTTAACACCAATTTTAAAAGAGCAACCTTATAGAGTAGCTGCTACCGGTTTTTTGATTACTACATCAAATTTGTAAACTGGTTTTTACTAAAGAATCTAGGTTTTCAAAACCGCTTTTAAATTCAGCAATTCGTAATCGTAACAAAGTGTTTTACTTTTATATACTTAATTTGTGGAAGAAAATCTGGGAAAAGTGGTAGAGGATAAAATTCCAGGAGTGTTTTAGGTCTTGAAAGTAAAACGCTACTGCAAGAAGATGTGTACCAAGGATCAGCAATAATATTAAAATTATGCAAAATTTACGTGATGCGGTTTTAAAACGTGTTAAAGTGGGTGAGCAAAGTCAACAGTAGATACTTTTAAGCTGGCAGCTAGTAGGCATTCGACGAAAAATAATGTGAACAACTCTCAAACCGAATTTTCGAGCGATATTTCACAACGGTTGGAATATATTGAAACTTAACTGACTGCACTTATAAAATTAACTCTTCTATTAAATAATATGATGTATGGCAGACGAGTGTTGAAAGCAGTCGGTACGTAAATCATGACGAGTATATTATCCGGATCTGCTTTGTTTATCATCTTTGTTTGCAGGTAGTTGATGACATGAGATAACTCTATTTGCTAGCATGGAAATATGCTGTGATAGCTTGCTTCTGTTTACCCTAAAGCCTTAATCGTTATGTATGTCGTCAAGAAATCGCTTACCAAACATCATAAACACTCCGATTAAGACACTCCGGTTGAAAGAAAACCAAATTACAAGCAATAAATAAACCTACTCGCAAAAACTTTTAAAATCACTTTGTTATTCTTTACCTCGTAATTAAATATCCACCGGAGTGTGTAATTCACAGAAAAAATGCAACAGGTTATCTCAAAAAATTTGTTCAAAGTAGAATTCGTTGCTACACTAAAGAAAAATACAAACACCAATTAACTGACTTGAATACTGATTAAAATGCGTACTAATAAGTCTGCACGTTTCCTAAACAAAGTCTTTAAAATTCTCGAGAAATTATTGACAAACTTTAAAACTTCCGCAACTTTCGCAAATTCTTAAGAAGTCGATCAAAATAAAAAATAAACTTGCTTATTTATTCCAGAATATAAAAGCATATACAAACGTCCAACTCTTGCTCATCCACGAACAATCGTAAAATACAAAACTTTAATAAAACTAATTCTTTTCCAAACTACTTTCTACTCGGATTTGCCTAAAAATTTATAGTGCATATACTCACAAAAAATTGCCTTTTCCTGACTTGGTAAAGAAATCGATTAAAATATTTTCAATTACGTTTTTATACCAGTCACTTAAAAAACTAAATTACACTATTAAACAAAATTTAGTTTGTTACATTTATAATATTCAATTTTTAATAAAGAGATTTCCAAATATAAAAATGTTTCAAAGAGCACAATTAAAAATTATAAATAAAATCGATGTAAATTGGTTTAAAAGCTATTCCATGTTTAATGGAATGTATTTTTAGGTTTGTTTGTTCCATAAATAAAATATCTGTAGTTAAATCAAATATATTTGAATGAGCATATAAATTAAATAAACAAAATTAATAACAAATAACAATGTTGTGATAACAGTAAAGCAATAAATTGCAATTTGATTGGTAATGTAATTTTGTATATAAAAAAGCTTTCTAACTTTTAGGTTGATTAAGACAAATGAACTTCTCTGTTGTGTTTTAAAAGAAAATTATTTTAAAAACACGCATCACGAGGTTTTTATTATCGGAAAAAATTAAATATAATGTGTCTGAAAGTTGGCAACAAAAAAAAGTATCTTGCAGATGCGTCTCATTCTCGTGATATATTTTCATAAAATTTGATTATCTTAGCTTTGATAAATTGTTTTGAATGCAGAGAGGGCTTAATGTTTTTTTGTTAACCAGTATAATATTTTTAATTTACAGGCACTTCCGGTTATATACCAAAAACAACCACTTTTGCTCTGTTATTTTGTAAATAATTCCATATATTTTGTAAAGCATTTTAGATTTGAGAAAAAATTAAATGCTGACTAAAGTGCTTGTACTGGTATAAAAACCGATTTTTAACTATATTAATAACTGGTTTTAGGCCAACTTTTTAAACGATTTTTTTCTCATTTCAAGTAAATTCCGGTTTTGAACCAGTTTGCAACCGATACCAGAAAAGAATCAATGTAACCAAACATTCCATACATATTTTTCTAACAGCTTTTTTTAAGATGTACAATTGCTTCAAAAAATTAGCATTTGCAGTCGTTTTACTAGAAATTTTCTTATAGACTAAATAATATTGAGACTTTAAATAATAGATAGATAGTTTTTATTATTAGTTTATAAATATTATTATATCTAAATCATAATAAAAAATAATAAATCCGTCATCGTGTTTTCAGTCAAAATACAGAGTAACTAGAGTACAGTAACTAGAATAAATTTTGTAACTTTAGTCTCGTTAGTTACAAAATAAACGTTCCTACTTACCTAATTTAGCACGTTATTTCTGTGTTTTCAAAAAAATTTTTCCTCAATTGAAAAAACCATTCTTAACTTTTTTTTAAATTGCAAGTGTATCTATTTTAATATTTTGTTAGAAAGAGCTTAAAACAAAAAGTATCGCCACTATATTTTGCTTCTTGGTAATCTGATAAGCACAGTCGCAACATAATTAAAAAGAAAGCATAAAATCGGACCCGAAGTATGTTTGAAAATGTTTAAAATAAATTAGATTTTAAATATTTTCAATAATTTTGCACCAAAAAAAAATTTTTGCAATTTTTTTCTATTTCAAAGATTATAAAATTGTACAAATTTATAATAGTCCATATTCTTTTAAAAAACTTTTTAAACAAACTATTGCAATAAGTACTTAAATATTAAAAAATAGTTGGGGATGGTTTTTCCTCCTAATTGGTAAAAAAAAATCGAATGAAATTTAAAAATAATGTGAAATTTCAAATTTAAACAGTAGAAATGTTAGTTTAAATATTTTTTGATTCAACTAATAAAAGATGAGTCACGAAATATAGTTAAAATACCCACCCTGTATATTTTATTTTATTATCTCTGGTTTCTAAAGCTTCTTTTACAAAATAGTGTCTTCTATCTATAGTTATGTTTTATTCTATTATAAAAGATGGTTTTTGCTAATTTTTTTCTTTCTTGATTAATATTTGATAATGTAATTGTCCCACAGAAAACAATTCAATTTCTTGAAACATTTTCTTTAGACAAATAGCTTCTTTGGTAGTTTGTATTAGCAGGTATTGGTAAGGTATTAGCTGTTTTGCTTTTATATAAGATGTAGAAATAGTGACTTAAATTGCAAATGTTACTAACAAGGACCTGTTGCTTAAGCTATTAGCATTATTTTGATTTATGATGTCTTTAATTTTGTACTAGTAAAATAAAAACAAACATCTGTTGGCATTAGCCCTTTTTGGTGATCTATCTTCTTACTTCATCATATTTTTTTAATTGGTTGAGTTGTTCATTTTTTTATGGTTTTTTTAAAAATGTTATCCATGTTTTCTACATGAACTCTTACGTCTAAAATTTGTTTTCTTAAAATTTCTCTTGTACATTTATCCTTCTTAATCATTACTGATAGCTCTATTCTAGCTTAATTTCTATCGTTTCTTTGACTGAATTTTAAATGCTATTCTTTTGTTTTTAAAATCGGTTTTTATTCTAAAATTTGAGCTTTCTTATGCAACTAATCGAGGTCTCTAATTTTGTTAATATTTTTTACATTATTTTTCTCCCTGCTGGCAGCTTCTTTTTATTTAAAATATAGTTACTTCATAACCAAAATATTTTTGTAAAGAAATTTTTGTAACTAAAATTAAATTTATTTAAAAATCTGTTGCCAATGAGATTGTCTTTTTGTCCTAATATTCTATCAATTCAATCTTCATTAATTTCAATTTTGTCAAGATTATCGATTTTTGTTAATTAATTGTTTGGAAAGACTTAAAATTGTTTCAAAATTTTACTAAATTTCTAAGGAATAAAATTAAGCGTATATCCGTAATTTAACCGCAACTCTTTTGTTTATTTTTATTTTTTTAAACTATATTATTTAAATGTTCTGAAGCAAGTATCTTCAAAAATTACCTTTCTAACTTTTATAAATTCAGATCAACAATCGACGGTTTTGTGTTCTTCATTTCCACATTTTACATTTAAATTTTTACAGTTAGTCTTCACTGTTCTGGATCAATTCTTTCACATAAACATTTCCGGAAATTTTACTTTGTCTAATAAATTTTTCACATTTTTATTTTTGCTTCAAACTTCGTACAATTTTTATTTCAAAAGCACTAGGTTTATCCAGTTTGTCCTTGAATTTTATAGCTCCAGAAAAAATTTTAAAATTTTGGGATAATCTGTACAGTATAATTGTTAATAAATTGTCGTTAATTTTTAAATCTATTTTACGCAGTTTTGCATAGTATCAAAGAACTGACCTAGATATGCATTATACGAATCTTATTTGTTTTAATTTTGTTGAGTGTTAGCCTATTCAATAGTGTTGCTTTCCTCGCTGGGTTTTTTTGATATATAAACACTTTCTAGTTTTAACAAAGTATCTCTTGAAGTTTTGCCTAATTCAATTCTGACTTCTATAATTTATTTTAGTTGATACGGAATTATCTTCTAACGCAAGATTTTTTTTATTAATATTGGTTCTGTTTGAACTTTTCACGAGTCATAATAACCAGTAACAATAATTTTTCTTATTTCAAACTTAGTTTGTTCTAGAAAACAAACCAAAACTAAAGGTAAAAACGTCAAAAATCGGTTTTGGTTAGATTTTTAAACGAGTTTTAAATATTTAATTATTTGAAAATTGATAAAAGCGGAAATAATACAGGTTTTGTAGCTGACTGAACGATTCTAAATCGACTTTATAAATATCTAGCTTAATGTGTTCTGGTTTTTATTTTAAAATTATTTGTTTGTTTTAGCAAAAATACCAAAGCTGAAGCTAAAAGCGTTAAAAACCAGTTTTAGACAGGTTTTTAAACCGTTTTTAGCTATCTATTTAAACTGCTTATTTTAAAACTAATAAAAGCAATAGTAAAACAGGTTTTGTGGCTGGATGAAGAGTCTTTAACCGACTTTATAAAAGGTTCGTTTTAGTTTTTGTTTTGAAATTAATAGATTGTCTTGGAAAATAAACCAAAACTGAAGCTGAAAACGTTAAAAACTGTTTTGATTAAGGTTTTAAACCGGCTTTAACCATTTATTTAATTGTTTATTTTAAAACTGATAAAAAGCAATAATAAAACAGGTTTTGTAACCAGCAGAAGAGTCCTAAATCGACTTTATAAAAAGTTGGATTTATTCTAGTTTTCATTTTATTTGATGTGTAAGCTTACAGAGTGATATAAACTTAGTAATTAATTGGTGTAATAAAAATAAACTTTTTATAAATGTTAGTAAATGTTTCGTAATTACGTATACTAGAAAAAAGAACATCTTAGAATTTCATTACAATATCAATTCTGCTTTGTTGAATCGTTGCTTCAGTACTAAGGACTTAGGTGTTTTTTTTTGACTCTAAATTAACATTTAATAATCATGTTCTTTCTATAACCAAATCTGGTTATGGTGTTTTGGGGTTTTTGTATAAGAAACTGTCGTAACTTTAAAAATCTAAATAATTGTTTAGTTACACTGTACTTTTGTCTAGTAAGGTCTAAATTAGAATATTGCTCAGTAATATGGTCTCCTGTTTACAAGATCTATATAACCACAATTGAAAAAATTCAACGAAAATTTCTCAAATTTTTAGTATTCCTTTCTGATGGTACCTATCCTCCAAGAGGTTATGATTATCAATTACTTTTAAATAGATTTAAATTTGAATCTCTCGAAACACGAAGATTTCTCGGATCTGTCGCATTTATATATAAAATCATTCATTTTCTTATTGATTGTCCACAACTTTTAAATGCCATCAATATTCTTGTTCCGAGAAGTAATGCGCGACAACATGTTACTTTTTATCATAAACGAACCAACACTAATGTTCTGTTCAGGTCGCCTCTGAGTACCGCTTGCAGAAACGTCAACTCAGTTTCCTATGTTATCGATCTATTTTTTTGTTCGATAAAGATTGTGTTGTCTTCCTGTAGAAGCTATCAAGTTATGTAAATTGTTTATTGTTTATTTTGTAATTACTATTATTATTTTAATTTCTATTGTCATTAATTGGATTTTTTTTTCTGTTTGACAATAAATCAATTATTATTATTATTATTATTATTATTATTTTAAAATTAACCGCTTATTTTAGAAGATAAATCAAAACTAAAGTTGACAACGTTAAAAACTTATTTTGGTCAGGTTTTACAACCGGTATTAGCTATTTATTTAAATTTCTTATTTTGAAACTGAGAAAAACGGAAATAAAACAGGTGCTATGACTGAGAAAAGAGTTGTAAATTTACTTAATAAAGTGTTGGGTTTGTTCTACTTTTAAAATTAAAATTAACCGTATTAAACTCAGTTCACTCTGAGTCTATAATAGATTTAATTATAACCAACTCTACTTTAAACGTGTTAGAATCTTGGGTTTCTGAGTATTCCCTCTCTGATCATAATTGGATACATTCTGTAATTGACTTTAGTAAATACATTCCTGTACGAACAAAAAAAATTATACGCACATTTAAACACTTTGATTCAAACTTATTCAATGCAGATGCACAAAATGTTGACTGGAACTTCATCTATATGATTAGTAACATTGATGATAAGGTAAATTATTTAAATAATTGTTTACTCGAACTTTTTGACAAACATGCCCCGTTAACTATTGTCGAAGGAATTTCTACAAATAAACATGAACCGTGGTTTACTGATAATCTGAAACTTCTGAAGAAGTTAAAAAAGAATGCATGGCGTCGTTATTGTGTATCTAGAGCTGACAATCATAAATCATACTATTGTCAAGTCAGAAATTACTACAATTTAGCTCTTAGGCAGGAAAAACGAGTGTATTATGAATTTAACTTTAAAAACAATTTTAGCAAGAATCCGAAACAGTTTTGGAAAAACTTAAAAAAATCAAATATAATTAAATCTAATAATAATTGTGAAATCTCTTCTGAGTTTTCTGATCCCAACCAAATTAATAATTATTTTATAGAGTCTATTCCTCAAACGTCATCTTCACCAGTTTTTCGTAAGTACCTTGAGCGCTCAAATTTTCCATCTGGCAACAAATTTCAATACTTACCTGTAGACGTAACGTCAATTAAAAAAATGATTTTAAAAATAAAACCATCAACAATCGGTTATGACGGTATATCAGGTCGCATGCTGCAGCTTTCTTTGCCTTTTGTTGCTGCACCATTAACTCACCTAATTAATACTAGTTTTGAGCAGGGATATGTTCCTGATAGCTGGAAAACTTCTTGTGTCACACCAATACCAAAAAAATCTGTTCTTACTTGTCTCAATGATCTAAGACCCATAAGTATTCAACCAGCTTCTATGTTAATTGCAGAGTCAATAATTTATAACCAACTGAACGATTACGTATGTTCTTTTAATATTTTACCATCAGTGCAATCTGGATTTCGTATGGGACACAGTACATCAACTGCCCTTTTATCGGTGACCGATGAAATTTTATCAAATATGGACAAAGGAAAAATAACATCTTTAACTCTGTTAGACTTAAGTAAAGCTTTTGATTCAATTGACATAAATTGCTTACTAAAAAAATTAGAGTACTATGGAATTTATAATGATAAATTCAAGTGGTTTAATAGTTATCTACACAATCGTAAGCAGACATGCCGAACAACTTTAGGTTTATCAGATATTAAAGATGTTTTAACAGGAGTTCCTCAAGGATCGGTGTTAGGCCCACTTCTTTTTTCTATTTTTATTTCAGATATTCAGTACGCAACTAAATTTTGCAAAATACATCTATTTGCAGATGATATTCAACTCTACCTAAGCTTTAACCCTCTAGAAATACGAAATATTGAAAATATAATTAACAGTGACCTTAATGAAATATATAATTGGACCCAATGTAATTCACTATATTTAAATGCAACTAAATGTAAGAACATACTTTTTGGAACAACGAATAAAGCAGAAAATCTAAAACACACCGTTCGAATTAATAATGTAGAAATTCCTTCCCAAAGTACAGTCAAAAATCTTGGTATTACTATGGATTCACAACTCAATTTTACTAATCATGTTTCCCAGTTATCTAAACATTGTTATTTTAAATTTAAGCAACTTACACAGTTTAAAGAGTTTTTAAATCAAAAGACTAAACTAATTTTAATTAACTCACTAGTTTTATCCAATCTGCATTACTGTGATATTGTTTATGGCCCGCGCCTAACTGAAAGTAATAAACAAAAACTTCAAAAAATTCAAAACTACTGTTTACGATTTGTGATTAGTATACCTCACTTTGCACATGTTACCCCCTACCTAAGATCTTTAGGATTGCTTAAATTGAATGAGCAACGCTTTGTTCATTATTTGTGTTTTTGTTTCAAATTACTAAAGTTAAAAATTCCTGATTATTTGTATGTTAAATTAATCAAACGCTGTGAAACTCACTTTAGAAATTTACGATTTGTTGAAAAGCATTTTCACTTTCCAGCGCACAAGACTACTTTATTTCAGACGTCTTTTTCATATATTGTACCATATATATTAAGTAACTGCTCTGATCTTTTAACAGTTGACACTTCCGTATATTTAAAAAAAAAATGTAAAAAACTAATTTTGTCGCAAAAACTTTCTGCAATTGATCTTAGCAAATTTTAATCTGTTGTATTATTTTGTGTTATGTTTATTGTAAGTATATTTATTAGTATTTTATTATGTTTTAACTATTTCTCTAGGTTAAATTATAATATCAGATTTGTGTCTGCCATTTAACCTTAGTAGTTAGAGTGACACTTACGACCGATTTTAATGACTTTTTAATTACCACTTTCACTTTCACATTCAAATGACGTAGGTATTTGTTATAACCTTGATTAAATTCCAATGACGTAAAATGAAATTAATTAAGACATTTTCGATGACTGATCCACATTACGTCACATGTAAGGGAATGCGACCAATTTCTTTCCGAAATATCGCTTCTCGTGAATTGATCTTAATTTTCGCGCTTTGATTACTATTCTCGCGATTTGTTCTTTTTTCTCCCGAGTTGATCCTAATTTTCGCGATTTAATTCCTATTTTTGCTATCTGACTTCGTTTCTTGCAATTTGCTCTCGTTTCTCGCGAATTGATTAAAAATTTTCGCGATTGGATCACTGTTCTCGCGATCCGATCTTGATTCTCGCGGTTTGCTCTTGTTTGTAACAAATTGATCATAATTTTCGCGATTTGAACTAGATTTCTTGCAATCTGACTTTTCGATTTTTGCGATTTAATTTAAATTAGTTAAATTATTGTTTTTAGATGTTTAAATCGCGGTTTGATCTCAACTCTAGCGAATCTATCTCTATTTTTGCGATTTGAACCAGATTCTCATCAATTTGATTTTTGCAGATAAGATCATATGCATAGTATAAAACGAATAAGCGTTATACATTTATCAGAATAAAATAAAAAAAATATGAGTTTGTTTCTTTGTGTTAGCCGGTGATACGCAAGATTTTCTAGCATTTAATATTTGCAATCGCAAATTGAACCAAATTTCCAAGGATGTGTTTCCGATTCTCGCAATTTGATTTTAAAAACACCAATTTGATCATTTCTTTTTGCAAATAAATCATAGAAAAAGTGACAAATAAAGCTTTAGACAAAAAATTTGAAAGAAAAAACCAGACAGACAAAATTTGAAGTTAACGATTTTACTGTTTGCTGCAATAGTAAACTTTTCATTAAGAATGTGTTTTCTAATATGTTTGAAATAGAATTGAAATTGCCGTTTAAGTTCTCGTTAGTTACGTCACAAGATTTTCTGGCTTTTAATCTAGACGATCGCTAATTGAACCAGATTTACAAGATGTGATTTCGATTCTCGCAATTTGATCTCGAAAACACTAAGTTGATTAGCGCTTTTCGCAAATGAAATATAGAAAAGTTACAAATAAACTTTAGACAAAAATTTGAAGTTACCGATTTCACTGTTTTCAACTATTGCAAACTGTTTATTAAAAATGTGCTTTCTAATATGTTTAAAATGGAGTTGAAAGTGCCATTTAAGTTCTCGTTAGTTATGTTTTTCAATGTATGTAATTTTAAATATTGGTCGCTTGTTAGAAAATTTTGCAAGTCTTTTTTTTATTTCATTTTTATATCAAACTGTTTTTAATTAAATTTAATATCAAACTTTGTCTTTTTAATAAATCGTCATATCAAACTTTAATGATTTCGGCGTCTCAAACAATCATTAACTTTTTATTAAAGACACGTTCTCTAATATTTTAAAAAGTTTAGAAACTATTGTTTAATTGTGTTTTCTAAAATATGTAATTTTGAATATTGCTTGCTCCATAGAAATTTTTTGTAAGAAATGAAAACATTCTCGTTGTACGTAACTAATGAAAAGAGACGTCAATTTAAAAAGTCTTTTTAAAGGTTTACATCGCTTTTTCAAAATTGTATCTCAACTTTCAGTTTGTGATAGCGTTATGTTTGTGAATTTATTTTCTGACATGTGTGATTTTGAGCTGATTTTAAAAGCGCTTAAATTAGTTGTCTATCAAATCAAATAATAGTAAAATTTTAAAAAACAACAACAAATTGCTTAATTTTTGATTATCGAGTGTGAGACAGGCTTAATAGTACGGAATTTTGTAGAGACTTTGAATTTCTAAAGTAACTTAAGACAAATGGAAATAACGACAGATATTTTTTACATCTAGCTTTCTGATCGTCAGATCTCAGATTGTTTGAGACGTTACTCGTGAAAATTTGTAAATAAAGAAAAAACACAAATAACAATATTCTTATTTATCAAAATGATTTGCAAAAAAAAAAATTACAAATATAGAAATATAGCGTTTTCAGAAGAAAAACAAATTTATTTGAGAAAAATTTTAATGTATTAATATTGTAAATAGTTATAATTAATTAAATGGATAATTAAAGAATAGATTTGGAAGTAAAAAAAATTGTATACATTTTTTTTTGTTTCTGTAATTAGTCAGCTATTATTACAGATGCCTTTTATTGCTAATTCATTTCAACTTTTTGTACAAATTTTGTGAACTCTTTACATACTTTGCAAGCGAAATTTGTTGAAATGCCTAGTAAATTTCAGATGTCTAATCTATAATTATAATATTTTAAAATAATTAATTCAGTTTAACATTAATTAGGAACGCGTCAAGCTTTAATCAAAAAATTTCAAAAATTGTATACATAAATTCAAAACCGTTTATCATTTTTATTCTATTTTCAATTATGTTATGAGTTATGTTATGAGGTAAAATTTATGTAATGTTTTGTTTTTGCAAAATTTATTTATTTCTTTTTTTTTCTTAAATTTTATCAGTTATGTAGACAATTTGTGTATATATATTCTTATATTTTGTTAAAATAAGAAAAATATAATGACCATATAGTATGAAGTGTACGTATCGCAATTGGGCAGTATGTATTTTGTAAACTGTTTACAAGTTGACAGTTATTAAAAATCCGAATATCTACCTCTTCATGTTTCGAGTAAATTACTACATTTGTAATAGACACATGATAAATAAAAAAAATGAGATCTGCACAAAAAAAAAAATCTTAAACCGAACTTTGAATTTTATAAAGTACAAGCATGAACAAAATGTTTTTAAAGTTTACAAAGTATAACTGCTTTAAGTGTATATAAAGATTTTTTTAAATTTATTAAATACAAAATAATAGCATACAATATACACAAATCCTAAAAAATTAACGATTACAATTAATAAAGATAAAAAAATGCAACTTAAACTACAAAGACTTTTACACAAAAATATAAAACTACATAGTTTAAATATGGTAGGTTTTTAATTTGATAATAAGTTATATTTATTTTTTTATAATTATTTTGCATTCTGTTCTGTTTTAGCAGCCTTTTTATTGTGACAAATATTTTAACAAACTTTATGTATGTTTTATTCGTTCTGCTTATCATATTTTGAAATTTTCGAAGTTTGAAAAACATTTTATTAGTTTCTAAATAATAGTTTTCAAATTTCAACACATTTTTTTAAATTTCTACTTATAATTTAATTTTTATTTTTAATTTATTTTATAACGCCTTTCTCGTTGTATGATTGGCAGTCTAGAATAAACCTTTAATTGTTTCAACCAATCAAGTAGTGGTTTTTTCTTCTTGTTGTATAATTGGCAGTCTAAATGGTTATCTATCCTCACTTTCCAAATTCCAAAAACCAACGATTGCAATTAATAAGAATAAAAAAGATGTAACTTTAACTTCAGAAACTTTTACACAAAAATATAAAACTAGTTTAAATATGTTAAGTTTTGATTAGAAAATAAGTTATACTTTTAATTTTATAATTATTTTGTATATTTTGCTTCTTTGCTCGTACTTTTGCATTAACTTTTTTAGAAAATGAAAATACAATAGACTATTTATGGTTAAGTGTTGTAGTCAACAAACATGGGTAATTCATTTCATTTGGGTAAAAGCCGTAGTAATACATTTTTTATGTTGTTAAAGTCACCAAATTCACAACTTAATTAAAGTTTTACGAAAAATTTTGTATTTACTTTTCTAGAAATTAAAATACTAAAAACTAATATTTATATTTTACTGTTGTAGTTAACAAACATATGTAATTTTATTCAATTATATAAAATCGGTAATGATACATTTCGTTATTGATAATATTAGGAAAAAACCTAATCAGAGTTTTCAGAAAATTTTGCATTTATTTTCGAGTAATTAAAATACGAAAAGTGAAAATTTTCATTTTGCTGTTGTAGTCATCAGCACATTTATTTCATAATAAAAAGTAAATTTTATTTTGTCCAATCATGTTTTCAAATTATAATTTGTCTTTTTTTCAAGTTTATGCTATCGAATTTATAGTTACCGTCCAGTTGTAAAATATTATTAAATAATTTTTAAAATTATATTAAATTCAGAAAATCAGTGACGAAATAATTATTTGATACATACATATTACTTTTGTAAAAATATTTTCGTTTATTATAATAACAGCAGTTACTTTTCGAAACTACAATATTTTTCTAACTAGTTTAAACGAGTATAAGCAGTTTAAGCTTTAATTATTAGTTTCTCTGCAATTTGTTTAAAAATTTGTAGAAACTATTTTAACGTTTCTAATTTATAAAAAAAAAATATTGTCAGCGTATATATGAAAATTCTTTTATAATTATAAAATAGTTTAAAAAGTTGCATGTGTTTAGCATTCATTCAAAAGTGATTTTCATGATTTATCTTTATTACAATATAGTTAACCCAATCTTTTACGTTTAGATAAAATATTGGATTAGAGAGAAGCGCTATAAATTAAGGATGTTGCTTTGAATTGTTGGTACATTATTATTTTTACAAAATTTAGGAAGATGTAAGGATAATTCATCTCAAAATTATTGTCATCTCTGTAGACCATTATGAAGCGGTACATAGTGCTGCAAACGTAACATTAGAATAAATTGTTAAAATCAGAAAAATAATTTAATATTACACTAAGCGTTGAGAAATTTACTTTCATGTGCAAAAAACTTGTAAAATAATTTATTGCAATTATTGACAACATAACAGCTACAAAACCAAAAAACTATTACAGCAAAATTTGTGTGCACAAATTAAAATGTTTGATAAAATTTTTCAAGTGAGGTAATTTGACTATGTAATTTTTGTTTGCAAAAGTTATTTGTTCCTTTTCTTTTCTTAAATTTTATTGTGCAAATTTTTTTCTATTTAATTTATTTTCTAATTCAACTCGAGTCATAAGAATAAAGTAATAATCAGTTTAATATTTCTGTTTTAAAATAGACACAGATGTTTCAACAAATTTTTATTTTAGAAGAAAATTTGTAATTGGGTACATTGTTAAAGAAAACAAAAAATAACATATTATTTAACAGCTTTAGTTTTAATTTTACACAAACACGTTTTTACTCTGATCAACTAGTCGTTACATAAAGATTTTAAAATTCTAAAAAATAGTTTTTTTAAGCTTTGTAAATTTAAAATTAAATTATTAATAGTTTCAATATAAGGATATTTTATAGTAATAATTGTAATTGTTGTGTTTAGTAAGTTCTTAGATTTATTAAATAAACAATATTATATTTATTAAACATGATTTAACATAAAAATTGAAATGCTTATTAATAATTTTAATAAAAATAAGAATAAGTAGTAAAAAATTTTCAGATTATTACAGCATCAGCTAGCTAAGACCTCTTAATATTCCGACATCATACAACTTACTTAAAAGTTAACAAATAACAAGGGAGTTAAATGTTTATAAAATTATTACTAATACTTAATATTATTTGAATAAGTTGTGCAGTTGTAGGAATTACTGTTATGATATATTTATGTATTGATGTGCATTCTTACATTTTGACGACACCGTAATCTTGTTCAACCACACGGATCTTAAAAAAGCAGTACCTGTTACAACAATTCCATTTTTCTACCCTAATAACAACGTCGTATCAATACTTGAAAATAACGATTTAATTTGTAATAAATTGTTTATTATATATTTTCTCAAATAATTGAAATAAATAATCTGATTTTCTTTGTTTTTATTTTTATTTAGATTTATTACAAACAACAAATGTACATACGGGGCATGGTTGGTATCAGAGGCGGCGGAAAGTGCTCAGAGGCGTCGGTGAGAGTGCGAATCCGGGATAACGCGAATTCCAGAAAACGCTAATTTTCCATTATTTCAGAAAGAATTCGGGCACATTCCATTTGTATGCAAAATTTCACTTTCTCTACAATGAAAACAAAAACTCACTTTAAAAGTAATTTAGTTATTTTCCTTTATTTCGGATCAATTAGAAAACATTGCGTCACTTGTAAGAAGAATGCGACAAATATCTTTCGATGCGTTGTTATTGTGGCAAACTAGTCTTTATGCAAAAATTTCAAAATTCTAAAAATACTTTTTTTTTGCAGATTGTAAATTCAAAATTAAATAATTAATAGTTTGAATAAAAAGATGTTTTTTATTACAGTTATAATTTATTGGTACTTAGATTTACTGAATTAACAATATTATAATCATTAATCATGATTTAATATAAAAATTGTAAATGGTTAGATATTAATATTTTTAATAAAATAAGTATAAGTATTAAATTTTTAGATTAGCCCATCAAAATCATCAGATTGATATTACTTATAAATATTTTAACATCATACAACTTACTTAAATTTAATAAAAAACAAGAAAATTAGACCATTTCAACAAGTTGTGCAGCTGCACGAGTTACGGCTCTGATATCTTTACATATTAATGTGCATTTCTTAAAGCTTGATAATATTGAACTCTGATTTAAAATCCATCACCGAAATTTTAAAAGCGGTACCAATTACCAACATCTTCCGACCTCCTGGTGACCGCCTTGCGTCCATATCCGCTCCGCGGAAACAGACGCTATAGGTGGTCATCAGGGTGTCGGAAGATGTTGGTAATTGGTACCGCTTTTAAAATTTCGGTGATGGATTTTAAATCAGAGTTCAATATTATCAAGCTTTAAGAAATGCACATTAATATGTAAAGATATCAGAGCCGTAACTCGTGCAGCTGCACAACTTGTTCAAATGGTCTAATTTTCTTGTTTTTTATTAAATTTAAGTAAGTTGTATGATGTTAAAATATTTATAAGTAATATCAATCTGATGATTTTGATGGGCTAATCTAAAAATTTAATACTTATACTTATTTTATTAAAAATATTAATATCTAACCATTTACAATTTTTATATTAAATCATGATTAATGATTATAATATTGTTAATTCAGTAAATCTAAGTACCAATAAATTATAACTGTAATAAAAAACATCTTTTTATTCAAACTATTAATTATTTAATTTTGAATTTACAATCTGCAAAAAAAAAGTATTTTTAGAATTTTGAAATTTTTGCATAAAGACTAGTTTGCCACAATAACAACGCATCGAAAGATATTTGTCGCATTCTTCTTACAAGTGACGCAATGTTTTCTAATTGATCCGAAATAAAGGAAAATAACTAAATTACTTTTAAAGTGAGTTTTTGTTTTCATTGTAGAGAAAGTGAAATTTTGCATACAAATGGAATGTGCCCGAATTCTTTCTGAAATAATGGAAAATTAGCGTTTTCTGGAATTCGCGTTATCCCGGATTCGCACTCTCACCGACGCCTCTGAGCACTTTCCGCCGCCTCTGATACCAACCATGCCCCGTATGTACATTTGTTGTTTGTAATAAATCTAAATAAAAATAAAAACAAAGAAAATCAGATTATTTATTTCAATTATTTGAGAAAATATATAATAAACAATTTATTACAAATTAAATCGTTATTTTCAAGTATTGATACGACGTTGTTATTAGGGTAGAAAAATGGAATTGTTGTAACAGGTACTGCTTTTTTAAGATCCGTGTGGTTGAACAAGATTACGGTGTCGTCAAAATGTAAGAATGCACATCAATACATAAATATATCATAACAGTAATTCCTACAACTGCACAACTTATTCAAATAATATTAAGTATTAGTAATAATTTTATAAACATTTAACTCCCTTGTTATTTGTTAACTTTTAAGTAAGTTGTATGATGTCGGAATATTAAGAGGTCTTAGCTAGCTGATGCTGTAATAATCTGAAAATTTTTTACTACTTATTCTTATTTTTATTAAAATTATTAATAAGCATTTCAATTTTTATGTTAAATCATGTTTAATAAATATAATATTGTTTATTTAATAAATCTAAGAACTTACTAAACACAACAATTACAATTATTACTATAAAATATCCTTATATTGAAACTATTAATAATTTAATTTTAAATTTACAAAGCTTAAAAAAACTATTTTTTAGAATTTTAAAATCTTTATGTAACGACTAGTTGATCAGAGTAAAAACGTGTTTGTGTAAAATTAAAACTAAAGCTGTTAAATAATATGTTATTTTTTGTTTTCTTTAACAATGTACCCAATTACAAATTTTCTTCTAAAATAAAAATTTGTTGAAACATCTGTGTCTATTTTAAAACAGAAATATTAAACTGATTATTACTTTATTCTTATGACTCGAGTTGAATTAGAAAATAAATTAAATAGAAAAAAATTTGCACAATAAAATTTAAGAAAAGAAAAGGAACAAATAACTTTTGCAAACAAAAATTACATAGTCAAATTACCTCACTTGAAAAATTTTATCAAACATTTTAATTTGTGCACACAAATTTTGCTGTAATAGTTTTTTGGTTTTGTAGCTGTTATGTTGTCAATAATTGCAATAAATTATTTTACAAGTTTTTTGCACATGAAAGTAAATTTCTCAACGCTTAGTGTAATATTAAATTATTTTTCTGATTTTAACAATTTATTCTAATGTTACGTTTGCAGCACTATGTACCGCTTCATAATGGTCTACAGAGATGACAATAATTTTGAGATGAATTATCCTTACATCTTCCTAAATTTTGTAAAAATAATAATGTACCAACAATTCAAAGCAACATCCTTAATTTATAGCGCTTCTCTCTAATCCAATATTTTATCTAAACGTAAAAGATTGGGTTAACTATATTGTAATAAAGATAAATCATGAAAATCACTTTTGAATGAATGCTAAACACATGCAACTTTTTAAACTATTTTATAATTATAAAAGAATTTTCATATATACGCTGACAATATTTTTTTTTTATAAATTAGAAACGTTAAAATAGTTTCTACAAATTTTTAAACAAATTGCAGAGAAACTAATAATTAAAGCTTAAACTGCTTATACTCGTTTAAACTAGTTAGAAAAATATTGTAGTTTCGAAAAGTAACTGCTGTTATTATAATAAACGAAAATATTTTTACAAAAGTAATATGTATGTATCAAATAATTATTTCGTCACTGATTTTCTGAATTTAATATAATTTTAAAAATTATTTAATAATATTTTACAACTGGACGGTAACTATAAATTCGATAGCATAAACTTGAAAAAAAGACAAATTATAATTTGAAAACATGATTGGACAAAATAAAATTTACTTTTTATTATGAAATAAATGTGCTGATGACTACAACAGCAAAATGAAAATTTTCACTTTTCGTATTTTAATTACTCGAAAATAAATGCAAAATTTTCTGAAAACTCTGATTAGGTTTTTTCCTAATATTATCAATAACGAAATGTATCATTACCGATTTTATATAATTGAATAAAATTACATATGTTTGTTAACTACAACAGTAAAATATAAATATTAGTTTTTAGTATTTTAATTTCTAGAAAAGTAAATACAAAATTTTTCGTAAAACTTTAATTAAGTTGTGAATTTGGTGACTTTAACAACATAAAAAATGTATTACTACGGCTTTTACCCAAATGAAATGAATTACCCATGTTTGTTGACTACAACACTTAACCATAAATAGTCTATTGTATTTTCATTTTCTAAAAAAGTTAATGCAAAAGTACGAGCAAAGAAGCAAAATATACAAAATAATTATAAAATTAAAAGTATAACTTATTTTCTAATCAAAACTTAACATATTTAAACTAGTTTTATATTTTTGTGTAAAAGTTTCTGAAGTTAAAGTTACATCTTTTTTATTCTTATTAATTGCAATCGTTGGTTTTTGGAATTTGGAAAGTGAGGATAGATAACCATTTAGACTGCCAATTATACAACAAGAAGAAAAAACCACTACTTGATTGGTTGAAACAATTAAAGGTTTATTCTAGACTGCCAATCATACAACGAGAAAGGCGTTATAAAATAAATTAAAAATAAAAATTAAATTATAAGTAGAAATTTAAAAAAATGTGTTGAAATTTGAAAACTATTATTTAGAAACTAATAAAATGTTTTTCAAACTTCGAAAATTTCAAAATATGATAAGCAGAACGAATAAAACATACATAAAGTTTGTTAAAATATTTGTCACAATAAAAAGGCTGCTAAAACAGAACAGAATGCAAAATAATTATAAAAAAATAAATATAACTTATTATCAAATTAAAAACCTACCATATTTAAACTATGTAGTTTTATATTTTTGTGTAAAAGTCTTTGTAGTTTAAGTTGCATTTTTTTATCTTTATTAATTGTAATCGTTAATTTTTTAGGATTTGTGTATATTGTATGCTATTATTTTGTATTTAATAAATTTAAAAAAATCTTTATATACACTTAAAGCAGTTATACTTTGTAAACTTTAAAAACATTTTGTTCATGCTTGTACTTTATAAAATTCAAAGTTCGGTTTAAGATTTTTTTTTTTGTGCAGATCTCATTTTTTTTATTTATCATGTGTCTATTACAAATGTAGTAATTTACTCGAAACATGAAGAGGTAGATATTCGGATTTTTAATAACTGTCAACTTGTAAACAGTTTACAAAATACATACTGCCCAATTGCGATACGTACACTTCATACTATATGGTCATTATATTTTTCTTATTTTAACAAAATATAAGAATATATATACACAAATTGTCTACATAACTGATAAAATTTAAGAAAAAAAAAGAAATAAATAAATTTTGCAAAAACAAAACATTACATAAATTTTACCTCATAACATAACTCATAACATAATTGAAAATAGAATAAAAATGATAAACGGTTTTGAATTTATGTATACAATTTTTGAAATTTTTTGATTAAAGCTTGACGCGTTCCTAATTAATGTTAAACTGAATTAATTATTTTAAAATATTATAATTATAGATTAGACATCTGAAATTTACTAGGCATTTCAACAAATTTCGCTTGCAAAGTATGTAAAGAGTTCACAAAATTTGTACAAAAAGTTGAAATGAATTAGCAATAAAAGGCATCTGTAATAATAGCTGACTAATTACAGAAACAAAAAAAAATGTATACAATTTTTTTTACTTCCAAATCTATTCTTTAATTATCCATTTAATTAATTATAACTATTTACAATATTAATACATTAAAATTTTTCTCAAATAAATTTGTTTTTCTTCTGAAAACGCTATATTTCTATATTTGTAATTTTTTTTTTTGCAAATCATTTTGATAAATAAGAATATTGTTATTTGTGTTTTTTCTTTATTTACAAATTTTCACGAGTAACGTCTCAAACAATCTGAGATCTGACGATCAGAAAGCTAGATGTAAAAAATATCTGTCGTTATTTCCATTTGTCTTAAGTTACTTTAGAAATTCAAAGTCTCTACAAAATTCCGTACTATTAAGCCTGTCTCACACTCGATAATCAAAAATTAAGCAATTTGTTGTTGTTTTTTAAAATTTTACTATTATTTGATTTGATAGACAACTAATTTAAGCGCTTTTAAAATCAGCTCAAAATCACACATGTCAGAAAATAAATTCACAAACATAACGCTATCACAAACTGAAAGTTGAGATACAATTTTGAAAAAGCGATGTAAACCTTTAAAAAGACTTTTTAAATTGACGTCTCTTTTCATTAGTTACGTACAACGAGAATGTTTTCATTTCTTACAAAAAATTTCTATGGAGCAAGCAATATTCAAAATTACATATTTTAGAAAACACAATTAAACAATAGTTTCTAAACTTTTTAAAATATTAGAGAACGTGTCTTTAATAAAAAGTTAATGATTGTTTGAGACGCCGAAATCATTAAAGTTTGATATGACGATTTATTAAAAAGACAAAGTTTGATATTAAATTTAATTAAAAACAGTTTGATATAAAAATGAAATAAAAAAAAGACTTGCAAAATTTTCTAACAAGCGACCAATATTTAAAATTACATACATTGAAAAACATAACTAACGAGAACTTAAATGGCACTTTCAACTCCATTTTAAACATATTAGAAAGCACATTTTTAATAAACAGTTTGCAATAGTTGAAAACAGTGAAATCGGTAACTTCAAATTTTTGTCTAAAGTTTATTTGTAACTTTTCTATATTTCATTTGCGAAAAGCGCTAATCAACTTAGTGTTTTCGAGATCAAATTGCGAGAATCGGAATCACATCTTGTAAATCTGGTTCAATTAGCGATCGTCTAGATTAAAAGCCAGAAAATCTTGTGACGTAACTAACGAGAACTTAAACGGCAATTTCAATTCTATTTCAAACATATTAGAAAACACATTCTTAATGAAAAGTTTACTATTGCAGCAAACAGTAAAATCGTTAACTTCAAATTTTGTCTGTCTGGTTTTTTCTTTCAAATTTTTTGTCTAAAGCTTTATTTGTCACTTTTTCTATGATTTATTTGCAAAAAGAAATGATCAAATTGGTGTTTTTAAAATCAAATTGCGAGAATCGGAAACACATCCTTGGAAATTTGGTTCAATTTGCGATTGCAAATATTAAATGCTAGAAAATCTTGCGTATCACCGGCTAACACAAAGAAACAAACTCATATTTTTTTTATTTTATTCTGATAAATGTATAACGCTTATTCGTTTTATACTATGCATATGATCTTATCTGCAAAAATCAAATTGATGAGAATCTGGTTCAAATCGCAAAAATAGAGATAGATTCGCTAGAGTTGAGATCAAACCGCGATTTAAACATCTAAAAACAATAATTTAACTAATTTAAATTAAATCGCAAAAATCGAAAAGTCAGATTGCAAGAAATCTAGTTCAAATCGCGAAAATTATGATCAATTTGTTACAAACAAGAGCAAACCGCGAGAATCAAGATCGGATCGCGAGAACAGTGATCCAATCGCGAAAATTTTTAATCAATTCGCGAGAAACGAGAGCAAATTGCAAGAAACGAAGTCAGATAGCAAAAATAGGAATTAAATCGCGAAAATTAGGATCAACTCGGGAGAAAAAAGAACAAATCGCGAGAATAGTAATCAAAGCGCGAAAATTAAGATCAATTCACGAGAAGCGATATTTCGGAAAGAAATTGGTCGCATTCCCTTACATGTGACGTAATGTGGATCAGTCATCGAAAATGTCTTAATTAATTTCATTTTACGTCATTGGAATTTAATCAAGGTTATAACAAATACCTACGTCATTTGAATGTGAAAGTGAAAGTGGTAATTAAAAAGTCATTAAAATCGGTCGTAAGTGTCACTCTAACTACTAACCTTTTGTACATTTTTGTTTTAATGTGCAATAAACTTTATTATTATTATTATTATTAAAAAATTGTTGTAAATCAGAGTAACTTATTTTTATAATATTTGATTGGTAGCTTTAAAGAGTAGGGAGGAGTAAAATGTTGTTTTGTTAAAAATGTTTCGTAGCGTGATACAAATACACATAACCAATTCTGCTAACAAACAGGAACTATTGACACCTAGTCAGCAGGGTTCGAGAAAACCGTTGAAGTGGAAGGAAACTAATGATTTTGATTTATTTGAGTGTATCGATGAGGGCTGAATTTAGACGATAACGCAATTTAGTGGCATAAACAGAGTAGAAATTTGAATTGGTGTAAAGTATTAATATGGAGGGAATGAATTAACATACCTTATTAAATACAAAGATAAGTTTGGAAGTTATCTTTGAGTAGTGGAAAGTTTTCGGGTTCCACCTCAAAGATACACGAACTAGGGACTTCTCAGAGTGCAATCTCCAAACCAACAATTCCGAGTCGGAGTACATTGCGTGGAAACATTGATGCTGACCGCTGAGCTCAGATTACAATAGTATTTCAATTGTTGCAAACGTGCATGGTTTATTCAGAGATTAACCAAAATTAGAGGATTTACCAACTTAAACTGTCATCTAACTCGAGTAATACACTTTTTCAATGCGAAATTTCAAACATACATTTAGCACATCAAACGAATTGTCTTCTTTACGAGAAATCCGATTAGAAATAAAGAGTCACCGTTTAATTTTCCAAAGTGGAATCTAATTCTCAGTATCTTGACTTGACCCACTTAATACATTGCTTTTTACGAGAAAGCTGCTAAACCCCGGCTAACAAAACCCGTGATTTTAAACAGCAATTACCGGCAAATACACTACTCACCGACACGCATCGCTAACAATATCGACATTTCTTTACGATACGATTAGTATTTTATACAAGACCGCAATGAATAGATGCTTAATTTTCGTCAACTCTTGCATTCTTCTGACGTCTGTTTTATCCCAAACCGTCGATGAAACCGTGTCTACCCTCGCCTTTAAACGATCTATCAAAATCGGAGATAATGAAATTTTCAAAGTTGAAATCGCGATGGGAAATCACAAGGTAAATTCAAAAATTGTTCCAAATTCGAAAAATTACAATTTTTCTCCAGAGTGAGAACTTCTTCACTCGGCAATGGAGAGATATGATAGATTCCTACAGTTGGGTAAGTACAGCAAATATTTATTTAAAACTATATATAATCAAAATTATTATGTCATATATCTGCCGGTTATTTATTTAATGACAGCAGTGATTAAATAAAATATAATAAAATAATTAATTACTGACAGCTTAAATTTAATAGTTTTGTAGTGAATTAATTTCAAATCAGTGGCGGCTGGCGAATGTTTAAATCTGTGTATCTTTAAAATGGTGCATAAAATGAAAATTCTTTTACAAGTTTTTGAAAAATCTACGAAGTTTAAATTTAAAAAAGGTATGCAATTTATGTAAATATACAGAACCATTTTTTATTATAAAGAAACAAATATATACCCGGATCACCTTTGTAATCTTAAATTTCAAAATTTAACCCAAAATTTTGGCTTTGTGAATTATGTTATTATGACAACGTCAACGTAACATTGTCATATAACATGACCTACATTTTAAAAACCCGAATTTTTGGTAGAGATTATAATTTACAAAACCAAAATTTTGGGTTGAATTTTGGAATTTAATATTACAAAAGTGATCCGGGTTTATAGCTATGTTTTTTTCAAAATTTTAATTTTACAGAAAGTTTTGGGGTAATACAACTTTTGAAGAAAAATATTTTAAGAAAATAGAATTTAAGATTATAACATTTCAGAATAAAGCTCACAACTTTTTATAAATAATAAAAAAACTAAGTATTTTTAAAAATCAAATTTTTTGTGCTATAGTTTTCTGTTTGGTATTAGTAGTAGTCCTTTATAATAAAACTTTGGTCTCAAGCTTCATTTTGAAAACACAGATATTTTAATATCTATAGTTTTTTTATCAAAAAATTAGAATGTAACTTTACTAATAAGTTCTATTTTAATTAAAATTTTTAACAATTTTAAACAAAAAGTTTTTTTGTTTGTAATAAATATATTTGTAATAATAATAGACTATACCGGGTGTAAACGAAATTAGGCTCACCCCATTTTTTAATAGTATTTTTTAAAATAGAAAAACGAAACTTAGGAAACTTATTATGTTAGAAAATCTCCATTAATTGAATAAAAAATAAACTTTTTATCACTTCCGGTTTTACCGGAAACGACCGTAACTTTGGATTTTTAAATAGAACACTATACATATTTTTGTATTTTTGGAGTCTACCATAAATTCTGAGTGTAATAGACTACTTTTTATAACTTTTCGAAAAATAAATTTATTTTTTTTTGTAATTTTTGTTTTTTATCTAGAAAGCTGTGATGGTTAAAAAATAGTTTTAAATAATGTAAGCAACCATTAAAAAATAAAAGCTGTATTATAAATGCTCTAGATTAGAAAATACAAGACTTCTAATTAAATGAAATTAGTTTTTCCGTCTTAACTATTTTTTTTTCAAATGGAACAATATTTTTTTTGTGAATTTAAAGATACCAAAATTTAAAAAATCCATTCACTACTTTTTGTAATATTTACAAAAACAATTTAGAGAAAAACTCCGAAAATGTTTACTGAAAAAAAATTTAAGCAAGCTGTGCATAACGTCAAAATTTGACTAAAGTAACAGTTTAAGCTTAACGGCCGTATTTTTCATTTTGTTGTCTGTGTAAACATATTGTCAAAATGCCAGTGTATTCAAAAAATGAAAGAGTTGATATGCTGCTTGTTTATGGAGAGTGTAGGAAAAATTCTGTTCAAGCAGCAATGGTTTATCGAAATCGGTATCCCAACAGACGTCACCCATCACGTCATTATTTATTTGTGAAAAAATTTAGAGAAGGGCCTGATTACGTTGAAGAAAATTTTATTGTCGATGAAGACACAGAGATTGCTGTTTTAGCGTGGGTAAATATGCACCCAACTAAATCTTTGCGAGAAATTGCCACGGACTGCGATATAAGTCATCAGTCAGTATGGAAGATTTTAAAAAAACATAGATACCGTTCTTTTAAATACAGTTTACACCAACATCTCCATGAAAACGATGATGAAAGACGATTGAATTACTGTAACTTTTTTTTGGAGCAAATGGGTGAAGATCCATTGTTTCCTAGTTGCATCTTTTATACTGATGAGAGTCGTTTCACTAATAATGGCGTTTTTAACAGAAATAATACACTTTACTGGGCTCAAAGAAATCCCCATCTTTTAAGAGAAAATAATTTTCAAGAGCATTTTGGTTTTAATGTTTGGATGGGTATTGTTGGACAACGACTTATTGGACCCATTATTTTTGATGGACATCTGACTGGACAAAGATATTTAGAGTTACTCCAAAACGAAATAGAAGAATTTATAGACGACTTACCAGTAAATGTGTTTAGAAGATTATATTATCAGCAAGATGGAGCACCATCTCACAATTATAGACCAGTCGTTGAATATCTGAACCACAATTTTGAAAATAGTTGGATTGGTACTAATGGCCCTGTTAGGTGGCCCGCTAGATCTCCTGACCTAACCCCGCTAGATTTTTTTTGTGGGGTCATATTAAAAATGAAGTATACAGAATTCCTGTTCAAGATCGTCAAGATCTAGAAGCCAGATTGAGATACAGTATTGCACAAATTACTGCTGAACAATTGCAAAACGTTATCACAGAAACTATAAATCGCGTTCAAAAATGTCAGGAAGAAAACGGAGGACATTTCGAACATTTGCTGTAACAATAAAATTTTCATCGAAAACTTTTTTTAATTCCATATTTAATTAATCTAATAATAATAGCACCAATGTGTATTATAAAATTTCTTTTCACAATAAATGAGTTACGACGTAATAAACCATTACGTCGGTTACATTTTCTATTCTTTTTTTTAAATTGTTTTTGTAAATATTACAAAAAGTGGTAAATGGATTTTTTAAATTTTGGTATCTTTAAATTCACAAAAAAAAATGAATTTAAAGAGTCGGATGAGCCACTATTGTTCCATTTGAAAAAAAATAGTTAAGCCGGAAAAACTAATTTCATTTAATTAAAAGTCTTGTATTTTCTAATCTAGAGCATTTATAATACAGCTTTTATTTTTTAATGGTTGCTTACATTATTTAAAACTATTTTTTAACCATCAAAGCTTTCTAGATCAAAAAACAAAAATTATAAAAAAAATAAATTTATTTTTCGAAAAGTTATAAAAAGCAGTCTGTTACACTCAGAATTTAATGTAGATTCCAAAAATACAAAAATATGTATAGTGTTCTATTTAAAAATCCAAAGTTACGGTCGTTTCCGGTAAAACCGGAAGTGATAAAAAGTTTATTTTTTATTCAATTAATGGAGATTTTCTAACATAATAGGTTTCCTAAGTTTCGTTTTTCTATTTTAAAAAATACTATTAAAAAATGGGGTGAGCCTAATTTCGTTTACACCCGGTATAGTCTGGTTTTCGGCTTAAAATATACTGAACTGAATTTCCTGAAAAAACCATATTTTTTTAAAGTATAAATTTTAATAAACATTTCTTAAAAATTTTTTTACATTTCTAGCCCAAATAAAACAAATAAATATTAACTTCTAAAAATTTATTTTTTAAATATTTAGATATAATAATATTAATAATAATATAATATAATAATATTGTTTGGGGGTCAGTCGCGATAAAAAAAATAAGAATTGCAACACTAAGAAAAAAAAATGTACGACAAATGGGTGGCTTACCTTCTTGTGCCCATACAGCGGTACACTCGCGTTCAACCGTCTTTTTCTCACATTCCCTTGTGTTGGGTTTTGTCTTGTCTCGTGCACGTTTCGAATCGAACTAACTCAACTTTTCTTCCTTAATCTCCCCCCCAAAACCACCCATTTTTAACGCGATAAAATCAAAAGAAATAAAAAATAGAATTTATGTTTATGCCCCCCAAAACGGTCCAACGAAACGATGATTCATAAAAAAAATAAAAAATAAAAAACTTAACAAACAATTGGGGCAAAACATACCGCCCACCTAAAACGATAGTTTTACTAATTCGTAATTGGGAGCATTGGCAAAGGACATATCTTTACCGCTGGGCGCTTAATAACACCCTGATTCGTACGCAAAGTTACAACCCGAGTAATTCCATCTCCACCAGGGTGGGTCTCAATAATGCGCGCTAACTTCCAGTGAGTAGGAGGCAACTGCTCGTTTTTTATTACGACCATTTCTCCAGGTGCAAGAGAAGTACCTGGAGAAGTCCATTTACCACGCTGTTGGAGTGTATGGAGGTATTCCTTATGCCATCTAGACCAGAAGTCTTGATGTAACCGTTGAAGCAATTGCCATCGAGTAAGATGATTCATTTTCAAGTGACTAAGGTCATTGTCGGGTAAGGCGGATACGGACTCTAGCGTTAAAAAATGTCCTGGTGTTAGCACGGACAAATCATTGGGATCTGAACTAAGAGGGCTCAAGGGGCGCGAATTTACCACAGCCTCAATTTGGGTTAGAACGGTATAAAGTTCCTCGTACGTTAAGATTTGATCACCTATGACTCGTTCCAAATGCCCTTTTACCGTTTTGATACCGGCTTCCCACAGGCCTCCAAAGTGGGGGGAAGAAGGCGGATTAAAATGCCATTTCAATAGTTCTGTTTCTGCTGCGTTCTGCATAATTCGGTTGAGCTCTTTCGATGCACCTACGAAGTTTGTTCCACAATCAGAGTAAATATAAGAACACCGACCACGACGCGATATAAAACGACGCAATGCGCACAAAAATGATTCACTGGATAGGTCGGATGCTAGTTCGATATGCAAAGCCTTAGTGGCAAAACAAACAAAAAGGCAAATGTAAGCCTTCTGAGACTTACAACCGCGTTTTTTACTAAAGGTGATAGAAAAAGGGCCTCCATAATCAACTCCAACACAGGAAAATGACTTAATCTGTGAAATTCTTAATGCCGGGAGGTCCCCCATTATCGGTTGAATGGGTTGTGGTTTCATACGCCAACATTGGTAACAGCGTGAAACAACTTGCGAAATTCTTTTTTTGGCACCTAATATCCAGAATTCTTGTCTTAGAAGATGATGTAAAGTCTGAGAACCGGGGTGAAGATACTGGCGATGCATATCCAGAATTACCAGCTCGGTTAACCGATGCTTAGAAGGTAAAAGAAGTTGATGTTTTGAGTCGTACGGTAACGAAGAGTATTTCAGACGGCCACCAACTCTGAGAAGCCCATTTCCGTCTACAAAGAGGGATAGTTTACGCAAGTGTTTAGAAGGTAACTTGGATGGCAATTTCTCAATGTCCTGTGCGAAAACCTGTGATTGGACGTGTTTCACTAAAACATGAAGTGCCTTTTGAAGATCCATCGAAGTTAAGGGGTCTGTGTCACGAGATTTGCCACGACAGTTAGAAGCAAAACGGAGACATCTCGCGATTATTCCCTTAATTTTGGTCAGTGAAGAAAATTTATTTAAGAGTGTTTCTACAACATCACTCTGGGATTCAGAAACGAAAACAAATTTTCTTTCTTCAGCTTGAGCTTCAGGATTCATGTCTAGGCGAAAATGCGATGAAGAGGTTTCAATGGTTAAAGTGGGATGCAGAAGCCAAGGGGGTCCCGCCCACCATAACAAGTGTGACACAAGCTGTGATGGGGTGAGTCCACGACTAGCACAATCCGCAGGATTTTCCCGAGAAGAAATGTGATACCAAGAAGAACTCGGAATAATATCATGTATATAACCTACTCGATTACCTACGAATGTTTTCCAGCGATGTGGGGACGAATGAATCCAGGTTAGCACTACTGTCGAATCTGACCACCCATAGATACGGTCTATGGTTATCGAAACCTTTAATGCGTCAACTACTGCCTTCATTAACTTTGCCAACAACCAAGCGGCGCATAACTCGAGACGCGGTATAGTGAGTTTTTTTAAAGGAGCAACCTTAGACTTTGCGCAAATTAATCTAACTTCAGTTTGTTGGTGCAGATAGGTAGTTCTTAGATAAATAACGGCGGCGTATCCCGACTCACTCGCGTCGCAAAACCCGTGCAAAGTACATGATTTGAATTCTTGGGCAACTAAAGTGCGTGGAATCGACAATTCTGTTAAGCGCGGAAGCTCTGAACTAAATTCCACCCAGCGAGTGACTACCTCAGCGGGAGGAGTATTATCCCAATCTAGCCCGAGAGTCCACAAATATTGAATCATCTTTTTGGTGAAAAAAGTCAGTGGTGTGAGAAATCCTACTGGATCGAAAATGCGAGCCATATCTGACAATAACAACCGTTTGGTACACGGTCTCTCAATAGGAGTAATTTGGTAAGTGAAACAATCAGTGTGAGGATCCCATCTGAGTCCAAGAATTTTTACAAATGAATTCGCTTCTCGGTCAAAATTTAAAACATGTGTGAGACAAAATTCAAAGGGGATATTTTTCAGCAATTCGGGAGAATTGCTGGCCCATTTCCTTAATTGAAAACCTCCTTTTTTAAGTAAGGCAATGAGCTCTTCACGAATCTGATGACCCTCAGAGACTGTAGAACATCCTGCAATTATGTCATCGACATAGATGTTGTGACATAAGATTTGTGAGGCAAGTGGAAATGTATGAGCTTCAATCTGAGCAAGTTTCTCTATAACATGAAGAGCCAAATAAGGCGAGCACGCAACACCATATGTGACGGTGTTTAGCTGGTATTCATCAATTTGATCATCTGGTGAGAAACGCCATAAAATTTTTTGGAACCGACGATGTTCCGGCAAAATTAAGATCTGTCTAAACATTTGTTTAATGTCAGCGGTAATAACATACAAATGGCAACGAAATTGAGTAAGAATCTGAAATATATCTTGTTGCAATTTGGGACCTGCCAATAAAGTGCTATTTAGAGAGCGTCCATTTGTCGCTTTACTACTTGCATCGAATACAACACGAAACTTAGTTGTAGGACTCTCCTTTTTCGATATGGAATGATGGGGAATGTAATAACCCTCAGATATTCGCGAATCTAGTACAACTTGCATATGACCCGAATCAACATAGTCGCGCATAAAGGCCACATATTCATCTCGAAGGTCTTTATTTTGATCTAGTCGACGTTCTAAAGCGAGAAATCTACGTAATGCGATCGAATATGAACCGGGAAAATTATGAACTTCATTTTTGAAAATCAACGGAACTACAAAACGACCATAAGGGTCTCGATAATAAGACGATTCGAATATTTCATCAGCGAGTTCATCATCTGAAGTTCTAAGAGAGTTACCAGGAGGCTCTTCCATTTCCCAAAATTTCTTAATATTCTCTTCCAGCGATATTTCTTGATTCGTCAAACAAAAGGTTGTAATATTTTTATGGGTCCTGGCGCTGTTATTAGCATCTATTTTACCCATCAAGATCCAGCCAAATTTTGTATTTATCGCAGAGGGTTCATTATATTGACCGTGAATACAGCCCGATTCTAGAATCAACGGGAAAATATCAGCGCCCAATAACATATCTATCTCACGTGGAATATAAAATTTGTCATCTGCTAATTTTAAATTAACCGTATGCGGCCAGGAGATAGTTGATAGGGTAGTAGCCGGCATGTAATTACAAATTTCGGGAACAACAATTGCTTCAACTTTAAAATTTGGAAACGATTTAGTAATTGGGCGGATCGTGCAAGAAACAGTTGTTGAAGTGCGAGTATTCATTTGACCTAAGCCATTGATGGCAAATGCCAATTGTCTTTTTGACAAACCAAGTTTCTCCGCGCAACTTTCGACAATGAAACTAGACTGACTTGCGCTGTCTAGTAGAACGCGAATCCGTTGTGGGTATCCAACGTTATCGAGAATTTCAATTATGGCTGTAGATAAGAGAACCAAAGTGTCATTGTTGGGAATCGAATTTGCGAATGTACTAATTGTTTGAGCATCTTTGCTGTTAGGGGGAGAAGCGAGCTGATTGTGAGCGGGTGGATTATGTTGGTTAACAGAAGAATTCTGAGTAGGCCTTTGAACTCGCGGAAAATGCAACAACGAATGATGTTTTTGCCCACACTCTCGGCAAACAGAAGACGAATTGCAATTGCGCACATTGTGTTTGGAACCAAGACAATTTATACACCATTTATTTAGTTTAACTAAGTCAAAACGCATTTGAGGCGATTTTTCGAGAAAAAGAGGACACTTATAAATTGCGTGATGCGCGTTTGGACATTGCGGGCATGTTGATGCATCCGATTTTACAAAAAATGAGGATCTAGATCGTGGCCTGGAGGACAACTTTGAATCAGACGTCTGTGTACAACTTTGAGAAGCGTTGTCTGTAGCTTGACATGTCAAAATCAAAAAATCTAACAGTGATCTAAGCGTCGGAATTTCAGTCGGTGATTTTTGAGCTAATTCAAAATTTGTAACAAGAGAGGAACAGAGGCGTTTTAATAACATGTTGCACAAAATAAAGTCCCAAGAATCAACCGGTAATTGCAGCGTTTTAAGAGCTTCTAAGTTCTCTTCAAAAGTATTTAGTAAAGTCCGTAATTGAACCGAAGTATAGTTGTCAGGTAAAGTCGGCGCGCTTTCAATTTGTTGCCAGTACGATGTGGCCAACAGACGCTTGTTATCATATCTTTTTACGAGAGAGTCATACGCGTTCGCATAATTCTGATCCGTCATGGGAATTCTAGTAACAATAGACAGCGGTTCTTGGCTAAGTGTTGATATTAAATAACCGAATTTTTCGATATTAGTGAGCGAGGCATGGTTATGAACGGTTGAATTATACATGTCTATAAATGTTTTCCACGATTTAATATCACCACTAAATTTGAACAATTCCATCCGGGGTAATTTTACATGATCTTTCACGAGCGTATTACTAGCTGTCGAAACCGTGGGCTGCAGAACCGGCGACTCTTTAAATATATCATCATATTTAACCTGAATGTGAAAATAATCGTGATCGAATTGTTTTCGAATAATTTCCTGGGGTTCTATATCGTCATTATGAGTGACCAACTCTTCTACCAATTCATTATGTCGGTCATAAAAATCCGAGTGAATTTTACCGATGGAATTGTACCTGGCTTTGAGTTCAGGATATAACGTTTCATATAACGCTTCTTTTCTTGAAGCCCTATCCGCTATGCCCTTCAACTCCCCAAGTTGATTAATTACAATTTGACGGAGGGCAGTTAATCTTTTAATTTTAGCTTGAGACATTTTAAATTCGAAAAGTAAATACGGTCCAAAAACTCGACGAAACTGCTTCAATTCAAAACGCGATAGCCAAACAGCAAAAAAGCGATAAGCGATAAGCGAACGAGATAGCGAGCGAAAAAGCAGTGAAGGTTAGCCGTGTCAATGCTCTTTAATTGTAACGAAATTATTAGATAAATATTAGTTAAATCCAAAACGAATATTTTATCACAACTGACGAAACGAAAAAAAATGCCATTTATCCGGCTCGAAGGACCAATGTTTGGGGGTCAGTCGCGATAAAAAAAATAAGAATTGCAACACTAAGAAAAAAAAATGTACGACAAATGGGTGGCTTACCTTCTTGTGCCCATACAGCGGTACACTCGCGTTCAACCGTCTTTTTCTCACATTCCCTTGTGTTGGGTTTTGTCTTGTCTCGTGCACGTTTCGAATCGAACTAACTCAACTTTTCTTCCTTAATCTCCCCCCCAAAACCACCCATTTTTAACGCGATAAAATCAAAAGAAATAAAAAATAGAATTTATGTTTATGCCCCCCAAAACGGTCCAACGAAACGATGATTCATAAAAAAAATAAAAAATAAAAAACTTAACAAACAATTGGGGCAAAACAAATATAATATATTAATAATAATATATAAAGATATAATAATAATAATATAAATAAAGATATAATAATATTTTTAAATATAACTTTTCTGCTCTATTGAAAAATAAACATTGAAAAAATTGTCGCAAAAGGTGAACTAAAAACCAAGGTGTCCAGTTTTTTTAAAAATAAACAATCTTTGTTCAAATTTAAAAATAAAAAATAAAACGACTTAAAATAAACAAAAAAGTGTTACTATTAATTCGTTTGTTTAAACAGTGGTAAAAATATTAACAGAAAAGCACTAGAAAAAAGAAACAAAAATGACAAACAAAAACAACTGACAAAAACAAGCAAATATTACAAAAAAAAAACTCTAAAAACAAGCACAAAAGCCTAGACAAAAACTAAGAAAAATAAAAACAGATATAACAAATAGTATGTAATTATAAAATGATAATAGTGGTTTATATTAGTCGGAGAGAAGCATTTTAACAGCACTATGAGAAAAAAGATTGCAAATGACGAGTATTAGTTACTGTAATATGCTCTATCTCAAAATTTTATCTATTTTATGTACAGATGCCAAAAATTTAAAAAAACACTTTAATAATTTTTTATTCAAAATCAAAAACGTACAATAAAACTTTTGACAAGATTGACGCTTAAAGTAAAATAACTAAAAAGGTAATTTTGAAAAGCCTATCTAAAAAAATTCAAAGAATGGCACCTAACGCAGTGTTATTGATTTTTTTGGATAAATTCTATAACTATATGTAACTTTGGTTTTAATAAAATTTATATTGATAAATTTGTATTACACTATTAGTGGAATAATAGGAGTCACTATTTAATTTAAGCAGAACTAAATGAGTAGAGTAATAAAGTCATTATATTGCGTTTGTAATTAAAATATTTAACTGTTAAGAATAAATCACAAAAAAACATTTAAAACAATACAAAAATTGAAGTAAAAGAAACAGTTCAAAACAATATTGTACTATTCAATAATAACTAAAAATGGCGTTTTTTGAAGAATGTAGTTTAGTATCCTAAAAGAAACAAATAAAAATATTTGTGCACTTAATATGAGTACCATATTATTAAAAAAAAGAAGAATACGTAAAATGTTTAAAATTATTTTAATAATTGCTTTTACGGTAATTTTACAATTCTAATCCCTAAAAATTTGCTCTAAAACTAGTGAACTCAAAAGTCAAATACTGGAAAAGTAGAGTTTTTAGATAATTAATAGCTAGAGTGTTCTTCCAAACATTTTCCAAAAAATCGAAAATACAGTTTACTATGTATTTAGTTTTGTTTTATGCTTTGCCTTATATTTAGTTATAAAGTAATAGTTTATAAAAATTTATAAAATGAACGTATAATAAGCGGATAGTTAAAACACTCGGGTGACATTAGGCCGCAAGAGATTAAATATCTGCAAGTTACACGTTTATTTTAAATAAATAAAATATAACTTTTATTAAATTATGCTGTTAAAATTTTAAATTATAAAATTTCGTTTCGAATTAGACATTGCCAATTTCTATATAAAAATCTTCCAATTTTTATCCACCACTGTTATACTGGTTATCTAAATTGTCCAGATCCCTTTTAATATAGGCACAACAATTTTATTTAAAATGGTAATCAATTATTGATTTAATACTGACACGCCAAATTAGACTTCTTAAAAAATTCTAAAAACACAAACTGTCTTTTGAGTGCATTTAAAATTCCTCAACCCTCTTTTATGTAAATTGTAAATGTTAAATTTGTTAAAAGTAGTTTTTTGATTTGGAGATTACAAGTAATAAATATATTGTAAGTTTAGCAAAAATTAAAATTTGCTTAGAATTAAGTTCAAAAATTTACAGGTTCGGTTATTTATTTTAAATTAGAGTCTTTTGTAAGACTGTATTACAAATACCACATATATTTTATTTTTAATATACTAATATTTTAAAGAGTCTTATTACCAAACTACGGATTTTCTCTTTTAACAATACATTGTTCATATAGAAACCTAATATTTAAAGCATGAACAATGAATAAGCTATTTTTGAACAAAACACTCCATTTGAATACAGTTCAGTTTACTTCGAGTCATCCAAAAAATTTTATATCAATTTGTGTCAGTCAAAAAGACGAAAGTGCAATAACGTTCAAACTCAATTTTAGAAATAAATTGTCGATTTATATTTGTGCTAACAATGAAGTTATCTGTATCAAAACAATCGTCGCGTCGAGGGTGATCCGATTTTGCTAAAAATCTCACATCAAGTGTATTTTTCGTAATTGAAAGAATTTTTCTAAAATTGACTGACTTTTATAACACTTTTCTCGGGTTGCATAAAGGCGAGTCTCAGCTTATCCCTGGATCAAGAGTGACTGAATAAAAACAATGTAGCCACATAGATCAGCCTTAACCATAAAAAGCGTATCTTACACTCATCTTTCTTTTTCTAAAGCTGTTGTATAATCAAAATCTATAGAAAAGTGGCTCGTAAACCGCAAATTTTGTTATTTTGTTACATTATTGTGTATAAATACATTTTTTTAGAATGGTATGAAAAAGCCGTAATAGTCATAAAATAGTGTTTTTAACAAGCTGTTCAACAATAAACTTTAAGGCTTCATAAAATATAACAATTTCATTTGAGTTTACGATTTATGGTGAAGGCGCCGGGCAGTTTTAATGCTGATGAAATTTAGCTTAAATTGCGATTCTATACAATTCAATAAAATTAACACAATATAAAGAGTTAATTTCAAACAAAAATTTAATTTATGTGCGTTTTAAATTGAATTTAAAATTTTAACTGCTTTAATATTGATCAGAGCCAAATTTTACCTCTAATTAATTAAGTGAATAACTAGTCTAAGATAAAATGAATGCAATAAATCACACATGTAGCCTTTGTCTGTTTAAGCACTCGAGTTTTGTTTGATATATTTGAATAACTTGTATCGCCCAATTATTAATAAGTTTGTTAAAGTGTGTTTTAGTTACTCCAATAAAAGAGTTGCAACATTTTTTTGCCTCAAACAATTTGTATAAAACTTTTTAATTAAGCTGGATTTAAAAAATAAATTATAATAAATTTGGTTTTTGCATAATTATGCTATAAATTGAAACTGGTCTAATACAGAGTCGAAAATTAATTTAATTATTATTCAACTTGTGTCGAAACTGGCTATAAATTGCAATTCGGAAACGCTTAATATAGGAATAATATGTTGTCAATTATTGGCCTCATTTACAAGAGCAACATGCATCGATCAAATTTAGATAGGACTGTAACAGGTGACACAAATTTGTTGTGCATACTAATGTTAAATAGCACCAAGAGGAAAATCAGTGAAAAGTAAGTATTTTAAGTGAGTTAGTGTCCAATTAATTTGTTTCAATTAAGTTAATCACAGCCACTTCTGTTGTATGAAGTGTGTATTTATTCACTGTCACGAATTCACTAAGAATGGAAAAGAAACCAAGATAATCTGAGAAGCAAAGCTGAAAAGAACAACAAACCTTTGGGACAATGACACTTTTAAAAGGGACAATGTACTCCACTTAATTATTCTTTTAATCATTCTCGCTTCAAAAGATTCGCTGTTTTTATACAATTCGCAGCAAAATAGGTGGGTTTATAACAAGCTACAAGCCGTTAAAAGATAATAAATTAAGCCGCATTGCTAATTAATTTGACATAAAAAGTCAATAAACATTGTTTTGTAGTGTATTAAGTGAATTATAAATTTTTTAGGAATTAACAGATAACAAATTCTTAAAAAGCCGAAATCGACAAGTCTAAAGTGTCCAATTTATAAACGGTTTTAAATCAGAAACTTTTTTAAATTTGTTTTTACATCAGAATTAATCAATTTCCGTTTAAGCAAGGTTTTAGTTAATTTTTTAAGTGTTTACTCCTACCAAAAAATTAGTTGAAACAAAGTTAAAAGTTTTGTATATTACTTAACATACATCAACTTTATTTTTTTTGTTTAGAAAAAAATTTGCATTGTTTTAGTTAACTCAATATACAAAGTGTATCAAAAAATGTTGTCACAATTCATCGTAAAATTATTAAAACTGAAATAAAGCGTACTAACGCAATTTACGTCCAGACTACGTTGAATCATGTAGAAGCCAAAGCTACAAATTAAAATTCCGATTTATTACCTTAATTAATTTTTGCATTAAAGTTACATTACTTTTAAACATTTTTGGTTTTTGTAAAATTATCGTATCTGTTCTACGCTTAAATAAAAAATAATCAAGCAGGTGGTTGTGTAAGAAGCTAAATTTTTCGGTTATTGTCATGGCATCTTAAAGTCATCCATTAGTGTGGGCCAAAAAAATCAACTATTTTTTTTACTTTCCGACACTGAAATATGGCTTCTTGGCACATTTAAAAAATGCTTTGTTAAGATGAGCTCTTAATTTTAATTGGAAAGACTCCCTCATCACAGTTTTCCATTTTTTTTTAGTTCCATATGGCAAAATACATATTTCGTCACTACTTGATTGAACAAAAAAAGTTTATTTACATTTTGGTAGAAAATTTAACTCTCTAAAAAAGGTATCTTACAATTTTTTTATAGCTCTTACCGTTTAGAAGACATCAGAAGTCAAAGTTTGAAGAATTTAGCAAAAATTTGTTTTTCACTTCTAAATTCTAAACTCGTGTATAAATAAATATTATAAAGTGCGCAACATACGGTTTTGTAGGAAATTAAACGTTCTACAAAAAAGTCGTTTGTGGCTAATCGATTACTTCAACAATTTGAAAAAAATTGGAGATTTATTATCAAATTTTGGTTTTTAAAATGCGAATATCTTCTAAATGGTTAGAGTTATAGAAAAATTGTAAGATAACTTTTTTGTAGAACGTTTAATTTCCTACAAAAAATGTGAATACAAATTTTTTGTACAATTAAGCAACAACGAGATATAGATTTTACCATATGGAACAGAAAAAAAAACTACGATGAGGTAGTCTTTCCTATTAAAATTATGAGCGAAAAAACATTTTTTAAAGGTGCCTAGGAATCAATTTTTTAGTGTCGGATGTTAAAAAAAATAATAATCGATTTTGTTGGCCCACCCTATTATCCATAAAAATGTTTTTATATGAAATTGATTGATTAATTTCATTTTATTAATAAATGAAAAATTCGAATTGTAGAAAATTTGTTTTACCTTTTATTGAAAAAGTTAATGTTTTATTTAAAAGTAATCACCTAATATTTAACCTAATTATGATGGCAACCGACTTGTTGGGTTTCTTTTATTTTCTACACTTGTCCAAGATCCCATGAGTCGGTTATGTAAAGCCTGGAAGATATAGTAGGAGTAGCCTAGTAGAAAATTCATTTTTCTTTTTTTCAGAATTTTTATTTTAAAAATTGTTATCAACATTTAAAAATTGATTTTAATATTTTTTGAAATAAGTATTTTGAAAAAAACACAAAAACTGATTATATGTGTTATTAATAAAAATAATGTTACTATTCTACTATAAACCGTTTCGAATTTACCAGAGTAGACACTCAATTTTTAGAAACCCAATTTTTCAAATTATCTTTAAAGTCCTATCCATAAAACTTCTGCAGCAATATTTAAGTTTTGTAATGCGTTGTTTTAAAAATACAAAAATTTCAAAATCAACTAGCCGCCAATAATGTTATTTATTTGGTCCTAAATCAAAAATTACCAATTGTAAAAAAAATTTTGAGACACAAGTTGGAGAAAATTTTGCTCTTTACGGTACTTGATTATAACAGATTTTTATAAAAAATGTAAAACAAAGGAAATACGCATATTTGGCTAAACAGTTTAAAATTCCATCAGCAGGGTCACTGTAATAAAAATAAATTAAAGTAAATACAATTTACAATTTTTTACATTAATGGTTTATTTATGATTCTGTCTTATGCTATCATTTTTAAAAACAGTCTTCTGGTAACAGTCTTAAAAAAATATTTCGTAAAAATTTTTGTTTTACAATTCTGGATGCGATTCTAAGATCATTTACAATAAAATTACTATCAAAGCTGTCTTTTTTGGTGACAATAACTTGCTTTGTATAAGGTTTATTATAGTAAAGTTTGTAAATAAGCACAAAAACCTTATTTTTTTCATATTTGGCAATTGTTACCCAAACTGAAAAGCTAAAATAAATATTAATAAATACCTTTACAAACTCTTTTGACAATACTCTTTGTTTAAATAAAAATAACTTATTCCAGAAGTTGTTTTTGAAATCTTACAAAATACGGTACAATACTTGCAGACAATTTAAAATCAAAAAATTTTGACGTAATTTGTCAAAATTTTTAAATGACAAAAGTTTTTAAAGATTGGAAAATGTTATTTTTATGGAATCACATTTTGATACCTCTTAACGTTGTTTACGCTAGCAAAAATCAAATTTAACACTAGCAAATAGTCTTTTTTAAATGTTTTTTTAGCAGACTTATATCGCAACATAGATAAAATGTAAATTGTTTTTTAAAGTGGTTATAATAATATTATTACAAAGTAATAAAATATTTTTTTATATCTTTCTTCCAATGGTAGATGTCTACTAGTTTTCTGATGTCTGGAGGGAGTGCTTTATAAAATTTTATTACTAGGACCTTGTTGTGCTGTCCTATGTAATAACGCAACGGTATTCTTTACCCCTTGTTTCATAATAATTATCAACTTAAGAGCTGAAGTACAAACAAATATCTTTATATTGATAAACGTATTTCAAAGATGGATTTTATAGAATAATGTTCTAGATTGCTAGACTATAAATACTTAAGAAGTAAGTAAACTTTTTAATTTCTAAGTTAGGTTTTTACCTTATTAGTTTTATTATAAAAATCGAGATCCAGTTTTTATCTAAATCTTTTACTACCTAGCTGAGTTTTAAAAATATATTTCAAAATTTTTGAGATTACTGGAAGAAAGTCTATTGATCTAAAATTTCCAGTTATTTAAATTACTTTTTTTAGTTGACTGAAGTTACTGCATTTTATTCAATTTTATCTGGAAGTACATTTTTTTATACAACCGTTGATGATTTTAGATAAAAGATCAGCACTCAATTATAATATCTCTTTAATAAGCAAGATTGTGATGACATTGATATGGTATTTCTGAATTTCTAGACATCTTGAGTATTTCTTCTTTGTATTTGTCTCTTTTTGTAAAAAAAGTTTTAGAATTAGTTTTATATTGTTGAATATTAACTTGTATTTTTTTGCCAATTTGGAAAGAAAATGATTGAACTCGTTTACAAAAACTCAAGTTTCTTTTGAATTAAAATTATTTTTTTTTATAAATTTTATGTCAAAGTATTGTCTACAAAAATTTGTTTTACACTTTCTTTAAAAATGTAATTTGATTTACCAATTTCTCAATTAAAATAAAGTTGGGTCTTTACCATCGAATTTTTAATTTTTAATAAAATGTCGAATTTAACGGAGTATTTCAGCGATTAGTTTGGAATTTATTTATTATCATAACCCATCAACAGGTAATTTATAACTACAAACAAATATAATTGAAATTGACTAAACAATTAAATTAATAATACTTTACAATGTTGGAAAATTTGGTGACTTTGAACATTTTAAAGCAGTTTAAATAAATTTACACAAATAAAAATTGCAACGGCGGATAGCGTGGGTATCTTCCTGTTGAAGAAAAACCCCACGCTACATACAAAACACATTATGCATTATAACTGATAAACCATCAACCTTAAATAACTCTAAAAAATATTTTGTTTATTATTCAGTAGTTTTAACTAAATAATATATTTCACTTAAATTTAAAAAAAATTAAAAATTATTTTACAAGGAAACATAATGAAATCATTTTCTCTGATTGACTTTTACAGAAATCACTAAATTAAAATACATATTTTTTCATATTCATAATGACTGCTTAAAATTATATTTTTATGATATTAATATTTTATACAATAAAATTACCTACCTAATGATACCAATTCGGTCATAACTGAAAGCCAATTAAGTTAGGGAATTTGAGAACCAACTAGACTCTTTTATTTTCTAGGACACTATGCAGGTGGCAAATAAACTACTCAACAATTGAAGTGATCCACTCTATAATAAGTGATGTTTTTATTTTCATACATCATATTTCTTTAAAAAACCGTTATTAAAATACAAGCCGAGTAAAAAAGAAAGGTACAAATGCATCACAACATCGTAAATCAGTATATTTGGTTATTTATTCAACTTTTTACAAAAACAGTAAATACCCCCAGCAATATTTTGTAAACACATATTGTATTCACATATTAATTTATTAAACATATTGTATAAATTAATATCTAGTAGGACCACCTCTAGCCTTATAGACAGCCATACATCTCTTAGGCATATTTTCTATTAAATTATTGATGACTTCTTGAGGCACTGCATCCCATTCCTGTTCCAACATGTTTTGAAGCTCCTTAAAAGTTTTTGGTTGGACATCTTGTTCCGATAACCTGTGCTCTATGTACGACCATAGATGTTCAATGGGGTTGCAATCAGGGGAGCGTGCCGGCCACACCATTCGTTCAATACCATGTGCATTAAGAACATTGTTTACAATCCGAGCATGGTGCGGTCGTGCATTATCTTCCACAAACACAAACTAATTTCCAAAATTATCGGCAAAAGGGACTACAAGCGGTAGAATACAAATATCCCTATAATGTTGTGTATATATGCATAACCCCCTTAGTGCCACAATGTCTGTGCGGCCGTTAAAAATAATGCCTCCTCAAAGAGTAACACCATCTCCTCCGAAAGGTATTCTGTGTTCTCGCATTTCTTCACGGTACGTCTTGTTCGGGCGTCGCCACACTCTAATACGCCAATCCAAACGATAAAAAGTAAATCGAGACACATCTGCAAACATACAACAGGACCATTCGTCCTGGGTCCAGTTCAAATGAGCTTCCCCTAAATGTCGCCGTTGTACTCAATGTTGCCGGGTTAACAGTGGGCATGGCACACCTCTTCTAGCTCTTAAGCCATATTTGTGTAGCCTTCGTCGAACTGTTAGCGTAGAAATAACTACTCGTGTAACTCGTCGTAGCGCGTTATTTAACTGAGTAGCGTTGTAGGTAGGGTTTCGGCGAGCAGTAATTTGTAAAAAACGAGTTTGTCTTGGAGTTAGACTGCGTGCACGACCTCCACCATATCTGGAACGAAGAGTTCCACATTTTTAAAAGCGATTAATGGCTCTATTGATCACCCCATGTGCCACATTAAAAATTCGCGCTACCTCGCGATGAGATAACCCTTTCTGCACCATGTGAACCACATGCTGCAATTCTCGGATAAACGCTGTTGAAGCATTAGAAATTAAGGATAAGTTACCCTCAATGATACTTTTAACGTGTCAGTTTTAATATTACTGAAAAAGACACTCAGTTATATTCTCACATTGCTTGTTTTGTCAGATAAAGAACTGCAAAAAAACCCGTTTTTAAAATTAATACCTAAAAATTACTACTAGATAAACCATAAAATACTTCATAGAGGCAAAAAATTACAAAAAAACAACAAAAAACAAGAATAAATCCTGTATAATTAACACTTTTTGTGGTGGATCACTTCAATTGTTGGTCAGTTTATTTAATTTACATAAAATTGAGTTTATCGTCTTTTTTTTATTGTGATGAAAGTTAAATTGAAACTAATTAGGTTGATGTTAAAAGCGGTTTTTCAAGAAAACCTGTTTAGAAACTGTCTTTTAAACCAAATTTGGTCCCGGACCAAAGCGGTTTTACTTGGTTTAATTACTGGTTTTTACAAAAAAAATTTTTTAATAAATGGTTTACATCTATGAATGTTAAAATAAAGTTTAAAATCTTGATTTCGGATGAATGTGATGTATGTGGATATAATATTGGGAAGGATTCAAACGTGCAGCACTAATGTGTGGACCCTTATACGTCTAACATGATACATGGTCATTTTTACAATATATATTTTGTGTTTATTGGTTTCTGAGAGATAGAGAAAAAGGAATATCAAAAGTGGGTGCTAGAGGCAGCGAAAAGTAAAAATGAAAAAGATTGAAGTGTTCTTCAAAAGGGTAATAATATGTGGTCGTCGGTGAAGTATAAAACTTGATGAAAGATAAAAGGGTAAATATTTTTTCCATTGTGCAAAAGTTTAACACTCGCCCGAACGTGATTATCAAAGCGGTTTAAAATGATTTTGATGAGTAGAACGTTATGAGTGTTTCGTTTGATACAGAGAGAGGTAAAGTGACTTTTAATAACGGGTATTTACATGTGAGCTGGAGGTATGTATTTTAAAGGACAATTATGAGCGCAGCTATTCAGAAAATGTGTTATCTTCAAAGAGATTCGGAGTAAATTGTTCGTTTATGTCGTATTATTGTAATGAATGTTATTTAGAGAGAGCAGAATTCGTAGCAGTCGAAATGGCCAAACGCATTCCGGTCACGCGGCATCATTTAGAGCTGCCGTGAATTGTAGTGGACTAGCGCAATTTGGATAAGGTGGTCTGACAGTGAGAAATCGCAGCCCGTCATCCTACAGCCACTGACAGCCTTTCGTGATAAACATCAAGGAAGGATCCTCAGTCTATATAGCCGTAATCCTGTTCTTCTCCTGCTTTTCACGACTCGCTAAAACATATACGAGCTGGCTTAGTGTCATAATGTCTCCGGCCGTCAATGCGAAAATGTCGATAAACCGCCAATTTGACCGGTTGCGAACTTATTTATTATATTTTCATGAATTGGCACGCACGAGATAAACTCTTAGTCTACTGCCAGAAAGAGTGTAGGGCGTTGTTTGGAGCGCTTTCAAACGTCTCTCCCAGCGCAACATGCCACTGACAAGCCATTCTTGTCAAATTCACTGATTCTTAATTGCTTGTGTACTCGACCAGTAACGAGCAAACTGTTTTTCCTGAGACAGTTTTCTTCATATTCTTACAAACACAATGAATCACACCAAAAGCTAACACGACAAACATAAACCCCACAAATCCTACAGGTGCATTACAAATCAACTTACTCAAATCCCAAAAGTAATAACAAGAAACAATCCCACTAACTTTAACTTATAACCCTAAACATAACATAAATAAATGCAATTCTAAAAAAAAAGAAATCTTTTTAACTCGATGACAATTAAATGTCTATAAAATTATTCTTCATGATTTATGACCTTGAAAGTCTAGGACCAGATAATTCATCGAAGCAATTAATTGCTAACTTAATTAACTTGTAGCTTCACTCTTTAGATCCCACTTAGCTAGTTAATTACAAGAGCGACTCATAATTATAATATGAAGAATTATTTTACCTACACTAGGCTAAACTCAGTGACTAACTTATTTCTGTCACCTAATTAAATTATTTATAAAAAAATGAAATTTAGATCAAATACGCAAAAATTTTTAAGCAGAATATATAAAGAAATGTTAAACCAACCCAATAAATAAACTTACCTAAACACCTTAGAAGATCAACATGTAATACTCCCTACTTTTGTGAGTACCTGCAAAGGAGTAGGATGTCTAAAATAGATTTACAGTGTATTTCACACTCTTTTGTGTTGAAATTTGAGAAATCTTAAATAAATTAACAAAAAAACACTTAATAACTGTATTTAAAATAACATTTAGAAAAAAAGTTTATTTATTCTGGAAAATGTTGATTGTTTTACAACCAAACGGTTGCAGTTATACCATTGTAAATTTTTAAATTTTTTACATGGGAACAATTAAATAAAATGCAATTTACTAAAAAGAGAGGTGAGACTGATCTTTCAAGAAGGTCCTTAGTATAATCAAAAACAAACTTTAGTTTTTTTGTTTGTTTGATCTGTTTACAGATCTTGGCAATGTAATAACAACATTTTGATATAGGAGTCTATTTTACTACAACTATAAACTACCTAAACTGTTTCAAAGCAAATGGGTTATGTCTGGGCATCTCTTGTACCGTAATAACTAAGTTTTAAATGATTATTATTTCTAAATCCAAAAAGTTTCTTGTATGGATAAGCAGATTTTCTTGTTGTTCTCTGTGTGCACTAGAAATTTCTCTTTGTTGTGACTTCCATATAAGGTGAGATCGGAATGTAACTGAATCAGAGCAGTTTGTGCCAGCGTAATTGTAACGCTGTACCAAATGATAATACAGCTTGCTCGACTCAGTTACGTTTTAATCTTGCGTTATATTCAAAAATATGGTAAAAATATAGAACAAAGTGAATAAATAAATAAAATAAAATAAATAAAAATAAATAAAATAGAACATAGTGCTCAAATTTAGGGTGTTAAAATTTTAGGGTGTTTCATTTCAATTGTTGAGCACTGTATTTGTGCACAGACTTAGCAAGAAGAGCAACATAAAACAAGACCCTTCTACAGAAACCTAATGAACCCGATTCTATGAGTAGTAGTTAGACCAATAGAATATTATAATAATTAAGTATAATATTATACAATAGTTAATAATAGTAGTTTATAACTTATTATCATCAAACAACTAATAACCAAATTTATATCATAGCGACAGCCAGTTACTACTTTTCATAGCATCAACAGGTATATATACCTAAATAGAGAACTTAAACTTATCTTCTCTTCAAATTTTAAATAACTTAAATTTTCATCATTTTGTTTCCTTTTAATTATTGTCCTAATATTGTCATTATTCTCAGAAAAAAGGTAACAAAAGTAGAAAAGAAAGAAAGGTTTCTTTAACTTGATTTCTAAACAAACAAAAAAGTTCAAAAGTAGCACTTTGATGTAACAAACTTTTTCAAACATAAATTCGTTCAAACCATTTTAACTAAAAGACAAATAGTCAAAAACAATTGAACATATTACGAAGAATCATAAGAAGCTGAGTACAATTCTATTGGTTGTACGAAATTAAAGAAAATTTCATTTATTAAATAACTTTGTACCACTTGCACTACTTAACCAACGTTGTCTAACTATGTAGTTGTTTCTAGAATTTTTGTGCTTTTGACAAGACAATTTTCTGATAAAAAATTCTATTTCACCCATTTGGTTTTACAACCAAAATATTAGAATTATAATGTATTGTTTATTATTTGATTAAATTAAACTATATTTCCAAAACTGTAATTTTTAGCTGCTGCTATAATAATTTATAGAGCTTTCAGTTCTTTAAACTAACTTTGACTAACTTTACAAAGTTCAAGTAGGTAGATGCCAAAAAGTAAAACTCAAGTTTTTCTTTAGAAAGTAAGATAACACTTGCACTGCTACAAAACAAGCACACTGCACAATGAGAAGTACAAATTTTTAAAAATCTAGGTTAGAATTAAACTAGAATTTTTGATACTCAAATAAACCAATATTGACTTATTCTGTCAAAAATTTTTTCTTTGTTGATTGTGTTTACAACTATCAAGAAGTTCGTAAGAAAAGTTTTGTTCACGATCAGTATCCAATTTGTAGAACTGTAATTTCTCGATTTGTGGTTCTATAACGGGTTAACTCCTTTACCAGATGAACTAGAATACTTCTACTTTATAGTAGCAAAACAAACGACAAGAATATGTATTGTTATCTTTATGTATAGCCAAATCTGGAAATGACCGAGTCATGCTCAATTATTAAAAATAAACAAATTTTTTTTTACTTTATTTAATGTAAAGACGCATTCCTTTATTCTTTTGGGTATTCAATGTATTCAATTTTTCAATATTTGGTTAATTTTGATTAATTTTTTTTTTTAATTTTGGTAGTTGTTTGCAAAAAATGGCTCATTATGTCACTTTTGAATGAGTTGTGTAGTACAACTTATTATCACAAGACGAAACATGTGCAACGCCTACTTTAAAGAACAGCCATTTATGGATACTCTATATTTCTCAGCTATTATGCAAACGATAGCTTATCAATGAAGTAGTGTTTTTTAAAAAGTTTTGTTGTTCTAAAATGCTTTAGGTTAGGTTTTATATGGACAGTAAAATTGTTTTTTTGCACTGTAATATACTTAAGAGGTACTGGAAGCTCCACATCAAATAGTTCTATTTCAAAGTTCCAATCATTTAGGACTGTTTTTATAAAAACTTACTTTATTTACCAAATAAACTGTAAAATAATCTAATCTAACTAGAAACGTCAAAAAAATTGTTTATTACGATTATTTTAAAAAAGCATCAAAAAATTATTGAAACAAAATATCTTTGTCTACAATTAAAAGGCAAAATCAGTTTCCTATAAAAGCATATTATTGTATTTTTACAATTATTTATCATTCAATATGTATGTTCAGGTATGTTTTAATTTGATCTTTCTATATTCAAAGAACTAAAAGCTCAAAGCTCTGTTCTGAAAGCTTTACATTGCATTTTTTTCCTTTAAACAAACTTGTGTTGCAGCTACATGATGTTACATTTTTTCTTTTTAAACTTTAGAACTAAAAAATGTTTAATTGTTTTAAAAAACTTTTGTTGTTAAAAATAAATAAAATAACTGTAATTGATTAATTGGTTATGAAATGCTAAAAGTTGGAAGGTTAGTAATTTTGGAGTAAATTTAATTAGAAACTTGTTGAATGAAGTGTCAAATTTATTAGGTATCAGACGATACTTGAATAAGAATTGTTGTGTAAAGTGGGTTTTTGTGAAAGCTTTGTAAGGTGGCGAGTGAATTTAGTAATTGCTTGAATGGTGGTGAAGAATTATAAATAGGTGTTAGAGAAGGGTAATTTTTGGTTATAAATTAAGTTAAGGGAGTACTGGATTGGTGCCAGTAAGTATGGTGAGGTTTAATTTAGTTTATGAGTGAGTAAAAAGTTTTAGAATAATCCGCTTTAGGGAAGGTGCGTTAATATACGTAAGTAAGAATGCTTTAAAGTTAGGTAGACGACGGGACTTACTTGTAGCTATCAGTTTTTTGAACGTCTGTAATAATTACAGTTGAGGCAGAAGAAGGAGAGAGGCGTTGGCCGTAATGCGGCGGAGAGGACTCAGAAGCTGGAAATCCTACTCTAGTCGTATTTGTCCGCTACGCCGAGTTTTCAATCAAGTTCACTTGATGCCCGTAACCAGGGGTGTAACACTTGCTATCTTTCGTTTTTGAGTGACACTTTTTCTCTTAAATAGAAAAAGACTTGCAGTGCTCGTATTGAAATCTAAACAGCAGAATGCTTTTGAAGTAAAGATTCTTGAGATACGATCGGAGCAAAATCCGACCGCGACAACAAAGGAAAGAGGGACACCCCTGGTAGACGTTCTCTGATCCCTTCGCTAGACGCGAAATCCCACAGTCCGCCAGTGCGCCGTATAATAAAATGATTACATCACTTCATTGAACAGTAACGATGGCTTTCAACCGCTGTTTGTGTCCGGTTCCGCCTAGATGCTAATTGCCTTTAATGACCGGCTTTTAATGCTAATTGCAAAATGAGTAGTTATAACCACAACTCTACCTCGTTTCTTAATTCAATCACCATTATTCCAAATAACTAATTAGTTTATACAGAGAGAACTACAGTTACATCATCAGGTGAGGGCGATAGTATCGGCTATTGCCGACATAGAAGGCAGGGCACAAATTGCCAAGCAAAGGGCATTGTAAAGTTTTGGTTTGGGTTAATGAGAATATGCTATTAAGTTGGATAATTGCTCGGCGATATTGATCTGATGAGTTAGTGGTGTGGCGGCCGATAGGCTGACAGGAACTGCTATTAATAACAAAGGAGTTATTGGATCTGTACATTAGCCGTAATAGAGTAGCATCAGAACCTTGCGCAATGAAATCCTTTCGAATTTATCTGCCGATTTCAGCTTTTATTGCTTCTTTCAAGGAGGGGAAACACGCGACCGTCACCAACCATTCCTATCTTGGTGTTATGCTCACTATACCCGTTTACGCCCATATACGAAGTCAATTTTCTATATACGAGTGCCCTCCTTTTTTATACATCACAACAAGAATTAATTCTTTTGCGGTTGGAGCCTGTCAAATTGTTGGTTCACGTATACATCGACTTTGGAGAACAAGAATGCGATAAAATAGGGAGAGAAGACCAAAATCTGAAGATTACTGAATCTCCCGAATATATCATGTACACTTCACGCGCACATGTAAAGTGATATAGAATTGAAACTTGCAAAAAGCTTACTCATAACAAACCGAGCATTTTCGAACTGATATTTGAAATAAAACTATAAATCTCTGTGAAAGATTTCGCTGGTCTAAAATAGCCGAGTAGAATTCTTGATAGGGACGAAAGTAGTTTTCAAACTGCAATTGCCGTTTATATTTTCATTATAGATCTGTAATAATTTTGCACCCTCGGTAGTGTATTGTGTTGCAGGTGCTTGTTTCAAACTTAATTAAACTGGGTGCATTTTTCACGTCGAATGACAAGCAATTTTTCTTATCTGAATTTTCCATTTGGTTTGATTTGAATAAAACTAAGTTATTTGCTAATTAATAAAAACAAATACGATATATATGCTAAACAGATCCTCGCAAATACGTGCTAGTGTTATTTCCCAAGTAATGAGCCTCCGTACTTAACAGACAACCGGGAAGCCTGAACGGTGATTGATGAAGTCCGTAAATGTAGACTTCGAATTGTCGGTTGAGTGGCAGAGACCTCTCGAGACTCATCCCACTGCTCCGATACCGGAATATACAAGATTTACGTATGCATATTAACTTGTTCACACTTTTGATGGCTAATATTTGCTGTGCAAATTTTGTTTGCCGTGGATACAACGACGAAGGAAACTCTGATCCGTTTAATACATCAATCAAGACTAGTCATACATCATAAACGAACTGAATATTGGACACGTCGACCAAGGCCTCAATACCCTAACTTTTTAGTTGTACTTTGCACTTATAATAACGGTCAGATAAATCATTTGCCAAACGGAACCCCATTCCATAAATTCGCACATCACGCAGTCGATAAACATCACGATATAATAGAGTTCAACTCAAAAAAGGGGGAAGAATAACGTACGAATCGAGGGGTAATAATTTTATTTTCTGTGGCGAGTTGGCGTCAGTGCGGATATGAAAGTAGCCTGCGGCTTTAGCCGAATTTGACTGACCCATTCTAGCTTTCAATCCTATGTTCTATTTAATGAACGTTTTATTTTTCATTTTCCTTCATGATATTTTCATTTGATGTTGCTATGACATAACCCGACCGCATACTAGAGAGTTTCTATTTAGTTTACACGACTGCTTTAGGCTCTATGGGTCGCTTTGTCTCCGTTTACTTCTCCTGATATTTAACTTCATACCGCAAACCTACCACCAAACCGCAAACAGTATTTGGAAACAGTAACCATTTAAAATATTCTTGTATTTTCCCCATCACGTTTTTCCTTCTTTTCTTCTTATTCCACGTAAAGTCTAATAGCAGAGATTGTTGTTTTGTTGGTTTGTGTTATTGTAATTATCTTATGGGACTATTTGAAATATTTTTCATCAAGCATATCTAGATGAACAGCTAACTGAAAGAAGCAACAGGAGCCGCGGGTCGAGAGGGGTCAGATGTTGGCGCACGCCTGCTACCAACAGCACGCGACGGCGGGCTACAGCCACATTTGCAGGCAAGCTCCCCAAGAGCAAACCTGTGCCTACAGTGCCAAAGCTTTCGGTGAATTGTGTTGTGCTTTTAGGTAAGCTCTTATCTCGCTTCAACCAGCTGTATTCTTTAACGCGCTATTATTTTCCGACATGGCGTGTACATTTCATTTTAGCACACGCAACATAAAGTTTTTTCTCCCAAAAAAAGTGCAAGTTATGGTTAAAATCTACTTAAATTAAAACTTTTTCTTTGTTTTAACAGTTGGTTTCGGTGGTGAGAGGATTACGTTTGAAATATATAGGAAGGAGTTTGTGCCAAAAGCATAATATTTTAAAACCGTAAACACAATTTATTTTTTAAAATTGCGCATATGAACATTAGTTTTCCGCAAACAAAAGGAAGCGAGCAGGAATAATTACCGCTAACAAAAGAACCCAGGAATAAATCGTATATTGCATAGTTTGCATTTATCTGCATTGTTTGAGTTATTTCTGGTCGGATCGTAACCTGTGGTTTTTCTTCTTGAGTTTGTTGTAGTTTTTAAAAAGTTTTTCAAGTGGGCGTAGTGTTTATAGGTAGATATGCGAGACATATTTGTGCTTTTATACTTAATACCACAAAAATGCAATCTCGTTGAGGGCCGACACGAAACATTTGTCGAATTAAGCGTTTTCTACATTCTTGATTCAGCGAACCGGAAATTCCATATGCACATTCCATCATCACGGCGAAGTCTTCAACTCGCGATTAATGCGGGTTTTTAATTGTTCGCAAGTCTGTACATGATTTTCTGAAACAAAGCGACCATCATTCAAGCTCCGAGTGTGATATTTCTTTGTTATTTACGATAACGTGGTGGTATGTAATTGGATAGACATTCGAATGAATAAAATTGATAGTGAAGAAGAAGTCGTGTTGAGAGAGTGAATTGTTTGAAAAGAGGAGGAGGAAGAGGTGGTGGTGTTGTGTTTTATTGTATTGATTTGTAGTGGAAGTTTTTGTAATAATTAGATAGTACAGTCGGGTTGTATTTATTTATTAAATTAGGTTCTACTTTATGTAAACTCAATCTGGGTTGTAATTTGTTTTGAAAGTTTTAAGTGTCGTTATTCAGTTGCGCGATTTTAGAATTCCCAAAGTGTGTTGTTTTTGCTCGACAATAAGGAAGGCTATTTTCTTCGAATGTCGTAGTCGTATTAAATGCGGGCTACCCCCGGGCGCTATAGGGCACAACTGGCTGCCAAAGCGTACTTTTATTAGGCTATTAATAAATTATAGCAACAGGCGGAGCAAGCCAGGAAGCCTATTGTTCATACATTAACTCAAGTAGCATCTTGGCTTGACGTAATAATGAGATTCAGGCTGATATGGCAATAGGATTTAGCTAAATAGAGGTGATCAATCACCGCACGCCGTGTCACTGCATTGACTGTGGGATAGCGAACGCTGCGGTTCAGCACCTGAGCCTCGTACCGCGTTCACCGCATGAATATGCATGCGCCGGCCACACACACATGCTGGTGATGTATCACCTACAAGCCCACGTCACTTCCTGCCCACTATAATCAATTACTTGCGTAGATGAACATGTTACTTCGGCAACATGTATGAAAAGCTGCCATAAACACCGCCGTCAGATTCAGGCGACAAAACGCGAGTCGAACGCGCGTCAAGAGCCGCTGCAGCTGTCGACCATCGAAAATCGGACTTTGTGTTCCATTCCGTTCAGTTCCGTTACGTTTGGATGCGTAGTACAGTTCTACCTTTAAGACACATTCGCTAATTGATGAGCGTGGCGGCTGAAGCCTAATCATCAATCAAAGTGCGCTGCGCATGACGGCCGCGTGACAAGACTGGCTAATATCGAGAAAACCTCATTGGATCCAACTAGCACTTTCAATAAATCAGCATTAAGTTTGGGTCAACAGGGTCAGTGCACCACCTTTGTCGATTGAGAAAAATGCGCCACAATGTTTTCGGAAAGTAAAGGAGGAGTTCAAAGACGGCGATAGTGCGCTAGCTTAGCGATTTATTCCAATAGTGCCGTCGATAGCAAGCATTCGTAGTCAACGAACTGGCGTAATGGAATTACTTGGCTGCTTCTAACTAGCCAACTCTCTAAGTGGACGCCATCAAAGGGACCACACTTCATTTCTTTACCTTAAACCTTTTAACTACCTTTATCGATTGTTATAAGAGAAACTGAAGAACCATCGAAAATCCCAACTCATTCATTTTGCTCCAATTTGCCTCTCTTCTCTATTCAATAGCAATTATTATCGGAAAAAAACAGACGCTCAAACATCATGCAGTTGACTGCCCCTGTCCAGTAGAAAAAGCAACAGTCAACAAACGAGTAAATGATGGCCTCACTAACAGCCAGTTGACATATTAGCGGTATTTTATCGCGCAATGGTCACTCTGAAAGCAAATTTGAAAACAAATAGAAATGGCGTTGCTGCGCTAAATATTAGTAGTCTGCAGAGAAAGCAGGACAGGCAGGAAGCAATTGCCAGGATCATTAATTTAAAAGCTACATATTGGGGTGTTTTTGTGGTGTACTGCTGACTGTTGTCTGGAGATGGCACTGTGATAGAACACGACACAGTGAAAATGGATGAGAGTGCGCTACAGCTGACCGGTGAACGCCAAACGCGAGCACAAAGCGCGACTCCCGCTTCTCTTACTGATACTTAGACGACATCCAAACTGCAATTTACGACTCGTTCCTAAACGTTTTTATTGTTTACTGTCTTATACTCGGGTTTCATTTGAATAATCGACCCTTCTCCTCTTCATTATTTACAACATTGATCAATACCCCTTATCAGTGTTTGGTGTGCATTGTGTCTCCGTTATAAGTCATGACCATAAGATCGTATCGGCTTATTGTGCGCCTTTATACCGTTGTCGGATACCACCCTATACACCATACAAACACGTTCAATTGCATCGTATGCAATATTGAAATAGCCTCTTGAACTTCTTTTCTTTTATTCCTCTCCTCCTATCTCTATTTACAAACCGCTGTTGATTTCTCGAAAAGATGCATTCTCTTCCATACCCTTCTGTGGGAATGTAGTGTGATTAAAAGACGGAAATTGTTCTGCGGCGCCAATTTATCTATGTCACAGCGTAGGTTTAGAAACGATGTTCTTGCATCGCACACTGCCATTCTATTCAATTGAATATCTTCTTTAAAACTAAACATCAACCAAATTCTTTCTTCCACCACCAAACAAAACCCTCACTAATAATGCCCCAAAACTAAACTTTATAAAAACGTAATGAAATTATCCATGAAACGCACATTATTCAATACCAGCCATGTTCATTAGTCGCACCCTCAAGCTTTTCGACCTTTTTAAATGACTACACTATTAAGACGTTCTTCCTTTTACCATACCGATACGTACCAGACACTCACTTGCTGCTATTAAATATTCCTTTACTAAATAATAACTCAATTCTCATGCCACACCACACTTCAGCTTTCTCGCTTAATTCAACTCCCAAAAACACGCCTTTTTAAATAAGTCGCATCCTCCCTCGCATCGCAAATCCTTATTTTGTAAATAATCATGACTGTATTATTAATAACACGTTAACCTAAACAAAATTAAAAAAATAGTAAAACAAGTAAAGTTTTGTCAACGTTTCGTTAATTATAAATTTCCTCAAGACTTTTAATGTACAATTGAAAGTAAAATTAAAATATACTTGTTGCCAAATAAGAATTCATCTGCCTCAAAGTTTTTAATAAACAATATTCAAAAATCATTGTAAGAAAAATTTGATTGATAGGTTTCCTGCCGGCTTTACGAGATATTTCTGGTCAAAAATGAAAAAGAGTATTTTTAACAAAAATTTTGTTTTTAATACTTACCTACCTGCTCGTTTAAAAATTAAAAAATCTTAAAAATCTATGCTTATAATAAAGAATCTATACAACCGCTTTTGTAATTCAAACCAAAAATAGTGCTAAATTTATCGCTTTTTGTACCACCTATGAGGTAGAATACAAAACAAGTTTTGCGATAGATTAAAAATCAAAATGTTAAAATTCTAGGTGTTGTATTTTACCTTACAAATGGTGCAAAAACAAGGCGTTTTCTTTTATCTTTGTTCTAAATTAATCCAAAGTATTCACGTCCATAATATTGTAAAAAATTATAACAGACCGTCTCTTTTCTGGTTTTTGACGCTAAAGTTTTGGAGAATCTTATCTATAGTATCTGCATCTGCCTTTCTTTTATTGTAAGTAATAATTAATTGAGTTTTTTTGTGATACTTAGTTGATAGCAGAGTAACTCTTTTCTTTCTTTTTGTCTACCATAGAAATCTAGCATAAATTTATCTTTGTGGTGACCAAGTTTTGTTGAATATACACCTTTTTTATGGCAAAGCTTCTAATTCATAAAGAAGTTCTGACTTGTCCTTTCTAATTGTTGTAAGTAATGTTGAATTTTGTTTTTCATTTTTTCTACAAGATCATGGTTTGTGAAAAAAATTGTCTGTGGTCACGCTCTTCAAAAAAACACAAATTTTTTTATACGAGATTTAGGAAGAGTCTTGTCGCAAATCTAGTTGATGCTTTAGATAGGACCACCATATTCTAGTATAGGGCGACAATAGGAAATGTAAAGTTTTGCAAAAGAAGAGGTAAAAGCTTTAAGTAAGGAAAAGAAAACAAGATTCTTACAAACAGAAGCAATGCGGGACGACCAGAATCAATCCTGAAGTGATAAAAATTCTAAGATCGCAATGTCTACTACAACTATATAAGGATTGCCACTTATATTGTATAGTACATTGCAATTTCGAATTGTTTTTATCTAGAGATATTGAAAAAGAGAAGCCAATTATAAAACTAGGAATTAATGTGATCAAACTTATTTTGAAGCAGATTAGCCAAACAAAAAATTTTTGAGTGGGCAAAACATATAATGTCAACTACAAAAATAATAAAGAGTAATGGTCCAAGAGCGGAGCAATGAGGTACACAACTTTGGCAAAATCAGATAACTGATCGGCATTTCAAACAAAAAAGAATGTACGATCAGAAAGATAGGAAAAAAAGCAAAAAGCCTTTTATACTAAAATTTTTTAGTTACAGCAATAGTTCTCGCTTTGGAACCTTGCCATAAGCGCGAGAAAAGTCTAGATGTACGATATCAGATCTTGATCAACTGCATAAGACAATTTCTTTACACAAAGTAAAAGATTGGTAATAATTGACCTGTCAGCAATAAAATTGTTTTATTTTTCCGTAAAAATGTTGTAATCTTCTACATAAATAAAAATAAAATGTTTTTTGTTGGTAATGGCATCACTTAAGAACGGTTGGACCGGTTTGGCTATTTTTTTTTTAATGTTGATAATAGTCTGAATAAGATTTATACGAAAAGAAAAGTTGCTGGAAAAAAACTGAAAATGCTTTTCTTTTCAGGAATTTTAGTATGAACAATAAACTTAAGACCATAACTCACGATGAAAACGATGAATATGCGTAATTGTTTTATTCCTTATGGTCCTGAAAATATTTTCAGCAAAAATTTTTCTATGAAAAATTACAAAGAAAAGTCGAAAAATTTGAACAAACTGAAAAAAATTGTAATTTTGTTTGCGTGTTGAATACATTATTTTTTACAGTTACAATAACCTTCATATATTCAATTCAGGTTTAATGTTTATAAGGTGAGATCGAAAAGTAACTTAATCAAAACAGGCTGTGCCAACGTAATTATAATGATGTGTCTAATGTTAATACCCACTTCCACGGCTTGCTCTGATTCAGTTACATTTTGATCTTACGTTAGATACTACATAGATTTCAGTTTTAAGTGAGATATTCATAATGGCGTGGACTTTATTTGTATTTATTAATATATTTTTTGCTGAATCAAAACAAACAATTTCGAAAAAAGTTTTTACCTTATTTTTGCCTGTCTGATTCATAATTGGGAGCATAAATTTTGTATTTATTTACAGGTAATTAACTTTTGGTGGCAGCTGCAGCTTGGCTAGCAATGTTGTTTTCTACTTTACGTCATTTTCATGTATTTTTACCTAAGTTTTCACTCACTTTAATTTCAAACGTCAAAATAGCGACAGAACTTCCTGACAATTTTTATTTATCTGAATATTGCTGTAATGTTGCCTTCTCATTGGTCACAATTTGAATAAAAATGAAATATTTGTATCATAATGAACATTATTAGAGTTTTGGGTAATTGACAACTAATAAACTAATTAAAATTTAGAAGTAGAAAAATATTTCATTACAATAACTATAAAAGTTAGTTGTTATACATAATATCTAGTGATTATGTATAACTACAAATTTATTACTTTGGTCGTAACTTATACATAATTTTCTATTTTTGGGGTTATTTTCGCATCATTATGCAGCATAAGAAGTGTATATGAAAAACGCTAATAATGTCGTGTCATTTTTTCCAGGCATCAGCTGTGCAATATATTTTTATCTATGAAACGACATAACATACGACACATCAAACATCGAATAATTTGAAGCAAATGTTGAAAGCGCGTCGATTTATATTTTGTGTCAGCATGCAGTTACAGGTTTCAGTTAGGATTAATTAAATTCGGCCAAAAAATGATATAAATAATGTCCGATTCAGGTTGAAAATGCTACAATTGGAATTAGATTTTAATCTGATAATTGCGTGTGTAAAAGCTGCGTTTTATCCTTCGACTGGTTAGATAAATGAGAATTGATTGGGAGTAGTAGCGGTGAAATTAACAAAACATTACAAAAAACTTTTAAGCAAGCTTTCAAGAATTCGGTAATTTGCATAACGATTTTATTAAATGACGATTATCTTGTAATGACGAGTAAAAATTTTAATGAAAATGGTGGAAGCTTAATTAAATTCTTTATTCACGTACTCGACTATTGGTCATTAAAAGCTTAAACCAGGAAGCAAATTTTAGAGCAAACTGAAACAGTGCATACGTGGCAATTTCAGGAATACGTTGTACCTATAGCGTAAAGTTTTTCTATTTGCTGAATTTAATTTTCAGTGTATGTGGGTATGTTGTATATTCAATGGAAGAAAATACGTCAAAGTTGCTTTATCTAGACAATTTTCATTTAAGAGTGCAGTATGTCTGAAAATAGGTATTACTTTAAGATTAACTGTGGTCGTAGTAGAATTGCTTCTCTGAAAATACGATTGGCTAACAGGATAACAATGAACAGTTAGTGGTTGGAAAACCGCGGTTATATATGACCAAATAACAAAAACCATCAAAACGCTATAAATTTTTCAACATTTACGATACATTTTATTGAGCTGAGAAATAAAATACTTGAAAACTTCGCTTTTTATTAATGAACTCTAATTAATAATACAAGAAGCGTAAATTACCACACTAAAAATTTTCCAAAGCAAAATTAAACACAAAACATTTGGCCGCTTTAATTCGAGTATTGATTTAATTTAAAGCCGTTATAAAAGGCAGCACCATTAAAATCGTTTGGATGTTTAGGCAATTTTTAATAAAAACCTAATTTCGCAAAAATTTGTGGTTTTGCTGAAATTCAAATTTTACAGAATTCGGATTTTTAATGGATGTTGCAAGTGTTTATCGCCACTTTTCAAATTTTTACTAGCAATTAATACGTGTTGCTCTATAACCGTGTGATTAATCCCGATCTTTTATTCTATTCTATACCTCAACATTGGTTCTAAAGTTTTTCCGTCTGTGAATTCGAACTGCATTGAATACAGCCGACAGATGTGCTTAAAGGAACGGAAACAATGCAAAAGTTACTCCGACATGGCAATTATTAAGCGAGATATTGCGCCTGAAAGTTTTTTTAATTTCAAGTTTTGTTTCTCAATATTTCCTCGAAAAACAACATTTTTCTCATAACTGCATCAATGCAACGAAATACGAATTTTTTTCATTCAGACATTGTTTCTTTTATTCACAAAAAAAAATTTGTAGAAAAAATTTTGACAATTTCTGAAAAGTGTATTAGAAATTGTAGAACTATAGGCACCAAATCTAGTTATAAGGTACAAACAACAAGATTGGATTTGAAACGGAGACAAGAGTTTGTATGTGAATTTCTTCTTCTGGGTTTCGACCGTGTCAATAGAGTTTTGCTACTCAAAGTTTCGCCAACCATCGTGGGTAGCTTTTTCAGGATTGTAGTGACAACTAGTTAGAGATGTACTCAACTGCGGGACTTAAGAGAGGAAACGAGGTCTTTATCTTATTTGAAATGGAGGGAGATGCGGTGAGGTTGGATGTGGGAGTTTTTAATGCGTTGATTACTGGATTCCAAATTGATGATAGTGGAAAACCGTCTTCTCGGTTAAAACTGTTATAATGTGTCCTTATCGAAATAGCTTCTTTTATTTTTTGTCAAAATATTGGAGAATTTTCGGAGGAGTGTGACCGAACATCAACACAAAACTGGCCACCATTGCGGCAAAGATTTCGGAAATACATGAAAAAGTTCTGGAAGAGCAGAAATTTTTTTTAGAAGATCTTAAAAAAACGGCATTTAGAAAAAAAAGAAACAGATTTTTTTTAAAAAGGTTAATGACGTCGGTTGACAAAAAAAGAAAAACAAAAAAGGTTCTAAAAATGCAAGAAACAATTCTGGAAGATCAGAAGATTTTGATAGAGCATAAAAAGCCAAGTTTGTAAGAAAAGAAATACAAGAAACTACGATTTACAGAAAAAAAAGAGCAAAAGAAAATACTGCAAAAAATTAAAAAACGTCTGTTAAAAAAAAAGACTAAAAAATAGTTTCGTTAATGCAAGAAACAATTCTGGAACAGCAGAAGCATATTTTAAAAAAGCCTTAAGAACAGGGTTTGTAGGAAAAAAAATTGACTGGCGACGCGACGATTAACAGAAGAAATGAGAAACGACGATTAAAAAACAGCAAAAGAAAATTTTAGAAGAAGTTAAAAAACGTCGAATGCTAAAAGAATAACAGAAGTGGATGATTCCAAGAGAACAAAAAAAGTTAGAACAAAATTAATAAGACTATTATTCAAAGAAGAAAGAGCAAAAAAAAGGTCTAGGAAGTAAGGAGCTTTAAAAGCAACAATTGTGAATAAAATACAACAAAAAAAGAAGAAGAAAAAATGAAGATACTGAAAGGAACAAAGGTATAAAAAACAAACAAAAACTACGAATGGAACTTCTAGAAAGATTGGGAAAACAACCACCAGAAAAACAGGAGAATATCTTTGACGAATTTGACATTTTGCAAAATTCTTTTAAGAATGATATTTTAGAAGTTAAACAGAGATTTGAAGAGAAGCTTCTGTAACTTAATAAACACTAGAAATAAAAGGTTAAGAAACTGGAAGTAAGACTAATTTTGAGAGGACCGAACAAGCATCATACTGAATAAAATCCCAGATATTTGAGGGTCAAGATTTGAAGACAATGTAAGAAGGCAGTTTAAAGCAGCTGTGGAAACAAATGAATGAAATATCAAAAAAAAGCTCACAACTTTTTTTGAGACCGCGAGACCGAACTTTCCAGCTGTTGCAAGTTATATCAAAACAGGAATAATCACGCTGTTATCGATATATTGCAATGACAACATAGACACTGATATACAAAGGTAGGGTATCCGGTGCTGTTTAATAGGAAAGCCTAAAAACGCAATGAGAGTTGGAGCAAAAACAGAGAGGCTGCTTAATTTGGTCTACTCGACCAAACTCGTGGAAATTTCTAACCTAGTGGAAACGGGTGCATTTATCGATAGGCTGCAAGATAAGAAGTAACAACGTTTTCTAAGACTGGAGAATAACCGGATTCTTTCTAATGCGTTCTACAATACGTTTTTTAATACAAGGCATCTGTTAGCCTAGGTAGACGAGCAACTTAACTCGTGAAAGCTGTTTCAACAAAGGAAGCTTCTTCTTGGAATGCTGAACTGGTGGAAAAACTTAAAATTATATTGATAGAATTGCGCTATATACAGGCTTTTCATAAATGATTGTAAGAACGTAGGCGGTTGTGGAAATAAAAAAAATATTCTGTTTTTTAAAAACAAAGACTTTAGCTATTATTATAATTATTATTAGACAAATTAGTAACTCCAGAAACCATTTTCCAATGTTTCGTTGCGTAAATAGGACATTACAATAAATATTCGTTATATCAAAAATCTCCACAGCCACCTACGTTGTTATAATCATTTATGAAAAACTTGTACCAACTCGCACTGGCAAAAGACTCAAGTATTTTACCTATTTGCACTGGCGAAAAACCAAAGTGTTTCTTTCAAAAGTGGTAGAATAGGCCAACTGAAAAAAGACTGCTTAAAAAAATACGATCTAAAAAGCTTGGAAAGTGGCGTTATCCAGAAGCTTGTGGCGAACCCAGAATAAACCAAAAATCATTGCAAAACAAAAAAACCTAAGGTAGATTGTTTGAGACGAACAATCTTTTACAAGACGACAATGTTACCAAATATATTCGAAGGTTTTAGAAAGCGAGTGCTCTGAAAGTCACTGAAAACCGAAAATTGTGTATAACTTCCAGCTTCCTATATCATTTTTCCGAGAACTATGATTAATGCGCTTCTAGACAGAAGAGGAATTAAACAAAGAGAACGCTAAAGTGGGAATAGTTGGGAACGAATTAGCGAGTGTGAGCGGTAATCGTGAGCGATATACTGTGTTATTGAGTTATTTATTGAGGGTAATTGTTAAATTGAGCGTGTAAATAGTTTGTTGGTAAATAAATTATTGCTTGAAAAATTTAACTTTTTAAATTGTAAGAACCCGAACTTGAAGGGTCGTTGCAATATATTTGTCACTGCCAGGTCAAAAGTCCTATCAAATAAGCAATAGTTTTCACTACTTTGTTTAAAGGCAAGTTTTACGTTTTTAATATCCTGTAGTAATATTGCAATTTTATAAAAAAAAATAGGTATAAAGTTGTTAATCCTTGCATATGCAATGCGCGGTCGTAAAAAACAATAATTTGTTTCTTGAGTTGTACAATGTTGCAGATTTTTTTTTAAATTTGGTAGTCATGTTACTATTATTTTCAGAGCTTTGGTACTACTTACTAAAATTAGATAGTAAATTCCGTCAAAAATATTTTAATTTTTTAAAACAAGAGATCACGAGCACTAACCACACAATAATAGTTAATAATAGAGCACACGCCACAAATCATATCAAAAATTAAAAGAATTTACATGGACAGCTTTCCACTCTCCTATCAATTACCCAAATTGGCGCTAATAATATTTTAATTTGTTACAAATTGTAGCAAAAATTACAAAAAATTAAACTGTTTTTAAAAAATTTTGTAATTGCTACAATTTTGCAGTAATTAGTTATTTTTTAAAATAGTAGTAAATTTTGACCAATATGGCTACTTGTTTTGTTTAAATCAAATTGATTTGTACGAAATTTTTCCTGAAGATGTACTAAATATTAAAATAGAGTCATGTTACAAATCTGAGTATATTGTCCAACTTGCTTTAATAACGTGCTTTAAACTATTTCAACATCTATTAAATTAATGTAGTACTTCTTACAATCATTAATTTATTACAAAATTATATTACATAACTTATTTTTTGGCATGAATTTAAATTTATTTATAGTTATTGAGTTCATCGAAAACTAAAGTGTGTAAACTTTTTTTAAAAAATTTAATAAGAGAAAGATTGATTTTGGAAATGAGACAGTGTCGAGGTGATAAATTGTCTCCACTCTTCTGTCGCTCATAATAAATTGTTAAATGTCCTGTATGGACGTCAAATACAACACTTGTCAGCTTACAGATAAAGTTATTGGTGTTAAGCTAACTAGTAAATAATTTTAAGTTTAATTAATAAGTTAATAAGCACGTTCGAATGCATGCTTGCCTTGAGAAAATGAATTTCGTGAAATTCGTGTTTCTAAAGTTGTAAGCAGTAAAATTGCAAGCTGAATACTAAATTGTTAAATGTCCTGTGCTGTGTTATACCTAACTAGAATATTTTCCTAATTGGTTATTTCTAATTTTGCATAGTTTGGTGTAATAGAATTTAAGAAAACCAATCAACTGAACAAAATGATTATTTATTGTTAGTTCATGCAAAAAATTTCAAAAACCATTGGTAAATTAAATTAAATGCCCGCTGGTTTGTAAAATCAGCTTTAAATTGACATTGATGCATAACCATGTAGGTTACAAAAATTTAACGCTCTCGACACGTTAAGCAAATTAATTTTTGTGCTCTAACAAACATTCACCCAAAATTTACATTTTAAAATTCATCTCGTATTAAACGCCATTTCTTCCGCATGACTACCCTCACACTATCTACAAGATGTAAATTCGTTTAACCACACTTTAAATTTTTTTCACAAATTCTAGTTTTAAACATATTTTTTCAATTGTAGATCTACGGGGAAATATTCTCAGACCTTTCGTATTTTACGGCCGATCTCCGACACGAACAATTTTCTGCATAATTTGCCTGTTTCTATAATTCAAGATGGAGCTATGTTTTAATACAAAGCCATACATTTACATCAAAATGAGCTATGTAATAGCTCTGTGAAATATTGCTCACAACAAACACAAATTGTTTATTTTTTACCACAATGATTTTGACAACTAGCCCTATAGTAAATTTTTTATGTTTAGAAAAATTAGAAAAGTTGGAGACTTTAACGAGAGATCGAGACAAGAAAAATAATTAAGACGCCGGTTTTTATTTTATTTTGGAGATAATAAATGAAAAACTCTCTTTTCTATATTGCACTTTAAGAGAATTAAGTTACACATCGTTGCTTCCAGAAGATCAAGACTCTGAAAGACTTGTTTTTCCTACAATTAAACTAATTGTTTCTATTATTATTATTACGATTTGTAAAACTACATACTTTCCATATTGTACAAAATTTTATAATTAACAAATAACAAAAATTTACATTTTAATTAAAAAAGTTTGCTGTGATTACATTTTGCTAATTTGAGTTTATACAATAAAGGTTTTGTTGTAGGCGAAAAATGTCTTTTTTTATAATTAGTAAAAAACTGTTAACTAATTTTAAACTTGTTAATGCAGTGAAATAGCCAGAAATAAATTATTTCCATTTAGTTTGTATGACTTCAGGAATAAGCTTTACTAAAACCGGATCCATGCTTGTTGATTTAGAGCGCGTAGAAAGGTTACTCCTTCGTTATCTAACATTTCAGTGATTGATGACACAATGATTGATCTTAAGAAAGCTTAAAAGTCTGGCTCTTATCTTAAATTTTAGCTTAACATATCAGTTTTTTACTGGGGAACAAAAAATTTAATTATAAAATATATAAATGTTTAAAATTAACCAAGTGTAGAAACTATTTTCGTATCAAATATCATGCATATTTGGAACGAATAATTAGAGTAAAATATTTGATAAATCAATTTGGTTTAACCAAAATTCTCTTGTAGAAAATATAGGTTAACATCGGTATGTCTATCTATGTAATTAGCATATTATCCTTCACCTCACACTGGCTGTGATCCGATTTCTGGTGAAGTACATTTAGTTGGCCCTATAACCATTACGATTTGGGTTATCTGTAGTTCCCTAAACTGTTAAACGAGTGATGGCTATTGTCTATTAGTTAGCTAGAGATACAAGTGCTGGTACGAGATATATCGGTTAAGGATTTAGAGAGATCAGGCAGATCAAGTTAAATCGATAATTACTGGTTTTATAAACCAGTTAGACCGGTTTTGAAATTTTACATATTTTGTCAAAAACCCGGTAAGACACATATCGATGGCTCTTGACTAATTATTTGCTGCCGATTCATAAACGAATGTGCGTGTATTTGATCCTGTTTATTCAGCTTTTCGATATTGGTACCAATTTAACTTCAAAGCCTGAAAAATTAATTGAAATATACTGGCCGTCAAATGTAAGAGTTATGGAAATTATTTTTCATTTTGTTTTTACATAGGTCACTCTCGCTAATGAATGTCTGTCGATCAGTGCTTTAAAAGGTAAATACCAATTTTGGAAATTTAATAAATGACTGATATTAACCCCGATGCAATTTTAGATACTGAAATAATAAATCATAGCCTACGTTGCGATATTTAATATAATCGAAGGAGAGAGGTAATGGAAACTCACATAGTTGTTTTACAACTTTGCGGCGTTGACCCCAAACATTAGATATAATTCATCAATGTATACAAAATTGAAATTTATTCAGAGTTTAATAACAGTCTGTATTTTGCACGGATTCTTTTTTGATCTATTTTATAAATCTATTAACCATTCATTTTAACCAGCTTTCCAAATTTAAAATCAATGTTTTCAACTCTACTTCAAATTCTAATTAAAAATCAATGTCCAATATGACTCTATTGTTACATACTCAAAAGAATATTTTATAAACCCCAAGAAAAGATAAATTACACTAACTTCTTTTTAACGACTTATTTGTACTTATATATTTATAGAATTTTTAATACACAACGCTTACAGAATTACTTTTTGTAAAAATTCTTATATTGAACAAAACTTTAGTAAACTTTACCACTAACTTTCCGGACACTTTTTTTAAGTAAGTAGTTTTAAAAGACTCCAATCTTGTCTCGTTTCTTTTAGGGATTATTGCGCTCTAATATTATTTCAACAAGTTTATTAAACACATTTTGCAGATTTTTCAATTATTTCAAATTCGAATTGAACCAACAAAATGAAATGCAAAAACAAGACATTTTACACAAAAAAAATTTAAAGCAAGATTATAACAATTAGTTTAAACCTATGCCAATGTTATATGCGCAACACTTTCCTAGTTTAATATCAAGTATATAATTTTTTTGTTTCTGATACTTGATTTGAAGCTACGTGTTTTAAGATAAAAAGTAGCACTGTTTGATTATAATTGTTTTGAGGTAAAGGTAACGACACATTTCGATTGAATTAAAGTTTAATCTTCTTATTATCTTAGGATTTCTTGATCAACCTACCAGGTTCTCAAGCATACAGTGATTTTCACCAACAGTTGCTACAACTTTTTGATCAGTACAAATCAAGACTACACCTGAAATACTTAATCTAGAAAATATTGTAAAACGACGACATGACGTGGATAGTCACTACAGATCCAAGTATAAAGAAAACTTATAACGAGCATAAACAAAAATATTAGAGAAATGGACACAAATAAAACAACAGCAAACAACGGCTAATGTGGGACTTGATTGAAAATGAAAATGGATGCTGCAGAAAAAGACAGTGCACTAACAGCAGAAGAGTTAAATAAATTCTTCTTAGAAATAAGAGAAGAGAGATAATAACAAATAAAAGATTTTGTTCATTTTTTGGAACACAATAAAAAGAGTCTAAATTTAATCCAATAAGCACGAAAAAAAAAATAACGAAGATAATTATTTTTTTTAAAAGGTACTCACTATACCGTCAGTTTTTATAATTATGTGTCTCAAGTATGTCTATACAAATTTAGATAATCTTGAGAAAAATAATGGCCCTCACGAGTGCGCCACCAGAAATGCAAATACACTAACAATTTTACAGCACAGAATAAAGCTAACTCATTAAAGCATTGACCGTTGGGGAGCAAAAATGTATCAGAAAGTTTTTAATTCAATGTTTAAAAAAAAGCAAAGAATTTTTAGTGAGTTTGAATTTAAAGAGTTCGATTTTTAACAAATAATTTTTTAACCACAAATTATTTAAACAAATAACTCAACAATAACGCAATATAACAATAAAATTTAATAATTTATTTTAATAATTTGCTGTTTACTTGTAACTACGAATTGGCCAGCGCCAATTCTTCGCGTAAATAGAGCAAGACTGTGTTCACGGGGTCTCTAAACATTTTTTTCTTTATGAATAACGCTACCAGAAATTCAGAGAATGGCATAACGTCGTATTTCATCGTCTGTCGCAAGCTTTTCCAGAACAGTTTGTTACAATATATATTTTTAAATTACGGTAAAAAGCAATAACAAACTGTTTTTGCAACACTATGATAGAACTCAGAATGAAAAATGCATTTTTTTATTTTGCAGCTCTACAAAAACTATTATTAACTTTATTTCGATACTTTAATAGATTTTTTAAAACACCCAAAATTTTATAGGTATAATTTGTTGTAGTTCATTATTACAATACTTCTTAAAAAAATAAGAGACGTTCCAATAATACTAGCCCCTCCTAATTGCTTCAAAGCTCGTAATCGACCGCTTTTAGGCAAGCTTATATATGATATTCCTACTTCACGTTTCTTGAATGTGCGATAGATGGTCGATTTACTTATGTTTTGATCTTGATAAAAATTGACAATGTTCGTTTTGACATTCGTCCAACCAGATTATAAATACCTTGACAAAGATCAATTTTATAAGACATTTTGCAAAGTAAAAACCAAAAAGTTTTGCATTTTTTATTTAGATTACATGACTGGTGACATTTCATTTCCATTACCTGCCTTATTACATGCATTTGTGTCACTCAGTCCAGCCAATAAATTTTTTCACAAAACTTTTAGACCATACGTTACTTATGTTATTCAAAAGGGCGATCCTTTTTCTCTCACCCAATAAGAGGAGTGACAGGTGTAAAACCATATAATGTTATTCACTTTTAAAAAAAACGGAATAAATATTTATAATATTGCAATATTTATGCTTTTTCCAAATGGACATTTTGGAATACGAGTTCACTAACTTAGGACATAAACTAACAAATAACAATAATTTATTAAATATTATATAATCTAATATAGTTCGCAAAGTTAAAATTATGTCTGTTTTGATTTTATTAGTAGATTACGAGACTTCGGCCACAGCGAGCAATCGAACAAACCGCCAGGAAATTAATCGGTATAATCCAGGAAACTGCATGGTATTTATTCAACTAGTCCACAAAGTAGCGTCGCTGCGAAGAATGTGGTCAAAATATATTTATTGTTTAATTATTAAATTAATTAAAATGTATTTAAATAAACAAATACTGATTGAGTGAATGACTGGTTATGTGGCCGTTAGTTGCACCGCATTTATTTAATGCAAAATAAGGTGTAAAAATACTGCGAAATAACGCCAGTGCAAAAAGCTCGTTTCCACCGCACCCTGTTGATTAGATTTTACTTCTTGAGAATGGACAAATCAAAATTAAACATGATTTAAGTATTTTTCTTACAACAAATAGAAAACTAACAATTGCCAACAAAGAATATGGATGAGTTTGAAACAATTCCAGATTTTTAGTATTTCTTCCATTTTCTTGTTACACTACAATTACAAATCTGATACAAACACTACGAAAAATTCTTAGATTAAAAATACCTTGGTTTACCTTCTTTAAACAATTGTTTACTCAAACTCGATTTACAAAAACCTAGTAAAAGGGGTTCGTTTAAAAATGTTATTAAGAGTGCTACGAGATTTCGATAAAAAAAAATGTAGTAAAAAATAGATGTCGGAACTTGATACACTGTCACTATAAAAAACCTTATAAATAAACAAATAGATTATTTTAATTATTTTTGAGTACTTGTTTACAAGATTTCCAGTCATTTTCATTTTGTTCCTTCTTTTTCCGTGCGCAGTTTTTGTTCGTTCTCAGTTTCAGTTTTGTTTGTTATTGGGTCTACTTAATTGTTATTTGTTTGTGATGGCTAATTACACTTAAAAACACAAAAAGTTTTTAGCCGAAAGTTATTTTCGAAGTGGTAAAAAGGTTGAAGACGAGTGGATCTATTCCATGGAACACAGAACAAGATCATTGAGGAAGAGTCAGTGATTTTGTTCACAAGCCGTTAACACTTTTAAATCGGCAAATATTGCACTGGGAATGTTTTCCCATAACAGTTAATAATTTTCCACAAAAAGCTTTAAAGGTTACTGATTTTATAAAATATTCCGTGAAATAGATTTCAGGTTACTAATCCGACATAATGTGACAATTACGACATTTCTGCCAATTATCACTGATAGTACGGCAGCCGAATTTAACTAAGAAATCCACATGTTCAACATAATGTATGAAAAAAATTAGTTTAATTCTTAAATTGTTAAAAGAAATATATATTTTAAAAAATTTATGTTCGTTCTACAACTATTTCATTATGATTCAATTAAGACTAACTCAGTAAAATAAAATATAAAATTTAAACAAACCTAAATTTAGAAGATTCTTAAAGTAAGATTATTTTTAATATAGTAAGACTTTATATTTATCTAATGTTGTCAACTAGAGAAATTTAAACCATTTCTATCCTTGGTAAAAAGGCATGATAGCGTTTACGGTCATATTTTTTGGACGTAGTTAACCTACATTGTCCAGGATTTGAAAAATGACTAACATTACTGAAAATATATTTTACTCAAGTCAAGTTGCGTTTAGATCTACTTGTTGCTGGATAGTTATCCTTGTAGCAAAACTAACATTTTGAAAGAAACTTGTGTGTTGAAATTTTGTTTCGCGTTGTGAGGTTTGAAATCGATAAATGATATTTTTGAAATGGTGTTTGGAGTTATTAAGTGTGGATATAGTGAGAAATTTGTTTTATCTGGTTGGGAATAGTGAAATGTAGGTTTAGATAGAGGATATTTCGGAAAGGAAGGAATATTGTGTGAAAATATAACGGCGGTGATATAATTCTTAGGGAAATAGCCGCTATGACGAGCTTGGTGAACATTCACGCATACGCATATGAAATTTGCCAGGGAGTGCAAAGCCATAAAATACCAGTAATTCCTGATACGCTCTGCAAATTTACTGCTACTGCAATTCAGAACGCGCTCATTTTAATAAACCCCACATATTCGTATTCATATTGCGTAAATTATTTAGAATGTACTCAACAAAGTTTATAATGTGTATGGCGTAGATCTGACAGCATAAGGCGCTACGTCACGTCGAGACTGTAGACGGTAGATTGGAACCACCCTAACACCTGCGGCACTCGGTTACTGCCGAACAATTGAAGCCATCCCTTTATTGTTATAGTTAACCCATGCACCCTACGCTTTCTTGGCTTCAGATTTAAAATCTAAATCCCATTCCGGATATGTCATAAAGCAAGGCGTTTAGTATAGGAATTTATTATACGAGTAAAAATGCTTATATTCAGGCGGTGATTTGTTCGCAGGTTCCAGAATGGTGGAGATCGGTGCAACGTTGGACGGAATCGAAGATGCGAGTCTTAAATAGGCAGTGTGCGCGTCAGCTTCACAATATGACAGCCACGCAAGCAACTTTCCTTTTTTGCACTCTCTTGCAGGCCATTCTTACAGAAGGTAAAACTCATAACTACTACGATTTCGATCTTTCATTTTATTCCATCCTTCAATATTGGTTTTGCTAAATTAACAACCATACCATTCCATCAAACCCCTCAACAATCACCACACTACAACTTTTTCAATCAACCACAAAACTTAGATATTTTCAACAATTACCGTCAAAATTAGTCACAACGACTTGTAACGACACAGAGTTGAAGTCATTGTTAGGATTTGTGTATGTTAAAAACATATTTTGACTATGTATCTCAATCTTGAAAACCGGTTTTTAACTTATATTAGTAAAAACCGGTTATTTGCAATGACATCCACAAACAGGTTTATTAAACTAGTCAGACTTAGTTTCGCAATAAAATCTGATCCTATTTTATCAAAAAATCTTTGATAGAATGTATTTTTTCCTTGGTAGGAGATACCTAGATTATGTTTTATGACGTAGAAAAACGCTTCTTCTAAACTCTTAGTTTTAATCTTAGAATTTGTGATACGCAAATATTTGTTTTTTTTTGCGCTAGAATCAATGTCATCGGCATACTATCAAACGCCATTTTCTACGTAAATTAGGAACTGTTAAATTTTTAAATAATAATTTTTATCCGACTTCATCCACACTCACACTTCTAATCAAATATATCTAACTTAATTTTCACACGACAACCTCGAAATATTTCTGTATCACTGTTTTTCGGAAAAGCTCACAAGACGGAAGGAGAAGTGTAAAACATTCACGTTTATAATTATAAAAAAATAACTCCAAAGAGTTTCAATATCTTTGATACTGATCCAACCACAAAAAGCCTCTTATTTTTTACTTATTGGATTGGTTATTACCAGGCTTCGGCCACTGTGAGCTATTGAACAAACGGTCAAGTAACTAATTGGTGTAGTCTTCCGGCTCCATGTTGTTTATTCACTTGTCTACAAGGGCATGCATAATGCGCTCGAAAATCAGTAGCGTCGATGCAAACAATGCCACTGCAAAAAACTTGCTTTTGCCGAAGTCTGGTTATTACGTACAGACGTTTTGCTTACATCAACATTGTACTTACAGAAAATAGCACTAAACTCAATTACAAATTCTTTTTTTTAAGACATTTTGCTGAAATTACAACTTGAATCCGAAAAAAATTTCTACTACGAATTTTATCACTAATTAATAACGTAAATTTACTTAACGTAAGTCAATAACGACATAGGCACTAGCGATCAATTTTGGTATTGAGAAATTGTATATTCCTAGGTCAAAACAAAAGTGTGCGTTTAAAAATATTTTTTATACGTTTATGTATAATACTTATTTTAAAATATTTTCAATGCTAATGTAATTTATACGCCTACTTTTTAATCAGTTTTACTAAAAATTACTATATTTTTTATTTTCAAATGGGACACTTTGTATATTCGATTTTATCTATTCGAGTTTATCTTTCTTAACCTTTAAGTGCTGCAACCCCCTAAAAAATAATAAGGAACCTTGCAATTTCCTAATTATAAATGATAATTTATGTAAAATAGTCTTTGCATTAAAAGACAACTGCCATATCATAAAAAAGCTAATTGAATTTTCTTGTTCAGAATGTAACTAGTTTTTAAGTTAAAATTGTCACTTTTGATATTTTGACATTTAATAGTTCTGAATAAAATTTTTAAAAATTAAGTTTTTGCTTTCAGTTGTACATAAAACGTTGTATGTATTACGGTTATAAATGGCACTAATGGCTCTTGGACAATTCAAGGCCCTTCTGCGTTTTTATACATTCCTTTGTATCATAAATTCCTTATATTACGTCTTTAATACATAAATAACTATTTATGAAGAAAAATGAAACAAAGCGTGCTCATTAGATGCATTACTTTTGTGTTGTTCTACATTTTTCTCCCTGTTTTAAGAATAAAGCATTATCCAATTAATAATACTTCTAACTGTTCACAACAAATAAAAATAACGAATTACACTTAGCTGTTACTCGTAGAAACTTCTTCAGAAAGCGACAAAAGCGGTTTAATAGTGGTTGAAGTTGATAGCTCGCAAAGATTTACCAAAACTTAAGACTAAAAACAGGAATCAACAATCAAGAGGCTCAAAAAATTCTATTTTTTTGGATCGAGTTTTCTGGCACTTTGAGTCAAAGCAACGCTGAAGAAATTTTAGAGTTGGATTTTTTCCAGGCAAGAAGCTGTATCTGGGGGAACTGAGTTTTTAACCTAAAACCTAGTACAGTCTTTGTAAAAGATAGAAATTTTATACCAACCAATATCCAATCTTTTAAGAGTATAACGATAAAAAAACGAAAAGGTACAATGAGTATATTTCGAATATTGTGTGAAGGTACCGAAAATAAAATAAACTGAAGAGTTGACCACTGAAAAAATCCGCGTTTGCACTTTCACAGGATTTGGATGCAATTCTATGAGTTTGTTTGCTTGAAATTTTACTATTATACTAGTGGAATATTTTTACAAATAATTCGTTCGATAAAATTAGAAGAAATTATAAGAAATCAGAAGAAATCAAAAAGGAATTATTACGAAAAAAATCTAGTGTACTATTATAATTTTACTATTATATCAGTGGAATAAAAATAAAATTTATTTATTCGTCCCATAAATTTGGAGGAAATTATAAGAAATCAGAAAAAATCAAAAAAGAATCATCACGAAAAAAATCTAGTGTACAAAATTTTATCAGTGATTTACTCCCGAAGATAAACGGTACGTTGTACTTAAAATTTTCTGAAGCTCGCAACTTCTAGAAGGACACAACATTGAGTTACGCTTTACTTGGCTGGACGTTCGATAAAGAATAATAACAAAATTCTATTTTAAAGTTGAACTTCGATTTTGTCGCATTACCAACGATAAAGCTGCACAAGTTATTACATTAGTACCTACGTGAATTTTAAAGTCTTAGGTCCTTCGGACCGGCTAAAATGTACAAATTTAAAATAAATTCTGGATTTGATGTGGAGAGTGAAAAGTCCTTCTGTCACTCAGGTCTCAAAGTGGGGTCCATTGTTGTACCACCTCTCTTAAGGGAAAGCCTCACTTTTCAAGCCAGCTAATTATAATTTATTCCCTTAAACCCAACTTTGCAAACTCTATATACAGGGTGTTTTTGAAGTAACTTTACAAATTTTAACAAGTGATAGCACTTGTTGAAAGAATGCTAATTGTTCAAATTTGTCTATCATTGTGAGACATATGTTTCATTTTTTTATTTCTATAAAAAAAGAAATAGACGATTGTATAAATAAATATCTCGTTTTCTAGTTCAGTAGTCCACCTTCGAAAAATATTTGAATTTGACATCTATTTGTGCATCGGCAAGCTTTGTGTCAATGACAGTTGGAAGACTGTTAGAAATTGAGAGGCTTCCAGTAAGAAATATACAAATAATTTGTTATTTGCATTGAATATACATATAGTTTAAATAATAACATATTGTTAGAAACATTTTCAAGGGATAAGAATTTTGAGTAAATAGTTTGAATAGATACCAAAAGTACATCGCGTCATGAGTCATGCTGTAGCGTTAAATTTTGCGAAACCATTATTAGTCACGCCCATGGACCAATCGAGAGGAATAATATCATCGTTTCGTATGAGTGAAAAAAGGTCGCAAATCTTCCAGACACGTGCAAGAAGATTGTATCGTTATATAAGCGAGTGGAGGCATGACCGAGAGTTAGTCAGAATTCGACAAGCCATTGAAGCGTGGGCGGTTCAACTGTTTGAATATCGAGTTATTTATCTACAAATTTATTAAACTATTATTAAACAAAGTAAACCTGAGGATGACAGCTTTGTTGTCGAAACGCGCATTGTGCAAAGTACAATTGTTTGGTGTTATTGGGTGTATTTACGTTTTATTATACACACCAAATGTAAGATTTTTTGGCCGCTATCAAAATGCCACCGTACAAATACTAGTAGAAATTAATTTTTTGTAAAGTCGACTAAAAAATTTTATCTGGGCTGCGGCCACATTTGGCTTCGTTTGTTTTCTGGCTCTGGCTCTGGCTTTGCCATAGCGATTAAAATCAGCCTATGGCACAAAAATAAATGTTTTAGTTGTTACATTTTTTGTTTTTAGTTACAATATTTCATTTGGACTTGAAACTAATTTAGAGCGCTCAGTATTTCTCTCGCAAAAAGCCAAGCTCTTTATTGTATTAAAATAGGCGGCCATAAATGCAAATCAAATCTATTTGAGGCCCACATTTCTGAACTTAAACGCATCCGACTTGCAAATGCAAGTTCTTAAAATTTCATAAAAAACTTTTATAACATGATAAATTTGTATGTAACCGAAAATTGACCAATATTTTATGAAACATTGTAAATAGTACGTTTTGTAATTTATGATTTTTATGACAACATCAATAAAACCAGTCATGAAAACCTCAGGTTAATTGTTATTACAATTCCAACTCAGTAATTTATCGGCATTAAATACAAAATATGAGAATACATGATAGCAAACAAAAACAAACACTCAGTTTGTACATTTTACATAAAATTAATTGCCGCATTTGGTGCGATTGAATTAAAGCGATAAAAACAAAATAGGGAATTTTTCTCTATTAGGGGTTTTTGTTAATTTTAAATATCGAACGTTAAAAGTCTGAATGTATTCGATTTCTCTGAGCACATTAGACTGAATTAGTTCAGTTCAAGGTAGATAGGTTGCTAATTTCCAGTGGTTAAAAATTCGTTAACCATAGTTGAGTGGTTTCGAAGGGGATAATTTTTCTTCTTTCCCTCTCGCTAAATTAAATCTTCTCTTAAATACCTAATTCACATCAGTGATTAAGGTCGAAAAGCCATGAAAATGAGACGCATCTGTTACCGGTGTGCCAGTGTTCACTTTCTTATCCCTCATGCTTGAAAATGTCGTTTAATGTTGAAATAAATAAATGTGTTTTTAGTTAAATCGGATTACGGCTCGTACAGCTAAACGGAGAGAATACTACATCCCAATGTCGGATGATTTTCTAAACATGGCAAATTAAAGGAAGTTAATTTGGAGCTTATCTTTCGACAAACACGTTTCTCCTGTACTGCGTCTTCTTAGTCAGGTACTCTCTAGGTCTCGCGCATGATATGTTCACAATGTCAATTGTTTAACTTAGATACTACAGTTTCATCTGGGAAACTGTCATTATAATTAACACAATAGATTACTTGCCTCTATGTCATACTACACATCTAAACTTCCTATAATTATATTTCCACTCCTTAAAAATAAACCACAAAATTTCATTCAATTTTTTAATCACCGCTTTTTAACTAAAGCGGAAACGACAAGGTCAGAAACCGGTTTTAAACCAGTTTTTTATTTACTTTAACTAACTAATTTCACCCTAAAACTGTCGTAAAAAATTGTTTAAGAACCGGTTTTGTGAAACGTTTTCTTGTTATTTGTTACAATTTTCGATTTCTGAAACCGGTTTTAAAAATTAGCAATCGAACTAACGAAAAGTGAAAAACAAGTAGAACCGATCTTATAAACACAACCAATTATCAGTAATATCACACTAATCGGTAATTGTGTTTAAACCGTAGTTTGGTGCGTGGGTCGCTTTTGTATTCCCACCGCAGAGACACACTTTAATGATGTCCCCTCTAATCTTGACAATAGGAAAATATTGTCATATCCAACTAAAATTCAACAGTTTGCCATTAACTTGCACATTCCTTACACAAAGGCTTTTCTTCAGCCTCCTATAAAGTCTTCCTGCTGAAATAATTAATACCGAAAGCGATCAACTCGGTTCAGCAAGAAAATTGTTACTTCATCTAAAGCCGTAATTGCGAAAAACCAGTTTACACACAGAGATACATTTACGCGCCATTGAACTGGGTTTACTAAATACTCATCTAATTAATAGACTCGGTTTCTGTGAAATTAATAAACCTGTCTTAAAATACTCCTTTAATTAAGACTAACAGAAAAAAATTTATTCAAATATTTAGATTTTTTTGCATTTTTGTTTATCTATAAAAAATACCAGAAGCTCAGCTTTTGTTGCCATTCTTCTAACCTTTATATATATTTTATTGTATCGCGTTCACCACATTCTTTTCTGTTTACTACTACTTATCTTGTTTCTATACCTCACGTTTCCAGCTGTTTTATCTGACTTTGAATTGTGCTTTATTTTTTTGAAACAAAATTTTTTTCGGGTTTATTTTTCAAATTAACCTTCCTCATTTTTAATTCAGAGTCGTATTGATTTTGTACAAAGAGGTGTGGTAGGCAAAAGATCAAAAGAATTTTTTCGATATTACATCATAACTTTGAAACTGTGAGTAACTTGTCATTTTGTCTCTATTTAGTAAAGCTTTTGGAAGTTTGCAACCATTAAATGCAGTCTGATGTATTTAAAGGTTGACTTTACCGTTTTAGAATTCATTATGATGTGTATCAAAATCCTTTGTGCAGTATAACAATATTAAAACTGCCAAATAGCCATTATCACACTCTCTAATTTCATCATCATAGTCTTCGACAAAGCAATATCGTTGCAGCTATCCTTCCATTCACTCGTTCTCTCTTCATTCGGTTAAAAAAGTTAACTCAAATGTTTGAAAGTGCTTTTTTCTGCTAATTGACAGCGTTAAAATAATGAAGCGTAAAATTCTTGCCAACAAAACAATAATCTACTTTCCTATCTGGATTTCACCTACAAAGTAAATAATTTTTTTAATTTTACGCTTCATTACATTTAAAGTTCGACATATCTATTCAGTGCACTTTGTATAATCTACTTCGAATCCGTTTTGAGACTTTTTTTTGTTGTTGGCTAAAGTTATTAACTTAAGTTATAAAGTGCTTTAGCCGCCTCCGTCAGCCTGGACAGCTCATTAAATAATTAACTCGGATTACTTGAAACAGAAACTTATCGATTGCTTTATAGAGTCACCATTGAGATATAATTTTGTAAATAATACAAATTTTTAGATTACAGCAGTGGTGTTTATCGTTTTGATTCAAAGCTTTATTGAAAAATAATTGAAACGTTAACACAAAAAAATAAACAACTGTGTTAAAACCCGCCTAACTATTTTTAAACCGGTTTGAGAAACTTATTTTGGCTACAAAACCGGTTCCAGAACGTGATTGAGAGTTGGCTGAAAACCGGTTTCACCACTTTTTTTATTCTCGATTTTATAAAAAAATAACTTTTTAAGACTTGTTTGTTGTTGTAAAAAGAAGTTAAATTAAGGTGCTTGGAAACTGTGTACATTTTAATTAATTTCTTGTAGGTTAGGGTGGTTATGGGTGTGGTGAATGAGTAAAATTTAGTTTGTTTGTTGAGATATTTGTCGAACAATAGTATTTAATACAAAAACAGCGAGTACCTAAGCTCTGGGGCTGGAGCATTGAGCATTTGGAGTTTAATGACGCGAGACAATGACATAGTCTTCGTTTATTAAGAACCGTAACACCGCTTGTTCGAGGGGGGTTAGTGAATAGCTACGAGTGTCTTAATCCGCCAGTAAATTGGGTCTCGGTTAAGTTCCGGCTAGCGAGTCGAACAGTGTATGTGCGGCTCATGGAACTGTATTGTACACACGTCTGGCAGCTCAATTTGAGCGCGCACTGGCCCATAAATGTCAGATATAAACGCCGAACAGGTTTATGTCGTATTAAAAAGAGCCGCTGAAGAAGGTTCGAGCTGCGCTGATTGCGGACTCTTACTGCTAATCTCTTGCAACATATGCGCCACCAACTGCAAAATGGGAAGTTAAGGAGCTTAGTTACCGCTCTAAGTCCACTTATCTGCATGACCTCTGTAGCGTGAGCAGCTGAATAACATCAAATTAGTCAAACGGAGAATGCGGGGTGCTATCAGCTGCCTCCATGCTCAATGCGCCGCCTCAGAATTGGGCCGTGTCGGTTGCAGGCTGCAGGCACACCACTAACAAAACACACATCCATTGTTCCACTTCTAGCTGCACCTCCAGCCTATTGTACCATCACCAAATAACATTTCTTCGACTTAAATGCTAACAGACAAAACGGTTTCAATTCAACCCGAGACTCACCATCAATTTCCCACTTAAACAAAAACAAATACTCAAAACTCTACTATTTCCATACATTCGTGCACGGATGAATTCTAGCCTATATTTTCATCCAGATTACTGCCAACCAACTCTCGGTTTACAGATATGTACATCAAGTAGAATCGCTCAAAACACAAAACGAACAAAATTTCATTCCAATATTCTATAGAAGTAACCTCAATGCACACAACTCCTCTCCGCTCTTTCAAAATTTTATCTTCTTCATAATTACAGCACGACGTATAAGATGTCCACTCATGATAAAAAAAATAAAAGACTCTTTTTAATAAATATAGACTAAAACATTATTTTTTGTAATTAGGTCATATTAACATTTTTTTTTCATTATTTTTAAATAAGATTTAAATCATGAACTACTTGTTTAGTTTATTGTATATTTTTGATGGATGCGCCGGGAGAGTCAGATCAAAAGTTTTATTTTATTTTATTTAGTTTAAATTTATCTATAAAATATAGGTAAACAAAAAAAGTCAACAGTGTTAAACAAAAAATACCAATTCCATTTCTAAACCTGACAATTTTGGTGGATGCGCCGGGTTACTCAGCTTAGAGTTAGATTTCAAATGAAAACACGAAACATGCAAATTTAAAAAAGCGGTAGGAACATTGTAAATAAAATAACAACTAAAAAATTTAAAAATTCTGTATTATTTATAAAATCTAGGTAAACAAATAAATCAACAAAATTAAAAAAAAACACAAATATTTATAAAACTAGAAATTTTGGTGGATGAGCCGGGATTAATGTAACACAGTTTGCTTTCAAATAAAAACCAAAAAAACTGTTGTAAAAAAATTATAACATCTAGAAAATTTAGAAATCTAAATAGTTAAAGAATCTAGGTAAGCGAGAAATTGAACAAAGAAACAAGCATTTCTAAAGCTAACAATTTTGGTAGATGCGCCGGGTAGTCTTTAATTACTGTGATAAAAAGACAATTACACATGTAGGCGTCTACAGTATAGTATAAGTGTAGATAAAAATAATTTTAAAAGAACAAAGGAAAAAAGGGAGCCATGCCGTGACTGTACCGAATGCGATCGGCCGCCATGACTGTGGCTCTGCGTTAAAGTCCCGGCTAATCCGGGATTAGCAATGTTGGAGTAGCTGCAATACTAATTTGTTGATTCTACTACGGCGACAGTGAATTATTATTGGGAGCGCTCACATGTGCTACTAGACAGCATACCATGCTGAACGCGTTGAATGTATTGTGGACGGCAACTCGTAAACCTTCAACCCCTACCCTTTGAAAATCGCATCCAGTCATTGATCAGTGATGTCCTAAACCTAAACTGCACCTATACACATTCTTAAGGTTCGTAAATAAACAAAAAAGCATGAGAGTGACGCAGGCCCTGAGAGGATATTTTAGGAATTTAATATTATCTAACAAAACATGTCGCTGCCAATACAAATTTCTTGCTTATATAAAGTAATTATAGGAACCTTTTAAGATAAAAATACCACAATTATTATTAAAGATAATTAAAACCAGTATTGCTAAATTATGCAAATAACTAAATCCTGGCTTGAGTTGCGGATTGCTGGAACAAGGGGTTAATTCGAATTAAGAATTATACTAATAGCTTCTTGTTTTCTGCTTGCTTGGGTTTAAATAAATTTTTATGTCGTCATAGATGCTGGTATAGAATTTGTCGAAACATATAACGTTGGTGATGCCGAAACTTCATCCATAATAAACTTTGCAGTTCTATTTAGAGCGAAACTTATCACTTTATAACTTTGATAGTTAGACTATTTTAATGTCTGTCAAATGACCAGAAATAGAATAAGACTGTTGTCTTGACCAGTATGTCTCGTGAAAAATTTTAGTTTGTCATAACTGACGTTAACGAGTGACTTAAAAATTTTATGTGACATTGTTTAGGGTTTAGAGACGGGAAATGAGGGTTTGTGAAGGGTAATTTCCAGCTTGGGTTTGTATTAATTTTAGTTTTGGTATTAGAATTTTCTAATCGGAATATGTGGTTGCTGACCTGGCCTTCTCTCGGTTCTACTCACGCGCGCGGCTGACACTGTATCCAAATTCATTGCAGATTTTCAGCTTGTCGGCTCTAGAGAATGGAAGGCTTGAGTGCTGCGCCATTCGCTGGGAATGATGATAGAGTTAAAGAAATAATAGGGATTTGCCTCTTCGTCCAATTCTGAAATCAATATAGCTTTAAAACTAAACGTGCATTTCTTTTGCTAAAATATCGGTGGCTGCAACGTAATTATTTGCGAGTTTCTTTTATGAGCGGACAATGAAGAACTTTATTTGTTTTGCAATTTCGTGAAAACAATGGCGAGGACGAAATCGGCAACACTGCCACCAACAAATTCGGCATCTCGTTCAAGCATGACAAACGCTAAACGAGACTGTATAACCAGAGCTTTTCACAGACTACTCAGTTGAATGATTTTGCGATTTAGTGTGCCAGAAGTGACGTTTTCCGTGAGTGACGGGACGACAAGGGTGTATGCCGAGCGATACACTAGGGCGGCATAGCTTGAATGGTATCAGACCTTGTTGTTTAAACCACATCTGCGAAGTTAGTTGCACACCAAGCCGATAGCGGCCATTCACTAACACCGTTTCCTCTACAGACGCTTGCCAGGTCCGGCCCTACCGACAACTCAGCCCCTCCAATTCCAAAATTTTCACCACCAAATCAATAAACCCAAACAAAAAATTTTATCATTTCATTTAAATGTCAGCATATTTCCAGTCATTTCTCAGACTTTGGTTAGTTACCGCTGAAATAGAGAATGCTTCAAAAGTAACTATTTAGGCACTTAAAACCAACTTCTAAAATAAAAGCAAAATACCTACACAAAAATTTAAATTTTTCTAAACTGGTTTTGAAGTGGTTTTACAGCGATTTCAAAACATGTTATATCGAATTTGATTTGTTCATCTGGTTACATCTTTAGGCTTAATCTGATTACATTTTTAGGGTACTCTAACTATAAAACTAGAGGCAAATCACAATAATTAAAATCAAATTTTGACATGTCATGTTAATTTTAAAATTTACTTATATAGTATATTTTTACGTTGGCGACTTAAACTTTCAAATTAATTATTAATACACAATCGCAAAAAAGAATGCATTGCTACTAAAAAAATACAATTGATTCAACTATACGCTGTCACTAAGCAATATATCAAATTGATATAATAATTTTTTTTGTAAACGAAGTGATTTAATAATTGAATTTTTGAACATGGAAAGTAGGAAAAACATAGCATTGTCATACAGATTATTAACGTTATAAAACGTTTTTTTTTTTTTGGATTTAAGCATTATGTATAAGTTTCTACTTGTAATACATATTTATATAATAATTAAATTTAGGACTTTTTGTCACAAAATGAAGTAAAAATATACGCTAAAATAAACCTAACATTTAAGCAAAATATGAACAAAAAAGCACAAGAACTGAAAATATAAAAATTTGAAAAAAAAATTTACATCTATTTTGAAATAGAAAAAATATGAGAACAAATGTCTAACAAAAAAACTGCAAATAAATAATAATTTACACATAACAGAACGTAACTATTATAAATAGGATATTTCAACAAATTCGACCAGTACCAACACAGCAAATAAAAAAAAATTACTGGGTATATCTCAAAAATTTTAAATATTTGTATAAAACAATTTTGATTATTTTGCGTCTTTTCAACGACGGCTACCAGTTGTTAAAATTTGTAAAGTAACTTTAAAAAAACACCCTGCATAAAAGCTGTACATCACGATGTTCTCAAAATGTCAAAAAATCATTAATTCGTATTATTAATTCTAAAAAACTTTAAAAACTTAAAAATGGTTAATATTATCAAAATATAAAAAAATAGCACCAAAAACGTTTTTTAGCATACAAATGCCAAATTAACACATAAACATTTTTTAAAAAAAGGTTTACATATTTGAAACAGAATTTTTCTGCCCATTACAACAAGAAATTTTATGCTGCTTCTTAAAATAACGGATTAGCGTTATGCTGGGAAGTCGAACCCTACTAGTAATACACAAATTATTTTTATAAAACCTTCCTATTTAGCAAAAAAATTGTGTCGTTATTAGAAAAAAATTGTCATACTTAAATTCAATTTTATACTCCTATTCATAAAATTTAGGTACTTTTACTTAACAGCCGGCGTAAAGTTTTGGTTGAAATTCGAATTGTAAATTGGCTCTATAAGAAAACAAAGAACAAGATTTAGAAAGAACCTGTTTTACTAGTTAAAAACTTATGGGCTAATTTCAAGTTTGAGATAATACCGGTAGTATCTTCGTTTCCATGGAAAATAAATAAAATTTATTGTTGTGATTGGTTGTTGTCAAGGAAAAGTATTAAAATTTGCGATACTACCGGTATTAACTTCAACTTGAAATCAGCCCATTAATTGGTACTGAATACAACTAAGCGTGTAGGGAACGCTAGTACTTTTTGGAAAAAAAATATTTAATAAATGTTGATAGCTAATTTTTGTTCAGTTACACATACTAAAATTTGCCATAAATTAGATACATAGAAATCGTTTTATATAATGTAATTTTTTTAATTTGTAATCTAGCTAGTTATTTCAACAAAAAAATCTAGTAAATTGCTAGTTGTAACTTGACTCTACATTTTTATAGTTATTCTTGCATTATTTATTTAAACAGAAAAAAAATTAAATTAACCATTTACTTAATAAACGAATAATAAAGTCAAAATAACTTACCCTTTCTTATTTCTTTTGAAACTTCGATTTTTTGAAATAACTTTAAATTCATATCTTTACTACATAATTGAGTGTGTGAAAAAAATAAAGAAACAACTGGTAAAAATTAGCTCAATACAAGAGAAAGGTTGTAGTGTTTAAAAAAAAATCAGAATTTATTTTGTTGATTGTATTTTTTTAAGCAATTGTTTGTTTAATTAGTTACAAAATTTTTGATTTCCGTTCGTCCGTTCCGTATCACTCTGATATAAAGAAAGTTGTTTTTGCTGTCCAAAGTATAGTTTTCTGAACAAAAGCTAAATCTGCAACAGGTCCATTTCCAACTAGACGTAAAGTAATGTTTCAAAAATTTTTGTTTTTTTATATCTCTCTTTCAAGCCTGTGTGAAATTACTAGATCTGTACACTATTTTGCTGAATTTTTTTTTTTTAATTTTTTTTATCTGGTTCTTCTCCTTGGCAACTTACTGATGTTTTACTTGAATACAGAAGCTTCTTATACTTTCCGCATACCAGTTTGAGAATAAATACTGAACCAACTTCTCTTGTTCTGTTTCTGCTAATTGCTGTTAAATTTCTGTTTCTTGTGGATCATCGAGATTCCTGTTTTCCATCCTTGGCAGGCATTTCTTAGCGGAGAAGAGAGCCGTATCTTACCATTACCCTAAGATCGGATCTTTCCATAATAAATCATAAATAGATTTGTTCCATATTTAGTTTTTGTTTAGAAAATTTTACTTTGGACAGCAAAAACAAATCTGTTTCTATCAGAAATTCGGAACGATACGATTTGGAAACTAACAAAATTAACAAACAAATGCTTTAAGTATTACTGGAAACAAGATAAATTCTAATCTTAAAACAGTTAACCAAGTTAAAAAGCTAAATTTTTAAACGTTACAAGATAAGCAAAAGGTGAAGTTATGTCTTATTGTCTTAATAACATGTCACTCGTTTGTTGTCAGATTATGACAGAAATAAGAAATTCATTAGGTAGTAATTTTTTGAAGAATCTTAAAGCATTTTTTAATTTGTTTTTAATAAGCTACGGCTTGCTCTAATTTGATCCTTATTTGTTAAAAGATCGTAGGTAGAAAGATCTAAAATTTAAGAAATCAGTTTGAGTTACAAATAAAAAAATTAAAAACCAAAATATGGTGGATGCAAATATTTTTTGAAAAGAATAAATTTTTGTGTTTAGTCGATTATGTGAATGACTTGGGAGAGAGTGTAGAAGAATGCAAAGGGTGATGGAGGTCCTAAGGCCGGCCGTTGTAAGTCCGCCACCTGGAAGATCCCAGTGGCAGCGAGTTAAATATTTAATAAGCAGCATTCCAATGTAAATCAGTCTCATTTACAGAATGTGACATTTAGAGTATTTGAATTCTTATGTTGCGCGAGGATTCTGCACGCCGAACACGTCCACAGCTCGCTTTCAGCAGAATATTCTCTTGAATATCTTTAGTTTCACTTCACTTATCGCGTTGCCAACTCTATGCAGTTATCTTTCGTTTTGTTACAGGTCAGATGCCCGAGCAGCCAGAACCGGAGTTTTTGGCCCCTTTGGAAAACCATACAGTAACCCAAGGACGCGACGTCTATTTCACGTGCGTTGTTAATCACCTGTCTACTTACAAGGTAAAAAAGTCGGGATATGTCGTTTGTTGCTGACTCGAACACATCTTTCTCCCTTTTTACGAGGCCGTATCCGCTAACGGTTAACATATTACACGCGATCGGAACTGACACTGACGGCGCTTTAGTCTCGAAATATTTAAATGTCAAAAAGTTGAAAATAATAATTTGGATTTGATAACCTCAGACACCTAAAGAAAATGAGCTGAAAATGATTTGATCAAACATCCCATTTCAGTCACCAGTAGGACATATACGCGTTGATTGCATTGTGTTACTACTCCCGGAGGTAACACAAAGACGTCCAATCAGATGTGCAACTCACACTTATTGAGTTTGCTACGTACTACTTTCAAAACCAACTCTGTTCGTAATAAAATCAGTGAGTATACCTTCCCTGAAGCCTCAAGCATTCAGCGCGTTCGCCAAATACCGTAAATGGAATTATATAGAAAAGTCCGCGACGAATTTATCCGATCACACGCGTTTAAAGGCAAATATCCGTTCCTAAATACAGAAAGTTCGTCGACTTCCAGGTAGCATGGATCAAGTCGGATACCAAAGCGATTCTGGCAATTCATACTCATATGGTAGCACAGAATCCCAGGCTTTCAGTCACACATAATGGACACAATACTTGGATGTTGCATGTTTCAAACGTTCAAAAAAACGACTCTGGAACATACATGTGTCAAATCAACACCGACCCCATGCGAAGTCAGGTAGGCTTTAGCCCAGTAATTTTAGTTCTCATCTAAAAAAATTCAAATAAGCTATATTTTTGCACATAATCTTATTCTGATAACGGAAAAAACTTATTTTTCAAGTTTTTTTAGCATTATTTTTTAACCGACTTAATTTCTATAGATTAAAATTTTTAAACATTTTTTCAAAAACTTATTTTTTAAGCGACCTATCTTTTAATTACTTTTCTCTAAATTTTCATTGATAATTAATAAAAAAATTTGAAATCCTTGGTTCTACTTTTATTCTTTTAATAGTCCAGGCAAAATAGTATTTTTACAGAAAAAAGTGCTTTTTTAATAATCTAAATCTAAATTCTATTCTTTTTGTTGTCAACGTTTTGTCAGCATATTTTGACTTCTTCAAGACTGGTTACTATAATGATATTTTTTTCTAAATACGAACATATTTTAATTAAATAACGTATTATAAGAATCAGTTCTAAAGAAGTTGCTATAAGCCGACATAACGGCTTATTAAAAAGTTTTATAAAAATAACCTTTTAGTTTGAAGTCCAACAATCCTATAAAAAAACAACCCAAAAATACTTAAGAGGGACAATAACACAAAGCAAAATATGTAGTTTGATATGTGTACATTTTTGTTGACTTTCCTAGGCGAAGAAGTTACGTTATGCCCCTCTTCACTCGGCGTTATTATCATTTTTTAAGAGAGTCTTACATTTGGCAACACCTCACATAAAAAAGGATTAAATAGGCAATAGATTAAAATAGTCAGAATTAAAATTAAGTTTTGCTCAAAAAAATTATAAAGTCTTAAAATTTGGAGTAATATTTGTATTAATTATAAATAGGCAAAATAGGTAACAGCATGTTTAATTTAAACTTTTTTGTTGCTTAAATTAATATTGTATCTGTAGGTTACTATATAAAAAAGTAAGTGGTTGCTTATTTACATTAATTTCTAATTTTATATCAAGATAATTATTTTTCATTCTCAATTTTTATACTGGTTTTGACATAATAAAACAAAGCGTATATTTGGATCGGTTTGAAGAGCCAAAAAGACCTCAGAAAGTGCACAGGTACTAAGGTTATAACAGGAAGCGTGCATTTTTGGTGTTGTTGGAAAAAACCTAGAGATTCGGTATTCGTTGTTGACGCAACAACATTATTAAGCCTTCATTTCTAAAATTGTTATGTTTAACTAGCATTTGTCGTTCCGAAAGCTATGTGCTACAGAATATTCTTACTTCTATGTACCATTTATCGTACTGTTTTCTGCCTTTACACAGTTTTGGAAGTAGAATTATCGTACCGTACCTATTGTTTTATTATCGCTTTTCTTCTAAAATTCGAAGAAGTGGATAATCAGTTGTTGTAAAGTTTGTTCGTCCTTTTCTTGAAGCATTTCAAACACATTTTCTAAGGATTTAAGAACCTTTGTTTCTTGTGTGGTTTTGCACTGAATTTGAAGCAGCTTCAACATTGATTTTTAGTGACAATTCCACTCATTAAATTTCAACCAATCAGGTTGTAGGATTTTGAATCATTGGATCAATTAGGAACGAATTACAGCGATAATCCAGCATGGTCCTTGAATTATCGCTGTAATTCAGTATGGATAGTGAAATTGTCTGTCGAATATGACTCGTCGGTAAGAAATTGCTGCAAATTTTCTCTTAATTTTACTGGTATTTGTTTCTTAGGCAATTTCCACTCGTTTCGCTGCGCTTCAGTCGCGGTAAATTGTCATCGAAACAAATACTCGTAAAATTATGAATCGAAAATTATCGGCAATTTCGTACCGACTCGTGGTATTACTAAAGAATATCTACACCAGGGTTTTGATTTTTGTTTAAAAAATTTTAAATTATCATTATAACTTATCGCCCGGCTTTGTAAAGTATTGGGAATTCAAACATTTTATTTATAAACAAAACCTTCTGACATTCGCATCTGTCAGGTGGTGTCTTTTAAGTACTGCGAAAATTCCAACGCCGTTGTTAAAGCCAGACAAAACAGACAAAAATGCAAATACAAGCTCTATTCTTTTTATTTTTTGAAAATTTAATTTTTTTTTTCGCTGTAAACTCGTGAAGCAAACTACCCTGATAGGGTACCGTCTAAAATAGTTTTTCCTTCCGTTCTAAAGTTTTCTGATGTGCTGATGCTGCTAAAAACATGCCAGTAAAATTTTTGTGAAAATTTTGCTAAAATTTTATCCGAATACATTCACACTTTAGGTAGCAAATTTTTTTTAATTATCGTCATTTTTTTTATCGTACAAAATGGCAACATTTAAGCAAAAGGTAAATTTTTACTTTGACTCATGTATTTTTCTCCTGATTAGTATTTTTATTAGAAACTTTTTAACCGGGGCTACAGCCCATTAATGTTTTCTGTGATTAAAATCCACTTGCAATTTTTTAAAGTCTACCACTCTTTTTTTGAGAGTGTAGCCTATTCTTGATTTTTGCCTAGGGTTGTAACCAACAACTTTACCGTTGCATTGACTGGGACTGTTATCAACAGGAAGCTTTGAGCCGGGAAGGACTACTTGAGCTTCTTGAAGATTCCTGTTTTTTTTTATGTTAAATTGTGGATAGTCTTTGAAAGCTTTTGACTTTTATTGACTTACAGATAAATGTATTATCTGATTAAGATTTAGTGTGGCCCTAAATTTTGTTAAAGCTTGACTTTTATTTTCTAAATTTTAATTGTAAAACCTTTACAGAAATAGGAATTTCTGTTTCACTTAGATCTTTGGCGAACCGCCCTACAGGCGCTGATTTTATCTACTAAATAATTATTTTTTTATTTTGATGACTGTTGATCGCGCCCTGTCGCACTTGATTTTTATTTTCACTAAATTTGTTTTATCTATCTTGTAACTTTAAATATAAAATTTTCACTTTGCGTTATATTGCAACGAGTTCATAGAATTCGGAGTCCTTTTGATTTAAAGAGTTGAATTAATAACAAGTAATTAATTTTTCCTATAAATACAAATACATACAACAATAATTTGGTAAATAAATAACTCAATATTCACACAGTAATAACTACGATTGTCAGTGTTTTGATGAACCGCCCACTCTTCAATCACTTGTGGAGTCCCCACAAACTTGGCCATGATCCCCGCGTCGCTTATACATATAACGATACGTCGCATTTTAAAACTGCTTAGAAATTTACATAAATAATTTTTATTTTTTAGTGCTTAGTGTAATTCATAATTCTGGATGTGTTCGACATTTCTCTGAACAGGCGCGCATTTGCCTGTTAATTAAAAGTTGTTTTAAACAAAAAGATTATGAAAGTGCGATTATTTTTCTAATCGAAACTTTGGTCATAGATATAAATTCTTATTTAGAAAAATTGGCAGCACTGGAAAATTTTGCTTGCATTTGAATTTACTTGCAGCATATATATAAAAATTTCTATCAATATCATTAAATAAGGGCAAGTTACAGATTTTACAAATTTTAAAATCAGTGGTGTTTTTATCCCAAGTTTTGTGGATTTATTTATTTGTTGCAAATGAGAGTTTTTTGAATTCGCTCCGACTTTTAAGACCGTCGTGAAAAAAAAAGATAAAGCTGTTCAAATTTTACGTAGGTACATTTGGCTCAAAAGTTTGAAAATAAAGGTTTATTTTTTTTTACTTTTCAATAACATGAATTTTTATTTGTTTGCAAAAATGAGTCTCAAAGTTTCAGTCTTAAAAAACTAAAATTTTATATTTATTCTTAATTTTTTATTTATTAAAATATCTTTTTTAATTTTTTTACGGTCTAATTGGCTAATTTCAAGTTGAGATACTAGCGGTAGTATTTTACAACCGGTCATAGTCCCGAATTCTTTTAATTTTTCATGGAAACGAAGCTACTAGGGGCATTATCTCACTTGACATTTACCCATATCACTTTATTTCTAAACGATTCATTTTTTCCTTTTTGTTGTCTGTACATAATTATTTCAAAACTTATTTTGTAAGTCTTTTCTCAAGATTTACTATGTAAACGTTTTATTTTTTAGATTTTTGGCAAACAAATTTTCAAAATTCAGTTCCTTTCACAAAAAATTTAAAAATAGATTTTAAGATTTTAACGATAAGCATTAATGCAAAAATTTTGATTCTTTGGATGTTTTTTGGTAGATTAGTAATTACTAAAATTACTGGGCTGCTTCTTGGCATTTCAAACAATTACTGCAAGAAACTCTTTCAGAAATTGAAGTTAACCACTGCTTACAGATGGGAAACTTAGAAGTCGTTATTCCTCCTGATATCCTCAATGACAACGAATCGACGCAAGGCTCAGGGGTGGCAGTAGAAGGCGGTACTATAACTCTTCGGTGTTATGCAACAGGAGTACCAGAACCTACTGTTGTTTGGAAAAGAGAAGGTGGCGAGAAAATAATTTTACGTCATGATGGTATACGCGAAAAACAAGGTAATCGATATTTGAATAGAAAATTTTTGTTTATATTCACGGTATGATATTTCATTGGGAGCAGAGGCAGATGGTGTGTCTTAGACCTAATCCAGCTTCCTGCCAAATCCCGATTTGCATTATTTCCGAACATCTGCAATGAAAAATTCAAGTAACTCATAGGTAGTTCTGACAAGTCTCGCACGACTGCATTTTGCTCCCGATAAATCTCATCTCATTTAAATTTCAAATTGTCCATTATCTCCAAGTCTCGGTAAAATGATCCAGGTGTATTGAGATTCATGCGCGTGTCCAGACATCAACGATTCTAGCAAATTTCGTTTTATTAATTTTGGAAATGTTCCTTCGACCGAACGTACGTTTCATCAAACCGAACAAGCATTGCGACTGGCATTTATATCCTTGAGCGCTTGAGAACCCAACTAAACATTTGTCTTTATTCTTCCAATTGGTTGAATGGTGACCGCGACGATTCGCAGCAATGGCTCACGCTGGCCTAGCTCCACATTATTTCTTGGCATTTTGAAATATCGAGACGTATGGGGCGTACATTTCATATACGTGTACTTGACTTGCCCAAATATATTGACTATGTATTTATCTTTAACAGCAAAATAAAACAAATTTCCACCAGACTTTGTTTAATCATTCATGAGCGTTTCTTTGATAGACAACTGTTCTCCTGTAAATACTCTCATAAAACTAAACAACCTGAATTTCATATGTTCAGCTATCCATGTGCTAATTTAAACATCAACTCTTAAAAAACCGGTTTTTAACTTTGAAATACTTGTTTTAAAAACAGCAACATTTAAAAAACCGGTTTTTAGCTTAAAATACTAGAATTTGAAAACCGGTTTGCCTTGTTATAATTTGACTGGTCTTGCTAACGAATAGGCTTGGGTTAATTTCCAGCGATGACGACGTACCACGGGGAGACTTTGACACTGACGAACGTCCAACGAACTGACATGGGGCCATACTTATGCATAGCGAGTAACGGCGTGCCCCCATCCGTCAGTAAACGAATGATTGTGAAAGTTCACTGTAAGTGACCTCGGTGAAAATTCCCGCATTAACCTCGATTTTGCAGTTCATCCGTTGATTAGAGTCTCCAATCAGCTGGTAGCTGCCCCTATTGCACGTGACGTTCTCATACAATGCTACGTCGAAGCATCCCCCAAAGCTATGAACCACTGGATGCGAAACACCGGTAAGCGCATCTCCCTTGAGTCGAGCTTAACTGAACAAAGTCATATATAGCGTATTACCGGACACGGTCCGATACCTAACATATCAAATTATACGCTACAGTCCTCGTCTTTTAGCCACTTCATATATCAAACGCTAAACCTAATTCACGACATTCGCTTCCTCATAATTTAAACTCTTTCAGGAGAGAAACTTATCCCAAGCGAAAAATACGTTATAGAAGAAGTACCGATTAACGAATATTCATTACTTATGAATTTGACAATACGTAATTTAGAAAAACGAGATTTTGGAGGATACACCTGTAGCTCATCGAATGCGTTAGGAAAAGCCGAAGGCACAGTTCGGTTACAAGGTTCGAACTTTGTTGTTAGTTTTTTGTGTGTAATTTTTTCATTTCAGAGCGGCAAATAATTATTAAATCGACGAGTACAGCAAGTACGCCTCGGTATATCGAAACGAAACCTCGCAAACCCCCCAACAAAGACAAACCGAAGAAGTATAAACAACCGAAGAAAAAAGAAAGTGGTGACAGTAAAAGCGAGGAGGATCACGAAATGACCACTCTACTGTTACCTGAATTAAAAACTCAATCGCCTTCGCAAATTTCGGTACCAAGTGCTAGTCGTTCCCCACCATGGAACCATTTTCATCGTAATACGGCAGTTGGTTGGGCCGTCGAGACTTGTTGTTATACTTTTATTGGATTTGTTATGTTACAACTGTACACTGTATATAGAGAAATTGTTTAATTTGAAATTTTAATTAGGATCATTATTCGGAGGAAACAAAGGGAATACCTAACCCGTTACAATATTGATTCGATATTTTACGTTCAGTACTCCCAAATTAGTGGTTTTATCTGGCAAGTCTTCCTTGTACATTTTAAACTCATTCTGAGTTTCATATCACCATGTCTTCCCATTTGCAAAGTTAGGAAAAATTTATTATTTTCGAAATTTCACATTAGCTTATGATTTCAAACAGAATACAAACCATATCCATTAGCAACCCATTTTTATTTCATTTCATCATCAAACACATGGAATTTAAATGACAATATCCAACATATTTTGAATATGAAGGACAATAGCCTTTTTTAATATACATATATAATAAGAATAAAATACTTATGAACTGAGTTTGTATATTTTTTTGAAAATACAACGATGGTTTTAATGTTTAGTAATAAAATCCTTCATGTCTTCCGAATGAAAACTATACATATTTGTGATTTATCATTTTTTATACACATTTGGTGGTATATAAAGTCATATTTACATATTGTATACAAATGTATTAGGTAATAAAATAACCAATATTTTTTTCTTGTTGTAAATTGTAAGTTTTGTTATTTATTTTACTAGAAAAATATACTTTTATTTACTCTCGGCTGTTATTACTAGGTTAAGTCTTTTGTTATAAAATAAATTACCAAAGAGTAATTTTGTAATTAAATAAAATGAACAATCATAATATTGTTTGTCTAGAGTAGAAGATATAAAAAATGAACTGTTATGAGACTTTGTTATTATGTATTTAATTGGTGTAATGTATAAATAAATACATATATACCTTACCTCATGCAAGTCAAACTTGTACATTGATGACAATAAAATAATTCAATAAATCATTTATATAATTAAATCTCGACGTTTACTTATTTCTAAGATTTACTCAAGCACATTGCCGTTACCTAATCAGATTTATAAAGGGTGCCGACGTCAATATAGAGCTTAATTAAGCTTTGATTAAATTAAATCAAAGTTTTTATAGTAGATGGCAGCACTCGCCTGGTGTCCCTTTTTCGCTGTAGGGAACTTCACCTAAGGCGCCCTCTCGTAACGAAGCGCTAAAGTATTCCAAACGAAAAACTTGCTGAAATTTTCCGACTTTAGTAAAACAGTTTTCATAATTTTCCTCTTTCAAAATGAAAGTTGTAGCTAGAAGCGCCCTCTTCGAAAAATAATTAACACAAAAAGTTTCAAAATATTTGACTTTGAAGTTACTTCTCCAGTTGATTAATCTTTTAGTAAATGGAATATTTTGAATGTAATTTCCTGAGGACGTAAATAGTATAGGAAAAAATAAATGTGTATATCTAATTAAGCTTGAAATGCATTTAACTAAAATTATTTTTGAGTACCTCCTCTAAAGAAAAAGTCTTGTTTGTTTAGTAAACTCAGTGCTCTAACTTCCGTTTCAAAAGATGCGTAAAACAGCTTTAATACTAGAGCTCTTTAAAGTAAATTGTACAAATAGAATTATTAATATGTTCAAATGAATATCACAGAACAAGATAAAAGCATGTGCGTGTTTCACTTCTAAACATATAATGTGCTAAAATATTTAATGTGTTTAGAAACTCGTAAAACTTTCAGCAAAAATTTCATTAAAAAAATTATTTAAAATTTCAATTAATTAACAGAAATCACTCATTGTTGTTTTTTTGGACAAATACAAATTGTAAACAGTAAACAGAAATTGCAATCACTAGATTACACCGCACTACTATTGTTTACTACTCTGTTGATGGAATTAATTTACGCAAAAGGTTGCTTCGGTTAGAAATCCCAACTCATGATCAGGAACTGATCAGGTAGTAGGATTATACGATTTCACAATTTAACCAGTTCCTAAAATGCACAAAAATAAGCGGTTTCTGACTGGTTCAAAGCCGGTGTCAAACCAGTTCCGAAACAAGTCAAATTTGGACCGGTTACAAATTAATATATTATTATTATCACAAATTAATATTACAGGTAGAGACCCCAACGTACGAAGAAATCTTCCAATTACTAATTACCTATGCTATTCTGTCATCTGGTTATTTATACACTGTCTTGATTACTAAAACTATTTGTGTAATATGTTTTTTTTTATAGGCTACACTACTAGTGTAATTATCTAACTCAAATTAACCACAAGAAGACACTACATTGAGGAGCCCTTGAAGATAACTATTGGAGTCAGTCAAACATTGTACAGTACTATTTCTGACGTGAAAATATGCCCATTCTTTTGTAATTTATTTAGCAATTTTTCTGTACTGGTCCTATAAAACTTCTGAAAAATTACATAGAACAGTCCGAATATTTTGTGAAAAATAAAAGTGACAGTTCGGATATCAGTTAAATAAATAATAAATAGATTTTTTACAAAATTAACTTAGTGCAGTTACTTTCTGAAGTTACATATTTTTTCTTAGAAATTTGGAATTAATAGTCAGGTCAAGTCAAGTCAGGCCTCAGAAAAAATCCTCTTATTCTACATATAAATAAGAGCAAAAAATAATTGAAAATTTTTTTTGCCACTATAGCAACCCGTAGTTCTTGACATATTAATACAGATACTTAAATAATTCTGTAATATATTTTACAAATAAATTTACTTACTTTTGAAACCATCATCGGCCGAAGTCTCTATGGAAATTTCCTCTTTTGGGATTGGAATATGGCAATGAAGTTTTCGAACTCGACGTTTCGCCAACCATCGTCGGTAGCTTCTTCAGGAGTGGACAACTTTACTTTGGTAGGTTACTTTGCAATCTCTACGTATTGTATTTGTGAAATGACAAATGTTCAGGACAATCAACGGTGAAAACATCGAATTGCCTTCCGAAAAAATTTATAGTAAAATGTTGAAAAAGAAAAAGTGAGAGCGCGTCGTAAGTACAAAAATTTATGCAAACAAAATTTGTAAAAACCGATGAATTTCAGAATTTTTACGTAAGTGAACCATCTGGAGGCGATTCATGTCCGAAATTAATGTCAAACATCATCATCAACCACCGAAAATTGCAAATATAATATATAGTTATTTATATTTTAAGTAGCAAAAATGGCTTTGGCAACGATCTCAGAGGCGGCAAAATTAACCCAGCAAATGTAAAAGGATGTTACACTTACATTCTAAACGAAAAATACATAACAACTAATTCGTCTAGCCGATGAGGCGGCTCTTAGACACTTCAAATTGCTCTCAATGATTCAACGTGCTTGATAGTAAATAGAATATTAAATTACTGATATGCAGTCATAATAAGTAATCACTCTGAATAAGCCTTGTTTATTTCATAAAATCGCATAAGATGCATTTTCTTTTTGCAAACGAAGTACTAAACAATACTCTTGGTTTTTTAAAATTTATTCTTGTTTCAGTCGCATGTGTGCTTTGTACTATGGCTTTGTCTTCATTGTGAAATTAAAAAGATGTCTGATTGATAAGCGAAAACGCCTGTCTGATGCTCAGTATCAGAAAAAAACAGCTGCGGAAAACGTAAAAAAACCAAAGTGATTCTTTGTGATTTTTTTTTTTAAACTAATAACAAGTTTGTAGAACTGGGTAAATCAACAAAAAGTTTAGAAAAACTATGTGAACAATCTGAACCTAAAAGTTCAGTTAGTGATAGTGACGTCACAATGCATCCTTGTGTGTGAGAAAACAATTGAACCTAGGATCACAGGTAGTGATAGTGAGGCACTTCTATTAATCAGTGAAAAACCAGTGGAAATTTCTTCTAATTCTGGAATGTGGTTTGATTTATTAAGTGAGACGATCTCAATTTTTATTTGGTATTTATTTATTGTTATTTCTCAAATCCAAAAATCAAGTCCACACTTTCATCCACACTACATACCACAAAATAACAGGATAACAGAAAAAACACAAAGGTAAGTTTATTATATTTTCTTAAATTAATAATAATTTTACTAAATTAATTAATTTGGTTTAATTAATTATTAATAAAATTATTATTTTTTAATTAATTAAGTTTAAATTAATTTCATCAAATCGTTGCCTACAGTTGTCATAAAAAATTTTGGTAAGCAATGTCATTGTTTTTTCCCATTTTCGTAGATTTTTGTAAAAACCAGTATAAACACGGTACTGAAATACTTAAACTGAACGAATAAACGTATAATTTTATTGGAAAATATTCGTTTTGCAGTATTATAGTTGTTTCCTCTAAAATCGAAGAAATTGCCAAAAAAAACTTAGTATTTAAGAAATAAAAACACAAGAAAATGGGCTTATATAGTGAGTGGTCTTAAATAAAATAAAAAATAAAATGAAAGGACAAAGTGCAGAGAAAGTAAAGAAGCACTAACAAGAAAAAAAAAGACAAAAAGCGTATGAAGAATGTTAAAATGTTATACGTGTTAATAACGTTGTTGATCAACCAAAAAATAACAAATTGTGGTAGCAATAATATAATTAAGAAATGTTTGTTTCAACATTGATATTTTGATAACATTATCAACTGATTTTAGGTAACACCATGATAACGAATATTCAGAAGAATCTAGAAACCGTGAGCAAAAACTTTAAGGTAATGTAATTTACCAAAATAACAACTGAAACAATTTTAAAATATTTTTTTTTAAACATTCGTTTATCTTTATAAAAACATAATTTTGCTAATTTGAAAACCGGTTTTACTTTTGTTTCCATGGTACATATATTTAAAAAAATTTGGGAGTGTGATTGGTTGTCTCTATAGAAAGTTCTTAAAAAGAGAGTGCTCTAGTATTAAAAAGAAATAGTAACATTAGTAGAATTTTTATTTACATAAATAGATATTTTTTTGATACTATTTAAATGCTTTTAAAAAGGAGATTTATACATTTTATTGCGCCAAATTACTAGCTTTGTAAATTAAGCTACAAATTTATAATATAAAAATGTTTCTTTAATTTATATTGAAGTTACTTTACAAAACATTACTTGCAAAATTTTGTATATCAAAAGAAATTTGCTTTTGTTATTTGCAGCAATACAAGTATAAATAATTATTACACTTTATGTTGAGTTAAGCTTTACTGTTTTTGATGTGCCTATTTGCTACTAAAAGGCTTAAGCAACTATCCCAAAATACGGTTTGTACTATTTTTTTCTTTCTAAAGGCAATTTTATTGGCCGTCTCACAAAATTTAAGATTAAGTTATGACTACCTGTAAAATTAGTAATTTGGCTCAATGATATAAAACGATCAACTTTTCGTGAGGTTTCAAATAGTATTACAAAAAATTAATTAGACTGGTCTTACGATGTCTAGACGTGCGGCAATACCGGTTTTATTTCAACATGAAATTAGCTTTTTTAGCAAAATAAAAAACATTGCCAGAACTGGTTTTAGAAAGTGGTTGTACAGGAACCAATTCCAAAACCTTATCTAAAACATGAGTAATAGGTTTTCGAAAAAAGAACAACTTTTTTAGTTTTGGAGATAATTGGTGTGTGTAATTTCAACGCATCGATTTTTTAACATGCATTTTGTTGAACACAAAGTAAGAATGTTTGAAGGTACTTATGAAATTTCCGATCGTTTGAAACGAAATTTAGAGAATAGCTTTGAGTTTATTTATATAGTTTATGGGAGAATAAAGTAACGAAAAGCCCCAGACATTTTATTGTCGTAAATTTCCGACTTTTCAGATAACAAAATACTCAAACACCTAAGTGAATGAATAAATCGCACCGCAATTTAGGTAATTTAAAGAAAATAAATTTATTTGATTAGTAAGACGTTTAAATTGGTGTTTGAAAAACCAATCATTAGCACTGATGACTGTTATATAACTATTCAAATTAAATTTAAATTGGTTTTTGTGGTGGAAAAATTAAGAAACAATGAAAACTAATCTAGCGTAAATGAATGAGTAGACGGCAAGAACTCGAAAGAAATTGGAAACAAAAGTGTTTTAAAGTGCAATAGCTTTAAAAGTTGTGAAGCCAACAGAAGAAATTCTTGAATGTAATCAGATTGATAGGAAAAACATATGTATTGTTAAATTCCTGAAATATTTATATTGTTTGATGTGATTTTCTTATAAAGCAAAACATATTTATATCAAATATAATATTTGAGAAATTTTGTCGTAAAATTTACCCTCAAAGTATTCAGCTATTTTTGAAACACTTGTTTAGTCCTGTAGAGGGGAATATTAAATACATGCGCTGCCTCTTACAGTATCATTTTCCGCGAAAGCTCTACCAAGGCTACTCAAACTTCAAAAAGCTTATGTTAGAAGTGTGTATAAGGCGCTAAAACATTCTGAATTATAAAAACAATTATTCAGAAGCTCAGAGATACTTGCTCGGCTCAGTTTACATTTTGTTCTTTTTTTTGTGTGAGTATTTTGACAGTTGTAATTGGTGTTCAAATAATCCTTTGATGATAACAAATGGAAAGTGTTTATTGGAACAATTACACCTTAGAAATGTTAAACAGGAAAACAATTAGGTTGAGTTCGGGACAGACGTTGAAACAAGGAAAACTATTAATCATCTTCTGGAGAACGAGAAGATTCTTTGACGGTGGAAGGTCGCAGAAGATAATTGGTAGACAGGCGGCGGAATACGCGTGTCGTGCTTGGATTTCCGATGCATGCTACCCCAGGCTGTAACCCAGATGGGACAATAGCTGTAAAATTGAAACTTAATGAGGTGTGAACAGTTGAAATTGATATTTAAAAGAGCCAAGATAATCTAGACTTGAACAGCAATCTGATTTAAGAAATAGTCTATTCCATAATGAGCACAGTCTCCGGCTTTCGTTATTCAAATCAATGACTCGCTAAATTATAATGGTGATATATCCCGTTTTGATTTATTATAGTTTACAAACGTTTTCCCTAATAAGAGAGATATGCCAATCAGTGACAACGCACTAAACAGAATAATCCGTGCTTTAATTAACGTACAATTATTAAAACCGTTAATCACAAATCAATTTTTCAAGACAAGTCGCGTTTAATAATTAATAAGAATTTCATACGGAGTATGATTTTGTCGAGTCATAAACTGAAATGAATGGAAGATTATATCGTTATCCTCCTCGCTTGCAGTGTCTTGTCGTGCCCGTGTCTGGATTAGGGGTGGCGCAATGGTGCATTTATTCTAAAGGCCCCCAACAAAATTTTAATATCATTAAATTTTCCCCAATTCCGCACTGCATTTCTTTATGAATCGCAAATTCTTGAGACGAATTGCACTTTTACGAAATCATATCTCCAATATTAAAACCAAACTTTCGTCAATCATTACACGAGAAATACAAACACGACTGACGACACTCCATCCTCATCACAATATAGCACGAACTGGAAAACCAACCGATCTTCATGAAACGACGTTTCAGACAAGGGCTCCCTTTGTGAAATTTAATTTTCAGTTGAGGGTAAAAAACCCTAAAATGTAATTCTTCACCCATATATAAGACCACCACAGCCAGTGTGTTGCCAATCTCCATTCTACCGCCATTAGACTGGGACAACCAAATCCAAATACATAATAAAATCAATCTTCTCACCTGAAGCTAATGCGCTGGGAAAAGAAAACTTTTATAAAGCAATCACACCGTAATAACATTTTTTTACATAATTGGATACATTTAAAGATTGATTTCATTTACTAGTCTGTTTATACAGTCTAGTGCGATATCATTCGTAAATAAGCACACTGTTATATGCGGAAACGAAATACAAAAGAATTGGAAAACAATAGAATGTAGAGTGCGATTCGACGAAACCAGTTACTTTTAGAATTCACGACCCGACTTAGAGAATAAAACAATTATTCGAATATCTTTTGAATAATATTTTTGCCAAAGAAATAATTTTCTCAAACATAAAAATAAATTAGAATTCTGATTAAAAAAATAATATATAACCCGTTTTTCTCTTTTGTACTCGTTTTCAGTCCCTATTCACTTTTTTAATCTCACACTCAGATATTTATGCAGAATTCTACTTTCAAATCACTATCAATCACAAAATATACGATTTTTATTTCAACAATTTTCTAAAAGCTTCCGCTAAACAGATTAACTTTCTTGCTTCATAAATTAGGAAATTGTGTCCATTCACTAAAACTTAATCTTTGTTGATACTCTAATTTACACACAAAGAAAATATGGTGTCTGGACAACGCTCTCAAACGTGCATCAGCTTCAATTATTGTAGTTTACTGAGATACGAGATGATACAGAAGCACTACAAAAAATAATGTGCACTTGTGTCTCACCACTTTGTTTTATCTCGCAAAAATTGGATAAAATGTATTTGATGAAATATAATAAACACTTGCAGCACATTGACCATTGTTTTAATACATTATTTAAACTTTTTCTTTTTCACACAAATCTACCAGTTAAAAAAATAATTGTTTATTTTCTAAACAGACTGTTTAAAAAATTACACACGAAATTCTATAAAACCCTTAACTCTCTACCGCTCTATGTTACTTAAATGTAAGATTGAACTTGAAATTTTGTTTCTTATTTATTAAACCTGTTTTTTTCTTGAACACCCACTGTTTCTCTCAAGTAACAATATGGAAATTATTGTACATATACCACAGTTGCCCCCTTTTAAGAATTCTTACAAATAAATTGTTGGTAATTTCGCTCAGATGACTGTAAATCGAGTGTGGCGGAAAAATATATTTATTTATGGTTTTCTGATTATGTGTTTTTCAAAAAAAAACATTTTACCTCGTTGAAGTATAATAAAGTGTTCAGAGGTGACCAGAGTCTATTTTGCAAAATTCAACATAAGTTTTTACATATAATTTGGTATGTTACTTCAAAGTTACACTGGACAGTACAATTACGGTTTTTTCAGATAGCAATGAACACGTCTAAATTTTACGGAAACACTTCTAGAAATTAATAACCAAATTATTTAACTTAAATCATGCAAAATCTTAATGTTTCTGATATTTCGGATTTATCTGACAGTGATTCTAGAGAATTAAAAGATGTTTTGTTAAAAATGCAAAATTCTAAATCTATAGAATTACTTGTAACAGAAGATAAACTACTGTAAAGAGAAGATCTAGATAATGAAACTGTAGAGTATGAGGCCAATAAAAATGAAATTGCATCAAATAATAAACAATACAAGATTGTAGAAGACGAAAATAGTGATAAGTCAACAGATTCAGAAAGTCAAAAACCACAAGCGAGACCAAGTAAAAAAAAAATTGCAATAGTAAAAATTATTTGGAAACGCGAGAAAGTAAAACAATCGCGACCAATTTAACCAAGGGAAGATACTTTGTCTGATAAACCAGAAGAACCACTAACACCCTTGTTAAATTTAAAAAAACGATAGGACAGAATTTGCTGCAACTTATAGTAGAAGAATCAAATAGGTACGCTGCTGCCAAAAATCCAGAGAAGTTTTTTGCCATTTTGATAGTCGAGTTGCAAAGATTTGTTGGTATCTATTTTCTTATGTCTATTTATGGGTTGCCAAATGCCAAAATGTCCTGGCAGAAAGAAACAGATGCAAACAAAGTGTCCGATTGCATGTCGCAAAATTGATGGGAACAAATAAAATCCAATTTACACTTTAAAAATAATTCAAATAACAATAATTGCACGGACAATGTTGACAAGTGGAAAAACATTGTTGGCAAAAATTATTCCTTAACATATGTTTTACAAAATATTCTATGATGCTTGGTTCAACAATCTTCATCTCCAAGTTACATTCGAAAAAAGAGGAATACAAAGTATCGCCACAGTACGATCTAATTGGCTGCAAAGATGCAATTTTGCAAGTGATAAAGAACTGAAAAAAAGATCGAGGAAGTTTTGAAGAACAAAAAATAGTAGTTGAAGGAGTCAACTTTATTTTAAAACGATGAGACTCAAAACCAAAAAGTAGAATTGATGTACCTTGCTCTAGCGTAATTGTATTGTATAACCAATTTATGGGCGGCGTTGACCTTATAGATTCATTGATCGCTTTTTGTAGAACCTCAATTAGAAGTAGAAAGTGGTACCTAAAGATCTTCTTTTATCTGATGGACTTTAGTGTCGTCAACTCCTGGCTTCTATACAGACGTGATTGCGCACCTTGTGGCAAAAAAAATTTGTTAAAATTTAAATTTACTTTAGCTTTTACTCTATGCTCTACTACAAGTGATTCGAAGAAACGTAATAGACTAAGTCAAAGCAGTGTAGGTAGAAGCTATAGAAGCTAGAAGTAGAGAGCAAAAATTACTCCATTGCCAACTCAAGATACCAGAACGGACCAAATAGAACACTGGTCAAATTACACGAAACAAAGGGGTAGATGCAAATAAGCAGGATGTTCTTACCTAACACAAATTATTTGTACCAAGTGCAAAATCCATTTATGCTTTATTTCCGCTAAAAAATGTTTTGTTACTTTTCACGTTATATAACTTAAAAAGATGTTTCTATTTTCTTAATAAATTTTTATACGAAAATACCCAAAGTTTTTAACAAAAGAAAGACAATAAATGATTTTTTTATTTTGAAGCGTATTTTGTGTAAGAAACATATTTAGGAATTACACTCGGCGCATCCACCAAAATTGTCATAAAATTAAATGTATTTAAATAAATGTGAATTTATTTAAAAGAATAGACACAAAAACAGTTATCAAAACTGATAAAATATGTTATGTACTTTTATTACTACTATATTGTAAATATTTGCTATTATACTATTAAAAAACAATACTTGTTTAGTCTACAGACTTTCGTCTTTAAGGAGAGAACGACAAGAAACTGAGAATTTTACATTTTTAAGGAAATTTTTTGCAATAAATGTACGTGTATTTTAAAAATGGGTTATTTTGAGAGAAAAATGTTAAGGCTATATTGTTCAATACTTTTCTTATTGTAGAACTGCTCATATGTTTTTTGTAATTTATTTGACGCATCCACTAAAATAATTATTAGAAGAAAGAAAATGTTCAGTTACTAAAATTTTAATTTTAGTGTATTAATAGAGATAAACATTTATAAATTTATTAAAGTTTTATTAAAATTTAGATAAGGTTTCTACCCCGGCGCATCTACCAAATTGTTATATAAATTAATACAATAATATTTTTGTAATTTGTATAAACGTATACAGACAAACAAAAAGTAATTACACATGAAAACAGTTCCTAAAACTAACAAAACACGTTAAATACGTGTTTGGCTTATTAAAACAATTATTTTTCGACGAAAAATTAAAAATGGTAGGAATTTTGAAAAAATTTAATAATAGGAAACTCGACTTTTTTGTGGTGGCTATAAACTAATAAAGTAATCAACGTTTAAACCCAGTTTTTATTTTTTGTTGCAATTTTAATCTGCTAGACACTACAAATATTTTACGTTTTAACCTTTCTTATTTTTTATAAATTGATGGTATGGAATGATGGTACGCTATTGCCCTGCGGCCGATACTACGACAAACGGTCGAATCTCGGCCGAGCTGAGAGAGACCGACTTTGCAATTCCAGCAACACTTATGTGATTCATCTGAACAAATTTGACATTGCAGGTGTTTTAATATCAGCCTTTGTGCATTTATTCACATATCTCGGATAATTTGTTTATAAATGCAGATTTACGGTACATTGTGATGAGCTTCGCTCGACGTAAGCCTCTACAGAAGAACGCAAGAGAACGCGTTGCTGCAAATTCTTCATAATTCCAGTCTACTTATTAACAGCGTCTCTCGCCCCTGGACTCGCAATTTGCTTGCCCCTAAAACCCTTCTGTCCCCTCGTATACTAACTTCTCAAGTGCTTGTTTTTGGATTTAATAAATGTTATCTACATTCTGCACATAGTTTTCATCAGTCAATATGTATCTACTAACATTACATCCAATACAAACCAACTGTCAACTTTATATTGCATCTTAATCAAATACTAATAAACCAATTTTTAGACAATCAAAACAAAATTGCTAAACCTTTTCTGTATACATACATAAAAAAATTAAAGGTCTGTTTGGGGAATGAATCACTTGGATTTCAACAAAGTAATATAGATCCGAATACACAATAACTTCACCACCCCCCTTCCAATTCAGACGAACAGTATTGGATGGATCAATGGAGATGTTGTGATTTCAAACTCTCTAACTTATTTATATTATCACAACGTTTCTGTTTTTTAAAACCGATTTTTTAACATTTAAAATCGGTTTTTAACTTGGAAAACAGGTTTTTTTTAACTTTGAAAACCAGTTTATTAACTTTAAAAACCGGTTTGCAAAACTTGCAATTTTTGTATTAGCTAAATACATTTGTTCAAAATATGTGAGTGTTATTGATAGTGTAGGTGAGCCGTCTTGGAGCGTGCTGGGTTAAAAGCGGTTAGTGTAGGGGTCAGGAAGCCGGGAAAGAGTCCTAATGGATCCAAACGCGGCCGGATGGCCTCTCGGACAGATGTAATTCTAATGAGCGGCCAGCATGCTACTAAACTGGGTTCTGAATGGTTGATATCCGCCCGGTCCATTACCAAATACAAATCGAAGGCATGCGACTCAACAGGTAAGGCGTACGACAGGATGCTTCCTTCCTGCGAATGACAAACTGCGACTTCCACCCACAGGCCACGTATCAAGGAACTTATAAGTTGATTTGAAACATCTCGTTACACACAAAACCTGCCAGAAAGCAAGTTTCCAAAGTAAAATTTATTGGCGTGTGTAGATACCACGATAACCATTTTAAATGTGCATCTCGAGACTTGGACCAGACAGACAACTGCAAGGTTTTATGTCGCAAAATCAGGAAATCTGTTCGCGTCTTGCATAGAAAATGTTAACGAATATTTAGATAGTGGAATGTGTGTAGTGGAGAATTGGAGGCAAATGACTTCGCAATCTTGACGGTCGGCAAATGGATGAGAACTCGCATGCAAACGTCCCGTACGCTTAATATATGGGAACTCTACATTGTTTCTCTCCCAATTCTCATGGATCCCACGTTCGCAAGAAACTAAACGATATAGTTAGTTGTCTTCCAATACATAGCAAAACGATTTCACACCTATTATTTACAAAATATTTCTAGTTCCTGATCTAATACTACAAAGAAATTTCATCTACAAACTTCCAAGAACAAAAGTCACATTTCAACTCTCGCCTAAAACCCATCAATAACAAAGATTCCATTTTTTGCTCATTCGAGAAAGGTTACCTTAACATGCGTCGAAACCAAATGAGATTTTTTTAATTTAGTTTCAAAAAATACTCAATGTTATTAAATACACTATCTAAAGATCTTTTAAGTTCAATTATTCTCAGTTTCTTGTAAGTTCTTTAAACAACTCGAATTTGCTGTGAGAAAGTTGAAATAGTTCAAGTCCTCTTTTCAACTTTATGTTGTTCTTTCCCGAATATGCTGCAGCTGTGCTTTCTAATTTTGTTCGTTTGATCAGAACGTGATATATAAATCACTGACTAAATAATTTCTGGAAATATTAACCTTATTGTGTCGAAATAAATGCACTTTTAATTACAGCTGTTTGTAATTTAATTCGTTCATAATTACTCGAATCCTGTTTCGCGTAATTTGAACTTGCAGTATTCTAATTATTTTTTTAAATATAGTTAAATTGGGTTTACCGGAGATTACATTTTGGACAATTACGAGTGAATATCCTCGGGTTGCAAAACATACAATAAGATTTGAGAAAATTGTAAAATTAGTTAGTCGTAAAAGAAATGATGCATTTAGATAATGTCGTAGAAGAACAAAGGAAAATACTTCGTTTTAATTATGAGTTGCTGTGACACATTTTAGGGTTGAATCTCTTGGAAAAGAAACTGTAGGCTTTTACAACCCTAATTAAAATTTAGTTCTAAAATTAATATTTCTCTGTCGTAAACTATTGTTTTTCGACACAATGCTTATTTTTGTTTAATCATTTATGTGATCGATTAGTTTGCAACTCAATTTACAAATTAATATCAGAAATTAATGAATGAGAAATTCGTTGACAAATTCAGTGAAGCACGACGTGTTACTGCTATATTTACACACTTCTGCCCAAGTTTATACCAGATATTATTTCGGCTTAAGTCTTGTCAATGTTGTCATGTTTAAGAACAATAGGACAAGCATTCATAGGCAAATGGAATAATTCAAACAGGGAAGATATTACTATTGTCTAATAATTTATCGGCTTAGACAACGCTGATGACGCAGATAATAGAGAATCCATACATCAAAAACCCATAAGTACACCTAAGCAAAATTTGTCACGTCTCTCTGAAAAATGTGTGAATTTCCTTATTTCATTTCAGTTATTTTTCTGGTCATGACATTCAATTAAAACAATAGAACTTAATTATAAAATACGACCTGTCCTGGCGTGGTTTTTATTCGTTTGTTGTGTGCAAATGTAAAGTAACCACGCTTTCTTTCATTAATTTAATAATTACTCAAAAATAAACTCTCAACCACCAACCGATATTGTGACGGCTTTCAATGTCACTTTTCAACCAGAAAAAATCTCAATCGATACTTTAACGAAATACTGCCTTTTAATGAAAGCACAGATCTATTTAGGTACATCAGAAATGTGCCAGGAATGCACAATGAGTACAGCAGTTAGTGGCTTTAGTGATAAGAAACTTTGAAAAGGCCACCCTAGCTCTTTCCTTGTTTCAACATCAATCGACGAAAAATTCACTCGTTACGACCATTTCAACACGCGGTAGGCCACTATTTTTTTCATTAACTCACAGACGTCACAAGAAAAATTTAAACCAATGCCAACAAACGATATTTTAAAATGAATTACCACTTAAAAGAACTGGTTTCTAATTACTCACATATCGCATTTTTAATTTTTCAGATTAATTTATTTTACCACTTAATTTTTGCTTGAGATTGATAACATTATTACCGAAACGCGTGTGTTAAAAAAAAGTGTTTGGTGTCATTGGGTGGATTTTTTATTTATTCGACAGACCAAACATTTTGAGCAAATTTTTTTACATATTTGCTTAAAAACCGGTTTTTTTTTAACCAGTTTTGTTAGATTTATTCGACAGACTAAGGACCGGTATTTCAGTTTAGAGTAAAAATTTTTCTTTTAAAAATTCAGCTTTTATCTTGGCATGCGTATTTCAGTATTTGTCACCACCTTATTGTAATCTTGGTTAACTAACCCAAATTTTTATGTGGGTTGGTAAACATGCCTATTATCTCACATGCGCAGTTAGGTTTGTTTACAATTTTTACAGATGCTTTTTAAAATGGGAAATATTTTATTGGTGAAAAATTATTTAATGACTCCCGTGTCTGAAATCAATATTAAAGGTAAAAATCTGTCTAATAAAACAGAGATAAAAACAAGAAATGCCGCTGAACGTTTTTATAGAGTTTGGAAAAAGATTTCTAATCTTATCCAATGGAATAAATTTAAATATTGACAAAGTTCAATGGGTAATGCAGCAGTGTTACACAATATACAGCGTGTGTAAAAAGAACTGAAACCAATTAATAACTTTTAAAAAAATTATATATGGGAAAAATCCCAATGCACCTCGATTTTTATTTTAAAAACTGTACAATTTGAGATGTTTAGTTTTTTTAACCATTTTTTTTTTCTCTACAGCCAACTTATATTTTTTTATAGCACTATAGTTTTTTCATTACCTCAAATGAAAGCTTATTTAATAGGCAATTTATTGGTGGAACTATAGTTTTCAAATTCAATAAATAGTTTTCACCAAAAAATAAAACTACATTTTTTAAAAAGTTAATAAATGTTTTTTTATCGTATCTCAATGAATTGTTTGCAGCAAAATACATTGGTCGAAGAGACAGGATAAAATAGCTACCTTGATCGCATCACTTTACTCCACTGGATTTTTTTTGTGGGGTCATTTAAAGAGCAAGCTGTACTTAAACAGACCAGATAATTTAAATGTTTTGCAACAAAGAATTCAAGAACTTGATAAATTACCAACGGCCACATTTAACAAGTGTACTCAAAATTTTAAACAACGTCTTGCCCATTGTCAAGCAGTTATCGACGCCCAATTTAAATATTAAATTCATTCAAATATTATCTTATTTTGTTTTTTAGCATTTCAGTAAATTAAAAATGTTTTATTCAAGTTTTTTACACTTTTTTTAGTAAATTTCAAAAATACTTACATTTACTAATTGTTTATTACATTAGTTTTTTTTATAATAAAATATTATTGTTTAAACCGGTAAATAAACAAGTGACATTTTGTTAAACAATTAAAATTAGTTAAAACATTTTTTTACTTTTTTTAAAATGCATATTTTTTTGTAAAAGCTACTTATTTGATTTAAAAACTAATTACACCAGCAAATTGCCTTTTATTTGAGGTATAAAAACGGGTGTAGTGCCATTTAAAAAATTTCAAAGTTGGATGTAGAAGAAAGAAGAAGAATGTTTAAAAAAAGTAAACGCCTCAAATTATGCATTTTTTAAAATAAAAATCAATGTATTTTAGGATTTTTACCAAATATAATTTTTTAAAAAGTTATTAATTGGTTTCAGTTCTATTTATACAGAGGTTGTATGTATAGAGAACAATGAACTGGAGCCTCCTGTACTAACAGCAGAAGAAGAAAGACAATTTAATTATGTTAATAATGTAGCAGTAGATCATCATATTGTAAATAGAAACAATAATCGAGTTGTAAATGAACTAATAATCACTTATTTTAATAATTTATAGTAAAAAGATAAAATAATTTTCAAGTTATTTTGTATTATGTATTTAATTTAACTTCAAATTCTTCTTTGATTAATTTTAATTTAGTTTTTTTTTACATTTCATGATTATTTTTGTTTTCGATTTACAAATAAATTGAGGTTAGAAGTTGCAATTTGAAGAGGTGCTACATCGTAACCAATACGTCTGCGTAACCCAAGAAATTTGGTTTAACTCACGCCAAGAAGCTGGGTTAAATAACAGGTTAATGTAACGCTAGTTTGTTGTTGATCAAGTACTAAAATAAACATAACCGAGAAAAAAAATCAGTAACCAGAAAATTTTTGGTTTAACTGTAGACTGAAATACCGGCCCTAAAGATATTCAGCAAGAAGTTTTTACATACTTGGTTTAAAAACCAGTATTGTTCGATTTACTCTACACAGCAAGGAGATCCAGTAAGAAGTTTTTACATATTTGGTTAAAAAACTGGTTTTTCTAACCGGTTTCGTAAAACGGAAAAAACTAGTCATTCTCGAGCAAATAATGTAAATTTGGTTGCTATGGCCGACTGTAGAAATATTTTCTGTTGCTTGAATTTATAAAAATAAAAATATTAGGCAATTTAAATTTTGTAAAAATTATAATTTTTATTTAATATAATTCACTTGTTATACTGGTTGGGAATGTATAAATAGGTTTGCCGTATCATGACAGGCCACTTTACGGAGCAATTTCCGATTTGGAGTCTCGTCTAGTCGATGAATTGATCTGCTTACGTCCAGTTTATTGGTGTAGGACGAATTTTGTTGTATATTTAGTGAGGGGTAGTAAATAAAAGCGGCGTTAAAATTCGAAACAATTTATTTAGCTTAAATATAAACATTTTATGCAACAGTAAATAAATGTTTGAACGAAAGGTTAACAAAATTGACTACTGAACATATACGATCGTTTAGGTTTGATATATTTAAATGTAAGTAAACGAATTAGCAGGCGTCTAATTGCAACAGAGGCTTAACATTTATCATGCTACTTTTAAACATTTGCTATGACAGTTTTTATGATACAGACGACACTCAGCGTTAGGTAGCGAAGCACGAGTAGATTTGGCACATATCACATTGCACTGTGTCCGCGCACCGCACACTGCAGCGTCAAATCAACAAGAAGAGTACCAACAGAAGGCTACCGGAACACAACACCGTGTCCGACGTACTCCCGGCACTTCCGGAACTGATATTCGGCTGCAAGCTGCTCTCTTCAGTTTCAGTAAGTGGCCCTTGATAGCCGTTATACAGACGCTTCTCTGTATTTTCCGTTTCGACGTCTTCTTCCATATTCTCGTCCTCGGAATCTACCCGATCCTGAATCTCCATTTCTGCAAACATACTCAGTATTAAATATTTTATACAAAAATGTCGGTATTGATTTAAACTTTGACATAGTTCCACAACTTTTCAAGAACAAAATCATATTTGACTTCCAATTAGTTAAATCAATGAAAAGTTTTAATTTGTTTCCGACCGAAAAGTCGATAGGCAAAATTCTCTCCTAAATAAATAAACAATGGACCTAAATCGCTAAATCTGCTTGTAGCTCGCTTATAGAGGAAACGCAGATTCCAATAATTAAAGTGATATTTTTGAAATTCTGCATTCTCGTGAAAGACAAAAAATACCTTCGCAGATGTGGAAATTTATGTCGGCATGAATTCCAAATTGCTGTTCAAAAATTGGTCTAAATAATGAAGCAAAAATCTAAGATCAGATTCAGGCGAAAAAATAAAATTCAGCACAGGTGAAGACAAATATATTCAAATGTTCTAAAAAAATTCACCCCTTTGTTTTGTGTTCATGACATGACATCTCTAACAAATTTTATTTCAGTCTTTTACTTCCTACATTTCGTTACAAAAATATTGTTCACACGAAAAGATAAAATACTGTTTACAGAATTCATTTTTTAAATATGTCGTGACACGACTAATGAACACGAACAATTATCGTATTTAAATTAAATTTCAAATAATGCAATTAGTATTGTATAAAATTACAACCCTAATTGTTATTCGCCCTGAGACTTCGTTTTAATTCGTTACATCGTTTACTCTGTAAACATAAATACGTCAAGATTAAAACTGAAATTCTCTTACAAAAAGCTTGTAAGTTCCAGTCAACTCTTGTACATACATTCTTGGAATTCATTCTATAATTATAATTTATAATAACGCCGTATAATTTTGTTAAATTAATTAGTATTACTTTAAAACGCTTTCTTTTTAATTCCCTTGTTATCAAGATTCAGAGTGCGTGCGATGTGTTTTAAGTGGAGGCGTCTTTAGTATTTTCAATTAATATATTCATTAAGACATAGATAAAGCATGTTTTTCTAGACAGGTATGATTTATTAAATCAAGTGTCATGAAACAGCATATGAAATTTAATAGCTCTGCTTCTAACTAGAAGGGAACATTGATTTCGTGACTACAAACAGGATATCATCTTTTCCCATGCGATAAATCTTTTTTTAATAGGCAAGCCTTCTTTTATTAATTTCTTTGGTTTCCTGTTACATCAAAAATATGGAAACAAGTCTATCAATAATCAACTAACCAATCAATAAACGAAAAGCTTATATTTAGATAATAGATAAAACAGACGTGATAATAAATTTCTTATCCATTTCGTAATTAATAAATATTGTATTTTCTAAATGAGTTCTAATTTAGATTTAGTTTAAAAATTTCAATGTATTCGAATATATTTATACATCGCAAGCTAAATAGCATTCCTGAATACGTAACTGACACTTTCATTATCTAGACACGCCGACGAAAGCTTCTAATCTCTTTTCTCGCCAATTAAACGCCCAACATTTTAACATTAATTTCACTATGAAGATTGAATCAGATGAAAATATTGCCTTTCTTGAATGTATACTTACTTAAATAAACTAAGAAATTTTTTGAGTGTGTTACTCTGTCTCTTCTTGGTTTTATGGGTTCTGCCAAATAGTGACCATTAACTACCCTTAAATCAAACTCAGCCAAACAATTAACTAATTTATTCTAACCTCTGACTCGTCTAACATTTTGGACTGAACTGAACTGAACTGAACTCAGTTGTCCTGCTTGAGTTTATATGGCTTTCAAGATTTTTTGGATTGTACCAAGTCTTTCCCTTTGTGAGATAGGTTTTTAACAAAATCTTGCCATTAACTTTATGACACTTTTGATTGAAAAGAAATTGGAACACCAGCAGGAATTACAAAGATGATTCTTGAGAACGACAGAATTTCGTACAAAAAATAAAATGATAATTTGGGAAAGTATGGTCATCAGATTATTTGAACACTATCTTGAAAATACATATAGGGAATAGAATGAAAAAAATCTTAATGTGGAAAACCTAGTTTTAATTAATATTATTAAATAAACACTAGTAAATAGCTCATAGCAACAATAAAAAAAGTTACCACGTTGTTGCAATGTCTAAAACCAGTTAAAAGAAAGCATTCTTTACTTAATCCCGCTTCTACGAGAAAAAAAGGACAAGAACAAAACCTAATTAATAAATCTGCATAATGCACAAAAGTCTAGGAAAATGAATAAAGCAACAAAACTTCAAAATCAAGAAAAACCTGAAGAATAATTCTACTGGATCTCCTGTTTAACTCAAGAATCACAGATCCAGCAAACCTACTATAGAACATCCAGTATATCCAAAAGCTGTTCTCAGTTTCCAGTCACTAATTTCTCGAAAAGAGTAGAGAAAATGTTTAACAATTTAAAGTCGAAGCTGGGATACTCTGTTGAAGAGGACATAATTACAGTGATTGACAATATACAGGAACTCTGACAAAAAGAAAAAATATACAAGATATCTTAAAAAATTCTAATGAGGAAAAATCACTAAAAAGCTAATGGAACACAATGACTGCACAGGGCTAATTGTAATCATAACTGTTATCGGATTGTAGATCACATAAAATTTACTTCTCAAAGAAAAGTAGCTACTAGAAGCTGCCGTCAACTAACCCATGAATTCGAGCTCCATCTACAAAGATTAGTTGCAGACAGCTCATCTAATTCACAATCAGCGGCCGCTCAAGATGTTTAAACTATTTAAACAAAAAAAATTTCAAAAATAATTAAATTTTTAGAAGAAGATTGTTGTAACAGTCTGCCGACTCACTTATTGTGTTTTCGCAACGTCAGCAAATTGTCCTAAGTGGGTCATTCGATTAGCGACAACCAAATATAAATTTTACATTTAAATGTTTTAAATTAAAGTTTTGAATTATATAGCTAAAAAATAACTAATTTATTTTGTAAATATGTAATTTAATTTTGTATATATGTAAATAATTTGGTAATACACTTTCGTACCCATCTTAATCCCGAATTCTTTACTAATCCTTTAATCACGGCAGTTAGGTATTGTCCTTGCGATGGTGAGACCGCATTTGTGATCATATCCATGGGTATTTTTAAAAGTATTTTCTTTCTTGAGCTTTTTTTTAGCCCATTTAATTTTTGTAACCTTTATAGTTAAGCACATATTTGTTCAAAAATGTTTTTTTCCTATGAAAATGATCACTTTCTTGTCAGAGTGAGTTTTGTGTCAGATGCCATATTCAAACAACATTTTCTAATACTATCGTTTTACGCTGACATCGTTATCTTCACTTGTTATTTACAATTTTAAACTTCTAATGTAAAATATCATTAGCCATTGGTTTAAGAACAATAATAATTATTAATAATTGTTTAGTAATTAAATGAAAACATAAAATCAAAATGTACAAATACCCTAAAAAAATTTTATTTAATAAACTTAAAAAATACTTCAATTTATAATATCATTTTGTTAATGAATCAATGCAAAAAATCCCATTATCTATATGCCTACTTTTCTTTAAAAATATTTTTTTAAGTAACTTTTTTGCATGATATGTCCAATAATTTTGAAAGAGTCTGTACAAGATTTCGTCTGAATGTTGAGTTAGGGTGAGGTAGAAAGAAAAAGTGTCGGTTGAGGTAATAAAAGTGAGAGAGGCAATTGGCTTAAACCGTTAACAGATATATACACTGGTGTGTCAGATACAAAAGTAGTAAGTGAAATTTTAGCGATTTTTGTGAAAAATCCAATTTCATTTTATTGCGTCGCCAATTCGAGTGTGAGTCTCATCAACATTTCATAGTTTCGAAGCTGTAAATCAGCAAGTAAGTGGAAGTTGGCTTACCATAGAGACGAATGTTGCCTTCGGCATCACCGATCGAGTTTTTGGAGATACATTTGTAGCCCCCGAGATCTGATTTGTGAAAGCGGCGTATAACCAACTTCATCTGGACGCTATAGTAGGAGTTGTTGATTTCCGTCATATGGTACTTGTCATTGGAAATAATCATTTCTCCTAAGAGAGTTGATTTAGAATTGGAGGTAATAGTGGTATGGGAGATTGGTTACCGCTTTCTCTGGTCCAGTAGTTGATGGCCTTGGGGGAGGCTTCGACATGGCACTGGAGGGTGACGTCGGTGTTGACGGGGGCGCCCACGAGCTGGTTGGGGACTTGTATGAGGGGGTGAACTGCAACATAGGGGTGGCATCATCCGTCAAGAGTGTCAGGCGCAGTGCTCAGCCCTGGCCATAATACGGCGGAAATAAGCTACGAATAGCCACCGGAAACTGCACGAAAATGGAGTGTTGTGACAATTATGCCGGCGCGGGCCGCGGTGGCGGTGGGTTAGCGCCCGACGTAGCCGCAGCCAGCATCGCATCGCGAGGGGAGATTCCATAACAGATATCATGGTTGAAAGATGTGGCGAAAGACCAGTGAGTCATAATGGGAGTGATAAGCTTTTATAATCTAAGTACTAGAATTGTAACTGCTCATACTTTTTATCGGGTTGGGAAGTTGTGGAACCTCCTTGTACCCTACACTAACATTTCTTAAGAGATGACTTTCAATTTCAGACTTTACACAGTATATTTACTTAGCGGCCTGAACAGCGGCGCGGTAGATGTATAGCTGAAATTCATTCCCCTCGACGATAAAACTTTGGAGCGCGATCGAATTATTCACTATATTGTGGCACGGGTAGCGGAACTGAAAACTGATAACAAGTGCCCCAAATTGATTGACTAACTGACTCTTTTTTAAGTGGAAAAATTGAAATTGTTTCCAAACTTAACTCAACTACATTGTTTCTTACAAATCGACTGCAATATACGAACTTAGGGGTGAGATATTGGTCACATTCGATACGATAGTGATTTACCGTTATCATTTGGAACGTATCAAGATTAATTTCCGCCCGGCGCGTCCACCAATCGACGCCAACTACAGACGACCCAACAAAATCATTTTAAAATCTACATCTAAATGTCAGTTTGTACAAATACATTATGCATACCTTTTGATGCAAATGTTACTCGTACTAAAATCCATTAATAGATGTTAAATATTCCAGAAAGTTTATTAGGAAAGCGCCGGACATTTCGTCCTGCGACTGCGGAACGCTCATACATTTATTTATTTAGTGTAATACATAAATTACGCCGTTCCGTATTGCGTAAATGCATAACCAGTACAAACCTGTGAGCGCTTAGCATATACGTCGGGAAATGATTGAAGTTGCGTCGGCCAACGTTTGTATTTATGGTTATGTTTATAATCAGCCGGCATTGTCTACTTAGCGCGCACCCATTACCCCGGGCTATTGTACCGTGTGCATTCCGCCGCATCCATATTCATATGAGCTTTTAAAACAATTGTTCATTCTCGCCTTTATGCAACAAAATAAATAAAAATGCAATACCGCATAGTAAACATCCCAACTGTCAGATCCGCATGTCATCTCTTCTCTAACTTATTTTACTACATTGAACTATCGAACAACGCACACCTAAATACAATTTTTTTCGAAAAAAAAGCGATTTGCAGTTTAAAAACATTTCAAAACTATAAATTTTTCTAAGAAACCGGTGAATTGACTAGACACGGTGATGCCTTTCGCGATTAAAACAGGCAGAGCAAAATGCCTGACGTCACAATGTACAATCGGTTATATACAACCAGTTATACCATATCATTTAAAATTAGAATTAGAATTAAAAATTAGATTAGAATTAGATTTTTGTTTAGGTCAGTTAAACATGTCAGACGTCTGATTCTATTATTTTGTCCTGCAAAGTGTTTTAAAACTGAAAAAATTTACTACACTAATTAGTGCAGAAAATTATACCTAGGCAATGATATGTTTAGTTATTTGAATTATTTTTTACTACTTTATTGTTTTGTTGTTTTTATGTGCGGCATTATTTATGAACAAAGTCCTCCAATAGAGTAGAAAAATTTGAAAAACATATTTTTTTTATGAAACATTTATTTTCAGTTTTTTTACAAATTTTGGTTAAATAAAGTATGTCATTTTATTATCTAAATAACGGCTGTTCAAGTAAATAAATTTATAAAGAAATATTCTTTCTGAACAGACTCATCCAAACATTTGAAAATCCAAACATTTTGAAATGTCATGACCTGTAAGATGTCCAGATTTGTCTGCACACATTTTTTGTCGATAAAGATTTGTGATGAGCAGGGTGTACATTAATAAACTGTAAACAGTGCAAACCATACTAGAATTAAGATTAGACAAAAAATTGCACGAATTTAACCTGTCCTGCTTTGTCAATTGATGTAAAATTTTCGTTTAATATTATGTTTAATTTTTTGACAGAAATTGCTCTTATTTCAAAGGCGTTATTTTTAAATAATAAAATGACATACTTTACTTAAATTTGTACAAAAAATCCGACAACAAATGTTTCAATAACAAAACAGATACTTCAAAATCTGCTTCAAATTTAAAAAAATCAAATTTATTTTCTGCGTCAAATGAAGGAAGATGTAATTACGAAAATTGTAAAAATTAGTTTTGGAGAAGACATTTTAAAGAAACTGAATCAAGTCAAAAAACTGAATTAGATTATGGCCTATCAAGTGAGGAAAAAAATGTAGAAAAGACAGAATCGTCGAGTATACCTTTACCTGTCAAACGTGGGGCTTGAATAGATTCTTAGCATGACTATTTTTTAAGTAAACTTGTTGCATAGCTTTGTTTTACCTAATGTTTAGAAATTTTGGTATTGTTGGTAAACTAGGCATTTTGCAAAATCTAGTATTTCGTTTTTTAAGGTAATACAAATTTTGAAAGTAATAAAAAAGTAATTTTATGACAAAAGATTTGGACCACTTGTTAGAAAATGTTGAGAAAGATAAAGCAACTCTTTAATTACCAGGAAAGATATTAATCTTTTTGTTGGGTCTTCTTAGAGAATGTTGACCTTCCTATTGCTGAAAGAGAAAATCTTCTACTAAAAATTGGAAAAAAAGCGATAATGGTTCAAAACAAGGATAGGATAGAGAAAAACGCATAAAGAAAGAAACAAGTAAAAAAGCTACCAATTTTCTCTAAAGAAAAACCAAAACAAGCTTCAACAAATAAAAGAAATATATGAAAAATTTTTTTTTCAGATGATTCTTTTATATACATACGTCAAGTGAAGTGAACAAGTACAAGTTATACATATACTTAGAATTTATTAATTTTTACTTTTTACTGTAGCTGTTTCATGTATTTGTCTCTCACATGTGTGAACTCTTTATAAATGATCAGCTTAAGTAGATTTTTCAGAAGGTTTAACAAAACATTTTTTAAAAATAATGAACGTAGTTTCATAATCAATAACAAATTTAGATAAACACTGTGTAAATTTGTATAACAAAAAAATAATTAATTTAGGTTTAAATTTTTCCTATATTTGTTCACCATTATTATTATGTTAAACCCGGCAAAAGAATAGGAATCATTTCAACAATTATTTTTTTTTATGTGAGTTGAAATTATAATTGATTAATTTTTTATACAAAAATTAATTGATAAATAATCCCTACGTCTTTTACACACCACTGACCCGGCAATATAAACTTATAGTCAGGCAAGACATCATAACGGATAAAATTATCAAGTAATTATGCTAAAAAAAAATAAACAAAATGAAATGAAAAAGATGTAAGGAACGAATTTCCTCACTTGACGTCAAGCGTGACTACAAATCGCCTGCCACGCAACTTTGTTCTTGTTGTGTTAGTGTAGTGTTATTAATGTTAAAAATTTTTCTGACGATGTTGCATTTGTTCAAAAGTATTGATTTTTGAATTTATTATTATTATTATTAATACTTTAGTTTAAAAATATAACAAACTGATCAGATAACTAGCTTACATAGAGTTGTGGTAAAAATAACAGCAGCGTTTTAACTTATTTTTAGATGCATTACATTAAATGCAATACATTAAATCGGTTTTTCTACTTAAAAGAAACTATGTAATTTTAATAAATAATAAAGCAAATTCAATTCAGATTTACTGTCTTATGTTCTAGGAAGAGATGAATAATTTACAGATTTTCCAAAAATTAGCTTAGACAAAATAATAGCAGCGAGTTTAGTTTAAATTTTCGTGATCTAGTAGGTTTATGTCAAATTGACCTGTTTATTTATATAAACATAAAGCAAATTAGTTGATGCTTGTTCTTGTGTTGATAAATTTTAAACAAAATGGAGCGTGCGAAACTTTGTGCTGAAGCACTGAAGAAAAAACAAATTTATTCAAAATATTTTAGGCTGTTTTGCAAAAATAATACCCTTAAACCCTTCTAATACCCTTAAACACGAACTAAAAATGAAACAAAAAGCAGAGCAAGAAAAACTTCAAATTTTTGATAATAGAAGAATTATTCGGTGTGTTAGAAAAGATTCATTTCACTCCCAGAAAAATTAATTTAGATTAAAAGAGAACCAAAACTGAATGAAAGAAATCCAAGAAAAGTATTTCTCTTTTGAAAAAAGACATAAAAAATTAGATTAAAGTTTGCCATGATTGTTCCCAAGATTGGTCGGCTTCAAAGTGGCGTAGTATTCTGTGGTCAGATAAAAGTAAAGTTGTAATTTTTGGGTCTAAAAGACGTCGAATTTACGTTACATGTCCAGACGGTAAGCCCTTTGTTCTAAAATATACGGTAAAAGCCGTTAAACACGTTACGTCAAAAGTGATGATTTGGGCTTGTTTCTCCTACTATGGTGTATTACCTATTTTTAGAAGAAAAGCTGTTATAGATCAGCTTTTAATCAGTCATCGCGAAATACTAAATTCTATAATGATACTCTCTGCAGAAGAAGAAATGCCCTTGAAATTTGTTTTTATACAAGATAATTAATAATTAATAAATTTTTTACCTAATACTGCTATTATTTTGACTATGTTTTTTTTTGTCAATTTTTTGAATTTTTTTATTTTTTCTTACTTTACGTAAGATAAATGCGATATATTATATTAAGCTTTTAATGTACTGAAAACTACAAGTATAAACTGTATTCAGGTTTAAAATATTATTATAAATTTTGATTTGAATCTGGTATCACAAACTTCAAACCCAACGCTGTTATTTTATTAACAACAACTACAGTTAGATGCAAGTAGTAGTTGTAAGGAGATTGTTTGAGGGCTGGCAACAGCCAAAATTGTATTGTTTTTGACCAAAAACCTGTTTGGACTTATTTCATCTTTCGATTAGGTTTTCTTCATACGAAATACGCAAAATCACAAAGAGAAGGCAAAGAGTCAAAGAAAAAGTTATTATATCAAAAATTTAAAAAATGTTAATTAGTTTTTTACTTTTGTTGTAAATATCTGGTGATTTGAATTTTAAAATATGAGATTGATTTTTACCTCATCTAATAAAAAGTAACACTGTAAACCTTCGACATGTTTATTCACCTATTTTTAGAGTATTTTTTTAGGTATTTTTTTCGAATGAAAGAAATTACTTTAATAACTTATTATTTTTTAATTTATTAGTTATTTACGTCTATGTGCAGTTCAAGTGCACTTTTGAAAGGAGTGTTTCATATTTTGTTCAAATTAGAATGAGAGAATGATAAAAGACAGCTATTTGTACATTATGACGTTTCAAGTTTTTCAAGTTTTGATTGGTTAAGGGGTTTTAGGCATCACCGTGCCTAGTCAACTCACCCTCATTTCTAACCACCTCCTCCCACAAACATTCTCAGTTAGGAAAACAGTACTATTAGTTGTATTTACTGTTCCATTTTTTTCATTTACGGTTCAAGAACGAAATCAATCAGTCCCATTCACTTGCATTTTCAATAGTTTGTTCCACTATTGTTTTACTCCGGAACTGGAAAGCCAATGGTCACATGCTTTTTACATGAAACACGAACAAAGCCCTGAATCCTGAGTGTGTTTTAATAAACTTTTTACAGGTTTTTTCCCTCGAACGTTTAGAAATCTTCTAATTACACGCCTGCTAATTTATATGATAAAATTAATGAGCTACCATATTTTATTGGTGGCTAAAATAAGTAGACTGGCGTAAATCAAATCTCATCATTGCTTCAGAAATAAGCTTTAGTGATTTTTAAATTCTGCCGAGTATTTCAGCAAACATAAACCTTATAAAAATATTTAATGCTTTTTTAAACGATGCTAGTACGATCCTATTACGTTGTTTCATTTATGTTGCATACAAATTTTTCAATGGAGGTAGTAAAGCTGTCACGAAATGCACTTTATGCAATTTAGAACAGCTGCTAAATCAAAAAAGCAACAAAAGTTTTGTGTCATAAAATAGTTTTTTAAATAATTTAAATAAAACAGAAGACATAATCAACACGTGGATTGATTTAGCTGGCAATTCCCTTTCACCAATTTAATTTAAAAAGTGGGTCACATCTGTGTACTTGTTTTATTGTGATAGTTTGTTAAAACTAAAATCGAGTGGGTTAGTTTAAAACCACCTGTATTTAATTTATAAATGAGAAAAGTAGAGTACCCTGACAGTAACGCAGAAGTGTGTGAAAACGTTGAAAGTTCACAACAAACATTTAAAAGTTGTGTAGATTGCCGTAAAGCGAAGATTGTCTGAATCACGTGTATTTTCTACCAAAATTGGAAACAAGCAATGTTTGCTTTCGAACAATATACTCAAGGTGCACAAAGCTTGAACTGCTTGAATTCAAAAATATGAATCTGTTTTAATAAAAAGTATGCACTCAAGATATTACTTATTTAAAGATTGCACAACTTACATAAAGTGTAAGCCGCTTTCGCAATTAATTCGAATGCCTTTTAACGGATTTGAAATATGCTTTAATAATCTGAATTATTTTTTATGAATGGTCCGTAATAAAATTTCATTCATTCGAATAGTATTCTGCTTTGTGTTTGTGTTTTAGGGGTTGGGTATTTAACACTCACGTCGAAATTCCCTCGAGCTAGTTGCTTCAAATAACACCCACGATTCAACATTTTTATTTTAAATTAAATTTTAAAAATGACTAAATATTTGTCAGTACTTGAAACCAAGAGCCATTATAATAATTGGTTCTGCAAACTTAAGTGGATGTGAAATAATACAGAAAATACGCACTAGAAAAATACCGGACGGAATTGTTTTTGTAACTCTTGTTCACGTACGAAAACTTAAGAGTTAAACAATTAGGGAAGAACCTATTGAGTTATTTCTTAGATAATTAATAATTTACGACGAGTCAAAGAAAAATATTTTTCCGGTTTCAAGTTACTTAAATAACAGGCAATTGAGATATTTATTGATTTGTGTAAACAAAAATCTGACAAAGAAAAGGCGTTCAAACTAAATACTGCACCAAGAAATTGTAAACCGGATTCTTATGTAAAGTGTCTTATGCATCTCTGTACAAAGCTTGCCTAAATTTGTGAAACAAAAAGTGAAAATTTTGAAACAAAGTAATGTATTATTTTTTATTTATTTTAATTAGATATCTGTAACAAAAGAGATATCTAAGTATAAAAACATTTCTGTAAAAATAAACATCTACCCGTTTTTTTTGCTGAAACAAGTATTTTAAATAAAGTTTTTCGGTATTAATTTTATTAACTTTAACGATTTTAAATAAAAGAATTTTTTTCTTGTCTAGACGTTCTTGAACAGTGATCAGACCAATAAAATCTCAAGTAGTGATGGGTCTACGCACTGTGAAACTCCTACTCCACCCCAACTTGACCTAAGCGTTAGTCACATAAGCAAACTATTTTTTTAACTTTAACCATTAAAATTTAAAAAATGAATACAGCAAGAATTTTGCTTAAAAAACTTGTATAAAAATATGACGGTAGGTGTCTAATTACAAAAAAATGTGATTATAGTTATCTCAAAAATTTAAAAAAATTAATAATATTCAATCTCCGTTTAGTCGTTTTTAAAATGTTTACAATTACCAAAGATCGTTCAATTTTTTACATTTGGTCTATTGTTTATATAAGAGACAATGTTCAATCATTATTTTAGTTTTTACTTTCTCGGTATCTTCGGTTACTGCTATCACTCCCATTTAGGTCCCAAAGTAATAACATTAAGCATTTAAAGTTTAAAATTTGTGCAGCGCTGGCTTTATTTTAACACGCTATGCAAACGGCTAAAGGTACAAAAAAATGTTGACTTAAAAAAAATATTATGGAAAATTAAATTTTGTATAATACTGCCAAGCCATACTTTTGTCTCTAATAATTCAAGCTTTAGAAATGCTTAAAAAAAGAATGGAACAACTTTTCGCATATTTTACTATAATACAACGTTTATTTTATCTAATATTTAGGTAGGTACACTTATAATGTATATAAAAATTAAAAAATTCTTTTAATTTATATGTTACTTTATTTTAAAAACAGTAACTGCGACACTAAATAAAAGCAAAATTTTAATGCCTAACTAAAAAATATTAAAAACGAAATAAACATCTATTTATGCCGATTTTACTATAATACTCTTATTTAAAAATCATTATTGTGCACTAAAAAACTGATCCTAATTAAAATTTTCTAAAAATGATTATAAAAAGGTAGACAAAATCTTTTCTATTATGCTAATCAGTCCATGTTTCGGATCTTTAGTTTTATTTTTTTTTTGTTACAATTTTCTAGTGGCTATCGACCATGTATTTAAATGTTTGAGACTAGCTAAAAAGTTGTGGAAAAAAATTAAAAATGGGACTGAATCGTCAACTGATTTGCAAAAAAAAGAGTATACACCTGTTTACAACCCTTCAAAATTGTTAAACAATAGATGTAGAAAATAACACCCATAGCTAAAAAAGTAAACGCTTTATAACAACTATTGGAATAAGAGAAGATTGTTTAACTCTTTCCCAGTTTTGTGTATTTCTAGTTCTTAAACTACAACTAACAAAAATATCGCTTTCCAGACTTTATTATACAAAATTTAATTTTTTATTATTTTTTTCTGTAACTTTTTTTTGGACTTTTAGTCGCTTGAGAAGCGTTTTACAATAAATCTGGCACAACACAAACTTTAAACGTTTAATATGTTTTTTAATATGTTTCAGTATTATTTTTTTTAAATACAAATATTAGAAATTTAATTATTTGTTTTCTATTCTATAGCTGTTTTTAATTTGTTTTGATAATTTTTTAACAGAATTTTTTTTTACTTCACTATTTTGTCAACATTTATGACGTTTGACTTTGTAAACCATTCATTGCCTCGAATTCAAACCGCGCTAACAACAACTTTTTTTTAAATTTAGATGAAAACTATCTAGAATCTAGAACAACTAGAATCATTTTTCTTTTAGTTGTACTCTTACGTGTTGTTATTAAATTTTACAAAAAAAAGACAAAAAAAAGTCTTAACCGGGATTTGAAACTACAAATTCTAGAGGGTACATTGTTTTGACTATAGCTTACTTTGAAATAAAGACGTTAAAGATTTTTTATGACACAACAATCTTCTGTTATTTAAAAACCGTATTAATTATTATTGTTGGTATTATTATTGGCAACCCCCAAATTTAGTTTTTTAGTTTAAAGAGTAGTTGTTTCTATTTTGTAAAATGGCCAATTACCATCTCACACAAAAGCGAATTCCTAAACTTGGCATCGATGTTTTAAAAATATGAGTAACTTTAAAATGCTTTAAAATAACTTAAAATTTGTAGCTGGAAAAAGCTACTATTGTAATATTAAAATGTAGAAAAATGGCAAGCAAATTACGTTCTGCGTCTTAATCTGTCAGTTTAAAAAGTAAATAATCCGGATAAATGCAAGCTGAAAGCAATTCCTTGTGTTTGTGTAATTTAATAAATAAATAAAACTATAGCATTTGAAATGTATTATAATTCTTTCAAAAGTTGCAAACGTTATGTTTGAAGTCTAAAAGCAGTTTTTGTTGTATTCCCAACGAGCGTTCTGTGAGCAAACTTCTACATTCCTATGCTAAAACTAAACAAAGCTTTCCAATTTTAACTGTATAGGTTTCAAATTAGTTGGAATCGCTTTATTTGCTACAATTTTGAATTTGTTTAAAAAACCGTTAAAGTCATTATATTTACTTGAAGCATTTGTATATTTTATCTTTAATTGGATTCGATTGTTCGTAATCGATGTTCAGCTTTATTTATGTTTTTCACTTACGTCACAATAATGATGTTTTATTTTTCGAAACGATTTAGTCTCGAAATATATAATTTCTGTCGAACAACTTTGTAAATTATTCACAATAGAATTGTTTGTAGAATCTAAGCAAATTAGCAAAGCTCACAACGACACCACGTTCAGGTGATGAATCGTATTGTTATTGAAATTGATTGAATAGTCTAAACACAAACCCACAATGGTTAAATTACATATCATACTTAAATCGTTTTATGCTTAATGGCTCGTTGTTTGTCAAACGCTCAACCGCAATTTCGCACTCGCTTTACTTGCATTTATATGAATTTGAAATTCCGATTTCAAAAAATCTAATTGATCTTTCTTCATATTCCGGCAGAACTAATCACCCGGCTTTAATATTTTAAAGAAACTTTAGATTACATTATTAACAAAGTTATTTAAGCCTCGTCCATGCATTTGTTTTCGAGACAAATTCGCCAATTTATTAAACTCTGATCGCAAGTAAACCAAATCGAATTTTGCAGTTTTGTGTCTGGTTTAGTCAACAAACACCCAAAACAAATAAGCTAATTTTACTGCAAGCTATTCGAATTTTATTTAGAAGAGAAGACTCTCAAACGAATGATGACAGCACTCCTGTCATTATCAAGTTTCGAAAATGGCTCCCTCAAAGCCATGAAAATCTGGTACTGTTTCTTTGACTATAATTGAATATACCGCTTATTCCGCAAATTTAGCCCTGCAGACATTAAACGTTAGCTCGAACCGAAGTCCTAAAACAAATAAAAATGCACTGGCCCGAAAATGTATAAAACAAATTGGGAAAAAGATTAGAATTTAATATTATGAAACATATCCAAACTTTGGTTTTATTATAACACGTTTTATAAAAGCCATCATTTAAAAACTTTTCAACTCACTAATTAAGTTAGATTTTAATAAACCGGTTTGTACTTAATACTCTAAAAACCGGTTTTAGAACAGTTATAAAGTTGGCTTGACAAGTAAGAGGTTGGTATTTTAGTGATTGAGGTATGACTATGAGGTTACTTACAATGTACATGAAGCATCATTCTTTTGCTGACGGAGGGTGGGACGCCGTTGGCAGCGATGCAAAGATATGCGCCCATTTCTGACCTCGTGACTTTAGTTAAGGTCAGCATTTCTCCTTCGACAGAGGTGAGTCTTTCAGCTCTGCCTGTGGTGGTTTTGGTTACAATAGCTCCTCCGTCTTCTCTTCTCCAGACGATATGCGGTTTGGGATAACCGCGAGCTTTGCATACAAGCTTCGCTGAGCCACCTTCTGGTACCATCATATCTCCCGACGTTTCTTCATAAATAATGTCCGGAGGAATTACCACTTCGAGAAAGGCAGTCTGCAAGGACAGGCAATTACAGAACGTTTATTGCTTCGCCAGGAAGCAAGCAAGTTAAAAAGTAATTGTTTAAGCGCTGCAAAATGTCTCTCCAGCAACTTATTTATTGCTCTGCAGCCATATTCAGATTGCATTGCGAAAACCCGACATACATCTTTTACCCAGTTGTCACTCTAGCTGCAATTCATTAAATGGGCGCAGTACGTTTTCACGGTAACAATACCGTAATGTTACCATTAAATTTTCATCGGGACAGTTCGAATCACAGCTACATCCACAATTTAACAAACTAAAACTATTTCGACAAAAATATGTGGAACTGTGATGCTTGAGAACATAATCGTAAACAAACGTCGGTAGATTGTGCGTAATAGCTCTAATAATGTAAAGAAATTTTAATGTGGAAAGCTGTAGGACAATACATGGGCTCACATTTCACAGCAAGCACAAAACTTGTTGACAGGATTTGGATGGAAAATTCTCAAACAGTCCCTGAAGTCCTCTCGTAAGCAACTACAATTTGTTTGGATCTTATAAGGAAGCGCATCCTACAACGCCGATCACAAAATTCAAACTAAACTTCGGAAATATAAAACACGCAAAAAATAAGAATTTTTCCATCAACGTTTTTAAACTGTTTCTTTAAGTTTTCAAGCGAGACGTGGTCTTCGATTAACTTGCGGTGAACTTTTGTAAATCAATTTACAGTTAACTTGCTACATTTATATAGAAATAATAGTTTAATTATGTTCAACAAACGTTGGCGTTTAGAAGTTAAGCTGCTTACACACACAGAAAAAACCGCTTCGTGTTAATTCTGTATCTTTAGCAGCAGTTATGGTTAGTGGATACAGTTTCACATTTAATTAACTTCCTTAGCTTAGGTAACTAACTCAGTATGCCTCGTTTCATTTCACTCTGAACCTCTTCCGATCAATTATACAACAAAATTTTTAAATTCAATAACTGGAGTTTACAAATTTACACATTTTAAGGATATTCTTTTCAAATTAACTGATTTAAACCATTAACAGACATTTAAAGCTATTTCGGCACATCGATCAGATTATCCGATCAAACTGATTGACAGACAGTTTGACCGTAAGTGGAATTCTTCCGATATTCTTTCAGTTAACTGACAGATATTCGGCACAAATTTTTTTGCACACACCATTTAGTTTCAGTTACTACTACAGTAATTAAAAACGCAAATATTATAATTCTGATTTAATATTTTTGTGTTTCATAATTAAATAAATGTAATCTGCTATAACAACAGTGTAACATAATTTAGTGAATAAAATTAAAAAAAAAAATAAATTATTTTATATATTTTACATATGCCATTCAACACATCATATTACATATATTAAGAGATAAAATCGATAATACCAATGTGGAATTCGTATAGAAAATTCTGTTCAGTGCATACCAAGTGACAGAATACAATTACTGATACATTGCCAATATTTCGTTATAAATATGTAAAATTAATTCAGACAAATGTTTAACCGAATTGTATTAAATACAATTTGCTAATACAAAAATAAAAAATGCATTTTCATACATAAATTTTTAAACGATGTAAAAACTATTCAAAAAAGCTAGTTTCAGAAAGCGGTTTTCAAATTTGTGCCAATTTTAAAGAACTGTGGTATTTTAAATCAGATGCAAAACCGGTTTGATAAGTCATAAGATTTTATTTTGCTTTGTTTCGTTAGACAGAAACTTCTCAATACCTGTCATAGAACCAGTTAGTTGTGTCCAGCTTTATAATCTTGTGACAGAGTTTTTAAAATAAAACTCTTTATTTCACAAATTTTAACAGGTGATAATCCTTAGCGACACAATGCTAAATACTTAAAAATGCTTCATATAAATGTTAATGGTTCTAGATAAAAAATGTATTTTTTTTTCAAACAAGTGTTTTGTACGAGACACGACACGATGTGCTATAGCAAATTTGTTTTACAATTTTACCTGCTAAATATGTCAATTTGACCTGCTAATAATCTTCATTAAAACGAAGCTAAATACCCAAACTTGGCCTGTAGGAACATTGGTGGTTTTCTGAGATACACGCAGTAGAAAATTAAAAAAAACAAAAACCATCAACATTTGTCTAAGGCAAGTTGAAATATTCAACATTGTTTCAACGATAACAATCAAAAATTTACAAAAATATTTCAAAAATATCTTGTACATAACTCAGCACTTAGACCTTGCGTTATGGCTTAAATTTATCAGCAGTTTTTTTTAGACTTCTTTGTTTTTACTATTTTCTATCAAAGTTACTACTCGTTTTATCAGCTTTTGAGTCTGCTGAGAAAGTTTTTTGGTACTTCCCGTACTTTTTATTGCTTTTACTTTTAAAAATGTTTTTTTAGAAAAGAATAGTAATTTTTTTTATTTACAATTTACAGTACAAGTTTGTTGGGGTAGCCTTTACGGACGAGCCAGAAAATTTGTGAGACGAGCTCAAAGAGCGAGTCGAATAAACTGGCGAGGCAGTAAAGGCCTTAATGGACGTGTATTGTACAATATTTTTTAATACCTCTATAATTAATTAATAATTCTAGAATTGCTTTAAGGATTGTTTGTTACTAAGTAAACAACCTCTGTTGTCAAGATGTAAAAGGCCTCTTAACAGTCGAGGTGCCTTTTACATCTTGACAACAGACCGTGGTCCTTAAGAGGTTGTTCACTTAGTAACAAACAATCCTTAAAGCTACTCTTAACAACTAGGTATTACAAAAATTTTTTTACGTCTTTCAACCGACGTGCTCTCTGAGTTTGTTCTTTTGGATTCTACATGGATATTTAGAGATTTCCATTACGTCTTATTGGTTTAATTTCTTTGACTTTTGGTTTACCTTTTACGCCTCCATAAAACTGACTTTTTTCTAGACGTTTTTCTGTATTTTTCCTTAACACTTATGCTTTCCAACCATATTAAATAGCTAACTTTACAGTATTTTTGTAAAGTTTAACTTTCTCTGTTTTTTTAATGGTGTTTTTTTGTCATCGTTATACCTAAGTACTCACAAATATTAATTTTTATAAGTCAATTCTGTGATTTATTTAGGTTGAAACTTATCAAAACTATTTTTTCTAACCTTTTTATTAACGCTGTCATCTGCGTAAAAAATTAAATAATGTTGACAGTAGATTATTCTTTCCTTGTTTTTCTCGCTTTGTCTGAATAGGTTTTTGAGTACTATCTTAAGCAAGATTAAGAAATAAAATAAAAGGTTTCCTTGCTTTAAAATTCTGTTTACTGCAAAGCTTTCTGTTGTTTCTTTTTTTAGTATGTACTACTCTGCTTGTGCTACTTAGATTTTTCTAGGCTCATTCATAATTTATTAAAATTTCTGGTAGTAATACCTTTATTGCTTTATAGAGTCTTCTCTTCACTGAATTGTAGGTTGGCTTAAAGTCTATTAGAAGCACATGTAAGCTCAGATTCTGTTATGACTAGATGTGACCTGCCTCTTCTGAATCTTCTTTGATATTCCTCTGATGACTTTTATTCTAAGTATTTATTTCATTTTTTTATAATCGTTGAGGGCGACTAACTTAAATTTCACATCCAACAACAATATTTTTTGATACTTTTTCTCAAAATTCTTACCTATATACTTTCCCTTGAATGTGGCACATCGAGAACATTTTCTGTTTGTCAAGCATCTGTTCTTTTTCTTATACTTATTTATTATTTTTAGGTTATGCAAGTAATGCCTAAGCCACCCACCTTTCTTTTACACATAAATATTTTTACGATTATATTTTACAAGGGCTCTTACGATTCTTAAGTTTGATGTTTGGTAATAGTTTCAATTCTTATCCAACTCATGAAGACGCCATTTTCCTGTCTTCGTATAGGGCATTAGTTGCCTTGCTTTGTTTATTGAAGATATATTTAAAATACTCAGTCAAGGTATTCTTATTTCTACCATATATAGATTTTGTACACAGTCCTGCTTTGTTTCTTTATATTTTTTGGTGAAGGCTTCTCACAGTGTTAGTCAACCTCTGTTCTTTTAATGCTTATATTCTTTATTCGAGGAATTGACTTTCTACACAGTTGCTTGGACATTCTTTGCTTTTTTTAGGTTTGTCTTGTTTTTTATTTTGTTTATTTCTATGTAATGCGAGCTTGTCTTTACTCCTTTATTCTGATGTTTTATTATTTTTGTCATTATACCGTTCTCGGCTTCATCAAGTTTTAACAACTTTACTTATACTTTTCTCAAGATTTGTCTATTCTTTCTAAACATTTTTAGTTTGTTTTAGCGCGCTTAGTATTCTTTTTGCAAAACTTTTTCTTATATTGGTTGTAATTTTCTCATATTATACCTATAAGTCTTATTATATTTAGGGGATTTTTTGCTTACGTTTTGATTTACATGCTTTTTTTTTACTAACATGTAATCTACTTGAATTTTGAATATTTCTAGTATATCTAAAAACATTGGTAACACTGTCTGTTTTCCACACCTTTACTGGAATAGCACCAAACTCTTACCTGTTTCTATGTTATTTGCTGTTAATGTGAAACTAACACCTTCGGCAGTGTTTTAACCAGTTCATGTGGGCCTTTCAGCATTTTACCTGAAGTTGCGTATCTTTTCTACTTGTACTCATATCACTAATATAAATCTTCTGAATCTTGCTTCTTTTCGTTGATTTCTTTGCTCCCTTTTCTGTGGTTCAATTTAGTTATTTAATTTTTTTACTTCTCATTTTCTCTCAGTCTTATTCCAGAACCATTCTTTAGTGTTGTTCTATTATATTTAAGATAAAATCTAAAATTATTGAAATTTACCACATTCTAAAATTTACTCTTGAAGATTACCTTTTAAATTAGAGTCAGGTTTGAGAGGTAACACGATTAAGTTATGTCTATTTTATATTAGACTGTATCTTTCAAAACCTGTTTTTAATTTTTTAAAACTGGTTCTAAACAGATTTACGATCAGGATGAAACGTTTTAAAACCGGTATAATATTAGTAAATAAGTAACTGGTTTTGCACTGTTTATTTCCAAAAATGTCATTATGCCAATATTTGTTTGGCGCTATTATGTTTGTGTACTAGAGTATCGACCAATAGAATAGTATAACTCAATAAAAGTTCGCATTGCATCCGACAGAAATATCAACAAAACTTGAAATAGAAATTTGAGATTTACAGAATGTAATAGTGCCTTTTGATGAAGAAGATTTATATAAAAAATCGTTTTATGACTTTGGAATTTTGGTTTTTGGGGTTCGAGGAGTAAACAGAGATTAAGTAATAAAATTTCTACTCACCTGCATTTTCATGGGATCAGTGTTTACTTGGCACATATACTGACCCCGATCTTCTCTCTTAACGTTCCGTATATTTAACGTCCATGTGTTGAAATCGTTGTGTGTTACGGATAATCGTGCGTTGTTGGTAATAACGTGCTCATGGATGGCTAATATTGCCTTGGTGTCCGCTTTTATCCACGCGACCTGATCCAAAATGAATTGTGAACAGTTGTGGTAAATACGCTTTAATTCGATTTTATAAAATTTATTTTAAGTCTAAAAGTATTATCTTTACGTTCAAAAATAAATGTTCTTGAAGGTATTCCTAGATTAAAATTGTGCAATAACTATAACCATAAATTAAACGGGAAGAACATAATATTAACCTAATGTGAACTTGAATATTCTCTTCTGTGTCTGTGCGCAATTAACAGAAGAAAACATTTATGCATTATAAATTTTACCTCACTTTGTAATTTTTACCTGATTTAACGTAATTAAAACTAATTACATACCAACCCCACAGACCTTCGTTGCTTACGCCAAGCTTAAGATTCTGAAATTATACTAGTCTAGTAATTGGACTAACACACGTTGTATACACAAGTAGTTGTTTTGATTTTTGCTAATTAAAGAAAATGATATGTAAGTGGTTAAACACTAATTATAAAATAATATTTGTTTAAACAGAAAATAACACTACCTCTTGCATCTCTAAATTGAATCTTCGGTGAATGATGTGGAAAACCAAAATAGATTTTATGGATGCGCTACGTTGGGACAAATTCAATTTTGTAAATCTACGATTGTGGTTCAGATTTAGCACTGTTTTTAAAATTATAGATGTAATTTTAGTCGTTAATAGTTAATGTCCAGCCAGTGGTATAGGTCATGAAATTGTTTGTAATTTGCGGATTTATACGAATTTTAAAATTTAAACAGTACTGTTTTATATGTTATTGTAGCATTAATGAGCAGCATAACTATGAATCAAAAAGGTTAAAATTGTTTGATTTATGTTAGGGTTGTCATAACTAAAACGATAAAGGCAGAGTAATGATATAAAAAATTTATTAATTAAATCTAAGATGTATACTGTCCTTAAACATCAGCTCTCGTTTATAAAGTTTAATGTTTTGTTTGCATATTTAAATTAAATTATATTTTACCGTTTCTCCAGACTACAAAGTAGCATTTATAAATTTCGTTAATTATTTTCGTGGAAAATTCAATTTAAGACTTTCTTTACATATATTTAATTTTTTGATAATTCGCTTCATCAAGCGAATAAATGAAACGCAACGAAAGAAATCTCGGAGTTTTGTTCAACCAATTTGCATTAAAACCCTACTTATTTTATTACAAATTACATGTTTATGTCTACTACCTAAGTAAAAGTTGATAATGCGGTAGAACACTAAACACTCCCCTTATCCTTCATCTGCATAAAAGAGACTTTACAAAACGGAGCATTAATTTGAACGGCCGCAACTTTATTAAATTTACTCCGAATTTTTCTAACTCCTTAATTTTCTATTTTACAAAAACTAATTTTAACATTTTTTACAGATTCTATTCTTTTCTTTCTACTTTAAGTAATTAAATTTCAAGACAAAAATAAGATTAAATTGATTTTATACAAAATGAAAACATCGTTCAAGTATTTCTAGCGAATTTCAGGCCGCATACCAATCCTCCAGAATTTTATTAGAAATCGTGTTTTTCAATCAAATTTTGTTCCTCATCCAACTCACCCAATTTTTAGCTGTAATAACAATATTAATCATCGTTTTAAACAACACAACAGAATGTCACTAATTCTTTTATCCACCTTTACAAATTTTAAATCACTGCCTACTTATTGTATTAACAGAGGAAAATACGCTTAATCAAATATGGAGCGAGTCAGACGATCGGTAATTACACTGGATTATACCCAACTCAGGAGTTACTCACAGATTCAAATATTAATTTTGAGCCACAACCCACAAATCTATTTACAGTTTGTTATTCAGACGGTTTTAAAAACCACTTTCAAAACAGTTTATTTAACAAATTTAAATAAAATATATTTAAAAAAAATTTTTTTACTATCTGGTGATGGTGGCGGAAAAATTACTAAACAAGAATTATCAAAACACTTTAATAACAAAATAAAAATAAATATAACTTTATTAAAAAAGTGCAGAATCAGACACTTTTTTGTCTCATAATGTTGCTTTTGCTTCAAACCATGTTTTCTGTTTCTTGTTTAGATATTCTCTAAATTCAAATAATGCGACGGATTTATTTGTCCTGAATGAGACAAACAAAGACAGAGTAGGTGCACACGGAGTGGCAAAATCGAAGGCAGCTAATCTTGCTAAGCTATTATTCTCAATAGTAATACCACAAGAAAGTGAGAATAAATTGAAAATTATTTTCTAATTTATCTCTTTTAATTTAATTTTCAACACGATTACAACACGAAATTTAATTCTCGTGTTGTATTCGATAGATTATTTTTTTGACGCCCATGATTTTGTTGATTTCTTCAAATGATAAATTGCTAAACCTTTTTGGATTTAATTTATTTCAATTCAATTTTAATTATAAATCAAATTTGACAGACGTCAAGGAAAAAAATAGTTGTCTAAAAACAATCTACCTCAAATTATTTCAGCGGGAATAAGCTAGGTAGAAAATTCTTACTACAATAATGTTTTGATTGGCTGAAAAGTAAACATGTGACCAAAATTAAAATTTTCTATTGGTTTAGAGAAACGTCAAAAAGTAATCTTGTAATATTTTTTGTCAATTTTTTTGTGAATTGGTACAATTTTATTTTTCCTTAGTCTTTGGGTATTTTTCTTTATTCTATATTTTGTCATACATTTAAAGTAGTAAGTTTTTTGTTTATTACTTTTTTCAATTGCATTATTTAGTTTTTTTTCTATTATGTACATTTTTTGTGCTTTAATTTTTTTAACTTTTACTTAATACTTTTTAATTTGTTCTTGTACTGTTTCCATCTCATCGTTTGATAATTCCTCGAAATATTTTATTATTATTTGGTCATTTTAATATTATAATAAGTTAATTCAGTATTTTGTAGAAAAAATTTTAATTTTCTTTGCTATGATTTTCAAGTTTTTTTTTAAATTTTTGCCAACTTTTTTTTGCTTATTTCTTCGTTTTGCTAAATAATTTTTCGACAGTTGCTTTTTCTTGTTTGCATTTGTTTCTATTTAGTTACTCCAAGCTGTTTTCTTATTTTGCGTGGTTATTACAGTCATTCTGTGCTGATTTTATTATCACCGTTTTTAATTTCTAACACATCTTTTCTACTGTTGTTAGTGTTTGTATTTTTATTGCTTTTTTAATGAACATTTCGTACGTAATTGCCACATCTATTTCTTAAAATTTTTACACTTTTATCTTCTCTTTCTTAATTTTTTACTTTTTTCAATATATTTTTTTTAATATTATAACTTTTCTAACCAATAACTGGTAGTCACCGTAAATCTCCGTCTTTGTTCTGACTTTCAGATCTTTAAATATATTTATATTGTTTTTTGTTTTGACTAAATATAGTCTGTTATTAATTCTTCTTCTCTACTTGAAACTACTTTAGTATACTTAAGTATGTATGTAATTATGTTTGTAGAATGTATTTGTTATAACTAGATTGTTCAGTTAAAAAAATATGTTACATTAAACTATGTATTTCTATCTTTGATCATTCTTAGTTTTATTATTAAATTAATAATAAACTTGTATCAAAAACCGGTTTTCAGATGTGGTTTTAATTAGCTGAACCGTTTTAAACCGGTTTTTCAACTGATGGTTTAATATCGTACAGTTTTACCAACTGGTTTTACAGGTACTCTCTGTTTTATAAAACTATTTTTACTGTATATCAGGTGTAGAATCAAATTGCAGGCAACTTTTGATGTTTTTTTTTAATATGTGTTGTTTTAAAAACTTCAACGACATTTAAATCTACTTTACTCATTGATTTTGAAATTAAAAAAGTGTGTAAACAAGTTTTTGAGTGCAGATGTTAATAATTCTAAATTAGAGAACACTTCGTTATAGTGTATAGTTTTGTGTAGAGATATCAGAAATAAAGTGTGTGGAGTATTGATGGCGCAGTGCCATTTAATTAAAATTTGCTATAATGGCAATGTTCATTTGAGGGTAAATGGGTAATGATGGTCGCACATAGACAATCGATCTGGCGTAAGTGTTATGATTTTAATCCGTGAGTTATGGTGTTATCCATCTATCTGTTGGGCATGTATTTCCTCTTTTAGATAAGTGTTTACCAGATCTGATGCGACTGGCGTCGAAGGTGAATAATGGCAATCTTGTTTGCATATGAAAGCTAACGGTCCCGCAGTTGGTCCCGGGCCGTGACCTCGCAACCATGTCACATGCAGCCGATAGACTCACGATAGCATCAAAATCCTATACGTATAGGTCGTTCAGGGCGAAAGTGAATTGGAATTAGAGATATGGCTGCAAACAGCACCCATACCAAATTCTGGCCTTTGAGCAAAGCCGTTTTAACACCCCGCGCATCAACCATTGTGTGCTAAATACAATTGCATATTTCATTATCTAGAGAAACAGAAGGATTACGAGAGTTCGCACCAAGATGCTTGTATAATAGAAAGCATAATTCCGCTACAAATGTCCGTGTTCGAGGTCGTCCTTTCGCAGGACATCCCTGCGCCGAGATATTGCTGATCTAGCAATTAATCCACGCCATTGTTTGGTCAGACGGGTCAGACACTAGTTTTAGATCTGCCGCGGTAAACTAAATAATGGCCGCTTAAACATTTAAAGAAAATTTTATACCCTCACACTGACAAACACATTACATAAACTCTAGAAATCCTAATTAATTGTCGCATCCCTCCGACCGTATCACGGCTTTTTACCGATCGCAAATCACCCTGACACTCAACTCAACCAATATCTGTTATTAGACCACCACCAATATTCCACAAATATTGCAAATCGCGTAAATCAACAAAAATTCACATTTTGCTCAATCTCGTCTACATTTTCAATGATTTACAATTCGACCACCGTTGCCCAACTTCGTAAACAAACTTCTGATCTGTGTTCAACCAATCGTATTGTGTCAAAAGTAATCCTTGATGAACCTGAACGCCGTCACACATACCTCATTCCTCGCACGTTTCAAACTAACTAACCTATTACAAGTATCAACACTATATTTTTTACTCAAAAACTAAATGCACCACAACCCAAATTACGACATTTCAATCCAAAACTATCTATGAATAAACTAACAAACAAATTTTCCCACTTTTACTCATGTTTATTGATGAACAAATATTTATAGAACCACAAAAACTAAATTTGCATATATGATCAATAAACTGTATATTTAAAAATTTAAGAACAAAATTAAATTTTCGTCTTGTCTAGTTACTATTTGTTTTATAATAACGCTTACAATTACTATTGTAACAATGGATAATGGTTGTCATGAAAAGATAAAATGCTAATGTGACTGAAAATATTTTTCAATGAAATAGAATTAGTGTGTGTTTAGAAATATTTTTAAATGTTACAACATTTTCAATTTTTTTAAGTGTCTGGTAGGGTATTAAATAATTTTGCTTTAGCATGTTTTGGTGACTTTATAAAGTGCAGTGGGTGGCAAATTATCACCACTTCGTAGCTGCGTTCGGCTTTGCAACTCCGAGTACACCGCCTCTTTCCTTATCTACTTCATTGAGTCTATATATTATTGTCTCTATCCGGTGACCAAAACTTGATGCTTTTTGACACTGTATCCAAAACAACACATGTTCTTTGTGCACCCAGTTATTAGATGGAGCAGAAAGAGTGTACGTTGTCATGAAAACAGTCTTTATATTAGTAAATCCTGAATTCAAATAATGCGACGGATTTATCTGTCTTGAATGAGACAAACAAAGACAGAGTAGGTGCACTCGGAGTGGCAAAGCCAAACTCACCTCTTGTAGGGTATCTATGATACTCCCTAACATGCTCAAACTTGTTTAAGTTCTTTTTAACATACTTAAGTGTAGAGAGTAGATATATGCAAGGCAGTGGTAATATATTTGATTTAATAAAGTATTCTTTACAAGAATGTAAAAGAGGTATGTTAAATATTAACCTAATTAATTTTTTTTGCAAAACAAAAAATGTTTTAACCTCAGTACCTTGTCCCCACATAACTATGTTAAATTTTAAATAGTAGTAGGCTAAACCATAATAAACAGAAAGAAGATTTCCATCACTTAATTTTCTTTTAAGTAGTTTAATTTTAAATTATATTTTGTTAAATTTTTTTACAAACTAATGGGCTAATTTCAAGTTGAGATACTACTGGTAATTTTAATATTTTTCCAAAGCAACAACCAATCACACTCTGACTTTTATTAATTTTCCATGAAAACGAGAATACTACCGGTATTATATTAACTTGAAATTAGCTCAATAGTCAATATGTGTATCTCATTGGAGAGAAGAATGTGTTCCCAAAAATTTAACAGAGTTAGCCAAATTGAGCAAATTGTTATTTACAACAGTATTAAACTTTTTTTGAAAGGTTTTTGCTAAAAAATAAACATTCTGCTTTGCTGGAGTTTAAAACTAGCAGATTTTTAATGCATCAAGAGTTGAATTTACTAATAAAATTATTAACAAAATCGTCGTCGGTAAACATTGTAATGTTAGACTTAGATGGTATATAATCAGGCAAATCATTCACGAGTAAGAGAAAGAGAAGCGGTCCTAAAACAGATCTCTGTGAGACAACAAATGGAACAGTATTAGCACCCAGACTTCTTCCAGTTAGCTAAGATTCAATCCGTTTGTTAAGAACACCTCGAATACCTAAACTGTAAAATTTATCAAGAATAAAAAAAAGTTCACAAAATAAAAAGCACAAGAAAGATAAAAAAGCTTCAACATAGTGATCTTGATCTAATTCATTATAAACATGTTGAAGGAATTGACTAAATCACTTTTTACAGATCTATTAACTCTAAAACTATTTTGCTTATCAGTAATGATCTTGTATTTAGGTTTAATAATATTTAACAGTAATAAAGGTAATGATTTGCCTAAAAATTGTCTTCTCAAATATCTTACCGAAAACACTTTGTATTGCTATTCCACAATAGTTATTATACTACATAAAGGGTAGACTGGTCCTTAAAAATTAAATTTTTTGGGCCGTCTCCTAAAAAGCTTCTTTATGATGAGAAAACACTAGGCATCTTTTATTCTTTTTTTTTATCAAAACAACACGTGCCTCAAGACGATCAAAGTTAATTTTTTGGTAAAATATTTTTTTTGTTAAATATCTTATTGAATATGTCATTATAATGTTTTTTGACATTTAAAAATTATTGACAATGAAACGTCGTTATTATTACTATTTTCAGTAATAAAGTTCAACTAATAGCTTTATGAAAAGTTGAAAACGTTTCATCATATGAGTTTATGTCTGAATTTTTTTTTAAGTTTTTAGGCTTTTGATACGTCTATCAGCAATATACGTGTGCCCAAGTATTTCTCAGAAAAATTCTCAAAAAACATGATTTCATCAAAAAATTAGCTTAGATCGTCTTAAGGCACGTGTTGATTTAGTTACTTACAAGAAAGGATAAGAGATAATTGAGCAATACACAGAATTTGGGCAAAAAGATCCGCAATGTATGGGTTTGTAACATAAGACTTAATAGAAAAATTAGGCAAATCGGAAACCATATAACTAATAAAAGACTTTTGAATAAATCCATTAAAAATTGCCATTTTCGCGAGTTTTTTCACCAAAATATTTATCTTAAATAAAAAGAAAAACATTAAATAATATTTTAGAGTTTAACAAAATCTTCATGCCATCAATGTTGGGATCACCACACAAGATCTCATGTTTATGTTCTGTTTGTCTATTGTTTTCGCAATTGGTTTAAAACTAATTATTTTTATGATACAACTAGAATCTGGTTAAACCGGTTTAAAAAATACTGAAATCAGTCCCAAACCGGTTCTTAAACTGAAATCAACTAAAATTAGTTTAAAAAACCGGTTTTTAGGCTTATTTTTATAATATGTTTGACTTTGCAATGGAAAAAGTGAAAATTGTGTGAAGGCTTTACGTCAAGTGTGTAATATTCGAATTTGTACTTTAAATTGGTAACATCATTTGACGTAAAATCTTATTTTCTAAATACTTTTTAGTAGCGTAAAACGAGATAAACCTTTACAGATATATAGATCATGAGTTTAGGGATCGAATGCATTATTTGTAGTCAGGCAGAGGACGTTTCGTTTAATATTCCTACGAGTATTACAAACTGGCATTTCTGCATATCTACCTAACCTCGGCTTTTCTGGGATTTATTTTGTACACGATAAAATTCCTCTGATACATCGATTCTTTGATCGAAATATCCAAAGGATTGCAATTGCTGAATACTTGCGGAAGATTCACCTGTCCTTTACGTTTGTAAGGGCAAATCCATTAAAGTTTGTCTAGTTTCAAACAAGTGTATTTTCGACCTTATTTCAAATAGATGCATAACTTGTCTGAAACACGATTTTATCAATTAAAACACATTTATTTCACATTACAAGTTCATAGTTTATTCTAATTTTATCAGTCAAATAAAATCCACATTGCAAACATCGACCGAAAAACCTACCCATTGTTCAATCAACAATAAACATAAACCGTTAAAAGCTATTAAAGGCTTTTTAATCATATTATTACACCGCAAATACAAATTCACAACTATTCAGTTATCATATTTTTGCAGCCATCATCAGCGGGCATTTTGCGCCAATTCCCACATTTCAACATCGTAACACACAATTCAAATTTGCACACAATGTGTCTTATTTGATTTTTTGTTTATGAAAACAGCGTAAATGCAACGAAGGTGTGTGTGGAGATTCGGGGGTGAACGAGCAACTGTGCAAGGTGCTATCGTTGTAGTGCTGGTGCTGAGGTGCTGTGGTGCCGTGCGGGTGCAGTGCTCGGTGCATATGGGGTGCGGTCCGCAATCTGACCGCTTTATACAGATCTGCAGTCAAATTGCGGTCACATGGGTGCATTAGTATAGTAGTATAGATACACACCCTGGCTGTGGCGAGATCCCCACTCACCCTGTATCCCCCCAGATTATTTACCACGCAGGTGAAGGTGGCGTCGCGCCCCTGAGGTACTGTGATGTTCTCCAGCGGGTAAAGAAAGTCCGGCTCGAAGCCAGAAACTCCTGCTGTAACATATCACCACATATTATAATAAACCTCACACATGACATGCATAACAATCACTAATATTTAAGCTAGATAAGGAGCTAAGCTCTTGCTAGATGCCTCTAACGCTCCTTGGATTGTAAAATTTAATTATTAATTAATTCTACCGACAAATATACAACCGCAACCCTTAAACTATAGCCCTAATATTTCAGCTGCAATGTCTCTTATCAACGAGTTTAATAAATTAACTGGCAAACGCAAGAAACACAAATTGTCAAATCAACACATATTTTCACCTACTCGCAATGCACAACATAATAATTATAGGGTGTGCCAATAAAAAACAAAAAATATCTTTAAATCAATTTTTACTATAACTTGAAACAGGTATTTCTTTTATGTTATATTGGAAATGTGAAAATTAAAACTAATTTTTTTCTAATAAATAAATAATAGAGTTAAAAGTCCTAAAGAAAAACCAAAAATTATATTAAAACATAGAAGAAAACGGCGCTGGCGGTCATCTTATTGTTAGAAATGTTATTTTTTAAAACTAAATATTACAACGTTTGTGCTAATTCGAGGTTCGTTAATTTAAAAAGTTAGCCTAATAACAAATAATTTATTTTTACTATTTACACTAATACAATAACAATAAACAAGCAACTTGACGTTTACAATACAATCGCCGTAGATTTAATTATATCGCTTGTTTTTCCGAGAATATCGCTCATTTTAATCGCTTGTTTGACCTTCGCTATCCGACCGAATGCTCCTGTCTTGGTCAGTCTCCCTCCGTATATAATCGAACGTCCTTGCTACAAGGTGGCAGATGTTTTGTAAGCTTTATAGATTTGTTGTCAATTGCACCATATTTTTGTATTAAAGCCAGAAGCTTTATAAAACTATCTTCAGTTGATGGCTTAACAAATTTTTTTCCTGTTTGTGTTATTTTGATTTTTTGTTTTAATTTGAAATCCAGATTTTTAAAGTTTTGCTTATTCCTGATATAAAACGCTTTAATTTTGACCATTCAAACCAAATTTTCAAACTAATTTACTAGGTGACAGTTCTTTGAATTTAAAGTTTATAGGAGTATATTTTTGCTACAAAAAAATTTTTACTGTAAAAATTTTGAACAGAATAGTGCCCGTGAAATCAAGTTATTTTTATATCATGAGACAAATTTTTTTATTAACTTTTGTATCTAATGTGATAGGTGATAGTGGACCTTTGTCATCAAACTCAAATTTGGTTATAAAATTATAATTATCAAATAAGGTCTTAAGTTTTTCTATTTTATAATCTAATGTTTTATAAAATTTAATACAAAATAAGAGCTCTCAAATCAAGTTTTTGTTTGTTTAAACTATTAAGTTTTAAAATGAAAACGTTAAAATTTATCTTTGCTATTTGTTTTAAAATGTAATAGAAAATTGTAATCGTGTAATGGAGCCTCAAGTAATTTTTAAATAATGACAGATTTTTGTAATGATTTTGTTATAAAATTGCAGTCGTTTTTGATCATTAGTTTTAAAACTATGAGAGTGACCTTTTTATCTCCGGACATGTTATCTATTGTATTTTAAAAATTAGAGAAATCATTATAGTTTTTTTCAAAACTTATTTCAAAATTTAGTATTCACAAAACTGTGGCTGTAATTAATAAGAATTAATTAGGCCAAATAAATAACTAAGATTATATTTTATTTAGTTCGTCTCAAGAAAGATGTTTCACTCTTATCAAAATTGTAAGGTAATTATTTTTTTTTATTTCATGTTATTAGACTAAACTACTGGCTTCGTAAATAAATTCGTAAAAGGGAAAACAAAACGAAAAAGAAACCTGCTTTTGTTATTCGCTAAAAAGACAAATAATTAGTACGTTCTCTGTAGTATTAAATTTTTATCTTTTTTTATTTATAAGCTAACAAAAGGATTAAAAAAACTATCCTTAGGAACGATCCGCCACCATTTTTTTTGTTAATGCAAATTATATTTGTCATTACACAAAATTAAAAATGTCATTGTGACTTTATTTATTAAGTTATCAATTCGACTCAATGAGCTTTTTAAAGACCTTTTTTTGAATGATATAAAAAACTAAATTTGGTTGATTTTACGACTGGAACATTTTATTTCTAGAGTTAATTGTATTTTTAGTTATAATTGCTTTAAATTTATTTTTGTCTTTTCACAATCGCTATTTGTTAGTAATGCATCTTTTATAACACACAAGTGTTTCATATTTTGTTGAACGTTTGCTTTATAAAAATTATTGAAAGTTTATAATAAATGTAAATATTTTGAAGATCATAAAATTTTATATTGTACGCAATAAGAATTAAGTAGAACCGTAAACAATAAAACTTTTCGCAAGTCATGAACAAATATTAGTTTAGTAAGTAACGCGTAAATATCTTTAAAAATTGCGGGAGAGTCAGTTAGATATAAACTTTTCTACTAATTCGTAGTAATTAAACATTAATATTATTAATCGGATTGGTTCGAGTGTATCAAAAAACTTTTTGAATAAGAAGGGTTACATTATCCATCCCCATTAGAGTAATTAATTTTCCTCCAAGCAATTCGCCATTTATATACGCTGTTGCTTTACAATTAATTCAAAACATAAGCGTGAAGCTTTTCCGACTCCTATTTATGAGACATACTTACTGAAAATTACTTGTACCCCACAAATGTCAATAGCTTGGGAAAAAATTTAAATGCCTTTTAGATAAATCCTACTAAAAAGATAAGCAGCAAATGTTTTATTATTGCGCTGTATATGCTGATTATTTTACATATACCCAGAGAGTGTAATAAAGTGAGTTGGTTAAATACAATGTAAAAAATGTTCGCATTTTATTAAAACACTCTTCATTGTTGATGCGTCTGTTATGCAGATTAATATTCTAAACCATTTTTGTTTTAAAGCTGGATTCAGACGCAGTGTCAACAATAAACCTACACTTGAACACCTGTTCTCTTGAAAAGGTACAAAATTAATTTAAAATCGGAAAATAATATTCTGACAGTATCTAAAAGCAAAGCTATTGATAGTTTGCAAACAATAATTTGATAGTAGAGTCTGTTTTATGAGTGTAATATTTGATAAAAACTCTCTGAAGTTTATTGTCACTAAACCGGCGATAACGACAATGTTGTGATGCTTTATACTTTTCTATGTAGATAGAAATGGGGTAATAATATGAAATTTTATTTAACTGAATCTAGCACGTTTAGAAAATCAGATTGTTCTACAACAATCTCCCACAAGCAAACACAACAAATGATCACAAACTTTCTCAGAAGTTTCAAGAAACTTCTCAATATATTTCTTACTTCTCTCTAGATTAAGTCAAGATCGTTTACAGAAACGTAACGTCAAAAGTATTCGACATTTTCGCACCTAATTACTATGTATTGGTTTATTTTTAAGCTGTGTACACATCGATTGCTTTCATGTAGTATATTTAGATTTGTTGCTATGATTTACGTAGCAGGCATTTGTTAAAATTCAAAGTGATGAATGTTTATTTACTATAATTTATTGTCTGCACACTGCACTCTCATTCTGCAAATTGATAGAACGAATTTAGTTTACACTAAAGCTTTGCAATGACAAAAAATCTTTTTAATAAACCAAATACCTAATTTGTTATAAAACAATTATTTTAAATTAGTCGGAAAGGCGCATCTGAGATCCATTCACAAAATACTCCCTTGAGCTTTTAATAAATTCGCTGGTACAAAGTTTTCATAGAAGAAAAATTGACTATTGTATGATTGTTGACAGTACAATAGCTTAATTCTCTCATAAATCCCACAATCTATTACGATTTATTGCCCGACTCAACACTTGCTTACAAAATGGCCAACATAAATTAAATGTGAGCTGTTTATAATTGAACTGGCTTAAAAGGCGGAATAACTTATTCGCAATTAAAAACTCTACTCACATTAAAACAATATAAATAAACTCATTAAAAAAAAAGTTTTAACTGCTCAAGTAGCATTGTAGGTGGCAATTCTATTAATTCGGTTTTTACGACTTAATATAGTGCATACTACTAATAATTTACGTTTCTTAACTTTTTCGTAATTGTTTATAATAAAATTTTTGTTTACTTTGTACTAAAAAATTTTTTTGGTAATTTTGATGGTGTCTGTTACAAAGCAGAAACAATTGGCATTTACTTTAAAGTTATCGGAACTTTGTAGGAATAACAAGTTAGTAACGGCGATCGTAACTTTATTGTTATTGTGTATGTCTAGCTTAGAGAATAACTTTAAACAAATCGAACATTTTAGTAATTTTTTAAATATAATTTAGTAAGAACTAGTTAAACTTGACTTTATAGTAAAGTAAATTTTACTGAGAGGTTAGAATTACAGCAGTTTTATAGTAATTACATTAGTCTACAAAATTTAATTTAATTTAATTTAATTTAATTTAATTTAGTTTTGTCCTTCGAATAAAATATATATATTTTGCATAAGCTACTAAGGGTAGTTAATAACTATTTTTTTGTTTTCCGTTAGCACGTCACACTTCTCAAAAAAAAACGTTTTTTTTTTACTTTTTATATAAAATGTCATTATTTGACTGACGATAGTGTTAACTATCAATAGTTTTGTTGTTCGCAAAATGTCATTTTTTCTGGGGTATACTTTTTCTAAAATTATTTAAAAAATAAGTTATTTACTTTAGGAGTGGCATTACCATTTATTCATAATTTTTTTTTGGAAAACTTTGGAAGTATGAGTGACAAACATGGCGAGCGACTTTATCAAGATCTGAGAGTATTTGCAAAAAATATCTACAAAAAGGTTTTTGGGTTTAGAACATGCTAGTCTATTGAATAATTTAACTAATTTTATTTTTTAAATAATTCTAAAAGAAGTATACTCCAGAAAAAATGACATTTTTCGAACAACAAAATTGTTGAAGGTTAACATATTTTTTTGGCTATAACTTTTAAACCGCGTTTTTTAGGACAAAAACTCTTACAGCAATTTAAAGACCATGAAATTCTGCGCCTAATATTTATCTCACACTTAAAATTGGTCTAGAAATATAATCGTCATTGTCAGTCAAATAATGACATTTTATATAAAAAAGTGAAAAACAAAACGTTTTTTCTGAGAAGTGTGACGAGCTAGCGGAAAACAAAAAAATATGTATTAACTACCCTTAGTAGCTTATGCAAAAAAAAATATATTTCATTTGAAGAACAAAACTAAAGTTTAATTTTGTAGACTAGTGTTATTACTTTGTATAGATGGTTGTTATTTATAACACGTTCATTAAAGAAATCATGACTATAAAGTAATATTTAAAGATTTCACGATGTTGGAGAAGAATTATTAAAAAATATTTACATTATGCTTGAAAAGAAAAATGTTCTGTTATACAGGATATTTATAAATGTTTCTTGGTTAAAAGAGTAATGAAGTAACATGATTTTTCATTTTCTCTATACAATAATAGTGATTTTTTAGAATCATTTTATTATACCATGATTGTATCTACAACGTAAAACACCCACTAACACTAAACACTACACTTAATACGACGCGCGTTTTGACAACAAAGTTGTCATTTTTAGGTAGCAATTAAAACTAAGTAATTTACAAAAAAATTCATCTTATATACAAAACGACAACTTTCACCAATTTCCACTTCCACCTTCTCTCAATCAGTGAGAAGAGATAAGAAGTGGGGACAGGTACAAAATCAGCGTTGATTAGACGTCCTTTCTTCCTGTGTATTTCTAAACTCTTGAAAGCGTCAAGAAATTTATAATTATTTACTGCCCTAAAAATTTTAATATTATTATCGTCAATTTTGTGTTTTTTTTTCAAATCTATGTTGGACAACACTAGACTTTTCTATTCTGTTAAATTTAAGATAAGCCGTGTGTTCTTTAAATCTATTGGAAACTGATCTACGTGTTTGTCTAATATACTTTTGTTTATAGTCTTTACAACTGATTTCATAAATTCCCGACTTTTTTTAGGTGCCCAGTTTTGTCTTAGGAGTTACTGAGATGACTTGTGCCAGAGTTTTAACAACTTGTGAGTCTGAATTTCTGAAAATTTTGCTCAAACCTCTTGTAATTGAAGATTAATAAAGAATTGATATAAAAGTTGTTTTCTCCAGTTTGTTTTCAAAAGTCGTTGATTCAGTGACCCTTTTCTTATATTTAATTTTTGAAATATTTTATCAATAATTCCAGTCTAAAAAACTTCACACCTGGCTGCATCTTTAATAATTTTGAGCTTTTTTTCAAACTTATCTGATAAAACTGATAAAAAATTAAGGAGCCAATAGACTAAGAAATTAAAACTCGCCATCTTGTTTTGAATGATGGAAGCTTGCAGTGATATGTAGCTAAGTATACTAGTATTTTTTTAGAAATGTCAAATTCTAATCTACTATTAGATTTACCTACTAAAGTTTCTAAAAATGGGAACTTTTTATGTACCTTTTTATCCACGTGAATTCAATGTTTTAAAAGAGATTATTTAGAATTTTGACATCATCGATTTTGCTTTTTTTGGTGTCAAAAATAGCAAAAATGTCATCCACATACCTTAGTCAAACTTTTGAAAAATATTCGAGCTTACTCTCTAAATTCCTTTAAAACGGCTTATAAAAAACTCAGTTGAGGAAAGTGAGTTACTTATTGCAATACCTTTTTGCTGTTAGAAATGAAAACCTTCTAAGAAAGTAATGTTCTTTTATGGCAAATGTCGGTGAGTTAAATACAGTGTGGAAACTACTTATGGAATAAATTCAATAATTTTAAAACGAATAACAATTGTCAAAAACGTTGAAACAGGTCAATTTTTATTTTTCATAATGCTTATTTTAAGTTGCTTTACTTTCATGACGTCATCTATTTCTTAACTATGACGTCACAAACATTTTTTTTAATGCGATGCAATAATTTTTGTTTTAGTTTTGGATACTACTTTTAACAGCTTTTGAAATAAATCCTACATGACATTTTTATCTGCAATAGTTTTTGAAACAATCAAACTACGGTACTTAACCCCACTTGAAGAAAATGGATCTTGTTCAAAAAAAAATTACATTTTGTTTAACTAAAGAATACTGTCCGTAAACATCACTGAAAAACGCAAAAATTTATTAAAATGTATTTTAAAAATAATGAATTTATTTCATAAGTAATTTCCACACTGTATGTTCGCCACTAGTTGTCTGATCCAAAGCATTTTGAACCAGTAAGTCTTTGACGTACTTTAAAAATCGTGGAATAAGAACACTTAGGAAAAGAGTTCAAACGAAACTACTAATTTTTCTTCGTACAACTGGACATTTTAAATTTTATTAATGAATTCTAAATTTAAATTGAATATTAAATTTGTTTCTTAGTCATTTAAAAAAATTCGAAGTTGGTACACTAATTCTCAAGGCAACTAGACGAACCGATTTCTTCAGTTTATAAATTTTTGGAAAACAATAAAGTTTTGGGATAACAGGGTATTTTACATGCAATTTTCGCTTTAGTTCTTTTAAAAAAAAATTTTGGAAGTTATTTAGTTTTAATTCTTAGCTGAAGATGACAACTTTTAGTGTTTTTGGTGTTTTACGTTTCCTTCAACACACTAAGAAAATCCAACAAGAAGAATGATTCTATCTACTTTTTAAACTAACTTTAATGTTTTTTGTTTTGTTATTTTTTTTTTTTTTTCATTTAATTATAAATGTAAAAAAGTCAAAAGAATAACGACAAATTCAGCAATTCTCAGTAAAAGCTTGTAGTTACCTAGATTTGCTGCTCTAGGTACCACTAATTTTGTTGGGTTTTTTGGGAAAATTTCTGACTTGATGTAAAATTTTTGTTTTAGAGTAAGTTATAGAGTTTTATTTATAGAAATGCTTTAGAGACAAAACTTAACCTTTTGAAGCAGATTAAATAAGGATTAATAAAGATGATTCACAATTATTGACTTTACGACAGGTAGAGGACAGAAGACGGATTCTTAAGAAAGTGATACAATAACGTTTATTATTAAAGGTAATTTGATTAAGAAACATTTATAAACAATCTGTGTATTTAACAAAGTACCTTAAAAAAATGTAAGAATTTCCAATTGATCAATAAAGATAAAAAAAGATTTTTTACGTGACAAAATATTTTTACATTTTGTTATAATTATTGTGTTTTAATAAAACTTGCTTATTTAGAAGTATCTACTCAACATTTATCAGAAAACTTGATTTGGTTTAAAAAAATATTTACCCTCCTACAAAAATTGGCTTAATATTTATCACACAATACTACATAATAAACACTAATAGATACATGTGACTGAAATCAGTATGAGAGGAATAAAAATTTATAACAGCAAAATCTAAAATTTTTTAAATTAATGTTGTTACGTAGATTTTACTACTTTGCTTCGTAATTATTCTGTAATTTTATGGTAACTACGAAGTCGCCGAAACGTACCGAAATAAGTCGCAAAATAGTAATCGAACCTAAATAATAATTTTCTATTTTGGTCAAAATTTTTGTGTCAACGTGTTAAGTAATACGTAAACTAGATTTTATAAAATAACCAAAGTAGCAATAATTACGTATCTATCAATAAAATTGTTAGTTGGGTAAGCGCAATTTGGTAGATGTGCGGAGTAAAAAGTAATTTTTGAAAAATGTTTACTTACTCGTACTTAAAGTAATTAAAAACTGAATACAAAATACGTAAACAGGCTTTAAATATTATATTTGATTTAGAAAAAACTTTGACAAAAAATGTAACAACAGTACCGTTAATTAACCGAACATGTTGTTGTAAAAAACTAAAACGGAGAAAATTTTACTCCTACAAAAACAAATATTATGTTGATTGTAATTTGGCTTCCCCTTTAACTACTTAAATATCTTATCTGGAAAAATACACTAAATTTTTAAATAAAATCCAATACAAGCCAATGAACGTAACACTTTCACTTGGTAACACTAATAGAAAGCAGAGAAAATTTTCGATTTGTTGGAACGAGAAATTTTAATTTGGAAGTTGTGTTGTGTAAAAGTAAATATTTTAATAAAATTATTAATAATGATTTTATGCTGTCGCTATAGAAAATAAAGAGATAAAAGTGGTCTTGTGCAAACATTTGAATCGATAATGTTTGTAGAGCAATGGTCCTGATGGCCTGAATTTATCTCGTTTGGATGATCTCCTTCCAGTTTGAATTTAAATCTAGAGAATTGATTTTGTATCGGCATTTAAAGCAAAAAACTAGAATCGGGAAGTTGATATTGTGCTGGGTATAATTTATGAAGATTAGATGAGAAGTTCTTTGCTTAGTTTGTCGCAAAAAATTCGGGTCGGAAGGTGCTATTTCTTTGTTGGCAAAATAAACAATCTAGAAGAGTGTGACTGTTTGCATTGCTAACGGGATGCACACGCCATCAAATGTTTACTTATATTTTCTGTAATAGAAAAATGGCATGTTATTGTAAGAGTGAAGTGGACTACCAATCCAAGCTTTAGACCTAACCCAATTACGTGCGAAGAGGGCTAAGCCGTTTTTACAACGGGTTATAGTTGGATTGTTTATTTATTGGGGATGAAATATGCGGCTATAATTGGAGATTTCAAAACTTCTGACTAGGTATTGTTTGCGGTGTGATAAAGTAGAAAAGTTGGTGTTTCCCCAACTCCGGGGGTGTAACCGGTTCCGGACGATCAGGTGGGAGAAAGCATGTGCTTTGTTTACGCGTGTCTGCCTTACGCCGGCTTACATACACCGGAAATGCCTGTTCGTACTTTTAGGGCTTAGTTCCGGTGACGTGCAATGTTGCACTCAGGTAGAGCCGCATCAATATTATAATTTGTCGCTGTTTTGGGGAAAGCGGGCCTTAGACTCGGGCAAGCGGAAGAAAAACTTAAACACGAAAAGTTTTCCGGCACGACTAGAGCCGGAGTCTTACCAGCACGTTGCCTAAGAGGAAAAGTTTTGTTTAATTTTGTTTGGTTTGACGTTAAGCTTGCCTCCTGTCACTTTCATCCCGTCTTCTTTGTCGGCCGCGTCTGTTGTTTGGCACCGTGTTGTTCCGAACAATATTTATATTACCCCTATTTCTTAGTTAATGCACCCACAAACTATAAACCGACACACAAAAAAATTACCACAAACAAATTGACTCAAAAACTAAATTTTTTTTTCGTTGAAACACTTTGACCTATTAATATCTAGTAATCATCGAATGGAACAAAAATCAATACCTACTGTTTTTTTAATGCCAAACTATGTACTAAAAAGCATCTATGCTAAAATACGAATCTCTTACTTTAATATATATTTTTTCTTTTTATATTTTACTTATAAATCTATAACTGATTAATGATCGTTCAAAATAACTCAACAAAAATAACAACTACTAGCTATCAAAACAATTAAAATTTAATTAGTCTAATTGTAATGCATTTTCATAAATTGAGTTTCATTTTAAGCTAAAATAAATCGATTTAAAATGCACATTGATAAGCACTTATAATGAATTATCCTATACATTGCATTTTCACCACTTATAGTCACTAGAAAGTGATTTAATAAATTAATAATAATTTTATAAATATTTGTATATTTTTAGTTTAATTAAATTTGGTTCAAATGTAAAACTGTTAAATGTTTTGCTAAATATATATAAAAATTAAATATGTTAAATTAAAAATAGCTATTTACATTCGTATGTGGTAGCTTTAATTTTACAGGCTCTAACTGATCAGGCCCTCGCTTTCAGCTCGGTCTTGAAACAAAGTTGTCGCCTGTAAAATTAAAGCTACGGCATAAGATTTGTATAAAATTTTTTGGTTGATAGTTTTAAATTGTGTTTTTTTGTGTAAATAATTATTAATTTTGGAAAAATAAATAACTTAAACATAATGTGTTTTGACCGCTTGACGTTTCACTGACCGCTGACGTTTCATTAATTTTTTTTTTAATAAATATATCTTCGTTTGTGAAAGAATGTAAAAACATAAAAAACATCTCGGCGCATTGGCCAAAAATGTATTATGGTGTTAATTTCTTAATTTTCGTTCTTTTTAAATTTGTAATTATTGTAATTGAGTTAGCAAAGCCTTGTAACCAAATTTTTTCTGTGTTTATCTTACTGTAATTTTACTCTACAATATTAAACAAAAGTAAAAATAAATAAATTTTCAAAACTATCTCGGTACATTTACCAAAATTTACAAAAAACATTTGCATAAAATAGTGAAAAATTTATTAATTTTTGTCAAAATTGTAATATTGTAAAAAAATTTAAATGTATTTACTAGTGTTTAATTTGTGTAACACTATTAAAAAAACATCTTGCGCCGTTAGCCAAAATTGTATTATGGTGTTTAACTCTCAATTATTTTTTTTAAGTTGTAATTATTGTAATAGAGTTTTTAAAACCTTGCAATTAAATTTTTCTTGTGTTTATTTTATTGTGATTGCACTCTACATTATTATAAAAGCATAGAAAAGAAATAATTTAAAAAAGCTATCCCGGCGCATCCACCAAAATTGCTCAAAGAAAGCTTGTATAAAATAGTGAGAAATTTACCGATTTTTGTCAAGATTGTGTGATATTGTAAATGAAATTGTATAAAAAAAAGTTTAAATGTATTTACTACCATTTAATTTGTTTAACAACACTATACAAAAAGTAACATCTTTCGGCGTTAGCGAATACTGTATTATGACGTTTAATTGTTAATTTTTTTATTTCGTAAAATATGTATTTTTTGTGTGTTTATATTATTATCTCATGTAATTCTACTTTCTAAAATTAAAGAAAAGTCAAAAATATATAGATAGTGCGAAGACCATCCCGGCGCATTCACCAGAATTAGCGCTCAAGAAAAGTTTGCATCAGATAGAGAAAAATTTTCTGATTTTGGTAAATGGTAAAGAAGGTTTAAATGTATTAACTGGTGTTTGATTTTGATTTGTAAAACCACTAAACAAAAAGGAACATCTTGGCGCATTGGCCAAAATTGTATTATGGCGTTTATTTCTTAATTTTCGTTTTTCTTGAAGTTTGTAATTGTTGTAATTGAGTTATTCTTGCGAGAGTTTTAGTATCTTTGTGTTGGATTTTATTGTTCATAGAGCGGTTGGGTGTGTTATTTTAATCGGTGGTTGTATTATCTTAGAAGGCTGTATGGTGTCATGAATCAGATTAGATATTTGAAGGACAATAAAAGCGTGTGCTCGTTGTCCCTAGTGTACATCATGTTTTCATAGAGTGTAGTCTATTTTTTGGGAAAATAGAGCGACGTGCTCTGGTAGTAGAAGAGCATGAAAATTTAAAGAATAGGGTGTGTACGGAGTATCCGGGCCGGTTGAGTGTAAGGATATGATTCAAGGCAATGTGAAGCCTTAACGTGATAAACGCACGCGACGCATGGCCCAGCGCTTCGCTTTATTGCCGACGTGACTCGCGCTTTTTCAATTTCGAACCGTGGGAATGATTGGCGCTCGGGGTGTGATTGCCATGATGACGTATCGACTCGGACAACCCGCATTTGACCGACCGTTCGACTTGACAAATGTTCGCCAATGTAGCGCATCGGAAACAGACCGAATATATGTGTATGTGTATGGCCTACACTGGATGCGAAAAATATGCATGTGCGGTGCACGAACTGGTTTTCGAATTCCTGTATTTTCAAAAAACCGGTTTTTGAAACTGGTTTTGACCGGTGCACGTATTGTGCGTAAAACGATTATATCAGACTGCACCTACGCAAAAAACCCGATCAAAAATTTTTCGATAGCATTAAAACGCATTTAAACAATTAAAATCCAATTTTCAACCGGACCAATATATGTCACAAAAAACTAACTTCCATTCAAAGCCTCGCTTTGTCTCTGTCGCTTCCCATTCGCTCACTCACAATTACTATCTACTAACACTTTCCACACCCCACCAACTCCAAATATTTTAATCCCTTACTCCTCCTACCACAGCCACATTTCCCGCTTACTTCAAATTGTTAAACGATGTGTCTCAACTTTACAACTCACAAAATTAAACCCAAAATAAATTCTTACAAAAATAATTTAATCAACACTAAACAACAATATTCAATATCCGGCTTCCATTAAAAATGTAATCTGTCAAAACTGACTAATTTTATACGCTAATCTAGCTTAATGCTAAAAAATATTGGTTTTCAATCTCAATTGTTTACTCCTAACCCCATTGACAACAAAAACCTGTATCGCGTGATTTTTTACATTTTTGACCTAGCCAACTACGAGTTTTTCAAAAAGAGAAGATCTTGCAAATTGCATCTCGTAACTCAACCTAATATTTTTATAATAAATATTTTGAACTGTTTATATAAAAAAGTTTAAAAATTCAAAATATATCATTTAGATAATGAGTAAATAGTAATGTCAAAATAACCTACTGCTAACCCTTTCTAAATTGTTTAAATCTGTCATTTTTTTAAATAACTTTACTACATAATTGAGTGTGTTACAAAATTCGCTTTGATGGCAACAAATTCAAATAAATTTATACAAAATTCGCGAAGACAAAATTGGGTTGAATAAGCATTTTTGCAGACATAAAATTTGACTTAAAAAACACGTTTGATTTAAATTCAAATAAGGGTAAACTATGTTGTCTTAAAGACGGTTTTTCTGCTAAAAATTAGCTTAACAACAACAGAAAAACAATAAAAAGAAAGGCTATAGATCTTAATAACAAAAGTGGTACCGCTGATGAAGTGTCTCAATTCACTCGTCGTGAGTCAATTGTTGCTAGATTAGAACAAAAAGAAGAAATTTATTGGGTACTACACTTAGGGCTACACAAACCGTGGTAGAGTATGGTTTGCAAAATAATTCAAAAAATGTTAAAATACTTTTTTACTAAACTTTAAAACTTTAAATTAGCGAGGTATTCCAAGACAAAAAGAAGTCATTTTAAGTAGCGTTTAACAGTTTTTGACAGAAAATTTAATGTTTAATCTATTTCAAAATAATAGACCAGGTGATCCTTGATTTAAGGCCTTTTTTTTAAAAAAACCCGTTTATTGAACAAAAACCAGTAAATCAGTACCGCAAGTGCTTGAGTTTTTAGAACAGATATATAAAAAAGTGCTTCCAAAACACTGAGTATTATCTTAGGTCAAAAAATATTGATTTGACGAACTTTTTCCAATTCTATAATAAAGATAATACAGATTTCTAAATCTGTCCAAACACTAAAAAAGTTTTTGCTAAAAAAAAGACAAAAAATTTGTTTAGTCTATAAATAAATTGTCATCCATTTTGTTTTGAAATTACAAAAGTTTTGTTCAAATGTCTACTCGAAATATGACACAAACTTAATTCTAATTGAAGGCTAGAAGAAGAATAAAGTTTGTTCGAAACATTGTCCGAAAATTAAATTCATTAACGGTCTAATAAACGTTAAAGAAGTTTCCATCAACTAATTTCTACAGATAAAGGATTACAGAAAAAAATATCTCTAATGTTTTCTTTTTTTGCCTCAGAAATGACGACCCTCTATAACAATATACGCTAAAAAGGTTATAAAAAGAACATATTTTTTGTATATTTAGTTAAAAACTAACTACAGTTTTCCGTAATTTTGTTTATAGACGAACATAAAAAACATTTGACTTACAAGCAAACCTAAAACTTCTATCCAGTCAAAAAAGTTATGTAGATTTTACTACGTTGTTACGTAACTATTTCATAATTTTGTGATAACTGTGGTAATAATGATTCCTCATTTTGGTAAAATCTCTCTGACAACGCGGTTTTTATTACGCAACAATTTGTAGTACCTAGCTATACTATAAAGTTACCAAAATATGAATAATTACTAAAGGGTGGACACATCGTGCAAATCAAATGACCCGAAGAGTCGATCAAGTGCTTAGAGAACTTAATTGCGCGCGACAAGCTAGCAATGTCTAAAAGGTCTACTTTACTAAAATAAGTTCACTGGTCTACTAGGGCATTCCGTTGGTAATAAATATTTGTATTTGATATTTTTAATTGTTATTCAAATATTAAAAAAATAAGAAATTTTTTTGCTAATAAGTTTTTTTAATGATTTGTACTTAGTTAGATTTTATTTGAATAAAACGATAAAGACAAGGGACAGCTTTGAAGCGCATTCGTCTATGAGTGTAATTATCAGAATGCACATTTTGTCCGCGCTATGGTATCTTATATAGTATATATCACTAAAATTGCTAGTTTAGACAAGCAATAGAGGTTTCGCATGAAACGGCATTTTTTTAATTAGGCTTTATTAGAATCTTTATAGATTAAATATAATAACGCCACTTTTAGATTTGGTTTTAAAATATTGCAAATTAAAAATGAAAATTTTGGAATTTTGAATTGTAGCTGAATGTCTAATGCCGTTATAAAACAGTAGTCTAGGTAGCAGTTAATAAGACCAAAAAACTATCAACATTGAATACACTTTTAGCAACGATTTGTATGTTACTTTTTTGTTGTTTGATACTTATTCTTTCGTTTAAATTAGCTTTAACATTTTGAGTAAACAAATCTTTTACCAGAATTGAAAAACACCAAATGACAGTTTGTCAAAAATTTGTCAACGTCAATATTGGCGCAAAATTTTAAACTTTAATTTTGTTGAATATAAGTTGAATGAAAACTTTTTAAAGTCAGATAAAATGTGCTATAATTAATTTCCAAAATGGTGCAAGATCTCAGTTATTGTTCTAAATGAATTTTATTAATTAATATTACATAATTAGTTGACTTGCATACGTAAATTTGATATTATGCAAGAGAAAATTGCTATTGTGTTACTCTATTCAAAGAGCTCTGTAATATTTTATTACTACGAATCTCTATTAGTTACATTCGTAAAAGTTCTGAAAAATTTAAAACTAAAAACATCGTCAAGTTAATTCTATTTTTAATTAAAATTAAATCAAATAAAAATAAGCAATGTTTAATTTTAATAACGAAAACCAACAGATTTAAAATTTGAAACTATAGAAACTTTCAAGATAATTTAATATTTGCTTAGTAATTCAAATGAAAGAGTTAAATATTATAGCGACTTTCCCGATACTATGTTTAATAATTTCGTTTTATTTTCGAGATTTTTAATCGAAATCTATTTTAGGCTAAAAGTATTAATAATTAAAAGAATTCATGTCATTAAAGAGCAATCGCATGTTTTTTGTTCCGTATTTGTTAATATCAAGACGTTAGAAGTCAGTCCTCGTTTATTCTAAAGTATCAAATATTCTTTTATTAGGAAATCTAAAGATTTTAAGCAAAATTCCAATTTTCGAAGTAAATCCAATTCAAAGCAGATTTTTTAGTAATGTTATTAATACGAGAAAAACAAAGCTTTATTTAATCAAGAGAACGAAGATTTAAAGAAACGGTGTTAATTGGAAAAACTATTAGAGACGTACCAGTGAAGTGAGTCAAATATTATTAGCCAATTGGTTCGTCAAGTTTTATTTACACACTTTAAGTTAACCTCTTCAGTGGAACAGAGGTCACCAAACTAACAAACCAATATTGTTAGAGGTGGCTGTTAAAATTTCATACGTACCATAAAATCAATACAAAATGTCTTAAAGGGCTAAAGGAATTTCATCCTGTGGCAATTTATTTCCGCTTTCATTTTATTAACCACCTTTCATAGAATTTCACTACATCTAAGAGTTTGATACCACTTTAAATAGAAGTCCTGTTTTAATTAAAACTAACATCGCGATAATCCAGAAAATACCGTTTTTAATCAAAAGAAATTTCACAGCACTTGTATTTATTTTACGTAAATCTATTGACATGTTGGCTGCAATGCTCTCATGGGCTGAATTTTGTTTGCTGGGAGTAATTACAAACGCTTGGTCAGCCTACTCACGGTCGTTAGAAATAATTACTTGAGCCAATCGCCGACAGATGTGGCGAAGTGTTTAATAAAAAAGATGAACAGCTAATGGACTAGCTTTCGCTACAAAATTATTTCGTGCAAACAATAAACAATTATAATTTTGGTAATACATTAATAAAACTTATACAAATAAAATTATATTTTTATTGCTTAAAAAATGTTACTTTTTCGAATAAATAATAAAAATTGTAGTAGATACCCGATATACATCAAACACTACTTCTTTCTAAGACGCGCGTTTTGACCGTAATCTGATTATTCTCAGGTGAGAATAAATCTATATTAAATAAAAACAAGGTATTGATTGCAAAACGTGTCAACTATATGCCAACTAAAATATTACTAAAACTTAAAATAGCGCTCAGTTTGAAATAGCATTATCAAGGTTTAGATTAGTAGATAAAAATAAATGTAATAATCACCTCAACCTTTAATCCAAAAAGTAAAAAATCCGTGCGATATATTTACGAAATTAAAAAAATTGTATTCTCTAATATTAAAGCAAAAAATTGACAAAATTAACACAAATGTCAAATTTGATGCTTAGACAGTTATCAGTTTCTTAAAAAAATATCTATTTAAATACTTACGTAGTTACTTCTAAGGTTATTTACCGTTAAGTCTAATGGCTGATTTTATAATTAACTTAAAAGCTTTTTTAATTTAATTGACGTTTAGATTGTAACTAAACATTATTTAAATATTATGACAATATGCATGGAAAAATCATTGACAGTTACAGTCTAAACGTTGTTTAAATTGATAAAGCTTTTAAGTTGTTTATGAAATCGGTCCTAAGACTTGTAGAGTTAAATCCGATATCTCTGTTTCTATTGTTGTCTGTCTTGAGTTAGGTAACTTATTCCTAATCAATTCTTTTTTTGTTTTTTTTTCTATCTTTGTTTATTTGTTTTGTTTTTGCTCTCATTTTACTGTTTTTTTTTTTGCACCAACACTTTCAATACATCTTTTGTAAATAAATCGTACACAAGCCTCAACCGTCTAGATAAATCTATAATTTTTTTAATAATAGATTCTATAGTAAATTTTAGATGAAGCAATATAAATAAGTATATAAAGTATAATAATAAATAAAAAAAATAAAGTATAATAACGTAAACAATAAATAACATTTTTTATAACTTTACACCCTTCTTATTTTAAATAAAACACATTAATACCTTTATTAATAGTTATTATGGAAATAGTTAAGCTTATGCTGCGCTTTAAAAAAAAATTGCTGTATAAGTAATCGCCTGAAAGTCTTGTTTCCAATTTTATCTTTCTTGCTTTTGTTTACTATTCTTCTCAAAACTTCATTTCTGTCGCATTTATTTGGTGTTTTGTTTTTTGATTTTGTTTATGTTTTACTGCTGTATGTTACTGTTGGTGGACCACTTCTGCTTTTAGCTTATTCGATGCTTTTTTCTTTCTTAGAAAGCTAGAAGTTTCTAGTCTTGCTAACTAATTTGTTAAGTCAACTTTCTACCTTCTAAATATACATAATTTATAACTCATTTAATAAACTAATTTTTTAATCATCAATATTCAAAAAAATTTTAAAAGTCTATAAATATTTTTTTACCACAAAAGTTGAAATTTCTATTTTTTGTCAATCAATTTTTGTTTTTAACTTTTTATACACTTTTTAAAATTTATTTTATCAATTAGTTGTTTATCGTAAGTGTTAATTATAGTGTTTTTAAAACTAATTTTGGCCTATGTGGTCTTTGAAAACAAAAGCTCAAAGTAAATAAATCGTTTTTTTTTTTTGGTTTTCGTAACTTCAAGAATTTCTGCATTTTATCTTTCCTTTATTAGATCTTTTATACTTATCTTTACGGTTTATGTGTCTATTTTTAACTAGTTTTTAATCATGTTGTGTTTTTTAATTTTTTTTTGTTATATTATTTTTCTGTTTTTAATGTTTAAGGTAGTTCCACGGTAGCAGTAGTCCTCAATTTTCAGAAAAATTCATAAAATATTTGTATTGCACATTTTGATGATTTATACCGTTTATTATTATAAATATTAACAACAATAACATATAAATATTTATAATATTTACTTTTTCTCTAAATTAAACTTATGCCTAACTTATATCCGCTAAGTTTTGATATTTATTTCAATCTGTTGGGTCTTTATTGTTTTTCAAACTTCCCGCGTGGTGCAACGTTGCCAAGTCACTGTCTCTCACGTGTCATATTATAAGAAAAATTTTGAAAATCATTAAACTTCACAATTATTAACAAACTTTAATAATTATTTATAAATATTGAATACCGCTTGTTTATGTTATTTTTGAATAAAAATTGTTGTTATATCTTCAATTAATTATTCTCAGTTTTTAAAAAAAATCCTAAGAAAACTACGGTTCCTACCAAATTAAATGCTTATTCTAACTACGGTCGCGGTCGGGATAGGAAATACATGTTAAATGTACGATTTTCAATTGTTAATATTTCGAAATTTAACACCGCAAGGACAATTAAAAAAATACCTGGGTATAAAGAACAGTTAGAAGTATGTGTATTTAAAAGTTGAAAGATATTGTAAGAAAAGTGATTTTTTACGGAACGTCTTTAAGTCGTTTTTGTATTACATAATTTTTTTATATTAAAGTGTATTGTATCGTAAGCGATGTGTTCATTTAGTTTCTTTATTAATGTTTCGTTTTTTTGTCCTACCTGTTTTGTTTTTTGTCCTACCTATTCCCTTTAGTTGTGATCTTCTGGCAACCTATTTTTATAACTTTTTTTAAATTTTTTATCCGCTATATATTTTATCCTTTTTTGTGTAGCCTGCATTTTTCTTCTCAGTTTGCTGTTTATGTATATTATTTCTCTTTTGTAGCTAGTCATTCAGCTATATTTGTTTCTCTCCAAAACATCCTTAGTTTTTACATTTGTACTTTTTTTATCAATTGTTTATCTTAATAAATAAGTTCATCTTGCTGGGATGACGTTACGTTTTTTTTATAAAATATTTTTTTTTATAATTTTGCTTTTTTTAGTTCTTTCCTCAAGCTTATAAAATATTTGTTTGGTTTTATATCGCAACCATCAAACATTATCTCAAAATTTTTTAATGTTACACCCTGTTTGATACATTCATAAAATATTTATAAATGTTTAGAGTGTTTGTTAGATTTTTTAGTGGCAAAGGTGTTCCAATCGAACAACAACGTCGAGAAACTGTATACCGGTTTCGGGGTTTTTGCCCCTCATCAGTACAGTGTATCTCGGAGCGTTGTGCTCGATTGAAACAGGTGGGAGAACTCGCTTATATCAAGCGAAGTTCGGCTAGTAGTCGTGTAGACAGACACAGTGTGCCATCTAACGAAGATTACTGGAAGGTGCGAGAATTGGTATAATAATGTTGGCGGATAACAACGTTATCTCTTTGGCTCTCACTCGGCCACCAACATAACCAACCTCCACGATTACAGTTTCTCGACGTTGTTGTTCGATTGGAACACCTTTGCTAGTTCTGGTTACACTGCCTTTCAGTGTGTTGCTGGTTGGGCGATTAGGTGATGTAATTCAATGTCGGTCGGGGCATTAGTCCGCGAAGTAGTTGTTTTTGCCTAATCGTGGAGGTTGGTTATGTTGGTGGCCGAGTGAGAGCCAAAGAGATAACGTTGTTATCCGCCAACATTATTATACCAATTCTCGCACCTTCCAGTAATCTTCGTTAGATGGCACACTGTGTCTGTCTACACGACTACTAGATTTTTTAGTGTTGAAAATAAATTTAAAATTGTAGACGTTTAAGACATTTTTTATTTTCTTAAAGGTGTGTTAAATTTTTTGGATTGAATTTATGTGAATGGTTATTTGGGGGTGAATGAAGATGGTGTTAAAATTTTGATATAGAATGTGTTTATATAAAATATGATTGTTTCGTCTAATGCACATATCAAATTTAGTAAATCTTTCATAAGGAAATAATTTGAATGGCGTTCTGTATTTTGAATGTGAACTGGAATGAAAATAGAATTACGGTTACGGTTAGTGTGACAATAAAATTTTTATCAGAGTAGTCGTTAGAAAATTTTCCGGTAGTAGACTGAACAATAGAGAAATTAGGTTAGTAATTTTTTCCGAGTTATATAATAATAGGTAAAAGATTTTCGATAGTGTTCGTATTTGATATGCATAATATCATCTGTGTGGAAACAATTCTTGAAATTATCGATAATGATAAGGGTAGTAATGGTGGTAATAACTGTAATTATTAGCAAGCATATTGATAATCTGTATTGTTTTTGATGCATCAGCGGTAGTGAAAAGCGCAATTTGGTGATTAAGGCATTAGAGTAACAGTGTTCGTTGTGGAAGAGTAGATAAAATTTCACTTTGTGCTGTACATATCGAATTTCTATCAATTGCACTTATGGGAATGGGTGTTTGACTTGTTTGTCCACCGGGCCCCCGGGAAACATATAAGATTGAGTGTTATTACTCAACGCGCATAGTAGTCGCTGGGGATCTTACAAATCCCCGAGTTATACGAGGCCTAGTTAAAAGGAGACTATTACATTGCAAGACCGGGTAGCGGCCATTCGAATTGAATATCTCGATTCGGTTCACAAATGTTCAACTATTGAAAAAGTACCGACACTAGCGCCATATAGCAATCAAACCGGCTACTAAATTACAACTGACGTTATCGCAAAAACTGGAGATTCTCGAAGTGTCGGACCCAAGTGGATTACAGCCTGCGATGGCCACGCGCTGACGGCTCGAGTTATTGGCCTTCGTCGATTTCAACGTCCCGTGTCATATCTCTCCTGCTCGTCGACGACTCGTCGTTGCCAACGCCGTCACCCCTTGTCTTTCCAAAAATTGGATATCTTTTTCGACACACGATAAACACTTGTTCAAACGTGTACATAAAAATTGATTTATGATTCCAACTAACCTTTTTAATTACAAACCAACACCGACACAAACAAATTACCTTTTTTCAATCCATCGACATTAACGCAAAAACAAGAAACTTACTAACTCGAAAAAGCTGTTTATTAACTTTTTAATCAATACAGAAATAAATACATTTTCCAAGGACAATACACATTTTTTAAATGACACTTTTAAAATATTCTGATTTATTCAGGTATTTAATTGTTCATCTTAGTAAAGTAAGTTTCATTACAGTTTTCAAAGTTTATCAGTAATTTAATTACAGAAACATATTTTCTGTAGGTACTCGTAGTTGAATCTTAGTAGATGTATATTTTGAGATCAATATTTAAAAGTTTTTGTAGTGTAGTTTTAAATTCATTATCAAAAGCTTCGCATATGTCGTTGTGCTTCTAGAATGGACATGATCTTAAATAATATTTAAGGTTCGTTCTCCAAAAGCAATTCCAAAAAAGAAATTAGGCTTAATTTCAAAAAAGGCTTTATAAGAATTTTTTTTGTAAATATTTTTTGATAAAAACAAAAAATTTTTTTAAAACTTTAGTGGGAAAAAAGGAAATACATGTTTATGAAGTATATTAGTCTTAAGCTTTGTTAAAGTAAAATTAATAGTTGGTCTTTAAGGACCAGTTTTAATGATTAAAACATCTAGCTCGATATCTATACGAAAAAAAAAATGTAATGGAGAACCAAAAACATGCAAATTTTGAATCTCAAGTAAAATAATGTCAGGAGCAAAAAATTAAAACGGCTTTTAAAAAAAATGACAGTCTCATTCAAACAGGCTCTAAAAAAACTGAATTTACATTAAACAGGTGAGCGATAATCCAAGAGGTTTAAACTTATTGATAAGTGTTTGAAATTTTGCAAAAACTTCATCAACAGAACAAACAAGGGTGCCATCATCCAAGTGCCAAATATTGAATTTAGAGGCTAATTTGTTAATGACGCGCTGTATCGAGAAACTAAAAATTGCTAGACCAAGCGGATTTTCTTGTTGGCAACCAACTATTAGGGAAAAAGTTAATGTCTCTTGTAAAAAAAATTTAAAAGACAAGTATAACATTAAGAAAAGTTTGGGAAATAATTCAGGAAAAGTGTTTCCCAATATTCCACACTGTTTGAGGATACACAAAACAGATTTTTCTTAAAGGAGTTGTATACCGAAAAACAAAAATATGGTAAAAAAAATTCTAAAAATTTTTTTTAACAGCAGTTACGTGCGATTTCTCGTTTTGGAAATATTAGAGACCAAAGTGTAGAAAACGTTAAAGGTGACGTCATACCGACATGTTTTGTTCCGTCTGATATGTTGTGAGCTTGTTTATGTCCTGTCATCTCGCCTGTCATTAAATTCTGCAGTTTTTCATTTTGTTGTAAATGCGGAAATTGTGTAGATATTATTTAAGCTAAAACCAAAAGAATGTTTATGTTGTGTTAAGAATAAGCTACAGTTGAGAACAAATATAAGAAATGAAAACAAGTTTAGTACTCGTACATACCACGAAACATTTGAGAACTTAGTTTCAAGTTTAACTCTTAAAATTTGTCGCACCATATGTAATTTTAAAAGATATTTCACACAACGAAAAAAAAGGTAGGCGTATCTAATGTGGAAACTATGCAGCGTCAGGTTAGAATTTTTTAAAATATTATTGCACCTGAAAACACAACAGTTTGGTCTTTTTTATAGCTTTCAGTAACCACAAACACCAAAAAAACACAAATGCTCGTTCGGTCAAATGTCGGTATGACGTCACGCATTTAAATTAGTTGTTTTGCTGTTCAAAAACCAAAGGTCGTAGCGACTTGCGGATTTGATTTTTTATCTTCGATATTTTTTAAAAATTTTTAGATGCATTTATGAAGTTTTACTTCACTGCCCCTTTAATTGTAAAAACAGAAAACTCGATTTCATGACGCTTAATCTATTCCAATTTTATACCATTTTGACGTAAAAATGACAATTTAGGCATAAGAACCCTACTATTTAAAAAAATGTTAAATAAATTACCCTAAAAATACAGTAATGGCCTCTCCAGTAATGGTAAAAGGTTTCTAGCAATTATTTAGACAATATAGGTGATTATCTAAACTTGAAATTTGGCACACATATTTTTAATCAAAAACTACATAGTGTATCACTTTTTAAAATCTCGTCCAAAGTGATTAATTCCGTACAAAGTTATTACGAAAAAATCAAAATTGTGAGATACTCTAATTTTTAGAATATTTTAAAGTTGAATGTTTTTTGATTTTATGTTAATTATCGATTCAAGATGTTAGGTAAAGTTGTTGAGAATAATTTATTATTTGTTTCAAATCATTTCGACCAACAGATGCTGAAATATTTAAAAAAATGTATCAAGAAACACAGTAATTTTAAACAAAATATTGTTATGTAAATTGTCAAAAAAAGCGATTCAAAAGACGCATTTTTTTGTTTACAGCTAATATTTTTAAAAAATTTAAAAAAATAGCTTATTGTTGATTTTTAAAATTCGGTGAATTTACTGCATTGAAAACTAAAAATGTATTTATTATAAATTTATAAATAATTAAAATGTTGTTTTCGTAATCACAAAATTAGACATTTTATTGTATAAGCAAACTTTTAGAAATTGCAAAATTCAGTAATAAGCTCTTTTAGTTGAAAAATCTGCAATGGCTGGACATGTACACCACATGGGAAATTATGCAATGGATTGAAACAGTAGTAGCAGAGCGATGTAATAAACAATAGAGTCTTAGACTAAAGCAACATTTTGTTACATTTTATATGTTTGATTACTATTGACATACGTTAAAGTGGACTAATTTCCCAGTTTTCCAAACATGTAAATTTTCTCTCTGTTATGTTTTTCTGTGTTTGAGTGCTTTTTAGTGCCTGCCAATGTTTAGTTCGTTTATTCAAATTTAAAATGAGCTATCGGATTTTGTTATTATATTTAACAATTTAGTAAAGTAGTAAAAATGGTATAAACAAGTCGGCAGATTTTAGTTAAGCGCAGTGTTCACATTAAGTGTCAGTTGGTGGTTTTATATTTTTATTTGTGTTTATTTTTGTGGCGTGTCCGTACATGAAGACTCAGCGAGTGAAACAAATGGAGATATGTACTTTGACGTAATAGAGCTAAACTCTGTTTTAATTATAGTAATTTATTTTTTGGACATCAACTGTCAATAGCGTTTTGTGAGCTGCCATTTGCAGATTGAGATTTGCAACCACCGTCCGAAACAGAGCCACCCTAGGCAAGCCTCTCATCGCTAATAATAATAAGGACTTGTCGCTTGAAAACGACTAGTGCAGGCGGCGATTTGCATGTATAATGCTGGGAGCGGGTAAGGGCGGCGCAGGTACAATAGTGAGAACCTGATATACATACTTGTATTGAAACCAGCACTGTCTCACCGACAATTACAAGTGAACTCGGCACAAGTGGACCGCTTGCACCCTTGGGTTTTAGTGAAATTGCTTTTTACTCAGAGTTATTGTATGACAACATCTGAGATCCACGCGCGGAGTTTCTTTAATTATCATTACCTACACTTTTATGTAGTTAATCCATTTATCGTCGACTGTTGACTGTCTCGATAGACTAAACCACTAAAACACTAATTGACTTTGTGACGTAACGATCCGCACACATGAACTGACTTACAGATCCAGACCATGCCTCAATCATGAAAATCAAAATCAACACAGTTTCATTTCATTTATTTACTTTGTGATATAATTAGTCGTCACAGTTTAGAACAATTTATTCTGAATATTATACAAACTTTCAATTTTCTATGTCTGGTTTTTGAATGCTGTACAGTATTTTGCGATTAATACAACATAATTATGGCAAACATTATATGCTAAACTTGCCTTGTATACAAACTTGTACTTCAGTTTATGAATTTTGTTGTTTTGCCTGTTTACAGATTGCAACTAGTTGATGTGCTAAACACAACTGTTGCTTTTATTTAGCAAACTTTACTATACTTTTGACCCCGTTTCTGTCATTACTTCCAACTTTTTACTAATTAACTTATTCGAGAATTGAACATTTGCTACGCTTTTCTGTTGTTACACTGCAACTGCCAATAAAGATATTATAACACTTACCATCAAATTTTACTTGTTTGCTGTAATGCTCTCTATTTTGCATCCGCAATAAATCTATTGATTTTCAAAATAAGTGATAAGTTACGAAATGACAACAATTCTTTACAAATATTGTCCAACTTTAGCACGTTTCTCGATAACAAATTAAAATTTTTAAAATAATAAAAAAACCTTAATAAATAATTTTTTGACCTCGTAAAAAGTTAGAACGAAAAAATTAAAATTGTGGATTATTCTTATTTTTGACAAAATTTAAAAGCTGTCTTTTGATTTTATGTTAATTAGCGATTTAAGATGTTAGGTAAACTTGCTACAAATAATTTGTCGTTGCTTTCAAATCAATTGACCAATAAACGCCGAGATACTAAAATAAATATAAATCTAAGGATCAATTTCTATGTAGATTGCCAAAGAAAAGACATTAAGGCTAGTCAGACCCCCCTAGAAACTTTTCTATGACATTCTTTTGGTCTTTAAATATGTATTTTTTTAATATATTATACATCAAAAGACGTGTTTTTTAAATGCCTAGGGCGCTTAACTATTGCCATAAATGAAAAAAAAAGTACCATTGTTTTATTTAAAAAAAACGTGTTTTAATTTTTTCTATGACATTCTTTTAGGTCTAAATTTTGAGAAAATACTGTAATTTTTTTTTGTAAATAGATAATATAAAAGTAAAGGGCGCTTAACTATTTTCAACTTTATTAATCAATAATTTATTAAAATATTGTTGCCAATATAAACAAATCAATATCTCATAGTTTACAAAATCTTAAAACATCAAATTAGACTTACTTGTCTAGAAAAATATGCCAAACATTATCACCATTTAATAATTTAAAAAAATCTTTTCAGTTTTAAGTTTTTTTAATGTGTATTTACGTTAAAATTAGCGCTGAGTTCATAGGGTTTGCCGCCAGAGCGCGCACGCTTTGAAAGTATTAGTGGAGTAAAATCGACGTCCTAGGAGTCTTCTTTCTTGCAAATTTTTTTTTTAAGGTATAACCAAACGGGACCTTTACAGTCTTATAAAGTATCATTTTAGCCATCCGAAATCGTAATCTACAACTTTTTTAGTAGGACCGAACTTTGTAAAATTAATTTTTTTATGTCGGAGCAACAATTTCCAAAATCGTGTTTTTTAAAACATACATCGTGCTTATAAATTAACTATTTAAGATAAAATTTTGAAATTTTGTCCACTTATAGAGAAAACCAGAGCGCATCTAATAGTAATTACAGATTTTAGAAAAAGTTTTTTGCTTTTGAGAAAGGGGTCTCTAAATTGACTAGTTGCGAAATTGTGCATTGACAATTTCACCCAGCGGGGAGCTATGTGAATTATTAAAAATTTGACCATATAATGTACATTTTCGTGTTCACTAAACTCTAAGTAAGTTTATTTAAAAAAAAATCAAGTCATTAGACTTAATAGTTTCCAAAATATAATTTTTTTAAAACAAGGTTTTGTCGCGCTGCTACACCACGCCAGACGCGTTAAATCTCTGTATAGCCTATTCGCACCAACCAACACAGTAAAAGATTACAGAACTATTCAAAGGTTAATAAATTAAATAATTGATAAATACTTCTGAACCATTATCACTGTCAATCATCATTTGCTACGAGTGTTTGTCAATATAAAATTTAGATCAAATTTTTACTAGATATTTTCCTATATTTTGACTGTTTTATACGTAATATGAACTAGATTAGATCAAATATGTTACTTTTTTGTTTAGAATTATACAGTTATGTAAAAAAAAATCTACGTAAAGCACTTACATGTTAATTTTAATTAAAATTGATATACTTTATACAACTTTTGTTATTGTTAGTCGTTCTTGCCCAAAAGTATATTGCTGAATTCTGTGAAATATTATTACATACAACTAGCAAAATGTTTTAAGTTTTGTTGGTTTTGTGGTTTTGATAACAACAATTTATGTTTCTCTGTAAGTAAAAACCATGGTGTTAAAACGTTGGAAGATCTATATAGCAATCACGAAGAAGCTGATACACGATTAATTTTACATGTATTATATGAATATAAAATGCAACAACAGAATACAATTTTAGTAAAATCTGTAGATACGGATGTTTTAGTTTTGCTGATTTACTATTATAATTGTAATTTACTAAAGACAGATCCAAAACAAAATTTATCTCTTTTTATTGATTTAGGCCATGGATCAAAAACAAAATTTATTTCAATTCCAAACGTAGTAAACCATTTTCAAGATAAAATTTGTAGAAATCTTTTGGCTTCACGCTTTAACCGGATGTGACACAACAAATTCTTTTTATAAAATTGAGAAAAAAACGGCATTCGATATTCTTGTTAAAAGTGTAGACGGTTTTAATTTGCATGAAATAGCTTCATTGCCGGATGTAAACAAAAGTATTGAAGTAGCTACAAAATTTGTTTTGGCATTATTTAGAAATAAAAATTAAGATATTAAAACGTTAAATGATATGAGGTACCATTTAAGCCTGAAATCTCAAAAATCAGCTTCAGAATTACCACCAACTAACGATTCCTTCAAACAGCATGTTTTAAGGTAAATATAACGAAGAACTACTATGTGTACAGGTAGATATAACGCGTGTGGCGCGGAGTAGCGCGGCATAACCTTGTTTAAAAAAAATTATATTTCGGAAACCATTAGGTTTATTTTTCTAATTTTGTTTAAAAAAACTTATCTAAGGTTTTGTAAATCCAAAAATGTACATTATATGCTCAAATTTTTAATAATTCACATAGCTCCCCGCAGGGTGAAATTGTCAATGCACGATTTCGCAACTAGTGACTTTGAAGACCCCTTTCTCAAAAACAAAAAACTTTTTATAAAATCTTGTAGACGGTTAGATGCGCTCTGGTTTTCTCTATAAGTGGACAAAATTTCAAAATTTTATCTTTAATAGTTAATTTATAAGCGCGATGTATGTTTTAAAAAACACGATTTTGGAAATTGTTGCTCCGACATAAAAAAATTCATTTTACAAACTTCAGTTTTACTAAAAAAAGTTGTAGATGGCGATTTCATATGGCCAAAATGATACTTTATAAGACTGTAAAGGTCCTGTTTGGTTATACCTTCATTTCAAAAATAGGCGTTAATTTTGGTTTTACCAAAAACCTCCCGGATTATTTCTCTACATTTCGTTCGCTTAATGTAAGGGTCTATCTCTAATAATAAAAATTTTGTTCGCATCGTCTATAATTGATTACCGTGATACCGGAAGTTCGACTTTAGGTTATCAAAAAAAATATTAAAAATAGAAAAAAATTCTTTGAATTAAACGGCCAAAATCGCTCATGTCTTTACATTCGAACGCAACAAAAATCAACTTGATGGCTATTACGGTTCCTGAGATAGCTCGGTGTAAAGATAAAAAAACACGAATATTAAAAAAGTCCAAATTTTAAGTTTTTTTTTAAATTCCCATACTCTGAAACATAAAAAAATTGTTGTAGTTGGTCATTTTGATAGAGGATAATCCAATTAATACAATATATAACGTTTCAGCTGGTACTACTCTGAAAAGTTAAAATGGACAATGTTTATTCGGATTTCGCTTCACTATACAATATGACATTCATCAGGTCAAACAAATGTATTTCGGGTTGTCGAAACGATAAAATTCAGCGGGGCAGATTAGAAATCGCAGCTAGGGTCAGACTAGCCTTAAGGGGAGTAGGCAAAATGTTGCGCATTTTCTTGTTACAAATAGTTTTAACAAATTTAAAAAAAATAGCTAGTCATTAAAATTTTTCTCATTGATTTCGACAATTTGATAGAGTTATTGCACTATATTGCAACGTTTGTGCGTATTCGGGTTCTTTAGATTGAAAGAGTTGGATTAATAATAAATAATTTATTTACACTATGTACACCAACTCAATAACAATAAATAAATATCACAATATTTACACTACAATTGTCGTCAATTTAATTCAATCACATTGCTTCCGAGAATATCGCTCTCGTTGCTCGCTTGACTGGTTTTTGCTAAGTGACTCCTGGTCAGTCTTTACCTATATATAATCAAACGGCCTTGCTAGAATGTGCCAGATGTTTCGTAACTTTTCTGGATTTAATTGAAAGTGATAACTTATTATTTCCGATCGGTCTCTGAGCGAGTCTATTAATAATTTCATAGAATTTGATGCCTTGTTGCGCTTCTGACGTGGAATTTTTCTTTTATTTTGAGAAACTTCTTTTTTCTTATTGTTATTTTGAATTGCTCGTAACAATGTCAGATTTTTCGTAATACAGATGTGTTTAGAAAATCAAAAAAAAATTTTCAAATTACAACACATACCAAAATTGAAATTAATGATAAAGTAGTCCTTAAATTGTTAAGATAGTTTGATATTTTTTATTTAATAAGAAAATTTTTTACATACAATTTCAAATTTGTTTTTGAAAAAGTTTCGAATTTTACAAATTAAAGAAAATAAAATCGCAGTAATTAATTTTAATTTAAAAAAAACTTTTCTTACTGTGAAAAAAAACCGACTAACTCAACTTGTACATTAAGCAAAACTATATAACTTGTAGGTATGACCAAACGTGATGTAACTAAGTGCGTTAGCGTACAACACACCTGACACACTCACACTCAATTTCCCTAGCTAACGCACGTCAATAAATAAAGAAATGGATAGTATATCAATCCGTACGATTACGAAACATGTCCTAAACTTAGCATGTTTACGCAACTTAAATTACGAGGTTCATGAAGTCTTTTACTCAGTACATCAGCTATAATATCGGAGGTAAAAACGTGTTCTAAAGTAAACAACTTGTATTTCAAACCGTTTTTTTTATAAAATGGCACACAAGGCAGGCATATAGGCGCATTTACGCATATGAAAAAAATAATCTTTTTTAAAACAGCTAGCAATTGGATTTACTCAAATTAAATAAATTTATCTCTTGTTGTAACATAGTTGAATGACTAAAGCAACTAAATGGATAATTATTCAATTAAGTACATAGCAAACCTAAATGCTTTGGTTAAAAGATCTGCCTTTTTGGTGTTACATTTTAAAGAGTTTGGAGCTTTGGTTGACGCTATTTTAATATAAATTTTTCTATTTTGCGTCTGTAACAAAGCCTAATACAATACTGATTTGAGTGTTGTTTTAGTCAATTCAGCACCCATTTGCGTGCTGAAAAGTACTGGTGCATTTTTTTTTTGGTAACACTCGCTGGTATTGGATTTCAGAGAAAATGAATGAAAAGTATAAATTTCCAAAGACATTTGTGACATCTCAACGTTTATATGTCAGCGTTGAGATAATAGTAATTTTGTTTGAACCCATTTTGTTGCACTTGATGACCAGTATTTCTCACCAAGGTGTTTTTGTGTGTGTCGCAGTTAACCTATGAAACACTCAAACACTGAGGTAGGCAAGCTACTTGAACAATGAGGTTGAATCTTTTTGAGGTTAGACACTTTAAAACAGCTTTCAGCTACTATTATGACTATTTACAACTTCTTTAGCAATTGATAATTTACGAATTATTTTCTAGATGAGTATATAGCACTGCTTGGTCTGAAATAACGATAAGAAGGATTTGTATAAATTCCACAATTTAGTAATTTAAGAAATGTTGCAATGTTTTTGGAGATTTTAGTAAAAAAAAACATTTATGAGTTATTTGCACAGAATTTTGGATAAATTTGAAAACACTTCAAAAAACATTTGACACTTTTATGGCATTCATTACCAACTATTTTGTTTTAACGCAAAAGTCCCTAAAGATTAAAAAATCAACTTTTTCCTTCATAAGCACGTAAAACGCGCAAAGTAGTAAACATAGCATAAAAAACTTGTTTCTAAATTTACTGAGTATTTTTTATAAAAACTCGTGCTCGCGCTCATTTTGTAAACTTGAATTTGTGCCACAAAGTTGACTTTTCGAGACGCCTTCTTTAATATACTATTTTATATCTATTTTTGAAAAAATAATTGTTTATTTTAATAAGTTCAATTTGGGACTTTTTTTTCTGATTATTATCAACTAAGATCAAAATCGCGTTATTCAAACTTCCTAAACCAACGTATGCTTCTATTTTTTTTTCTAGTAGTACTGTTCTGTTTCGGGTTGTACGCGATTGTAAGAGTTAAATAATTGTCTTTTTCTTGAAGCAAGTTAAATTTGCGACTAGGATATATATTCGATCGTATTTAATTTGAATCTTTTTATCTTTAAATGTGCCTGACTTTTGGCTATCGTAATGTAGTTTTTCGTTACTTGAAGTTTGCAAGTCTGGTACGTACAGCATGTCATTTAAATAGATGTTTTTTGTGTCACCAAAATTGTCAGCAGTGAGTTTTACTTGTCCATGAGCTATAATAACTGTAGACGCGTTGTTCACAAAGTTTAACTTTTTATGTCTACAGTTTATTACGGAAAATTACTTATATAAATTATTGCTGATATAACGAAACACCACTTTTTATTATCCGTTGTTTGCTTAAATAAGGTTTTCTCCCTTTTTTTACAGTCAGCAGTATCGTGTCTAACTTTTCTGCATTTGTAACATTTGAATTTGACACATTTGCTATTAGACCTGCTCTTTCTTAATTTCTGCCACGCACATTTATTAATTTTTTATAGATAAAACTCTCTGTAAACTTTGGCGTAATTTGGCGTTTTTGGCGTAATTTTTTTCAATCATTTTCATATTGCATCATTGATGGGTCGTAATTTGTTTGACTTTAATATTTACGTAAAACAATAAAGGGAACTAAATTCGTATATTAAACAAAATTATAAAACTTAGATAACCTAACGCCATGTAACTCAGTCCGATAACTTAAGAAATACCTGGCATATGCACACTTAAATGTAGCGCACATGTACATTAACATTTACGCTTTTTTATAATTACACAAAATTCATTTCTATAAAATTATTCAACCAAAAAAGTCTTAGAAAGAACTAAATTAAAACACTTTTTTTTAAAATTTTGTCTTCTAATTCATAGATGGTAACAAATTGCTCAGTCTTCCCAATAAAAGTGCAAAAATTCTGACATTTTTGATACAAATCCATGTAAATCTCTTTGTGTCAGAGACAAACAGTTTACGTACTTGCAATTTCCAAAAGAGCATTTAGCAAAACTCTTTATATGTCACGTAGTAAGTTTATAGCAAATATATCCTTGAATAGTGTTTGCTGGCAAAGGCAATTTAACAAGACACCCTAATCTGCCTAGCAATGACTCAATTAGCAGGTAGACACGATTACTTTTAACGCTTGCTGCAAAATTAATTTAAAAACATATTTAACGACTCATAATAAAAAGATGGCAATTAAGCAAATATGTAAAACAAACATAAATGTATACAAAGTGATTTAACATTATGTGACACTATATTTTAACTACGTACAGAACTTTTCGTAATGACACAAAAAAAAATTCTTGTAAGTTTTACCACCGGAAATTGTAAAAATACAGTTCCGACCCTTTCGGCAAAATTAATACATGCACATCTATATAATTATATTTTTATTTTTTTGACCTAATTAAGACACCCAATTTAGGTGTTAAACTAAGATTTTATAAAGTGTTGTGGCTTTTAAAAAACCTGTTTTTTGGCTAGATCTAAACCGGTTTTTAATCTTTGAGAAAACTGTAGAACAAATTTTTGAAAAACCGGTTTTGTATAAACCGTGATGTCTGTGTGTATTTGAAATATTTTGTTTCTTGTATCTTAAAGTGTTGTTTTACGGTGGTTTGGATTAGGTTATAGTTTTGATTGGTGGTAATAAAGGGAAAACAGCATCACGGCAGGCGCGGGCTATGCAGATATCGTAATATAATTACGAACGCGTGAAATTGTAACATAGGTGTAAGCAACGCCATTTAATACGGGGTAGTATGTGGCATTGCACAGTACAAACCGCACCGAGTATAAATGTGACCGAAATGGAATTTAATTATTGTGTAATGCATTTATGCAGGCTGCATAGAAGCATAGAGCATCGACGACGCCTTGCGGCCCGGGCTATGAGCGCTGATCCGGACTGCTCTTGAGGACGATCATATTCAATCTAAGCTCGTTAATTAAGTATACCGAGAGCGTAAATGGGCCAAAACCCGTTGCGATGCCGAACACGTAGTGAAATTGTGATTCTGAGGTGGTTAGTTAATTATTCAGGCCGGCGAAACAAAAGCGCCAAGCCTACACGAACCAGAAAATTAAAACAAATAATTTACGCGGATAATATGGGTAATGGTCGAATCTATTGCCAATGATAACTGAACTGACCTTCGAACTGAAACATCAAAAGCATGTGCACGAGGAGTGTCGCAGTCGTTGGAAGGATTTCCACGATATGCATGGTTGCACGATCTCAATCCACCCCGGCTATTTGGCCGCAGAGTCCCATGGCCCTGCAACAGACATTAACTTCGGTCAGGTCTGCACTTCGCCAATATGAAGCTACGCTCTTATCAACAACCTCAAACAGAATTTACAATTCCAACGATTTCTTATGTGTTTTATATATATTAGCATGCGAAACTCCCAAATATCACCCTACAAAGGAAAACCTCTCTTCAAAATACATATGTAATAAATCAAATGCTTTCCGAATCGACCATTCAACAATGCTTTTTGCACGGTGATACAACTTTAACCAAAAATCTCTTTCTTCACTAAAACTCAAACTTATCAGCTCTTTTCACAACAATCAAATCACCAACATGTGGAAATTTCAACATAATTTACACCTAACACTCTTTAAAAATAAAAATAATAAAACAATTAACAAATATATTTTTATTAAACACATCAGTTTTAAAATTTTATTAATAAATACGATTATTATATCAAATATTTATTTTGTGTTTTATTTAAACAGTTTATTACAAAAAACAAGACCTGTTTTAAAATCATTCAAAATCTCTGTTCTAGAACCTGTTTTCAATCCAGTTTTAAAACCGGTTATTGTAAGAACAAGTTGTTTTTATAACCGGTTTTTGTGCAGTTTTACAGTTTTAAATACAATAAACACTAAAACAATAAATATACCGGGACATTTTTTAACTCTGAACATAGGTAATTTCTATGTTTATCTTTAAAACAAACAAATCAACTGTATTAGGAGTTTTTGCTATGCAACTAGGTATACTTGCTTACCGCAAACTGTCTAAAAAACGAAGTACAAGTGACAAGTGCAGATTTGGCGATGACGAAGCAATACACGTTAATTTTCGAAAAATTCATTAATTAACTAACAGAAACAGGTAAGTAATTTTATTAATATTTTAACAAATATTCGAATTGACCACCTTTCTGTTCGAGACAATACGCCAGTCTATGACAAAAACCTTGAAGAAAATTTCTAATAAAATTAGGAGGCAGTGTATTACAAGGGTGCATTATTAAATTTTTGGGTTCTTCATTATTAGGAACGACATCACTAAAAATTTTGTCTTTTAGATTCCCCAAAAGAAAAAAATTATTGGGAGACATCCGGTGACCTGGGTGGCCAAGCTGCTGGTCTAAATCTAAATCCAGCGATGGTCAAATATTTTATTTAAAAAACGCGTCATGATTGCCGTAGAATGAGGAAGGGCCTTATCCATTTGAAACTAAACCTTATTGATATTAAGATTTTGAATTTGAAGTAATATTTGTTTTTGAAGAAGTTTCAAAAAAATTTGCATTTATATTTCCTGATTGAAAAATGGATCAATCAATATGTCATTGATTATTCTTGCCCACACATAAACTCTGCGGTTGTACTGAGTCCTTGTTAAATTTTGTAGGTGTAGACTAGAGTTTGACCAATATCTGTATGGAAAGGGAGATTTCTGTAAGAAAAGAGGTATGCAGTAGCAAGTAAAATCACTAACCGATAATTTTGAGAATTTATTTCACCATCAAGTGAAAATGATGCTTTATCTAAAAATACTATTTTTTCTAATATTTCTTAATTGTTATTTATTAAACATTTTTTTTACAAAAATATGTTTTTTTCATTTTGTCTTCGTTACTTACTTGCTGATAGTTTGTAAGTTTGTATGCTTTGTAATTAAGTTCTTCTAAAACTCTTTGAATTGAAGAACGAGGAATTCTCAAGTAGTCGCTTGTCATTGTTAACAAAAACAAGGGGTTTTCTTTAGCTTAACATAAGATGCTGGATTTGTTTTCTTCTGTTAAGACATAACTGGTTCTATTTTTTTTGCTGTGTTTATACTCAACGCATTTGTTTAAATTAAATTTCGAAATAATATTGCTTCTGGTTCCAATCAATAAAATTGGTTCATCAGAATAATAAACTGAAAAAGCGTCGCAAACCCCCCTAATGCTCTGATTGGCATGATACAAATTAATTATCCAAATTTTGTCTTCAGTTGAATACTACATTATTATTGCAGAATATTAATTTTAACTTAATTATTTATTTAATTGTCAAACTATTTTGATGTAAGATACCTACTTGATTTTTATTAGTATTACATTAAACAGTTGATCTGTTTCTTTTAAAATTGAACAAAGGGGACAATGTGCAAAGTTAAAAAAATGTCTTGGTATAAAACTAGGACTTTTTATTAATCAAAATAGCATTAAACAAGCGAGTGTTTTTAATTACACTCGGTATACACAAGTATCAGTTTAGTCAATAATGTTAAGGTTCTGGAAACAAGATACGCTACTAAGTTTTATTAATAAACGTTTATCTTTTTTAATCTTGCCGGTTTATTTTGAGAAACTATTTTTATTCAGGTTTATTTAAGCTGTTGCGGAAACAAAAATATCAAAAGCATCCTTTTATAACCACAAATAAAGCTATTGATGTTCAACTTTCCACTTAATCATATAAACGGAGTATAAAAGGTTTGACGTTATTCGGGATTAAAGCCAAGTCTACAAACGATTAAATTTTGTAAAACAATTAAACTAAAACATACAATAAAAACTAAATGTAATAAAACCTTTTTAACTAAAATTAGATTTGGAAACTATTAGTAACAGAAACGGTGTTTAAGTAAAATAATTAAAACTCATCAAATGAATTATATTTTAAATCTAGCAAAGCACATGATAGAAAAGAGTTTTTAAAACTATATTAACACAGTGTGTATGTAATTAGTTTGTTAAATTAGAGCCGTTTGTAAAAGCATCTGTAATTTAACTTTATTTGAAAGATAAAACTAATATTTAAATGATTTTATTTTATTTGTTACATTTCTAAAATTGCTAAAAACGTAGCAAGCAATCATTAATTTAAATATGCAAATGCCTATTATCAAAATTTGATATTTGATATCTGAAAAGTGAAACCCAATCGCTACACTTTAATTACTAGTCCAGTCAGAGTAAACAAAAATTCGCTTTTAAATCAAACACATTTCCAATTAAATAAAAACTTCACAACAAAACATTTACCAGAATTTGTGTATTTTACAATTATTAAAGTTTTAAAAAGGCGCTATTAAATTCAATGTTTTGTTTATATTTTTTCGTATACTTTTAATCCTTATGTGGTGGTATATACTGTTAAATTTATTCTGTTTTTGGTAATACTGATACGGTTTACGCTCGTAGTTTCAGATCTCTGGTTAGGGAATGAATTGGACATGACGGGTCCTTCTACACGTTATGATTTAACATGAGTTAGGGGACGCAATTTAATGAATCGGTGTAGGTATATACGAATACGTATAAAGTTTAAATTTGCACTCTTGTTAATTCAGAAACATAAAAATACAGTCATAAGACAGACATCGCAAAATTTTTGTTATTAATTGCTAGCAACCATATCACTAAAAACGTTTCTAAAGGTCTATATATAAACCAAATACTAATCGAGGAATGGCAGATGACTGCAAACTACTGAACCTTTGTACGTAGACGGTTGCCATAACCCGAGAAAGTTATTAAAAATTTAGACGAGCAGGTTCTAGCTTGGAATTGTCAAAGACAGAGAAATTGAGAAAGTAAAGTTTTTCAATATTGCAACTAAAATCATTAAATATTTAGTAGTTGATTTATAATAAAGAAAGGAAAATATGATTTAAGAAAATTAGACTTAATAAGTATGTCTGTAGCTTGTTTCCAAAGTTTATTTATTTTAGTGAAAACATTGTAAAATCTTACAATTTTTTAACCTGGCGCATTCACCATTTTACCAATTTATTTTTACGAACATAAATAAATTTTAAAAAATGTTAGGTAATTATGTTTAGAAAATATTGTAGAAACGTAGTTTTATTCAGCAGTTAACAACTAAAAACAAAAAAACAAAAAAAAGTTGACCCGGCGCATTCACCATTCAACAGTTATAAATTAAATTAAAAAATAATTGAAATTAAGTTTGAATTGCAACTTATTAAATAGATTTTATACTTGTTTTTGTGGTTTGTTTTTGACATAGAAAAATTGTTGATTTATAAGTGTTGATAATGTTACGTAATGATTTTTAGCGAATATTGTGAAAAAGTAGTTTCTGTTCAACAGCTAACAACGAGTAGCAAAATTTTATTTATACCGTCAGATCTACCGTTTCCTCAACATTTTTAAACAAAACATAAAAGTAGTTGAATACAAATTGGAATTGCATTTTATTGAAAAGTTATTGAATCTGTTTCTGTGACTTGTTTAGCTGTAGAAAAAGTGTTGATTTATAAGTGTTTATAATGTTATGTAATTATTTTTAAAAAAATTTGTAAAAAAATATTTTTTGTTAAACAGTTAACGAGTAGCAAATCTTTATTCATCTCGGCGCATCCACCATTTTTTCAAATTCTTAAATAATATTAAAACATAATTAAAATCAAGTTTAAATTGCAATTTTTTGAATAGATTTTATATGTTTTTGTGACTTGTTTTTGGTGTAGAAAAAGTGTTGATATAGTTTTGTTTGTTGGTGTTTGGAGGTGATAATGTTTTTGTTTTGTTGGCTTAGGCGCTCATAAAGTATAAGTAAGTATATTTATTGTTTCGGATGCGGTCACAATTCAAGAGTTGGGTAAAAGGGTGTAAGGGAATGGTGGAAGCTAAGTTGGTGAGTGGTGAATGAGGGCACGTGCGAACACCTTATCGTGTTTACACCTATTGGCACCTGATGTCGAGCGTTTCTTCGCTTGTTCATCAAATGGATTGCATTTGATAAATAAAGGAAATATTTAATGGAACGAAACATTAAAATTCTGTGAACTGTTAAAGCAGAGCTAGCGCTTATTTAAAATTCTTTAAGAAATAAAGTTAAAATCTTTGAAGTCCGAAACGTACACAATAATTTCAAGAATAATTTTAATTATTAAAATAAGTCAGACTCGAAGAAGTAGGCGACAACTCAACGATGCAACAAAAATCCATACAGTGGAAATAGAGAAAATGGAAAGCCGAGACGCAGTCAGCTAGGCAGGACATAAATATGCACGCAGTACTTTAGTTATTGTTAAACAAAGTGCAGTGTGGAGAAGCTAGAAGTGAGGGAAAAATGTTGAATGGCTGTCGTTGAAGTCGCATTATGCGGACACATGCTTCTGCCTATCGGAAGAAAGCAGCCATCGATGAATGTCATATGTGCCGCAATCACGCGGATGCCAGAATGGACGGCCACTCCACACTAGAATATATCCTCAGGACGAAACATAAAGAAGTTTAGTATGCGCTCCGAAGGTGTCAACCGGCCAGAATATAGTGCAGCTGATAAAGAAGCGCGCCTGTCACTCAACCTCTCCTATTACAATACTTTCTCAATTTCCGTAGAAGTGATGTGACATTCCATCACGATGTCACAGTAAAGTAAATTAACAAAGCGTTGCCTGGCTCTTAAATAACCCTATCTTTGGTGTGCTTTTACCCTCTTCTCGACATCATGTTATTTTCAAATTTATTTACTTTTTTAATATACACCACCAACCAAATTATTTACAATTTTAATTTATCAAAAACTATTTTATTCCATATTTCAATTAGAACCAAACACAAACTTTAAATAAAATTATAATACTCTGATAGCAAAATTTTGCAAAAATTATAATCGATTTCAAGTTAAATTTTCTATCTTAAAATAATAAAACTATGTTTTTAAATCACCATATTATCGGCTAGGTATCTATAGGTTACTGAACTACAGATTACAATACAAAATTGCCAAACACAAAAACCAGAACGTGTTAAAGTCAACATAAGTGAGTTGTTTTAACTGACAATTATATTCACGCTTAAGTGGCATTTATAACGATTAAAGTTTCATACCGGGTGTGCCAAGTTTTACTTCTACTCCCAAAATGGGCCTTTCTATTTGAAGAAAAATTTTGTAAAAAAATCACCAATAATTATCTATTATAGGAGTACATCTTGTCTAAATTTTAAGTCATTTAATTAAATCGCTAGTTTTTTGCATTTTACTCAGATGTTTTTTTTAATGAATTTAGATCATATTTTGTCTATATTTGCGTTTTGTTGTCTCTTATCTTGTCATGCTCTTACATTTTAAAAATAATTGTGGCTTTATTTTAATTTTCATTTTGATATTAAAGCTCTTTATTTTAACGAATTTATGATAAAGTTGTAAAATTAGTACGCAAAAGAAAGCTTATTGGATTATGAATTCCGATATTTATGGTACCAGCAGTAAAATTAAGCACGTGCCTATTTTTACTCCCAGATGTTTGGGATTGTAGTGGAGAAATTTCATGGTAGGATTATGGACTTTTTTATTGGAAACACTTACATTCTAAAAAATTGATACTTGTTTTTGTTGATAAAAGGGTTAAATTGATTTCACTTTTAGAAATGAAATTTGAAAAAAAAATATATAGAGATGATTTTGCCTATAGGGTAAATTTTTGTAGCTAGGCAGAGACAAAAATTAAAAAAAAAACAAGAAAACCGACGAATGCCAATTTAAAAATAGCAGGCATGTGAATAAACATAATTTACACTATTGGGCGATTGAAAATCCAAATTGGATGCAAGAAAAAACCACCCAAATGTGATCATGTGATCAAATCGTTGATCATTAAATGTGTGGGGTGGTGTAATCGGAAGTAACATTAATGGGCCATTTTTGAAGGTCATTAAATGGAGCGATGTACACCAATTTTCTTCAAAGTTCGTTAAATGATTTGCTTTAAGATATTCCTGCAGACAGAAGCGAAGGTACGTAAAAAATACACTTTAAATTTTAATTAATTAATTTGTTATTATTTATTACAGATATATGGTTCCAACAGGATGGAGTTCCTCCTCACTACAGCCAAGAGGTCAGACATGAACTACAGCATCAATTTGGTGATTGCTGGATTAGTCGCGGAGGCCTCATTTCCTGACCTGCTCGCTCTCCCGATCTTACGTCTCCAGATTTTTATTTGTGATGTACTACAAGGGAGGATATGAGGCAACAAACACAGAATGCCTTTCTCAAAACCAATAACAGAACTTACGAAAACATAAGTCAAAACAATCTCAAAAGAAGAATTCGGGCCTGTCGGGACAAAGAAGCTCACCATTTTAAGCATATATTATAAAAATATCTTTATCTGTTAAGCAAATTGAATAAAAATATTTTTTTTGGAATAACTGTTAATTTCAATAAGAATAATTTTCAGTTTTTGGTTAGTACTGTCTTGGTAAATTGGGGTCAGATCATCAATCCGGTCTAGCTACCTAGCTTTGTCAGTAGAATTTATGGCTGATTTAAGAAGACATGTTATAAATCAACCCAAATTCTGGGTCCGTAATCTAAAATTTGGTTTTATTAAAAATTTATTATTTTTTTTACAAAAATAAAATTACTGATTTATTTTAAAATAAAATTCCGATTGATTTCTGTAAAAATTGGACATTCGAAAATTTTGCAAAAATAGTTTTTTTTAATTTTACAGCCATAAATAAAATGATATCAAAAAAATAATTAAGTACGATTGAAGTAATCCCCTCTTTTAATTTACTCTATAAATTGCATTATTTTATAATAAAAATTAAGGCAAAAATTGGGAGTGGAAGTAAAACTTGAGACACTCGGTATGGTTGTAGACTTTAATAAAAGCGTGTATCCACTAGATCTTGCTTAGGGCAGTTGCTATTTTCTTTAAAAAACGTGATACAATAGACAAATAGTACGGTTGTAAAGAGTTCAACTAAATAAAAATCTTCAATACAAGACTTTAAGCTTAAAATATAGAAAAAAAGCACAATTAAAGCCCAAGACAATTACTAAAAACTTTAGGATTTTAGGCCAGAAATGTTTCAATTAAATTTTAATAAACTTAATTTTATTTTAATGCAAGAAAAAAGGGGTCTTGGTACTAATATACGTTTACAAATAGCACAAGATAAAATAACTATCATCAACAATGGTCAACAAGGTAAAAGACAAAGAATAAGTTCATAAAACAAAAATCAAAAGTTTTGCAACGACAAGTTACAAAAACTCACAAGTAGGAGCAAGATTTTTGAAGAAGTTTGACAGTTATACTAATTTTGACCCTTTAAAAAAAACTAAAGTTACAATAATAGATAATATTGGTGTAGATGTTAAGATCCTACTAAGCACACAACGCTTCAGTACCTAAAGCATATTTTTTCTTTAAATCAATTGTCACTGTCAAAAATTCTGAAATTATGTTGGAACCCTGTTAGATTGCCATGAAAACGAAAAAAAAGGCTAATTTTAAATAGAGTTACCAACCTTAAAACACTTTGACAATTGATTTAAAGAAAAAATAAGCTTTAAATACCACAACAAATTTAAGAGGATGTATTTTCTAAAAGGTTGTTAAATGCTTTTTGCTAATATAAATTATACAGAAAGAAACAAAGTTATAGCCTTCTAGAATATTTTTTTTATTATATGGGACTCTAAAAACATTTTTACAATACAGCAACAACCAGATAATAGTGTGTAACGAGTGCTTATAATGCCGACCATTTGTTAAATGTAAAAAATTGTTTTTTTATATGTAGACAGTGTTTTTTAATAAATACAGACTTTAAATTTGAAAATAGGTAATTAAAACTTAAAATTAATATAACTATAGCACAAATAATTGAAAAAGTACTATAGACAGTTTTATTGCAATGTATTTGGTGCTAGACAATTATTATTATTAAAAGCACTTGTTATGTTTGAAATCACACCAAAATATGCTTATTTTTAATTATTCCTTTATATAATTTTTTATTAATTTTATTTAATTTTTGGATGTATATCGCAGATGTTCATTTAAAAAAGTTTTCAAGAGTGCTATGAAATTTTGATAAAAAAAATGAGGGAAAAATGAATGTCGAAACTTGATACACTGTATCTAACTATGGAAAACATTGTAAATAAATAAATCATAACGATTATTTTTGAGTGCCTGTTTAGAAGATTTCGAGTTATTTTCATTTCCAGTTTTATTTTGTTTATTTTTTTTGTATTTAGTTTTTGTTCGTTTTAAGTTTCAGTTTTGTTTGTTATTGAGTCTAGTCAATTTTTATTTTGTTGCGATGACTAATTTTACTTTATAGCACAAAAAGTTTTTAGTTGAAAGTTACTTTTGAATTGGTAGAGAGATTAAAGGCGAATAGATCTATTAGATGGAACACAGAACAAGGGAATTGAAGAAAAGTCAGTGATTTTGTTCACAGAATGTTAACATTTTGAAATCGACATTTATTGCATTGGGAATTCTATTTGAGAAGATTGCTACGTTTGCTACGCTAGCAAGCGTAGTAAATGTAGCAAACGTAGTAAAATGAGCAAATTGTTCTGATTGGTTGTCTTATGACTAACGCTCGGCGTTTATTATTTACACTTTAATTAGCGTTATTTAAAGACGGTACAACTTAAGAGCACATTCACAGTCACTCAATCAATCAGTATTTGATTATAATAGACTATAATAGATTCTCTCATTTAAGCAGTAAACATATTTTGGGTACATTCGAGGCAAAGACGCTGCTGGGTTTTGAGCGTTCGTGTAGACCAGTTGAATGACCAACACCCAGCGCTCTGAATTACATTTTATTGTAATTAGGTGGCCAATTGCCGACCTACTCTGATACGTCGAACATTACTTATAACATTAGAGCTGTTAGCTATCATTACTGACAAAGTACATACCATCTTATACAATAAATAACACAGCAAACTGTCAAACATTCAAAATGCAAACTTAAACGGGGCGAAAATCTTACGAGCAGTACGACGATCAGATCATATTATACTACAGGTTTTTAATTAACAAAAATCAAAATTGATTTGTAAAATTTTTATGCTGTCGTTTGTAGATAATTCAGTGCACTTCAGTTGTCATTAACCAACTGAAGTTGTTAAATAAAAATTTTAGAATTTTTATCACTAACGGTTTTTAATAGTTAAGAACGAGTAGCAAACGTAGTAAACATAAGAGGTATCAAACGTATCAAATTGTAGTTACCCAACCTTGATTTCAAGTCACATAATGTGACATTTCTGACAACTATCACTGACAGTACGGCAGTCGAATTTAACTAAGAAATACTTCAAAATCTTTTTGTTTTGTCATGGCACTCTTGACAACTTTTTTAAATGAACATTTATTGTGATATCTAAGCACTGTCTCCTAAAATCTGCTTTTTTAGTTAACTAGATTAAATAAGATATTAAAGATTGTTTTAAAAGCTTTGGAACATTTTGTGTGAGATGAGAAGGCAGTTGTGATGAATTTGGTGTGATATGGTAGAAGGAGTCACGGTAGCGTTGTTTTACGTTTTGGAGTGGCTACTTTGTGTCGGTTTCCGCAACATTTGGAAATTATCAGGTCGTTATTGCAGAGAATAAAGGAAAGAAAGCGTTATTGGATCAGTGTTTGGCGCGGCGAAGCAGAGCGAATGTAGTGTTGAAGTAATGATTAGACTAGTGGCCGTAGAGGTTCCCGTTGGATCGTGGTTAAATGTTTGTTAATCTATGCGAGTGCGTGTGTGTCGGTAAGCACAGACGGGGCGCTTAACATCAATCGGCCGCATTCGTTTGAAACACAGAGATTCCTAGCCAAAGCCCATACAGTTTATACATCACTCTAATTAATAAATGGCAGGCCCGCGCACATAAGATGATTAAAGCTAGCACTCTGTTTACGGATCGTCCTCGAGGGTGAATAGACGCACCAATTCTGATATATTCAACTGGCGCATTTGAATAGCGTGTGACACGTGAAATTCATAATTAGAGAGCTTGTCCGATACCGGCAAGTAGTGGGCCAACGTTTGAATGGGACAGCAACAGCAACGGGACGTGCTGTTCGTCGATTCCGGTTCGGAAGCGGTTTAAAATCTAGAAACGAGTCGAACCGGTTCTGGGCCAGTTCCCAATCCAATTCAGATTCAATATGACCGGTTTTGTTTGATCTTGTCAAGTGTGGTACCTTTTTGGAACCTACAGGGGGGCCTTTATTGAGCGTTTTTAATTATTTAAATGAGAACAAAGTGTGAGGATAACCGTAAGCAATATCAGGCAAGCTTTGTCAGAAGTAATGAGTGCAGCGAAGCTCTTGTATCGACAGCACGCTTTCGTGCTGATCAGACCGGATCGCAGGCCATAACGAGTCCGAGGCCACTAAACTACACCTGATTGATGGATGTGCTAAAGGGCCAAACGCCACCGACTTAACCGCCAACGCCACCCGTTTCCTACTCTTTCTACTCCTAGTTCCGTTCCAGAAATGTGCTTCCCATTATCTCTTATATTCTTTCAATTCGCAGATTGTTTTGGTAGTCTAAGCGCGTTGTCGGGAATTGCGCACCCATAGCACGGCCGCTCGCGAGCACTTCCGGTTCGTGTTATACACTCGAAGATTATTTCACTTCAACTACAAAACTTCCCTCCAGATTCACCAAAAAAAAAACAGCGCCAAATTATAAGCAAACAATTCCGACTTTTTCTTATCATAACTGACTTCCCTCATCTCAAATAATTCTACAAAAATTCTTTCACCCCTTTTTAAGAAAGTAAATATAGAGTGTCTCTTTCAGTTGATAAGAACTATAAAAGGAGCTGTAGCAAGGTGTTTTGTCAACATACAAAAGAAATGAGTTTAGATTAAAATACGTGTGAGAGAGGAAGAAGCTTAAAATACATAGTTGCCCCATGTCACGTGATATGTGTCAAAATTACTACACCTACTAAATAATATAGAAAAAATTATACAAATTATCTTTACAAAAAAAGTTTAAAGTTTTTTACCACATTTTTTTTATATTACAAACTATTTCTGAGATAAACTATTAGAAACAAAAACTGATAAAAAATGTGTAGAAACAAACCAATTTTCTATCTGTTAATGACACAATTATTAAAAATGTATTTTTTTAGTTTTTCAATTCTACATAAAGAAAAATATTTTAATATTGGATAGGTTCCTAATATCGCATAGTACCTATTTTATAAACTTTTTTATTGCTCACTGTTAATTTATTGTAGTTTTTTATAACAATTACAATTTCTGCGACTTTTAGTTATTTTGTTCAAGATTTTTTAAATATTTGTCGTCTTAGTGCGGTAAAAATTTTATTATGCCATACATCCTCAGAATAGAGATATTTACTTTAGACTCTGTTAATGTATGATTACATGACTTTATAAATAAGGCGTTTTTTTTTATAAAAAAATGGAAATATGTACTATTTAATATTAGAATATGCAGATGTTATAGATAGATTTTTCTGATCTTTAAGAAATCTATAAACCGGTTATTTGGATGCTTTAATAGTCATTATAACACGCAATATTTTATTTTTCTACTATAGAGTTGGCATCGTGGAAGTGACTTACAGATAACAAATGTCTAAACAATGTTAATCAATATAAAATTGGTATAAACTATTTTTTAGATAATACTTTAATAAATTCTTTAGAAACGAAAAAAATTATACAACTTTTGTTGAAAGTAATTTCTTGAAATGTGGATCGTAGAGACATTTTGGTGGTTAGAACTGTTGATTTGATTATCTCACAGCAATTAAAATATTTTTTCAAAAGGTTTTTTATTATTTGTGATAGTTTTAGTAGTATTGCAAATTTAAAATAATTTTTTATAGGATGATGTGGAGTGTAAGTATGGCAAAAAATCATTTTAAAATTTTTCTTTCAAGCAGAGGCTTCAAAATAATCTTGATCAACTGCAAATAATTTTATAATCTTTTACTGTTAATAAATAGTCAATACTCGTCATTAGAGAGCGAATTTCAAAAAATGGTATTTGGTCTAATGACATAAAAATAAAAATTGTTATAAGTATACAAAGCTTGCATCTCACCCAAAGTAAAATATTTTGTCATTTTTTTTTTTGATTCTCTAATTCTAAAGTAACAGTATCTGTCTTAAGTCATTTGATATTGTCCTATTAGGACTTTGTATGTAATATTTAGTAAATTCTGAGTAAGCAATGAATTTAATAATTAATAAATAATTTGTATCATAAATTCGGAACTTTGCAATAATTAGTGAATATTTTGTACCAAATTTCTGCATGAAAAATTTTTTATTTAGAATTTTTATATACAGAATAGCCAAACAAAACAGTTGGTTTAGTAAAAATTTTAAGCATTTATCATTATTTTATCGAAAATTACTAAAACCAGTCAAATTTGTTTAGGAATAAGGGGGAGGGAAAAACACCTAGAGTAATATTAGCACTAATATTTCACCTTTTTAGCGGGGATGGCTACATTTTTAAAACTTTTTAAATGTAAGTGGAGTCAAGTGACACATCATTAAAAGTGTAATCAAATTTTCTTTAAAATAGCATTTCGTTTTTGAAAATTAGACAAGTATAGATTTAAAGTTATCACAAATTGAAATTTTGAAAAGTAGGACTCTATTCTCTATGAACAATTTAATATTTGGATATTGCTTTTTACAAAAAAAATGTTGAAAATACATCATTTTCACTAATTTTGCTACAAAAAATAAGGTGAATTAATACAAATTATACAAAATATCAAAATATTAATAAAACTACCTCTGCAAAAATATCAAAATCTGCATACAAAAAAATGCATGATTTAAAAAAATTCTTTTGCAAAAATGTTTTCAATTTGTAGTTTTTTAAACAAAAAAAATCTGAGTAAATGCAAAAGAAAAGTGTTTGACAAAATGTTGTAAAAAAATCATTATGTGCTAAAAAAAGGCTCACTAAGTACAAACGTATTTTATTTTGTCATACAAAGCTTCAAAATCTGTATTATCGGAATCCGAATTCAGGATAAATGACTTATTCTTGAAATTTTCTAGGATGTGGATATGTTTAAAAGTTTTAAATTTACAGGATAAACTAGAAAAAATGACACCTGATCTCAAATGTGATTTATAAAATACGTTCAATTATTAAAAATTAACAAAACCTTTAGATGAAATTAGCTAGGATTAGAGCTGAAATTATTAGCTCCAACTAAAGTTGAGTGTTGTTGTTAAAAAAACAGCAATATTTTTGGAAATTTTAAATATCCGACAGAATTTTAAAGTAAAGGTCCTTCCAACAGCTCTCAATTTACCAAATAACAGGATCTAACAACAAAGCAACTTAGAGAGTTTTGTATACCTTTTAAGAAAAATTACTAGAAAAAGTCAAAAGATCAGTTAAATTTAGTTAAATCTGGCAATCTTACGGGCATCAAAACAAAAATTAAAATAGTGAATGTAAAAAATATCATTACTACTCAAATACTTGTTATTTTTAAGTAAAAAACACCTTACATAATTGTGTGTAATACTGTTTTTTTTTGACGAAGAGTGGTAGTTTTGCTTTATCATTTTGAAGCGATTGCGATAAATAGGTCGTTTATCTGTGATCTTTAAAGCAAATCGACGATTATTAGGCAGCAAATCTGACAACACATCTTTTATTAATCACGCGATTGCTTAATGAAATCACGCTGGGTAAGCTTCTAAGTGGCGATGCCATGATATTCAGTTGGGTGTTTGTAAGCGATGCGTGCTTTTGTCCGCACGCAACCACTAATATGTGATTATTGCATTCGAGTTCTTTCGTAACGGATCGTCATTGTTTTAATGCGGTTCAAGAAGTGACAAATTCCTAATTGGAATTCCTTAGGCCCCGGCCTAACCAACCCATTTCGTAATGACGCTTACTTCGCTTATACGCCGCGTAACAATTTTAATTGGCTCCAAACAATGATCTTTTAGCAGCGTGAAAGTAATTCACTGGATCCGGGGACTTTCCATAAATACGTAGGGAACGTCAGATATTGACAAAAATAAACGAAGATGGAATCTACTCAAGTCTTTCTATCAATTTCGTTTACAAAAGTTAATTTCAATTTTAAAGAAAATTTTAATAACATTTTCGTAACGGGCACAAACAATTTATTAGATTTATTCCTCTTTACCTTCAGGCGAGATACTCATGTATGTATGCTTAAGACAGTCACTGCCAGAATCGGCCGGAATGTAATATGCGAGTTACTCGTAACTCCGTAAATCTCTTGTAGGCCATAAAGACAATATTAACTCTCTCTCTGCACTTAGCAACCAGATGAGATTATAAAGGTGCATAATGTATCGCGAGACTGATGCGCGGGTCAATTCTCTCAAAGCGTTGAGCTTCAAGTAGGCTAATGAAATTACCGCTTTCACTTTATTTTCAAGAAAAACAGACTCAAACTTCTAAGTGCATGTATTCATGTTTCACCGACTACCTTTCATTTACTTAATGAATTGCGTTTAACTGTTAAAACTCAAATTCCACCTAAACGATACCCTTTTCTGTCTCCCTACCTTTTTATACCCATCCAACTACAGTCCATACAAAAACCGACTTCAAAAAACTGGTTATCAAATACCAACAGTTTCAAAAACTAGTTTTTCAATATTTCCAAAACACACAACCTTTTTACTTGTGAATAAGACAATAAATAATAATAAAACACTCCTGCATATTACCAGTTACAAAAAACCGGTTTTTTAAGTTTAAAAACCAGTTTTTAAATCTATATACCTGATTAGTTAAGTAAATCAGTTTTTGAAGTACAAAACCGGTTTTTTCAAATTTAATTGCTTTTTCAAACCGGTTTTTCAAAACTGATACATCCAGTAAATTAAAAAAGAAGGTTTCTTTTAGAACAACATTAATATAATGAAATATAACTCCAGGCTGATAGAGATTATTGCAAAATCAATCAGCTAGAACATAGGCTGCACTAATGAGACCTGCATTTTCTGGTGTTGTGTCCTGCTAGAACGATATGTATTATTAAATTTTATTTTTTGGTTGTAGAGAACTTCAAGTAGCTTTTATATTTCTTTTGCTCCAGGAACTGTATTTATTAACTGAACTTAATTTTTTTTTAAGTTTGTGTTTTGGTTTCCAATTTTTATCAGTGTGGCATGACCATGAAAAAATTTGCGCCCATATCTATTTGAAGGTAACAACCACGTTTCCGTGCCCCAGTCCGCAACCGCTTCAAAAGCTGAGAAGTCGATTAACGTCACGCGTAGGGAAGAGAAATAGAGCTTAAATTGCAGCACATCTAAGTTCCTTAGGAGGGAATCTGCCAGAGCGGGGTATTTTACAACGAATATCCGGACAGACCAGCGAGATACCCCATTTGTTTCATTTTCTACGAATTATTTTCTTTTGACTATTACAAGCGGAAAATTATTCACGCGACTTTAGACTGTAACTAAAATCGAAATTAATGTCATTGGAAAACATGTCAATGTTTTATTGATAGTCTATACACAATATCCAGCAAAAAGTAAAAGAAAAACGTGAAATTGCACTGTATATTTAATTTTAACTTTGCTCAAAGCATTGTTTAATACTGTCGCCTGAATGGCCATTCGAATGATACAAACACACTGATTTACATAAAAAAACGAAACATCTAAATTTCCCATTACAAAAAAAATGCTACGCATATACGATACTTTGATATATCACTCACATCACACCTACCCTTCATTATTGCGTCCAAAAATTAACCGTTACATTGCACCAATCAATATTCAAAACACAAAAAATCCAAAAGACGGGTAAATTGAGAGACATTGACTGAAATCTAATCTAATTTAAATAGATTTACTAGCGTTAATCTGAGAATACGCAAGCCTAAATTAATCGAGCTTGATAAAATGAACTCCATAGAATTTAACATGTCTAGTTTAGTAACTTATATGATATGTATATCATGTGCTGTGTAAAGCACTTAAATCGGTTTCACTAACCGTAAAGTTATCCTACCATCAAATTGTCTCTGTTAACACCCAAACCACAAATTTTCTAATTAATAAAATCAAATCGATAAGTTAATTACTTTCCAATTATCTTCAAATACTAAGCTAGTGTAAGTTAAGATGTTTCCAACATTTTCAATTCAATTGAGAATGCTCTAAAAAGGAAAACATAGTTTAAATAAAAGCTTCACCAGAGGTAAGTATTACAAAAAACGCTATTACGTGTCTTTTCTTAGTCGCTTTGTCTTTCCGCTTCGGTATAATTCATTCTTTAGACTGGATTAAAATTGTTACGCACTCATTTAGGTCTGAATAGTTGAGATTTGTGTACTTACTGTAGCTAGAAAAATAAAATAAAATTTTTTAATTAATAAAATGTCAAATATTGTTTTTGTTGTTTTTCTTTTCTTTATTTAAAACATATTTTGTAAGCGTTTTTTAATCAAGAATATGAAAAGTTGTCCCGACGCATCCACTATTTTTAATTAATGTTATTAAACAATTAGTTGTAAGAAACAAAACAACAATGCCAGAAATAAAAGTAAATAGCTGTTGGGAGTATTTTCTTAGCGCTTTGTCTTTCCGCTTGCGTAAAATGATTCTCTGGTCTGAATTAAAATTGTTAGGCAGTCATTTAGATTTAAATAGTTGAGGTTTTGTGAATTTACTCAGATTAGAAATTGAGCGGGTTTGAGTTTGATTAGTGGTAAGAGGGTGTGTTTTACAATTTGGAGTTTGAGATTTTGGAAATAGTAATATTGGAGAGGTTGTTTTATGTTTTAATGGTCACATTGGATAATGTAATGAGAAGACGGGTTGACTTGCAATCCCAAAATGGTATTTGGCAAATTTCCGAACAGGCGACTAAAATTAATTTCTCTATTCTCAGACATCAATTCATACAACCCCTTCAGTGACATTTATAAGTCAGGAGTGTATTGTTATCCAGAAGTAACCGCGCGCAATGGGGCCTCGAGTAGTTAAAAGCTGTGCGGGAGGTACTCATCAAGTCGGTCCCTCGGGAGTTGGCTCTTTAGCTCTTTTGTTCGAGGACTGAACGGCCCGTCGGTCGACTTGCAATGTCGACCCTGGTGTCGAATACTGATGGGGCCAAAGACAACGATAAGGTGATATTCTATTTATTGATTGTATTGGGCGTTTATATTCATTCGTTTTTGCGAAAAACGCAGCACCTGGGACTAGACCGAAAGCGTAGCGACTGCTCTCACGTTATGGCTTTTAAATGCGTGCGTTCCAACCGACAATGCACACATATATTACCATACCATTAAGGAATCTCTTGTTACATACAAAACGAAAAACACTATTGCCACTTCAAGTATCGACACCTTTGACTTCACTTTAGCCAGATAAGCACATATGCCTCCCTAACCAAAAATCATTCAAAATGATTGGCCGATGCTTAACAATCACTTTTCTATCCGTCACGTGTCAAACACACCGCTTCCCCAAACTTTTTAAAACAATCCCGAATCTATCACCCATCCGCAACTTTGCATTCTTTCAACAAGAACCAAACCCATCTACCATACCATACAATATTAATCAAAATTACACCAAACATACATTTCATTGCTTGTTAATCATTTTATTACCCTTATTTGTAATAAAAACCACTATTACGTTATATTAAAAAAAGTTTTAGTTAATAAACATGTGTTACTACACGATAAATACAAAATCAATAAAAAAATATAAATAAGCAATTATAACAAAAAAATAATACATTATTTTACCCAACTCGTAAACCAATTATCCCGGCGCATCCACCATTTGTACATCATACAAAACAATATTAATTTTACTAATAACAATATTAACTGCAATAAATTTATTTTTAATATTTTAATATGTCATATAAACAGTTTAGAGCACACACGTAACCCATTTTTTGTAAATTAGAAGTAGCTATAATGGTAATTAATTCATAAAAAACTTGATATATTATTTATAGCACCAAATGCAAATGTTTATAAAATATTTTTATTATACGATTGTTTATTAATTTAAATTAACGCTGCATCCATCATTTATTCTGATAAACAAAACAAATGTGAAAATCAAAATGTATCATTTATTTTTTAATTCGCATTAATTTAAACAAAAATTGTATACATTTTTAAAATAAGCAACAAAATATTACACAAAATAAATATAAAATTAAAATAAATTATTTTGTTAATTTAGTTGCATTTTTAAGAGCGCATTTTGTTAAATCAATTTTGTTACACAAATCCAGCTTTGAAAAATCAAAACCGCTTAGCGCGAGTTTTGTAAAGAAAAAGAGTCTACACTGACCTAGTTTTTGATACCAATATTTCTAACTTGGGTTCATTACTTATTTTACTTACTCATTTACTTATATTAGAGGGCTGAAAGTCAACTTTTGAAATTCAGAAATGCTTGTGTACATTAGTACGTAAAAAGTGTTTTTGACTCACAAATATTTTTTACTATTTTTGGAGTTTTGGCCTACAACTTTTTCTACCAAATCTGTAGCTATTCTCAATTTTCGTCCAATGTTGGAACCTACGACTTCAGCGTTGCATTGATTAGAAGTACTAAAATTGGAAGATTTGAGCCGGAAACAACCGTTTAAAGCTCCTGTTGGTTCTACCTGATTTTGGTTTTAAGTTTCAGCAAAATTTTGTAAGCTTTCAATTTTTGTCAGCAGCAGAATCGCTTTTGTTTGCTCCCAAAAAAATCTTTATGGCTAAATAAAATTTGATTAAAGTTGGGAGTAGCCAGATTTAAAATCTTAAATTTTGTTGAAATTTAACATTTACCTTTTAAACTATAATATCAAAATCTGTAAGCAAAATATATGTTTCTATTATAAATAGTATTTTAGCAAACTGCTCCACGGTTGCGATTTTAAAACTAATTACTGTATTTTGATAACCGTGCTGGTAACCTATTACATTTTGTCTTCATAAAATAATAAATACTCTTAACTATAACAATTATAATATTTTTCGTTTATATTTCGAATAAAAATGTATTTTTCAAAAAGATTAGCTTAGATCGTCTTCAGCACGTTATTTTAGTTCAAAAAAAAAATAAAACAAAAATTGCTTAGTGATTTCTCGACATAATGAAGCTTTTCAGGGGGCGGCCCAAGTAATGTTTAACGACCAGTCTAATATGCACTAGTTTTTTTTATATAACCCAAAATTGAGAAGATTTTGCAGAATTGTGCTACTTTTGTAATTTTTATTGTTTATAGTGCTGTATTTGAAGTCAAAATTGTGTCTCGTAATTTTCTGAATAAAATGTATGTCCAAAAATTAAAAACAATACATTTGTTGGTTGTAAGATTTTTCATACACTTTAATTAAAACCAGCTAAAATAGACAATCCGCATAAAACGATTCAATAGTGCAACTTAACTTAAAAAATTAAGTTTATTTAAATTACTTATATTAATTCTTTTGGCAAATTCTACAGTATGAGTAAAGCGCAAATTTAGGAAAATATTTAAGTATCAGCAATTTTTTTACAAAACTTGTTAAGCTACATAATTATAAACAAGACTTTACTGTTTGTCACCATTAAGTAGTAATACCTAAAAATTTGCCTGGCACATTCACCATTTTCGTTTTAATTTAAGTACTTAAAATTTTTATGAAACGATAATTAAATTTAATACCCGTAAATAAGCATTTTCGTTGATAAATAAAGTTATATTGGTATAGAGGGAAGCAAAGAAGTGGTTAAAAATAGGAGCCTAAAGATTTGTAAGACTGATATATCACTTCAATCCGCGATTCGTTTGTTGGTATTATGTAGCATAGCGGCGTAATCCGTGGTCGCAGTGCAGTGCGTCTGCAGATGGTCGCTAATTCCGCCAGACTAAAGTCTTGGTGCCTATTAACTGGTGATTTCGCCGTAATTGAAAGGACTAACGTATAAGTCTCTAAATTGTATATTTGACAAATTAAACTACAGTGAAAGCAGAATTTTAGTTTATAAACTAAAAATAGTAAAGAAGTTACTATATTTGCTTAAATATAATATGATAATAATTGTACTAAAACAAATTTTGATGATAATTACTGATTATAGAAGATTGTAAAATTTGGATGCAGTGTGTGTGAGATTTGGTGCATAATTTTGGTTGATAAACAAAGGGAAAGAAAAAAGTGAGAATGGGGCATCTAGAGAGGTAGAAAGGCTGAGAGAGTGAAGCACGCAGTCTCTTAATATGAACGAGAGGGGTACTTCTAGACGCGTTCCTAAATCAGTCTGATTACAGATTGCAAAAGGCGCTCGCTCGTTTACTAACTAACTCCCGGCCCGTTACTTTTATAACTACTTGCCAAGACAATGTAATTAAATGGCATCCATTTGTAATTTCAGAGCGGCGTGCAGGGAATGTAAACGGCGGAACATGGAGAAGGTGTGACTGCGCGGCCCGCTACAATCCCATCGGTACGCCAATAAAAACAAGCAGCTGCTCTGTCAATACTTGCACTGCCGAAGAATAATTAGCAGCAATAGCGACCGATATTTGCATGTCGGGCGGTGCCAAACGCCATACGCCATCCGCCATCCGCATCCATCGACTCATCGACATCGCCAGACGCCGCGACATGCAAATCTAATTGACCTTGCGCTTATAAATGACCGTGCGGAAGCTGTCATAAGCAATAATGTGTACTATCAGATGAGTCGACGCCGCCAAAACTATGGGGTTTGTATTCGCCGTCAAAAAACTCTTCATTAGCACTCGGAAAATGATCGCTGTCACCGACAGACCCACGCTCTCCCGGTCAATCATTTCGTCATTAGCGCCCCAATGCTAGACAAAACACATAGTTCAAACACCAACGACAGATTCTTCACCAAACACTAAAAACACACTAATTGACCACACTACTAAAAGCTCGCGTCTTAAGTTATAGCTGTAATTAAAAATAAGTTACCAATTTTGCAAAATTGTAAACATAAATTTCTCTTGTTAATTTCACTCTTTTTTACAAAAATTTTTATTTATCAATCGTGTTGTCAAATTAGTATGTAATATAATTATGTTAATCTTAGAAATAAAGTATTTATGTGGTTAAGTAAATGTAATCTAAAATAAAAAAGTATGATGAATAAACCACTTTTTTGCAATTTTGACTAATCCTAATTGTTATTTTAACTATTCATTTTGCCGATTTTACAAAATATGTTATATATTTGGTACCTGGTTTTGTTAATTTGCCGAATTTAAACTGTTAATTGCAACTCTTCTTAAATCGACAGGTATCGCTTCTTCTTCGTACTCGCATTTTGAAATACGCAAATATGGGCTAGATATGAGTTTGTCCTATATATTGTAATTAATGAGCTGTTGTGCTTCCATTTTTTTTGTGACGTAACATAGTGTCAAATTCTGTAGACAAGTTTCAGTGTTAATAACTAAATTTATTGCACGTCTCTAACTTTAAAATTGTTGATAAACAAAATATTTTTTTAAGAAACAAAAATAAAATTACTTTTTTAAACATTCTGGGTTTTTAGATTAAAGTAAATTTTTGGTAATTGTGAGCTCTTACCAGAAAAATAATATGTTTGATTTTAAAATCTAAATTTTTTAAAAATTTAATCAAAAATATTAAATAGTCAATTTCCAATAAGAAAAATTATTAGAACAATTTTACATATTTATAAACATTTAGTTAAGCGTAAATATACTTTATCTTTAATAGAATAAATGATTCTCTTGTGATAGATTATAATATTTGTGATTTTGATAATTTTTTTATTTTTCGTACCCTTCTCGAAAAAAATTCTCGAAATTCTCTGCAATTTGTCAAATATCAAAGTGTTTTTGCAATTTTTAGCAACTTGCTTAGAGGGTATAATTAATTTGCTTGTAGCTAATAAAATTTCCTACAATAACTTGTCGGGATTTTTTTCTAGAATGAAAATTGACCAGTATATAAGTATTAAGGTAAGTTATTGCGGTTTACAATTTGAAATCTGTAAAATTTATAGTTTTTGCGTTTCTTTGGATTTTCTCAAAATGTTTTTAAAGTATTAAAATGTTTTCCTTGTTATCGTTATAGCTGCCAAAATTTCTAAAAGTTTATATTTTAAAAGTGCTTATTAAAAAAAAAAATTAGCCGAGTTGTAATTGACATCTTCGAGACAATTATAACTTATTACAAATATTTTTAAAAAATTTTAGTGGATCTACATCATTTTACATCTTTCACTAATAAGTAGGAGTTAAAATGCTTAAAAACTCTTAAAAAAATTTACTGTAAAACATAAATTCGTTCTATCAACCCTAGTAGTGACACTGTATCACCGCCCTTTGCGTTTTTCTATCAAATTTACTATTGAAACATAAACAATTAAACATACACATACTAAAAAAAATAGCATGGTTCAAATACTCAAAATTTGTCCTTGCAAAACCAACTACCAAAAAAAAATGCTCATGCAATAAAGCGGGTGTACAGCTTGGTTATAAAATTTGTTAAAGAATGATTCACAAATATGCGGTAATTATTGTTGCAAAACTATTTTTATGTATCGTCCAACATCAAAAATCTACACCATACTTTTTATGGATATTGTGGATTTAACTATATAAAAGAAATATTTTTGTATATAATGCTACACTATTTTCAAACTTTTCTTGAGTGAATTTGACTGTTAAGCATTGTAAGGATTTTGTAGAATAAATATAACAGTACATAACAAGATTATTATACTTCTATAGTATGTCTCACCTCATTGAGTAAGTGATTAATTAGCATTTTTTCTAAAATAACAATGTTTTTCAAATAAAACTAAAAAGTCATTTTTTTACAATAAAGTAATGAAAGCTCAGCAATTATTATTAAGGTATAACTAACAAAATTGATTTAAAAAAAATTCACTTAACCAGTTATTTACTAAAATGACAAATGTGTAAAGGTAAGTATAAATTAGTATACACAGAACATAATAACAAAAGGATGAAGAGACCATCTACAAAAAAAAGACATTACGTGATGAAATTTCAATGCATCATGACTCGACTAAATTTTATCATAAAACAATTTTAAAAAATGAAAATTGTTGAAAATCATGTCAGCTACAACATTATTCAATAAAATATTCCAATAACTTTTATAAATTTTAAATAAGTTCTTGCAAATTTTAGGTTTAAAATAACATAACTCGGTCAGTTTTTATACTTACTCGAAAAAAAGTTTGGTAAGTTAATTGTAGAAAATTTTATTAGCTACAGCTTATAAATAAACCACGTTGTAATATACATAGTTCATACATTTTGATTAATTTCAAAAACATTGCAAAAAACACGATTTTTGATTTTTTGTGAATTTTTGAGGAAGATTCTGATTATAATTTTTGTATTGTTGACTTTAAAACGTTTGTTTTTTTCATACCTTAAGGCTATTTATGCCAAATTTTATAATTAGTTTTAATTTTTATACTACTAAGATGATATTTTTAATTGTTTTCTTGGACAATATGTAATACACAATAAATTTTTGTTAAACATTATTAACTTCTTTTTATCGGTAATATCATTTGCGCCGACACAAATTTGCAGCATCAATTATTAACAACTATATAAAAATGTATACCCAGTAACATTAGAAGTGTTACACCCAGAAGAAATAATATTTTGGAAGTGATTTTTTTGCCAACAGAATAATTAAATCTAAAGCTAGTTAGTGTTACCAATGCAATGGTTTATCTTAGCCAATTTTTGCAAATAAAAAAGTTTAGCATCTTAAATTTTGTTAAAAAAAAGTTTTATCAGAGCTTATAAGTAGAAGTATTTGCAGTTGTTGTGTCTTCGACTACTTGTTTTCGGGTAACAAATTGCCTCCAGTACAATGGCATCAAAGATATTATTATCTTAGTGATTTCGAACGAAGTAGAATTGTGGTCTTTCGAGAAGTTGGTTTGTCCTATTGCGAAATTGCCTGCCGTGTTGATTCTTCTGCAATGACGGTAATGCATGTGTTTCGGATGTGGACAGAAGAAGGCAAAAAATACGAAACAGACTAACAGCTCAACCGAAGCGTACCAAAGAGCATCAAGACAAGCGCTTCAGACAATTAGCTCTTCGAAAACGTTTTGCTATTACGCGACAACTCGGTAAACAATGGTTTGGAAAAAAAATCGACTTGTTACTATGCGAACGTTATATCGTCGCATTCGAGTTTCTGAACTTTATTTTACCATCCATGCTTAGCGCTTTCTTTTACTGCAAAACACCATTGTCAACGTTTACACTGGTGCAGAGAATGGCAAGTTTGGGAAACAGAATGTGATATTCAGTGACGAATCGCGATTCTACCTAGGAATGTTTGATGACCGTCAGAGGGAGAGACGCCGTCGTGGAGAACGACGTGATATTGGATTTGCTGTTGAGAGACATGTACACAGGACTGTTGTAGTAATGGTTTGGAAAATTATTGCCTATAAAAACCGATTACTTCTTGTGTTTATTCGGGGCACTATGACAGCCGTGCGTTATGGGTTCTACGAATCGCTTTACTGCTTTATCTAGATGCCCGTCAACATGTCTTTTTTTAGTACAGACAACGCAACGTCCACATATTGCTTCCTCTAAGAGGCTGGCGTTAATGTTTTGCTGTGGCCACTCCGTTCACCGTATTTAAATCTCATTGAGTATGTGTGGAATATGATGCGGAAAAATTTGCTTTGCTCCGTCTTTCACAGACTCTGACACAGTTAATCCATGAGATTCAAGTTGCTTAGAACAAGGTGCCACAAGCAGACATCAACTACCTCATTTTGTTGATGCCTAGACGTGTACAGGAGTATACTCAGTTACGGGAGCGCCAAACACGTTATTGTTTTTTTTGTTTACGTTAATGTTACTAAAAACCTAAAAAACTACCTCATTTTGTTGATGCCTAGACGTGTACAGGAGTATACTCAGTTACGGGAGCGCCAAACACGTTATTGTTTTTTTTGTTTACGTTAATGTTACTAAAAACCTAAAAAACTACCTCATTTTGTTGATGCCTAGACGTGTACAGGAGTATACTCAGTTACGGGAGCGCCAAACACGTTATTGTTTTTTTTTTGTTTACGTTAATGTTACTAAAAATTTTTGCAGATTTTATTATTTTATTCTTAATGAAAGTCAAAACATCATTGCCAAAAAATCACGTCCAAACAAATATTTCTTCTAGGTGTAACACTTCTAATATCACTGAGTATATAAAAGATTGGTTTAGATTCTTATTTGTCTAAGTCAAACTTTGATGTCGCGAATTGTATTAACGAAAATACGACGTTAATTTTAATAAAACTTGTAGAGTGTAAGTGTACAAAATATTTTGCTACAATGGCATAAGTTTATTTCACATTTTGCGAGTACTTGCAGTTAAATTATTGGTACAAAATTGTTTAAAACAACACAACAATTTGTTAAACTAGCAAAAAATTACACCAGGCTTTTATTTCTTAAATTGTTAGTTTTATTTTAATTTTTTTTTTTAGTTAGATAATCAATTTTAATTTGTTAGTTTAACAAATTACTTTAGCTACATTTAAGAATAAAATAATCACTAATAATAATTAGCGTTGATTTGTGAAGACCTTATTTTATAGTTAAATTAAACACAACAGTTTTTACTGTGTGATTTGTTAATTTTAAAATGCATTTTGTGGGTTTGCGTTAACACAGAGTGAATGATTGCACCTATGCAGATGGTTGCAGCTCCTTTTGTCTTTGTCTAATAAAACCCCAGCCTTACACTGTCATTCCCTCATTTTTATTTCTTCTTTTACTGCATGTTATTCTACTCAAAATAAAGCTCGGTACAAAACAACACTTTAACAACGGTTACTACACGTACAACTTTCAGCAAAATAACCAGAGCCCCAACAAACTCTCTCTGAAAACTTGTGTATCGACATAAATTATATTCCTCTAATGATGCATTTCATCTTCTTTACTCAAAACTTCATAATCTGAAATTTGGGATTTCTATGCTAATAAAACGTATTTGAAATAAATGTCGGTGAGACAAGTTAAACGATAATACAGGCGGTGCCTACGTATTCTAACTTTTTTGCAAGCTCTGTTATTCTTAACGTTAAACCACCGCATGTTTCCTGTAATAGCTTACTTCCCGCCGTTACTAAGCACACACGCAGATGTCTCCAACCTTACTTGGATAGCCAACGAAAATCGTATGAACCAACTGGCGTTCATTGTTTTATCAATTTTTATATCATTATATTTCAACCAGATCCAGCGTTAAATGAACTTATGTTTTTTTAACTAAAAAAACAAACAGAATCTACAGATACTACAGACGCTGCTAATCTTACACGATATCACTGGTGTAATAAGGTACCTAATCTTCAGAGCTAAATTCAACGGTGCAAATAAATTGTTTGGAATGAACTTCAACATAATGAAATATTTTTTACTTGCTTTTTCAGACATACAAACTATCTCAATCTTCAGATAATTGAAAAATCCTAACAAAACGTCACTTTGAAATATTATTTTTATACAAAAATAAAATTGTTTTAAATTATTACACATTTTATTAATATCAGCTAATTAAAATCACAAATTCTATTGAGCAACTAAAAAAAACAAGTATAAATTTAATTAATAATTTAAACAACTAAAATTATTAATTAATCAAAGTATTAACTAAAAGGTTATCATGTCAAAAATATTTTATAGAAGCATAAATATTGTCGCAAATTATTTCCGCATGATAGAAACCTATTATTTATAATATAATATAACTCTAAATAAAAACCACCAACTGTACATGCACCATTCAATTTATATGTACAGTCGAGAAAAATTTACTACAATTAAAATATTGTGACTAAGTTTTTTTGTTTAGTCATTTTTGCTTCTTCTTTTCAACTTTATAATTTTGTCCTAACAACTGTGCATTATTTCAATTACTCCTCGATGTGTATTAAAATGCTCGATTAAACGGAACAAGATGTCACACAGGAATTATCAAATTTACAGCTCTGGCAGTAAACAGGAAACGAAGAACCAATTTGTTAGTTTAAAATATTCTATAATAAACTATAAAAACGACTGTTTAAGGCTAGTTTGTCCGCTAAATCAAAAACCAAACTTTGTCTTTAAATTAAAAAAATTATTGATTTGTTATACAGAGTGTTTCCAAAAGGTCTGTACAACAAAATAATATAGATTTTTTACGTCAAAATAAAACCTTTAAATCAAACTTACATTAATACTAAAGTGTACCATTTCGGCGCTATGAAACGCGAAAGATTTAATTTGTTTTTATTACTGCTTAAGCACTTCAAGTAAAACTTGATTTGTATGTAAATACACTATGTACATAAGTAGTCAAAAAATGGTAATAAACATTCAAAAATGTCAATATTTTTATAAAAAAAATTTATAGACAACTTTATTTATCACATTTATTGTTTTTTCAAAATTTTGATGTTTGCATTAGTTAACATACAAAAAAAATATAAAAACTAAAGCAATAATACTATTGTAGTTAAAAAATTACGGTTTTAACAATAAAACTTTTTATATTGCTAAACAGTTTTACGTATGTACTGTAAATTTAATGAAACGTCAAACTACTAACATAATTATTAACCATTTTAAAATTTGTTTAATATAATACTTAAATAAAAAATAAAAACTTTAAAACATAAAGTGTAAACACAAACGTTAAATTAATGTCCATTGGTCAAGTTTCAGATATTTGTAAGAGAGTATTTTACAAGTTTTGTCACCGATCTTAGTATTCTTGGTCCAATATTAATTGTGCATTAAGTCATAACTATTGTTTTTTATCTAAACTAATGCAAATGTCAAAATTATAAAAAAAAAATCTTAAAATAATATTTTTTTTCAGCTAATTTTTTTTTAATTTCTGGCGCTTTATAACACCGAACTGGTACACTTTGTACATACGTTACTTTGGCTTATACGTTTTATTTTGATCTCAAGAATAGGTAGAAGCCTGTTGTACAGACTTTTGGAGACACCCTGTACACTAAAAAAACGTTTTTTAAATTTTTATGGCGCGTAACTATTTCCTATAAAGAGAAACATTTCTCATTACTTTATTTAAACAAAAACTTACATATCAGTGTTTGACTACTTTTTAGATAAAAAAAAATGTATTTTTAAAATATTCGCATATTTTGCGGTTTTACGCCAGCTCTGGCATATTTTTACTTGTTAGGACATATAAAATTAAATTTTTTTAAGAAAAAATGTTATTCAACAATTTTGCAGATAACAAAAGATATGAATGAGCTTAAGTAAAACCAGCTTGGTTTTTTCGGTCACAACACAACTTTTTCCTTTTCAATTCTCAGAAATTTGATTCCTACATTTTTATTTGTTTTTTAATTTAACTGGTAAGAGATTTTGTTTAAGTACAAGATATCTAATTTTCTTATAGATTTACTTATACTTGGGATAAAAAAATAATTATTGTTTATTTTGTAGGCTGTACAAAATTATACGGATTATTTGATATTGCAGGTCGTAAAGTTCTTCTTGTTCAACTTTTTATTTTTTGACAAATTTCCGCTCTTTCCAAAACATTCAAAGTAAAATTAATATATTATAAAGTTATAGCAAAAAATCTTGTATGTGCACGTCTGTTAGGGCTCTTACAGTCTTGTTAGATATTTGATTCTCTTTTCGAGCTCGTCTCATAAACACTCTGACGCAGCTGTAAAAGCTACCTTAACAGACTTTAACTGTAAAATGCAATTCTAAAAAATTGAAATATAAAACCACCAATACAGTGGTACTTTACAGACTCTTAGGTCTATAGACAACGTTTGATTTTGACATTTGAGTTTGAAAAAGTACTACTTACAGGTCGTAATAATGGTTTATGAGCGCATTTTTTATGCAGTTGCAGTAAAAGACAAAAATAAATTCTAAAAAAGGAGATTAATTATAACCTTTCGACTTCAATTAAAATTTTATTTTGTTATCAATTTTTTTTTATTCAAAAGCAAAATGGAAAAAATTACTAACTTTTTCAAAAATTCTAGTCTATTTACACTCTTTCACTAAAACCATTCTGAAGAAATCTATTTTTTTTACTCTTTTTTTTTTTTTCATTTAAAAAAAACATTTTTTTAAATATACTAGCGATTCAATTATAATTTTCATTTTGAACTGGTGATTTCTTTTACAAAAACCAATAATAATATTAATTTTTTATTTGTTTTACTTTTTTTAATACATATTTTAAAGCATATGACAATGTTTTACAACATATTTAGCGGCATAAAGTAGCAATTTTTTGCGGCATATTAGGAGCATTTGATATTGTATTTTCTCTGCATATTGCTTAGTCCTAGTTCTCATAATAGCAGTAGACAGTAGTAGAGAAGCTTATACAGGGTGTTTTTGAAGTTATTTTACAAATTTTAACTAAATTTGCCGTATACAAATGTTTATAGTTTTTGAAAACTACGAGGTAAAATTTTTAAAAACAATAGTTTTAGAAAAAACAAAAAATCTTAAAAACCATGATTTTTGAAAAGGCAAACTTGAATATTAAACATTTTGTATAGAAAAAACACAAATCTTAAAAACCATCAACTTTGAAAAGGCAAACTTGAATATTAAACATTGCTTTAACAATGCCAAATCACCAAGCAAAATTTCTGCACATAGTTATTTCAGTTACATTCCGTATATCAAAAAATTGCTATAATGCATCGTATCTCGTACAAAAACAACATAAAAAAAACCATTTTGCAATGTATATCGCAAAAACTTTATTTATATAAGGCAAATTTAGTTATTTAACATCATTTCAACAAGGACTATTACCTATTAAAATTTGTAAAGTAACTTTAGAAACATCCTGTATTTTGAATTGTCTGTTTGTTAAAACAGTACTTTGGTTGTTGCTAAAACTATAATTAAAGAGCAAATTCAAAATGACTTCCGAGTCAGACTTGCTTTAAATTTTATATAATGTCACAATATTTTATTTATACCATAGGTTTTTTAAAATTTTTTACACCTTTTCTCTACATTTTTATAACAATTTTACTTACAGACATTTAATGGTATCTTAAAACAAATTTTAATAGAAACTATTACAAAAATCAAAAATGTAATTCTTCACTCACACAATTTTGAAATTTAACTACACTTAAAATTTTAATAAATTATGTAGTTATTGTAATCAATGTAATCTAACAGAGATTTACTTTATATAGAATCTGTTTTAGTATAAAATAAAGTAGAAACTATTTTTTATAAATTTCTTAATCAAACACTTAGGAATTACAAACTTATTTTGTTGATTTGACAAAATAAAATAAAAAACAATTTTTGTTACGCAAAAAATGACTACAAAGCTAAAAGTACTAAGTGCATTTAGGTATTTAGTTTTTTACCTAATAGGCCCGTTTCGCTAAATTTAAATTAAAATTTTTAAAATTTGAAAATTCTTTAAAGTTATTAAAACTATACAATTTTGGCTATCTGATTATTTTATTGTCTAGATTACAAAAACTATAAACAAAATCTTTATATCTTAAATGTTTTAAATCAATTATTATTGTAAACAATTATAGTTGACTCTTTTTAAAAAATAGTCGATTTTTGTCATCAATATTAAAAATAAAACAAAATAAAAAATATTTGTATAAAATACAAAAATGTCCGAGACGTACTAGTTACTTTCTATTAATATGTTTGATTAAAACTTATATTATTTTATCCTTAAAAATCGCTTTTAAAGACAGCTTGTATTTAAAATGATTGTAATAATTGTACTACAAAAACACTTATTCCGGCGCCTCTTACACAGTGTTTACACCGAATAATTTGAAAACATTACTTCATCAAAAATTATTAATTTTTAACAAATGGGATAAAAATGTAAATAAAGTATTTTTTAGAACAACAACAATTTCAAAAATTGTTTTGTAAACAAACATTTTAATTGTAGATAATATCTAGTTACAAATACCAAACTTAATTTACGTACTTTTCAATTAATTAAAATTTAATCTTTATAATTATAACACAAAAAACTGCTTAACAAAATGTTTTAATTTTTTTAATTAAAATAGTGTTAAAAGTAGAGAAATAAAAAAATCTGACACTTAAACTAATTTTCAAAAATATATAAATTTTAGCTGCTTGAAATAAAATAATAAAATTTAATAAAACTATTAAAAATAATTTAAAAATATGTAAAACTTTAGTAGTAATCCATAAAAAAAAGTTTTTAGATTTTGCTATCCATTTTTCCCGGCGCATCCACCATTTTTATAAAACATTTTTATTATGTTAAGTATTTAAAAATGAGTATTAGCAGGAGTCTAAATAAATTTGACATTGACATTTGATGTGTTCGATTGGAGCAAATGTATTTTGCGATATTTGATGTGAAATAATTAGAGTTTGTGATAAGGGTAATATTTGTTTTGAACGTGCGATGCATGATAAAGCAATCGTTTGCGTTGGTCCGTTCGGTTTTGATTGTGTTGAAATTCTTCCGTTGGGGTCGGAAAGTGATGGATCGGTGTCTGCGTTGAGTGGATCCATCGGCAGTTAAATAAAATTAGTGTCAGAGTGTATGGAAATATTTGTGCGCGCATGTGTTTATCCTCTCCGGAGAAGACATCGAGGGCAAATTAATGTTGTAGGCGAGTGTTAAGGGTAAGCCTCGTCTGGCAAACCGCGACCGGCCGTCAGGCTTAAACCGGCGCGCATACAAGAAATCAATTTAACGACTGAAGAGTAGCGATGCCGTAAGCCGTATAAAGGAATACGTTATTGGCGATAAGATGGACGAGCGTGTTGATTGCACGGCCCGACGCCCGGCCACATTCCGCTATGCGCACGAAGCACATCCTGTAGGGAAACGTTTTAATAACACGGTTAAAAATAAAAGAGCGCCCGCTATCAGCCGGGAATTAAAGGATATTTGTCATTCATGATGTTTCATCGAAGCACCGCTACCCCGCTAGCCTTCCTCATCAAACTTTCAATGATTGTGTATTGCGAAAGTAAGTGTGAACACTTACGATCGACTTGCAACCTACTACAGATAAAGCTTTTATAAAGTGAGCGATCGTATGCGGCGCATTCGCGCGCGCCACCCTCAAACTAATGGCTTTTAATAAAAGCACGACTATAAAAATGTTGATTTATTATTAGTCCAAACCTTAATCGTTTGCAAATTTTTTAACTCCAAAAATAATTAAAAAAAAGTTCCCTGATATCCTCACCGTAATAGATAAAAAGCCCTTAAACCTAACAAATGGTGCGTTATCACGGCAGGCGCGCCAAGAAATCGTATAATTGTTTCGAAATCACAATGTTTTATCTTGTTGACGCGCGCCGATACATACAAATCTACCGGATTTTTTTTAAAACCCAAACAACCAAACTTTCCAGTCACTCCCAACCTACCGTAAAACGCGTGAATTTTTCGAACTTCTAGGAATGCATGTGCAGAAAGTTCGTGCGAAAGTTCGGAGTGAGTTTAAAACGTCCCGTTGCTCGCAGCACAAGCACTGGTCATATACTGAAAGGGCACCGCGTGCCTTTGCTCGAAGGCCCGCGACCGCCACCGAGCCGGGCATCGAGCCTGTGGGAGCGGCGTTTCACCACGCCCCCAAACACTGAAACAAATGCGACGAGGAGTGAAGTAACTGTTGCTCTTGCAGAGCGCGGCTGGAGGGATGCTCCCTTACGGAAATCTGCACAGGAATGCAATTTCATCAAAGCACACAACAGCGTTGTGTTTTGAATCCAGATCACAGGGCTCGGCCACATGGAAAACAAAGTTATAAGTCGTGGTTACGGTTTCATTACACCAGTCCAGAACGGCACGGTTCTCGATGACCTACAACGATCTCTTCGATTCCATACGGAGGAATTCACCGAATCTCGGATGTGGTGTGAGGTGGTGAAAGGGTAATTAATAAACGGCCAACACGGACTCACTCATACTTGACAAGACCTCCAGAAGACCACAACTAACAGCTGATTTACAACACACTATTCGTATGTACGACATGCAAAAATTCTGAATCAGACCATTACTGACAAAACTTTTTAAATTATTTCCCAACTTTGTTTTATTACTATTACCCTTATCACAAATTTTCAACTGTTAGCTTCTAAATTCCAACTTATTTTATTTTATTTTTACACCACACAAATTAATTCAAATCCCTCTCTATTAAAATATAGGTATATTTAATTTATTGACCGGCGCATCCACCATTTTTTAAAACATAATAGAACCACTAAACAACTTGTAAATTTCTATAATACTAAAAATAAATCATAAAATAAATTTATTACTGCCCCAAAGTAAACTTTATGGCAAATAAAAAATAATTTAAAAGTGCTGTCAAAAAATTCATATTTTTATGTTTGGATAATACAAAATAATACTCATTTTAATTAATTGGTTTAAAAAAATTCAAATTACAAAAGTATGCAAATAATAACTAAAAAATTATTACTGCATTTTATACGAGACTGGTTTCAATGATTTTTAGAAAATACAAATTTTTGAAACAAAAGATGACTTGTGTTTCGTCAACTGAAAAACAGGGATTAAAATAACAAAGTAAAAGCCGTATTTTTTATTAATATTTTTATAAATTAACTTATAATAAATAGTATATTAAAGAACGCGTTTTGAAAAGTCAACTTTGACAATGACTTTTCAACAATGACATGAGAAACGAGTTCTTTTTGCTACTTTTTCTACTTTGTGCGTTTTACGTGATTTTTAAGTAAAAAAGTTAATTATTCGATCTTTAGAGACTTTTGCGTTAACACGAGATAGTTGGTAATAAATGTCATGGAAGTGTTAAATGTTTTTTGAAGTGTTTTGAAATTTGTCTAAAATTTTGTGTAAACTTACAAATGGTTTTTTACCTACCGTATCGGTTATTGATTGAATATGTACTCCAAATAGCATAAACACAGTAAGAAAAATCTCCAAAACATTGTAATATTATTCTTAAATTACCAAATCAATTGCGAATCTCAGCTACTTTTTCCATCGTTATTTCAAACCAAGCAGTGCTATATAGGTACCGCTTGGCAAATAATATAGGCAAGTGCTATATAGGCAAATAACTTGTAAATTATCAAACGCTATAGGGGTTGTAAATCGTCAAAATAGTGGCTGAAAGCTGTTTTATTTTAAAGCTGTTCTAACCTCAAAATTAAAGTTGAAGTTATCTCATTGTAACCGCCACTTGTCTACCCTATTTTCAAATGTTGTATAGGTGAATTGCGACACACACACAAAAACACCCTAATAAAAAATACTGGTCACCAAGTGCAACAAAATTTATTCGAATAAAATTATTATAATCTTAACGCTGAAACGTCACAAATGACGTTTCAATCCAGCGAAAGCGTGTTACCAGCCCAAAAAAGTAAATTGCACTAGTACTTTACGCACGCAATTCGGGTGATGTATTGGTTAATACGACACCCAAATCAGTATCTGTTACACACGCAAAGTACAAAAAATATATTGTGTGACCATTTTTGCGTAAAAAAATATTGTGCTTACAACACTTACAATTTATATTACCTTTGTTACACTATTTATATCACTTTACTATGCAATTATGGAAAATTATAACATTTTGATATATTAGATTTTAGACTAAAACGAGTATAAAATGCTTTTTACTGAGTTTATGTCAACTTAGAGCTTAATAAAACACATCTTGTGAATATTTAAAACTAAACCAATTTTTCTAAAATTTGACGAAGTAGTAAAAGATTCTACTTTATGTTGCTAGAACTGTAGTGTGCACTACTTTCAAAAGTCTTGTTAATGTGCACGTTTGCTCCAGTTGAGTATGCGTGTCAGTGATGTACTATCGGCGACAAAAAAATATGGAAACATTAATGTTTCTATTTTGTAATTTAATTTTTAAATAACTGGATAATTTAGAACTTTGAAACATTTCTGAGTTGACGTTTCTCTCCATCAACATGACAGAAAAACTTGATTACAGAAGTTACAATGCCGCCTTCTGGGACTACAAATTGCGAGTGAATAAATCTTTGTCTGGACTTTAAATTTTGTGAATCGTGATTAAGAGCAACTGTAAAAAAGCCAAAAAGCTGTCGTGGTGTGTCAGACCTAAGAAAATGGTTTCTTTCATTTTTGACAGGAATGGAAATACTAGGCAAAGAAAACTAGGACATATAGAAGGTGCAAGTAGCAGCGTTATTCATCAAATGTATTGCATGTGCATCACAAGCGGCAAATGTTTGAAACCCGAGCGAAAGTCAATAAAACAGATATTGTAAATCCTGATCACATATGGACCAAATTCTCTCAACTCACTTGATATTGCTTTCTTGTAGGCTTTTATTTTTGAATCCGGTTCATTGGTTTTGGGTCGCTAGTACCAGTTTTGAATTCCGGTTATTGGAAAAAATTAAACATGTTACAAATTTCAAGCACCTGAGGAAGTTTGTTAATAGATCGAAATTAGATTAGGATGTGTTGATGTTCTTGGTTTCAGTTTTTGGATTGACAAAATACTCAGTGAAAGTTTTAAAACTTCGATTGACTTCCAGTTAGCTAAGTGACAATTTCTTTTTCTTAAAGTTGATTCATTATTCAGTTCTATACTATCTATTCTACCTGTACAATAGTAAAAAATAAATAAGGACGAAACGCTAGAGAGACAAAAATTCAAAAAAAAAACGTAAATAGACTTTAACTAAAGTATGTAATTCAGGAAAAGAAAACTTTTGCTCTGATTACCCAAGTATGTAGAATTAGATTGTGGACTTCAGTGGCTCTTTGAAATATAGAAATAAAATAATTTGACATGATATATGCGTGTCTAAGCAGTAAACTAATAGAGGAGTTTTTACGAAAACTTTAAAGCTTCCATTCGAGTACTAGAAGTTGTAGATTGTAACGATCAATGAAAGTAGAAAAGTAGTAATCAACAAAAATAAAATCACGTGTGTAACTCTTAAAAAAATAATTGTACGAATTACGCCAAGCTGGCAGAAGCTGATATACAAAGCTCGACAATGTATTCATTGAAAAATTTTTGAGCACTTTAGATCAATTTATTTGTATAGAATTAGCAATAAAAACAACTTGACATTAATTGTAATCTATGTTGACTAAAATTATGTCGTTGCTGCAATTATTGTAGTTGCATTAAAAAATTTTGAAGTGATCAAAGACTATAGAAAATATTTATCTCAAAAATTTTATTTAAAAACTTTTGAAGACGTAGATTACTACTTAACAAAGTCAAGAAAGACAAATTAATGTATCAAACTGGTTATCTTTAATAACTTTTAGACATATTTCTCCTGGCCAATTAAATCTCCGTTCAAAAGGAAAACCATACCGAAACTTGATAGATTCTTTGAACTATTTGGCTACTGCTATGTGACCCAATACCATTTTGTATGCGAGTTACTTAGAACCTTAAAAGGCTATGTAGACGCTGACTAGAGAAACTCTCCGAATAGAAGCTGCTTTGTTTTGACCCATGAGAATGACCAAAGCACTTAAAGAAACCACTTATCTTTGTTTATTTTTGAATGAATTATGTTTGAAAAAATCATTTGAAAAAACAAACAATGTGGGTGTTTTCATCTCAGCATGTATATAGACATTAAGTAATATTTCATAAAGAAAAACAAATTATTGATTTAGAACACGTTTTTACTTCCGATGTAATACCTGATCTACTAACTACAAAACCTTCTGAGTCTCGTCACCTAAGTTGTCTACATTTGCAAGTCTTAGGACATGTTTTGTAAACGTTCGAATTGATAGATTGTCTATTTTTGTATGTGTTGACGCACGTTGACGACAAATGTTAATATGTATGTGCGCTACAGTTAAAACGTTATAGTTACTATTCGATTTAGATTATTCTCAGTTCTTTTTTTCTCTTGCACGTCTTACATGACCTAATTTCTTTTAGTTAAAGGGGCAGTAAACCAAAATTTTATTAAACCGTCTAAAAATTCTTAAAAAGTATCTGAGATTAAAAATTAAAACCGCAACTCGCTACGACCTTTGGTTTTTGGACAGCAAAAGAACAAAGTGAAACGGGTGACGTCATACCAACATCAGACTAAGCGAATATTTGTGTTTTTTGGTTGTTGTTTGTGGTTACTGAAAGTTATCAAAATAGCAAACTTTGAAAGAATCGAAACTTTAAACTATGTCCTCAAATGCTTCGTGGTATGTACTACAGTCGTTTTCATTTCTTACATTTGTTTTAATCTCTAGTTTATTCACAACATAAACATTCTTTTGGTTTTGGTCTAAATAATACCTACACAATTTCCGCACCTACACTAAAACATGTTAATTCTTTCAAGATTGTCGTCGTTCTGTAGATTATTTGAATTCTTTTTCAACTTACTTAAATTATTTTTGGTATATCTTGGTTTAAAACCGAGCACCATCAAGATTAAAAAATAATGAAAAACTGCACAGTTTTATGATAGGCGAGATGACAGAACATAAACAATCTCACAATATATGAAACGGAACAGAATATGTCGGTATGACGTCACGTCAACGTTTTTCTCTCTTTGGTCTCTAATATTTCCAAAACGGCTAATCGCACGTATCTACCGTTTAGAGTTTTGTTTCTAGATTTTTTTTAACATATTTTGATTATAGTGTATTATGCTGTCATAAGTTCAAAATTAGTTATTTGCAACTTCAAGTTTCAACAACCTTCGCATAAATACCAAAACATCACAACAATAATTTTATTTTATGGAGATATGTTCAGGCTTTTATAAAACAAAAAAACTATTTAAATTTGTTTGTCGAATTGCTTGTTGGAAAATATTTTGTGGCTCAACTATTATTTTGTTTACTAACAGTAATTTTGTACTTTCCCCTTTATCACAAGCATTAACTAAAACTAACCTTGTACAACCCGACTTTACTAAAGCTGTTGTAATTATGATAATTTGCTTACGTTTATCAAAATTTAAAAGTACGATATATAATTAAACGGACAAATATTCTCCCAAACAGCATTTATTATTACTGGACTAAAAATGTTTTTAGGTCAACCTTAATTACTTATTTTCTAATTTATTAATAATTTCCTCATTTTACCGGTCCTAAGGCGACAAAATAAATCAGGTTTATCGAAAAATATTTAATGCAATTAGTGAAAATAAAAATTTTGTTGGAATGCAAATCTGCGTTTACAAATAATTAGGTTAAAAGTTTGATTGAAAGCAGTTCTCTAAAAACACATCGATAAGTCAAACGAAAGTTTAAATTTGGCAACGTCACTTGTTCCGAGTTAATAATTTAAAAAAAATAAATTAAATCAAACTAATGATTTATCAAAAACTTAAATCATAAATTAAAATTATTGGCATGATGTAATAATGGTATTTAGTTTGTATTGTTCCAAAAAGTGTATTTAAAAATTAATTTTAAATTCCTAAACTTTACCGTAAATATTGTCTAAAACTTGTAAGAAGTGTAATAAATCTTTTATTTTTGCTCGCTAGAATGTTGGTGATTTACGGTGTATGCTTCTACTAAACTATTTTGTGCACAAAATAATCATATTTCTAATTAAAAATGTAGTCAAAATTTGTTGAAATGTTTTTATTATTTTTTGTCGATACCAATTGATTTCCATTTTGTTATTTTTAAAGTATTTACATTCACATAATGAGATTTTTGTTAACTTGAAGCGAATACAAGTTAGGAATTTGTGCGCCTCCAGATATTTTAAAGTAAATACTTTTATAATAGTACACTAACATTTTAATTCCAACAGATTTTTCTGATATTTAAGTCTTACAACTCATCAAAAAAAATATTTATTAACTTGACGTGTTTTATTTGCGAATATTTGTAAATTAATTAAATGATGTTGTGTTCGTGACAGAGATTTGAGTTTAATTAGATATTTCAACCCATTTCATTTTGATGTTGGTTTAATATTTATCAGTTGATTGTTGCTGTTTTTAGGTTGATACAAAAACCGGTTTTTGACAGATTAGTCAGTATCTTTAAAAACCGGTTTTCAAGTTTTACATATTTAGTCCTGAGAGATTAAGATGGGAGGGGATAATTAATAGTCGGAAGGTGTTTTTGCGCTTATTGTGAGATGAGTGGTATTTAGTCGTATTGTTGTGGACGCATGTGACCGTGTTATCGACTCCGGTTGCAAATTGTTTAACTGGCGGCGGTTGTAACGCGAAGGCGGGCGACAGGCTGCGAACGGGGCAGGGCAACAATGCGGTTGCTGGAGATGCTTAATATACTAAGGCTGGAGTAATGAACGTAAGATGAAACAGAAACAACGATAAACGTCCTTAACACCTCGTGATGAATAGCTTAAAAGTAATATACCGTGTGAGTGGTGAGTGCGAGGTTATTAAACAGTGGCAGTATTGAGTGAGTCGCGAACCCGAAAAGGGAGGTCTCCTCAAATAACAATCAAAGACGATTGCCTAGTGCCGGGTCACCGGGCCACCACTTCGCCACCATAACTCAGCGACCCTCTATCGCACACAGCCAGACCACATTTAATCCCTTACTATTCTCTGCCCCCCGCACACACTGTTATAAATAAATTTGTTACCGAGTCCTTTATGGAGGCGTAATCATATAAAGAAGAAATACGGTATATTTTATGATCACGGAAACCAGCCAGGGCATAAATGTTCTATAGCAACTATTACAACACTCAAGATTGGCATCCTGCGTGAAAGTACAGAGACGCCGCCACCGCCGGCAGACGCACGATGCAGCAAGCATGCATATAAATTACCAACGATTTTTTCCTATCATAAAAATAACAATTTTCTTGCCGTAAACCAATTTTATTCCCCATTCCATGTATACACATAAAAACCGTTTTGAAGAGAGCAGTAATCGTATGCTTAACCGCCAACCGACAAACATACGACCTACGGCAACTCGCCTCCTTATAAACCAGACGGTTCCTAACCCAAAATTTACCAACTCAGATCACAAACGGACCAAAACAACACTCAGCAATAACACTAACCCACTAATGACATCAAATACTTCTTACGAACATTCCCCACAACCACAACGGTACCACCACAAGCATTTCACTTTTATCACAATTAATATCAATCTAAAATAAATATCAACAAATTTATTGTCTCCAAATATGAAAATTGGTTGCAAAACTGTGATGTGGTGTATTTATTAACCTTCAACGCAACAGTTTATCAAATTGACATTTTATTTATTTAATTCCCAGCTGCATGTTGATAAATTGAACAAATTCAATTCACTCCACGTACAATCAGATAAAAATATTCTCGCTTTATAGATGTATTTATCTTTCCGATTAGGGCTTACAAAAACCATCTTTAAAAAACCGGTTCTCAAATTCTAACATTTCCAAAAAAAAACGGTTAAACCGGTTTGCGACTATCTTGAAATATTTGCAAACAAAGAAAACTAATTTAATTAAATCTGCGAACACTAAATAACAACAAAAGGCAACCCAATATACTAATTTATTTTTACTAATATGGCAGCATTTTTTTAATTGAAAACAGCTCTATAAGTGAAACAACACTGCTTAAATACGGTCATATCTCTAGAAAGTAATAATGTTTTCAGAATCACTTCGTTTACCTCTTTGTCAGATCATTCTCAGTAAAATAGAAAATAGAAATAGAAAAAATAGGAGTGTGTTAGGAAGGTCGAGAAGGCCATATACCAGCCACCTGAAAAAATTTGGGTGAATTAACTATTCAGACACAGACTATTACTTATTTTGAACCTCACAAATGAAATCGGTGTAAAATACAATCTTTTATTTCCAAAATATTTTATTCTACTAGTTTCTTTAGAATTCCCGAAATTCTAATCTTTCTAGTAGAATTACCACACACTTGAAGTATCTATGACATCACCGGATGTCGAAAAAAAGAACAAATCAGCAAATTATGTCTGCAAGATCCGCGTAGAAGTCAACAAAGCAGCGCCCGTCAATAAACCACGACGAACAGAAAATAGTGTCTCATTTTATTGCCTACTAATAATTTCTTTTTGTTTAGATTTACTAATTTAATATTAATTTGTAGAGTGCATATAAACATCAATGTAAATTTGTAAATAAAGCCAGTATTATAATAATAACTACATATGTTGTGTTTCTGCATCCCCATAATTTATTTATCAACTCTGGGACGTAAGACTGCGTCCCAATTTACTCAATATTAAAACAAAGTATTAATTTTAAAGTTCAAAAAAATAGAACTTTTATGAAATTCGAAGTATCAGAAAACAAACGCCTAAATTTAAAAATCAAAAAATTTACGGAATCTTAAGACTCTTCAAACATCAAAACTTTGTTCAGAGGGTAGAAGCTGTGTTTATTTATAAGTGTTTTTGTTCTTATTTCTTCTTCTCACATTCGTGTTTTTTAGTTCAAAATTTAATCGAGTTACAAAAATTTTAAATTTGATATTCTGTAAAATTTGTGGTTTTCGTTGTTTTTCGCAATTCACTCAAAATTTATTTAAAAAATTAGAAGTTTATATTAAATAACGATAGAACTTCTGCTTATGCAAAACTACTTGCCAAAATAAAAAAAGTTTTTGATGAAACAAGGCGGGTATTTCTCAAGAAACGAATTTTAAATTATCGTTACACGATTGTTTAAACCAGGTTTGTGATAGAGGTAACTAAAAAAAACGTTGGCCCGTTTACTTTTGGAGAAAAATTTTCTAAAACAATCAATGTTTGTCAGCAATTCTTTTGCTGAAATTTTTTTGTACAGGATAGGCCAGTTAATATGAGACTAATTAAGAAGGGTTGCACTGTAGTACATAATCTCTCTCATTTCAGTGAATAAGTGGTTGGCCCAAAATTTGTCCAAAATATAAATACTTTTTAAAAGAAGAAGCAAAGTATTTTTCGCAGTGAAGTGATAAACTTATTGGTAACTAATATAAAAGTATATTTAAGAAAATTTTAAAAAACAAAACTTGCTTTTACACAACTGCACAAGATTTTAAAGTCAAACCCTGCAAAAAAAAAAATTTGATTTAACCACTTATTCACCGGGGTGACAGATCAAAAACCATGTGAGTTAAATTTTATAATGCTTTGTGTAGATTTGAGTAGATACTTATATAATAATTTAAAGTTTTTTGAGATAATTTTTTATTACAGTAGAACCTCTTTTAACCGGTCTGAACGATTAGCTCAATATCTGGACCGGTTACCCTATTAAGCAAGTTCCCGTAAAAAATCTATTTTTGCAAGGAGCAAGAACAGAAAAGATCATTTCTTTATTTTTAAGTTTCCAGAAATTTGTTCTCACAAAATGCGGTGAAAAATTTCGAAAAAACAACAAACAAAAAGAGACAAGATTTAACTAGTTTTACTATTTCACAAAAAAAATAAACACAGAAACACACCTAAACGCATCACCCTGTTTTATTTTCCAGGAAATGTCCGTCAAATAAATCAATCTTTGCCAGCTATTAGTTATGTATTGCGCTGAAAGAAAAAAAAACTTTGTATGAAATAAGTCGCTTAATCCGAGGCCGATTAGAAAGAGTTGTACTATACACATAAAACTCGATATTAAATTAAATGTTTCTTAATTTTTAGAATTTTAATTGCTAAGTTGAGGTGTTGCTTATTTCTGTAGCTAAAATCGTTTTCTTTCGTTTGGTTTTTGTGTTAAGTATCTTGCAATATAGAGCTCCAGCTTGGTTTTCAGTATCGTTTTTCTATTTTCTAATGACATCGTGTGGTTTTTGTTGCAACTTCGCTTCAGGTGGGTTTAATCATTGGGTTGTGGAGTTGTGTACTGCGGGGTTTGTGTATAATCAAGCGTGGGTTAATTCCTGGTTCACAGTTGGTCTGTCACCTTATCTCATCAGTGATAGAATGAGAGCTTAATTATGTATTGCGACAAACGGTGTCAGCGTCTGTGGTAAGTCACGATTTCCATTACTGTGTGTATACAGTGGCGCGTTACACACCCGTGCTGCGGCAAAGAGACGGGCCGTCGGGACGTGCACTCGTGCCGATATGTGGAGGATGTAGCTCCCTTGAAAATTCGAACAGTAGCGGCTGGTCAGGACCGACGACGCCTACACATTTCGTTCACAAAAGATAATAACGAAATACTCCGAGCAATAAGATATTTACAATAACCACTCAATATCACTGACAAAATTTAATGGACGATTTGCTGAAATTGCACGTTTCGATCGAGACTCCAAAACGATAACTTAAATCTAATGAAATTTTACATTTTTTTAACACAAAACTTTAAATTGCCTGAACGCAGATTGAATTTCAATTTTATAACATCTGTTTATACAATTTGCTGTTATAAGTTTGCATACATAAGTCAAAGCCATTTTATGAAATGTCTGTTCAATTTATGTAAAGCTAATTGTGTAAATCCGAAATTTTTCTTTTTAAAACCAACCAATAACTGTTCAATGTCTTAAATGCCTTAAGATTTTTTACATTTAATAAAATACCTGTAAATTACATCAATTGGCCAATTATATTAGACACTTTTTTAAGTTATATTCAACCATTCACCAAAAATTGAGTGTTATGTAATTGATTTTCACATTACTCAATTGAGATGTACAATATTTTAAATGACTTACATTTAACGGACGCTTTATTATATTTGTGGCAAGAGTGAAATTTATTTGAAATATTTTCTGAGAGAAATTTTTTTACGTCTATACGTATTACGTTATACGTATAGAAATAGCAAATGCAATTTTGTAAAGATCAAAAATTGCCTATATATAAAAAAATTATTAGAAATTGTAGACCACATTTTATAAAAATTCCTTGTTTTTTATGAAAATCGTAATCAATAGAAGACATCTTGTAGTTGTTTTTTATCAAAACCAGAAGCCGTAAGTAACATTTTATAAAAACTAGAAGTCGCAGGCAACAATTTATAAAAATAAAAACTGCAAATAACTGTTTTAAACTATTTTACAATAATGCAACCAAAAATTGTTTTTACGTAAAAAGCTTATTTTATAAAAAAACAATAAAAGACAATTTATAATATAAAAACTACGAGGGGTATAAAAATTGCAATTAAAAATCGTCAACTTAAGAAAAAAAAATATTAGAAAATGTTGACCACAATTTATAAAAATTGGGTATAATATGAAAAATTTTATAAAACTGAAATCAAAAATACACATTTTAAACTTTTTTTTATAAAAATCAGCGGCCGCAAGTGACATTTTATAAAAACTGGAAGCGTAGCCCACAAATTATAAAAATGGAAACTACAAAAATTTTTACAAAATTAATTTTATTTGTTAGGAAGTCTCATTTTATAAAAATGGAATCTGCAAGAGGCATTTTCTAAAAATTTATAAAATCCCCATTTTGTAAACAAAATATATATTAGAATTTGTAGACTACATCTCATAGTTTTATTAAACACTTTATAGATATTTTATGGCTTTAGGGGCATTCTATAAAATAGCAATCAAAAATCGCCTTTTTATAAAAAACATTAGAAATTGTAGACCACAATTTATAAAAACTGGCTGTAACAGAAGGCATTTTATAAAATCGAAATCAACAATAGGTATTTTTAACAATTGTTTTTATTAAAATCAGAAGCCTTAAATGACATTTTATAAAAACTAGAAGCCGTAAATGACAATTAAAATAGAAACTGCACAAAACATTATCTAAAAATGGCAACATTTAACATTTAGTTAACATTTTTAACTTTTTTCTATTAAAAACAGAAGCTGTAAGCGACTATAAGATGCCTAAAACTAGAAGCCGTAGACCACAATTTATAAAAACTGAAACTATAAAAGGTATTTTATAAAAACTAATTTGTAAAAAAAATATGTATAAGCATTTTAAACTTAGAAATTGGCTGTTATAAAAAGCATTTTAAAATGTTCTAAATAACTGGAGCCATTTTATATTAAAACTGACTGTCAAAGGAAGCATTTTATAAAAAACAAAAATCAACAGAAAATCTTTTCTAACTTTTTTATATTAAAGCTAGAAGCTATAGGTGATTTTTATAAAACTATGAATCATAGACAACAATTTATAATAATAAACGTTGTAAGGGACATTTAAAAATTGCATTTAATAATGGAAGTTGCAAGGAGCATTTTATAAAAATTAGATTTAAGAACCGTATTTTTATAAAAAAAAACTATACAGGTTGACTCAAAATTAAGACATTAATTAAAGCTGATTTCAAAACATATATGAGATCTTATCTTGTGAAGAAATTTAAGAAGGTCAGACAAATAATTTAGTATTTAGTTCGAGATATTTTAGTTTTAGTTTTTTTTTACTACCCGAGCAAGAATTTATAAACTAGACTTAAAATAGAGAAACAAAACGGAAGTTTAGAATTTGACATGGGCAGTGGCAGTCGTTAATGTCGACAGTCATAATAATGAATGACTATGAAACGAAAAAAACATTTGTAGATCAAAAACTTTTTTAGTTAGTAAATGTGAATTACAACTACTTTTTGCTGTATTTTATCTGAAATAGAGATTTGTAACATTGCCAAAATTAAAGCTCGATTTTGACTATGTTGCTGCTAAAAAAATGCTTTTTTGGTTTATGGTGGCTGTTGTTTATAGACGCAATATTATAAGAAAATCAAATTTTGGCAGTGGCATATTTCAAAAATTGGGATTTCAAAAAAGGTGTTTTAAATATTTTTAAAGTTTTTTTATTGTCCAATCAACACATCGTTGAATTGAAATATGATGAACTTGCAAACGATTTCACACTTTAACTGGTTTGTTAGACAATGATTTTACAATCGGTTAATAATTTAGAAGCGTTTAGTTTAATCGGTTTAAAATGAATTAAAATTGTAGCTTCCGCTATAAAGCTCTATGTATGGGTAACACTGGAATGCATATTTCAGATACCAAACATGCAACTTTAAAACAATTTCTCTCAATAACCATTTTCGCTTCTTACGCCAAATTATAACTTGTTTATGATTTTTGTACAACAAAATGCAATTATGCAGACACATTTCCATCTCGCCCCCTGGTGCAGGTATAAATTAAAATCACTTAGGTATTCATAGGGAAGGCGGCGATAAACTCACTAACTTCTAAACGGAACGGTTACACCTCAGCCATTTTAACTGCACTGTGACGTTGCAGGATTAGAGCCGGTGCAAGGGGCAGATAGCTTCAGTTTCACTTATTACGAGCATTATGAGAATGGCTTATGTATTCGAAGTTTACCTTTATTCCTCCCTCAAATTCCTCATCACGTCAGAGCTTCATCGACGGAGCTATCTTCACTTTTAAGATAATGCCAATGTTAATACTCCAACACAAATTTAAATATGCATTTTAGTTTACAAAGATGAAAAGAAATTCGATTGGAAATTACTGTTTGAGACTAGGAAATTATAAACCAAATGTAGAAGTTGTAATTACGAATGTTATTTTGGTGGCTTTGAATAACTGGGTTTGCTGCCAGCTCATATTGTAAATAAGTAATGATTTTGTTAGTAAATATTGCGTTGTTACAAAATTAACACAATAGCACTAATTGCAAATTAAATATCCGAGGATTATTTATTTATATCTCTGATATTGAGAAACAAACAAAATTCATATTTTCGTCAGTTTCGATTTTAGTGCTTAAAATTTGTAAAATTTATAGTGAAAACTGTGGAAAAGGAAGTCGACGCAAATCTGTTTATGAAAAATTTATTATTTAACGGGAGATTTAATATAGTGCAGAGGTCTATTGTTGATTGTCTGTCTCACTATTGATCTTGTATTTGAAAGTTTATTAATTTTCTGCAAGTTCTTTGAAGCTATGACAGGGTTTCAGTTGCATGGGACTATTAGGTAACAATACAACATAATATACGGATTAATTTTTTTTATCTATTTACAAATATTATTAAATTTTTAGAAATTGTATTAAAGAAAACAGGTTTTTAAAGTTTAAAGCTGGTTTTCAAATTTTATGTTTTGCCAAGGAGACCGGTTTTCAAAACTGGTAATAGATTGGTAAACACTACTGGTTTAGAAACACAGATACCCACCTACCTTATTTTCTATAATTTTAGATTACTAAAATTTTACTCAAATATGTCGCAATCATAAAAGAAAACCTGTTTATAAAATTTCTAGTCAGTTTATGAAACGCTGAATTGTGTAAATCAAAAATTTTTTGTTATAAAGCCAACAATTACAGACTTTTCATCAAATGCCTTGTAATTTATTAAATTTAGCAAAATGACTGTGAACTACAGCAAGTTGCTCACGAAATATATAAGCATCTGGTAAAGTTAGAAAATTTATAAAATATCTAGCCATTTAATGGAACATACCTATTTAAATACAGGGTGATTTTTTGAAAAGTGTCCACACTAATTTTCAGGGTAACAGTTCCGTTTTAAAAAAAACCAAGACAGGTAAATTTTTATTGCCAGGGGGACATCTTTTTGTAACAAAATCACGTTGATCCTGCCACCCTCTTAAGCACAGGGTCTTCCACCCCTAGAATTTAAATAAGGAAAGTGGGTCGAGTCATACCTCATTTTAAAGGTTTTCAATATTCTTTCTGCTGATCTACTTTTGTTTTTATTTTTTTATAAAAACAATTTTTTCAGCAAGACGGCGTTCCATCTCATTATGCTATAAACGTACGTAACTGGCTAAACGAGAGGTTTTCTAATCATGGGATTAGGATTGGCAGACGTGGCACTATAGAGTGGCCCTTTCGCTTACCAGATAGTTGTGATTTCTTCCTTTGGGAATATCTAAAATCAGTAATTGTGCGAATTGTGCAAGAGTGTAAAGAGATTCCACGAGAAACATTTGCCAAAGTGCGTGATGAATTTAAGCATCGTTTGTACTTTTGTTTAAATCAAAATGGCGCTCAATTTGGGCACCTCATCAAGTAATGTGGTTCTTAAAAATGGCCCTGTTTCGGATTTTTTTTAATATAAAACGTTACCGAAAAAATTTGGGTAGACACTTTTCAAAAAATCACTCTGTATAATCTAAAGAATGACTGCTTTGGGTTTTGTTAAAAAAAGGTATAAAATGTCATCTATGGATTCCAGTTTTTATAAAATGACTTTTTTGACATCCAATTTTGATAAAATGTGGTCTACAATTTTTAATATATACAGAGGGTCTCAAAATTAAGGCATTTGAAAGTGCTCCTTAGATGAGTAAAAATTTGCACAACAGTTTTTTTAATTTATGTTCCACGAGGTATTTGCCCCAATGTGGAAACTATGTATATTCTGCACCTTTTCCAACCTCAGTTGGAATTGTTGGCAGCCTTCTCCTAAGCAACAAAATAATATTCTAGCCATGCTGTCTCCACAGCAACAAAATAATTTTATAGTCTCGTTACCGTTCAATTTTGGCCAAAATTGCAAAAATTGACTATTTTTTACTCCGCTTTATAGCTAATTTTTCAAGATTTTTTTTTGTATTGGTATTACACAATAACGCTCATTATGTATAACAAACGCCATCATTTTTAGCATTTATTTGAAGATAAGTTGATGCAAAGTCTGCATCTTTAGATCTCTGTATCTTTGTAAGGAGAGGTCATGGAATTTTTTCAAACAATTTTTTTCTTACTCCTGATAAGATTTCATATACGTTTTAAACTTGACAATTGATATCTTAATTTTGAGTCAACTTGTATAGTTTTTTTTTATAAAAATGCGGTTCTTAAATCAAATTTTTACAAAATGCTCCTTGCAACTTCCAATTTTATCTATCGGCACCTGAGGTTTTCAGTTTTTAGCAAATGTCACTTAAGGCTTTTGTTTTTAATATAAAAGCTATATAATGACGCTTGCTAATTTCGATTTTTATAAAATGCTTTTTTGACAGTTAATGTTGTGTCCTATAATTTTTAATACATATATTTTTTTTACAAAAAAGTGATATTTAAATGCAATTTTTAAATATCCTTTACATTATTTATTTTTATAAATTGTCGCCTGTGACTCCTAGTTTTCTAAAAAATCGTTTCTAATTGTTACCAACATAATATTTTTCCATCTGGTAGTGTGTCGATTATAGATTTTTTGTTTCTGTTTGGTATTTTTCACGTATATTTTTGTTTGTAGATCATATTCTTTTCCTACTAGGCTGTTTATTATTTGAAACCAAAAAATTTTCATTTTCTTACAGTTGTTGTTTTTAAATATGTGTCCAAATTTTCTGAGACAGCCATTCGTTTTTTGTGAATTGTTTCCTTCCCTCCCATTCATATCACCTATTATCATCCTTTTATTATTGTTATTGATTTGAAGATATGGTGCTCTTCCCACTATCGTGCCTCTCTCAGAACTCACCTAACTAACCCCGTATTATCAAAAAAATTTAAAAATACAGTATATATAAATAATACTGTTAAGGTTAAGTCTTGGAGTTTTATTTTAACAGTTTCAAAGTATCGTAAAAAAATGATATTAAAAGCTGATGTGAAAGAGGATTTTATCCTCTTTCTTTTAGTTATAAGTTGATTAAATAATTTCTAAATTTACAGAGTTCTCCATAAACTTTAACTATTCTTTTAAGTTTTTGCTTGCATATTTTTAGCAGTTGGCTAACTCATGCTTTGGGTGTTTAAAGGTTAAAATTCTTTTATGTACTAGATTCTTGCTATCTACTACTTCTAAATTTTTTTAGAGTGTTTTTCTAGGACTTCATCTATATTCTCTCAGTGTTTATCCTTATTTTCGTATGTGATTATTCAATTGTGCGGTTTTTTAAAAATATTTGTTTTACTTTTTCGTCTTTATCTATTTGACTTCATCAATTTATTTAATCTCGTTTATTATTTCTGCTCGTGTTTTCTCTAGTTTATCCATATCTGTCTCCGTATCGTTTTTTTTTGTTAGTTTACTTTTTTAAAATAGCATCAGAGCTACTTTAACCTTTTTTTATTATCTTTGTTTTCTGTGTTGTTTTCTGTGTCAGTGCCGTACCTATTGTTGATTAATGATTTCTTTTTCAGGCTAATAATAATTAAATGACTTATTAACGTTTTTTCTTCTTTTTCTGCTCTAAATTGAGAACGATAAATAAAGAACTACATTTTTCTATAATACATCTTAAATAATTAATAACACAAACATATATTAGTATTAATTTTAGTATTAAAAACCATTTTTTTAAATTTACAAAAGTATAAAAAATGTTAAAGAAAAAAATTGTATAAAATTGTATAGGCTATATACTACGCTAGGCAATATTTTTATCCCTAACAGTTTAGGCACTAAAGAGGCTTAACGATAAAAAAAATTGGACAATCTAAGTACTCTAACTCTTAAAGTTATCTTGAGTCTAAAATATGATTGGATATATCGTTTCGCGGACTTTATTATACAAAATTTTAATTTAAATTTTTTTGATAGTTACATGGCATTTATTTTCGAAACAAAATTTTTACTAAAAATAAGAGAAACCAATTGACCTTAATTTTCAAAATTAATCAAAAAATGCAGCTTCATTTCAATAAAAAGACAGATATTTAAATGCCAAAAAATCCCAGTTATCTTCCTTTTAGAGTTGGATTAATTTGGCATTTTGAAAGCTGTAAGTAATACACGTTATATTCATTAATCCAATTAATTACAATTACTAGTTAGTTATAATTTATACAATTAGAACTAGGATCTTCTTCTTATGTGAATATTAAGTATATAATAATAATTATTAAAAGCTTTTTAAGATATTTTCTTATTATATATTAAACAAAGTCATTTTTCCAAATAATTATTAATTTTTTCATTTATGTATCAAAAAAAAAAAATTGTCTATTAGAAAATCATTACCTAAATACAAGTTGTGTTATTAGTGAAAAATGAATATTAAGTAAGTGAAATAACATTGTAAATTATTTTGTGTAAACTAATTTAGCTTGTATTGTCTTTGTGGAAGGAGTTGGCCTATTTAGTGAGTTGGTATGCGCTTGAAGTCCCATGAACCGAATCCTGCATTATTCTTTGTTAGTCGGTTTATTATATCGCTAATAAACGCGGCTATTAGTGCTGACATAGCTATAATAAGCAATGTTTCCATGTTATCGATACAGCGACACGACGACCTTTAAATGTCGTGCTGGGACGATGGCGTGGCGTGGTGGCAGCCCTGCGGCCCTCTGATCCTGATCCTGCACTCGCCGACAACGTGACACCTTATTCATAGTGTTACGTGGTAGCTGAGCTTCGGACCGGCTTCCTGATCATGATGAAAGCTTCTGGTATTATGTGGCCTGCGTGCTATACTATCAAACAGAATGCTGAAATCCAGCAGTAGCGTATCGTATTCAACCCGTTAAATGCTAGCCAGCGCCCGAACAGGAATACCGACGCTCTGGGAGGTTCCGTTCTGAAACATCATTACTATTCAACTCACGGCTGCCACCGAACCGGGCACCCTGTCATTCTTGTCTTTCTATATACTATACACCCTTTTTTGCTGAAGGAATGACAAAATTTATAGCTTTTCGTCGTCGTAATTATTTTTTTACAAACTATTTCTAACCCCGGCAATAAACTAACACATCAACAAACAAAAAACAACACGAATATTATACACACAGTGGCTCAAATATTTCGATATTAATTAACGCTTTGCCGTCGCAATAATCGATTCTCTCTCTTTTGTACTCGCTCAGTTATCTGAGTTCCTTGCTCCGTGTAGTCCTTTGATCTCACTCATAGAATTGTACCTATTTGCATATGATTTCCACTCAACCTCATCAAGAAACAAGAGACCAATTGTCTCATACAATCCAACCAAAAACACACCCTGTATTAAAGTTCATACAAAACACACCTTCACAAAACCGATTTTCGAATTACAGAATTTACACAAAACCAGTTGAACAGCTTTTTTTAATATCTTTATAGTAGTGAAATAAATTACCGAATTTTGAATATCAAAAAAAATCTTTTCGGTAAGTTTTTTTTGTGTTGAAAGCATTAGCAGTAATTAAGAAATGTGTTTTTCTGTTCTAAACCATTCCGTACAGCCCCCAATTGTCTTTTTCAATTTTTATAAAAATTGCGTTTTTTGAAATATTTTTTTTAAATATCTCGGTGTCTATTCATCGAATTTTTTAAGTATACGACAAATTTTTTGTAACAAATTTACCAAACATCTTGAATTGGTAACTAACATAAAATCAAAAGACATAACTTTAATTGTTTGAAAAATGAGGGTAGCCCATAATTTTGATTTTTTTGTAATAACTCTTCATGGAAGGAAATCGATTTTGTTGTTTAAAAGTCATAAAGCAAAAAGAGAAAAGATAAATATTATAAATAATAAAAAAATTAAAATCAAAGTCAAACCCACAAATTTAGTCAAAACAAAATTCTTATATAACAGTAACAGTAGCAGAACTTTCTGAGCTTCAACATATTACATACTTCTTCTTCTACATCTCCTCTTTTAAAACTCCTCTATTTATCTATCCCCTTTATTGTTAAAATTTCTATCTCTTATCTTTTAAAAAACTATAATTTAAAATTTGCTTTTAATTTTAAAGATAGTCTTTCGACTTCTTTCGTACACAAAAATCAAATTCTTCCTTTACAGCATTCGAGCGTCTACAAGTTATCTTGTAGTTCAATGCAGTTTATATCGGTCAGAAAAGACAAAGGATTGAAACTTTAAGTTATAAACATTGTTAGGACAACAGAAAAGTATACTGTTTCAAAGGAATTTTGGCGTAACTGACTTTAAAGGCAAGTCTTCTGTTTATTACTAGTGCAATAAAGATTATATTGTCACCAAATGCAAGTAATTTATGGTGATCAGACCCTTCGGTGACATCTGCCCGAGGCAGATTAAACCTGCGAAAAAATGGTGACAAATCTGCCTGCCCCGAGCAGTTTTCTCAAATGGCATTGAATGGTTTAACTACCATAAGTTATTTGCGTTTGGTAACAATACAATCTTTATTGCACTAGTAATAAACAGAAAACTTGCTTTTAAAGACAGGTAAGCCAAAATTGGTTTGGAAAAGTATCCAAAAATACAGAGCCTTGCACGAAATAGACTTAAAATCGCCTTTCTCTTCAAAAATAAAATTATGCAAGCAAACCGCAGTTTTCCAAGTTGCAGATATCAATTGTTAAGCTAACCACAGAATTTCTTGCAGTCATCTCACATATTCTAGGTATTTTACTGCCATGCAGTTATTTTTTCTTAAAACGACAACACTAAACCAAAATGCAAAAATTTGCAATTTACTTCATTGATTTATTTGACTGAAAACTGATAAATTGTAAAGTGAATGCACTGATATCATTTCAAATACCATAATTTTGCACTTGTATTCAACCGTGTCTATTGTATTTTTAGACAATCCCACTCCTGAATTTGTACTAAGACTAGTAATTTTATAACTTTTAGTTTTTATTTGCCAAAAACGTCAAACTTGTACTTTTTTAATAAAAACATTCTCTACATACATAAAAACAGATCTTTTTTAATGAAAAAACTATTTTTTTAAATATTATCTCTTTGAATTTTGTACCAGCTTGAATTACTCAAAAAAAAAGCTTTCTTTAAAAAACTGTGGTTTTTAGCAATCGTAGGTTGAGTATCACTAAAATTTAGAACGCACCTATTAATTCATAAACTACCTACCTCTTTTCCCAAACTTGTCAAAATTGATTCATTTCTTAAAAGTTTTTTACAAAAAAATCAAAGTTATAGGTTACCCTCATTTTTCAAAAATTTAAAGTTGTGTGTTTTGATTTTATGTCAGCTACTAATTCAGGATGTTATAAACTTGTAACAAATAAATTGTTTATTGTAAGTCAATTTCACTAATAGACGCCGAGATAGGTACTTTAACAAAATATTTTAAAACACCTAATTTTTATGTAGAAATAGACGATTACAAGGACACTCAGAACGTTGCAGACCGAAAGAACACATTTTCTTAATTACAACAAATGTTTTTAACATTTTTTTTAAACAAAATGTTTACCTAAAAGATTTTCCTTATTGATTTCCAAAATTCGGTAGATTTGCTCTATTATTAGAACATTAAACAGAACACAACATAACAGGACATTTGTCTTGAGACACTTTTTATTATCACAAAATCAACTCTAAAGCCAGTTATAACTAAATCTAGCAAGTATAATGATTCTCCAATTATATTAGAGAATTATATATAATAAATGAGAGTCTAATTCCTGAAAAGTGTAGCTTCTAGGTCAGGAAAAATAAATGACCTATATAATTATAATATATAAATTTTATTTCAGGTAAAGGGACAATATTATTAGAACTGGTTAATAAACTTTAGAACGGGTTTTAGTTATATACCAAGTCAAAATAGTACATTAAAAAACGCTTTTCATAAGGTCAATTTTGTGACTCAAAATCAAGTTTATAAAAGCAGCGAAGCGCGAGTTTTATAAAGAATATCTGCCCACACTGACTTGTAAAATAAATTCTTTATACTATTCTTTTAATATGCGATTTTTGACTAGTTTTTAGGTACAACAAAATATTATAAAGTACCTACTAAACTTATTTAGAGTAGAATATGATTATTTTGAAGCATCCGCTCAAAAGAAAAATTTTGATATAATTTATGTCGTCATTTGCCAAGCCCACAAAAATTGAAATAGTAACTACTCGACGTAATTCACTAATAAACTATTCTATCACTACTCGGAACTATAAAAAATTAAGAAACCCTTTTTTGAAGAAACTTTCTTAATCACTTCTATCATGCGTTCAATAATTCTAGTGGTCAAGTAGGCTATGAATTGCAATTGTCAAAAAGAACGTATGTCTTGGTTAACATTGCAAACATTATTACTTGACAGCTGTCAAACCTCGTTTGTGTACATACGTGTGGGTATGAACTTATCAACGGCACTACGTACATGCTAGAAAGAGAAAACCACAGCCGCCTACGACCACAAGAAATATTGAACGCATGTTACTATGTGCATCTAAGAAGATTTAAGGTGGCGCTCTTCGAAAAATCGGTGATCTCGGTGAACTTTGGATCAAGATAACGTACAAAATATAAAGAATACGTTTTTGAGTTTTTTATATATTAAACATAACACAGTGCAGTAGTTATTTACTAAGTTACATATTTGTGCGCCAACATTTTAACTGATTAAAAAAAAGATAAAGTTTTCTTGTTTTGAACACTTTATTGAGATAATCTTGAATAGATTAATACATACATAGACCAGACTTGTACTATATAAAAGAGCAAGAAAATGTCTAGTAAATCTTCTAATTTCAAGAAAAAAATGCTTTTATTTAAAAAATACATTTGATATCTATGTATAGAAAAAGGAATTTTGATTGTTGTTTGGTAAAATACTAGATCTTCAAAAACGTAATCTTTATATTTTGTACGTTATCTTGACCCAAAGTTCACCCAGAACACCGATTTTTCGAAGAGCGCCACCTTAAACAGAAATTGTATAGTTTCTTCCGTCAGTTGCACGTTACCAACCTCACAGCGGAAAATAAAATGACGCGTGTTCTAATGGCTGTAACAACAGGCAAATATGATAGCTTTCTTGTTTAAAAAATTGTTAGAAAACTAGTTTTTTCAAAGGAACAAACCCAATCCTGTATACGTGTATAAAATTATTTATTTCAAACGCTCGACAAACATTGACTAACAATGTTTGTTAATAGATTTAATAAATGAATCTATAATAGGACGTATTTATCCATTAGCATAATAACTCAATTTTGATGGCTGAGAATTATAATAAAAAATAACTCAAAAATCAATATTCCTAGGTATCTCGACAACCATACATATATCACAATACAGAAAACTTCCCATTCAGTATAATAATGCGATAACAGAATCCACTTTTAATAAATCATATATCACAGCCCGAGAGACTCTATTCTTAAAGTTTGAGATAATTTTAATAGCTAGGCACAAAAAATAAAAATAGAGTAAATTAGAAAGCAATGATAAATCAATTAGTAAATACACCGTCGCTGTGTTTAGTTAAAAAAAAATACAAATAGGAACAACACATTCCACTTCAAAAGCTGGCTTGCTTTTTATTTGGGATGCGTTTATTTTAGAGAAAGTAATTAACAGAATGGTTTTTAGTGGTTCAAACCTTCTCCAAATATTAGTTGTACAGTTTACTTGGTATTTAGTTGCGCTGAAAACATTTCTCGGAATACAAGAACTTTAGCTAAAGGAATTTCTCGTTTATGTCTTTTTTGAATTTATGACAATGTGTCTTAAATTAACATTATTGATTTTTATTTCATTAACATAAAGAAATTTACACAAATTTAAGAAAAAAGCAAATACGTAAATTCTGCATATTTCTTTTCGTATGCAAATAAGTACATATCAACTCGAGTGCTTTTAAACAGAAATTTTAAGTTTAAAATTAATTGATTTTTGATGAAATAACAAAGCAATAAAGAACAACTTGAAATTTCTGTAATTAGTAAAAGCAACTGAATTTATAATTTCGGCGAAAAAAAGCAATAACTTTTACTCTTCATTTAACTTAGGTAAGAGGACTTATTGGTTCGATTTTTTATTTCCATATCCTGTTTAAGATGCAAGACTCGCACTTAAAGTTTAGCTAAATCATATTATAAAATTTAAAATTGAAGTCATTACTAATTTAACTTTGAAATCTTTTCAACAAGGTAAAACTTATCTTGTTCGACAGTAATAATAATGTAGGTGTTCAAAATTTCACTTAGATTTTATTTATTTTTAGTCTAATCATTAATTTAGAATAACTCATGTTTATTAAAATTATCATAAAAATTCCTCAGTGCTTTTAGAATATAAAAATGACTAATTTCTTCGAGAGTACATTATACTGCAGCGACAAGAAAAGAAATTCACGTCTTCAAAGGTATGGTAAATTGCAGCGCCAATATTTAGCTTATACCTACAAATTAATGAACTAATTTCAAGTTGAGATACTATTGGTAATATCGCAAATTTTAATATATATAGTCATTTGTTTTTTTTTTATCTTTCGCTGACAATTAAAATTTAGGTACGTTTATAAATTTTAAATATTCTTTGGCTTAAATGATTATGCTTAAAACACTAAGTATTTAAATTTAAAGAAGACTATTGAACTCGAGTTTTGATGTCTAGTCTCGATCTTGGTATTGGTTTTGAGCAAATTTATCTCGTCTCGTCTTATCAAGACTCAAAACTAGTGTCGACAAGACTGCATTTGTATTTTTACGGATTAGTTTACTAAAATAACCCTAAAATATTTTATGGAAAACTAAAAGCTTTACAAAAAAAGTTATTTGAGGTCAAAGTTACAATTATAGCACACTTCAAAAAATTTTAAAATTTTTGTATATTATTTCATTCTCTTTAGTATCTTGTTATTAAATAATTCAAGATTAGAACATTTTATTTATTACCGCTCTTCCTAACACTTTTTTAAGAAAAAATTATTATTTTCGTGAGATGAGTTGTTATCCTAACCAAACTATAAACAAATTTAGAAAGCTAATTATCAAAATTTGATCATTTTATATTACTTAGTGACATGGTAAAGGTAATGAAATAATCTACAAAAAAGTTTCCATAACATTTTGGCATAAGTCTGATAGTTTCATTGAAAAATTTAAAATAAATTAAAAAAATAAACTTTAACGTAAAAAAAACTTTTGAAAAGAGTAATTTATCACAAAATAGTAAAAGATCTTTTTGTAGAACGTTTAATTTTTCACAAAGTGTACAGAGTCTAGTGATGAATTATTATTATTTTATCTGTTATTTTACAACAGTGATTCATAAATAACAGTAACATACTGTTACCTCGCTTAAAAAAATAACACTAATCTATAGTTTAAACTGTTATTTGAATTTTTTTTATTTTAACAGAAACTGATATTTTAACAAAAATTTCATTTCATCTTACTGATTTACTGTACTCTGTGTCTAATTAAACTGTTACTTCAAATAAATATTGTAGAAGCAATAACAAAATAAAATTAATTAAGCACATTATTTATATTTACCTATACTTAATGATAACACAGGAAAAAGTAGATAAATAATTAAACAGGCACTTAAATTGTTATAAACGTTCACTATTCGTATTCGAGCACTGATAGCTGTCATTATATACCCTAAGTGTTCTTTTAAGTAACAGTTTGAAAACAACGGCTTCAAAATGACTGTATGAAACTAACAGCTTAAAAATAATAGTTTGAAGAGAACAGTTTAGGAATAACAGTTTAAAAATAATAGCTATTTTTAACTGTTATTTCAAAATTACAGTAACAGGTAGTAACTGTTATTAAAATATAACAATTTTTGCGATTACTAGTAGAATTATGTCGTAAGTTATTTAAAAGAGAAATAGAAAAACGCGATGAGGGACCTCTTAATATTAATGTTAAAGGCTGATATTTTAAACGAAATTTTTGTTTCATCTTACTGCAACTATTAAATGAGAATTTTAAAAAAACACAAAAATTTTATTTTTTTAAATAACCCTAATTTTCATACTACGTGTATAAAAAATTTCTATTTTGAGCATGGCTTATAACTCCACTCCGGGGTTCCTTAAAATTGCAACTATTTTAAGATTTTGAAGGTTTAAAACTTATTCACGTATAAGACAATTAACAAACCTATCCTTAGGTATAATAATTACGCCAAATTTGGAACCTTATTCAACTACACATCAAATTAGAAGTTTTTTGAATTTTTTACTATGTGGTTGGCGTCAAGTAAAAAATGTAGAGAAATAATTAAACAAGCACTTAAATTTTCATAAACATTTACTATTTATATTCAAACACGAGCACTGATAGCTGTTAATAAACACTCAAGTGTTTTTTAAATAAAATTTAAAAATAACAATTTAAAAATGACAGCTCAAAATAACAATTTGAAACTAACTAACTTAAAAATAATAGTATGAAAATAGCATTTTAGGAATGACAGTTTAAAAATAACAGCTATTTCTAACAGTTATTTTTATATAGAGTAACAGGTAGTAACTGTTATTAAAAAATAACAGTTTTTGCCATCAATAATAGAGCCCTGTCATAAGTTATTTAAAAGAGAAATAGAAAAAACCCGTCGAACGATCTCGAAATATTATTGTTAAGGGCTGATATTTTTACAGAAATTTTATTTCATCTTACTGCAACTATTAAATGAGAATTGTAAAATACAAAAAATGTTAAATTTTTTTAATCGCATAAGTGCTGCTTTAAGTGCTGCTCATAAGTCCAATTCGGGGTGTGTTAAAATTGCGACTGTTTTAAGATTTTGAATTTTTGAGACACTTAATAAAAGACAATTTGGCATAATTATTTTTTCAATAATTATGCCATATTTGGAACCTTATCCAACTACACATCGAATCTACATTAGGGGCCTTTTAAATTCTTTGGCTAAGCAGTTGGCGTCAAAAACGTTTTCAAAATAAGAAAAATTACATTTTTGAACATTAAAATATTTCTCTATTTCTGTAGTTCTTGTCAGTGGTTTGGCCCTGTAAAGTTAGAGACACACCATATACAAAGGTTATTTGACCAACGCTTCAAAGCAGTCAAAGCACTGGGTAGGTATTATAGGTTGCCTATAGTTTTGAAGATTTGAAGAGAAAGAATCAAGGTCAGAAACTGAAGATAACTGTTTTTGTTTATAAATATGTATTTTCTTGAATGTAGATCTGAAATTTTGAATCAATTTTGAATTTTGCTGGGTATAGAATTGCAGATTTGAATGAAAGAAAAGAAATGAACCCAAACATAGGTCAGTGTTTCAAGAGTTAAAGCGGAGGGGACAGGTAAGCCTCCACACACCTAATGGTAAAGAGGGAAAGTAGTCGCATCGTAAAGTCGGATATGGTTGTAGTGAGTTAAGTTATTGTAGTAAAGTGTTGAATAATGTTTAAATAAAATGCCTCGAAAATTACTGAAATTTTTAATTCTCTTTGACAATACATCGCTGTTGTACTTCCCCGGGCAGTTCTTATCAGGCAGAGTTCTCATCGAACTTCAGGATGACACGCCTGCACTCGGTAAGAATATAAGATGAGCACTGTCATGTCTTTACAAACTCGAATCTGCAATGGCTACTCTTATTTCCCCGTCAAATTCTATTATTCCATCTCATTATACATTCAAAGGCATCTCGCGACCCAAATATTCTTTCAGGTTTTAACCCATCGTTACATAATAGAATGTTTATTTTAGTTAACAAATACCTCATTTCGACCCACACCACAAACTACGTGGGCCTTTGATCCCACTCTTTGCTTAACGCTTGATTAGCTTTACTAAAATAGGTAACCACTGATAATAGCAATTTGTATTCTTTCAAATAATTGCACTGCATAGTAACATTGCGCCAAAACTTAGACCTTCACACATCGATTCTTCACTATACTTAGCCTTATTAACACAATTTTCTTTGGTGATTGTAGGTTACGCCTAAGGAAAGATTAATAAGAGTTATTTCTATGTAATTTCTTCGCGCCCTATAGACCTATATTCACACATACATTTAGCTTTGAGTTTTAAATAAATTTCTTTTCCCTCTGAACCAATTCGTTTCTTAAATTATACACAAGCGTCCGAAGGGTTGACATAAAAAGATTGAAAAGCAATATTTTAGGCGACCAATCGAGCGTTTAGGTTTTAGAACAATTGGTTTCTACACTCTGATTTTTATTTTCTATTAAGTTATTTTAAATTAGAACTTATTGATTTCTATGTTTCGTTTTATTTTAGAAAATGAGATTTCTGAACGTAAATTAATCAGCATTGATCGACATGTAGCAACCTTTGTCACCTCCATATAATACGAAATCTAAATAAAACATGTCTTCCTATCAATGTCAATGAGCCAAATTCTCATCTTATAGCATATCTGAGGATTTGGTTTAATAAAGCCATTATTTGGTTTAGAACCATTGTATTATTTTACGAAGTTAGAATAAATCTATAAAAAGAATTGCTTATCGGTTAACTGAGAAGGAGGAGGATTGCGCACTCAATCATTTTGTTTGCCAATTAAAAAATATATATGTTAAAAGACCCAAGGACGGGGGACTTTTTATTGACATTTTGATTTAAATAATGTTTTTTAAACAACACTAGCACTGTTAAACGAATCTTAACACAACTCTTTGCCAAGGTGTTGTTAACATAACTTTATAAGATAAAAAAAAAAAACAAAAAAAATTGATTCTGTTTTCTAGATTTTCTAGATACTCACATTTGTGTACTCTAGAAATATATGAGTAGCCTACAGTTGATGAAACAATTTTGTTTGAAATAAAAACTTATAAAATAATTTTGATTATTTTCTTTACCTGTAAAATTAAAATTTTTGAAAAATCTCATTCATAGAATAACCAAGTAGACGCTGAATATCAGCGAGTATTTGCATCAGTGTTTTTTTTTAAATATTCCTTAAATCTGGCATGTGAGAGTAAATGTCAAATAAATAAAAAATGTCACAAGCAAAGGAATGCGTCAAAAGATAGAACTGTGTGGTTTCGAATAGGGTAAATTTATTTTCTCAACATTTTGAAATTTGGTTCTGGAAATAATCTTAACAAATATAACGCGATCATGATTTATTACCGGCTATTACATATTTTAATTTTTTCGAGTACTTTCCACAATATAGACACGATCAAAATGGCATTAACAATCTTAGAATAAAATTCAAATTATTAATGCCATTTTGGTCTCGTCAAATTGACAGTAGTGCACTCTCGTATAATTGATGACAATGTAGTGGTCGACTATTGATCAAGGTTTTGTTATATTATCTATGAATATTGTTGAAACGTAAATAAACAATACATTTGCTGCCAATTTCGTATAAATAAGACAGTTGTAAATATAATGTAATGTCATTTTAAAGTCATGCACTGAGACTTTTACAAAATTGAGCCCCCGAGAGAAATTTATTATGCCAACATTTGTCTACCAACCGACGGAAACCTCTCAAAAACTCCGATCAGAACAGTTGGTAGGAGGAATCAAACCCAATTACCTCTCTTCACTAGGCACACTACTCACTTAGCTACTGGCACGGTGATATGGTTAAAAAAGTTTTAAATTTCCATTTGTATTGCTCTTGCACTAAGATTGTGTAATTTTTGGAAACCACCTTCGAATTTTGTCAAATTACACTCTTGGGCCATGGGTTTAATTGTTTCTGTATCATTTCCACAAATACAGTTTGGATTTTCAAGACTCGATTGAAATAAAGTATAATTACAGCGACAATGGCCAGTTGTAATGTGGTTTAACGAGGCCAAATTTTGCCTGGATATTCAAACCACCAGCTATCTTCCGTAATTCAAGACTTCTCCTGTGAAAGTTATTTAAATCTTCTGATATTGCAAGTTTATCTAATGCTTTTTATATTTATCCCATTTCTCTTTCAAAGCAGCTTTTCTTCTGATTGAAATAGATATCTGCCAAAATGCTGCTATACTGTAACCAGAAATGTGAATTCAGAATTTTTTGTAGCACCTACTTTATTTTGAATAGTACCTTTGCACCAAAACAACGTTTTATCACATTGTGAAAAAATTTTATTAGAGCTTTCGTTATCATTGTTAATGCTTTCTTCTTGGTTATCAACTGCTTCTTTAGCCAAAAATTTGTCACTGACTTAAAGATCTAAATCAACTTTATCTAGTAGATTTAGTTTTAAATTGCATCTTGATTATCTCTCAAAACATTTATAGTATTTTTCGTCATACCGGATCGTTATCGTATCAATAACGGTCGACAATTGACACGAGAGCAGAGATTTTTCTTTGACGGACAAAATATAACCACCGCACTTTTATTTTTTAATTTTTTTATATAAAATAGGCAATCAAAATAATTGGGTGGGTAATGATTTGATTTTTTGCAATCAGTTGGCAATTCTGGGCAATTGTTGTTTTTACTGTTTTTTTTTTTCTAATTTTGTGGAGCCATCTTTATACAGGTTCCCAATTTGTTGTGGCATCTCTACTAGAAAAGTAGTTCAAGGAGTTTTGGTTTTTATCAAAACCGGTTTACAAATCCCTGTTTTCCAAAAAAACTGGTTCGCAAATCGCAATTTTCAAAAAACCGAGTAAATTATTCAAAAAAACCGGTTTTTGTTAATGGGCAACCTCTGAGAGAAAAGATTGAAGCCCATGAGAACTAAATAATTGCGATTTAATTAGTAATTGGGCTAATTAAGTTATTGAAATTATGAGGACTTTTAAATGTAGCAGTAGGAGTTTAATTTTGCGAATGGGGTGAGGGCTTTTAATAAGCAGAACAAGGGACGCAAAAACCGCAATATTTCTGGGTAATTTTGGTATGAGTATCCGATATTGCTTATCCAGCCAATTATTGTAAAATCTATGACGCAATAGTGTCTGGAGTCTCGAAAATTGTGAGAAAGCCCTGAATCGTACACGCGTTGTGAATTCACGACAAGCTTCTCTCTAATCAACATTTCCTGTTACACAAAGCCGAACGCTTTCCCTTTTTTAACCCCTATACACTGTCTGATCTGATAAAATCAATCATGAAAACATAATCTCTATCCCTTAAAGACTCGTGCCATGACTTACCACCTCAAAAGTTGCCTTGATGGCACCTAAATCTCTGATACTTGTGATTCAACTTTTATCACTGAGAAAATGGACCCTTTACGAAGTTTTAATCTAGTTTTTACAAACACGTTTATTATTATATGGTGTAAACGACAGTATTTTTAACTTTCCTTCATTTTTTTACTTAAGCTATTTTTAGATGGAGTACTTTAGGATAATGGAAAAACAACGCTGTCTTTATTTATTGCATTTTCTTTCACTTAATTTTACTTTACAACCCCTCATTTTACCAACTTTACTACTCCAAAATCACTCATTAAACATCTTATTTGCGCTTCACAAATTCAAAAAAACCCGGATATTATTGTCATGATAAACAACCCTGTCAAGCATTATTTTCTATCAAACCAGAGATTCAATTTTTTCACTCCTCCATTCATTTAAACAAAACAATTATCTGATTTGTTTCCACAACACAATAAACATATTTAAATCGTTAACAAAACGAACGACACTTACTAAAACTTATAAATATTACAACTTGAGATAATTAAATCTTCACAAAAGTTACTTGGGACTGAATCAAATTCCATTATCTCAGAATTTCCTCCAAGACTATTTGTAGTAAATCTCTGATTTCTTTTCAGTTAAAAAAACGTTTTGTATTACTAAGCTACAATTTTTTCTTTCACCTTGTATTTGTATTAGACCTTCAACTACATTTAAGTACACAAAATAGTGACAATATAATTACATATAAGTGCGCAAGTGCAAATTCAATCCATGTTTATGTAAATGTGTATGTGCCAGGATTGATTGATTGGGTGAACGTTCCATATAACCCATGTACAAATTTTTCTACAATATATTGTTTCACTCAATCAGAATCAGTTCTGTACTTAATAACGAAAACAGATTCTCAGAGAAAATAGAATGCAAACTCAAAAAAAGAAACAATTCCCACTAAAAATTATATTATCTAGGGTTGAGGCCAGTATTGCTTCCCGGAAGTATTCGATCTATGAGTAAATATTTTAGCTGACCCTGTAAGAATGCTGGTATGAAAATCAAAAATATTGGATTGCATAGGCAATGAAGGAAAAGGTCGTGCTTTTTTTATTTGAATAGAAAAGTGTGGCTGTATGGTCTGACCTATTCCAGAGCAATAATTAAAATAACCGGTTTTTAAGTAAAACTGGTTTTGGGACCTGTTCAAGAACCGGTTTTGTTTGATTGAAGTTTGATCTGTTTCAGAACGATAATTAAAATAACCGGTTTTGAAACCTGTTTAAGAACCGATTCTAGTTGTCGTTTTGCGACAACAAACCGGTTTTTAACCTGTTCTGATAAATGACGCTAGACGTGTGTCAGTGAGTTGAAGTTTTAATTTTTATTAATGATTAGAGTGTCGTAAACTTGACAGGTTTGTTACATTTAAACGGCTTTAAAATTTTTATTTAGAGTTTAGTGTTTATTGCATTGGTGTAACGACTGTTTAATACTAGAGATAGAATAATGTTGAAAGAAATTTGTTGGTGAAACAAATGGGGAATTTTTTGGATTTCGTTTTAAAAGAGTGAATTTAATGCACATAATATAGAGATTTGTCGTGTACATTTCGTTTTATCCTTAACACCCTTGAGGTTTTAGAGTACGGGATTTTTGAAATACCGTTTAAAGAACGTCGATTTCGACTTTCAAACGAAACGATGTAAACTTTCCCTGTAATATTTCTGTCAATTTTTCAAGAGGTGTTTTAATGATAGACATTTTTAGAATCACCTGTTGCTTGTATTATAATTTAAATCGCTGAACATTTGTAAAAATAAAAATCGATGTTTCTTAATTATATCGTAAGTGAAGGTGATAAAAAATACGTCCTGGTTAGAGCTAGGGAATAATATTGCCGGGGAATATTGCAAAAGCTAATATATTCACGGTCGCACCCTAAAATAAAGTTCGGCATAAATGCAGCAGGAAATATTACGCGTGCTTTCTTTATAGATATTTTCATTGTTTATTGTGAAGGCTTTGAATACTGTATTTCATGCAATGATAATATTTTTCAGTGAGAGAAAACTTCATACAAAAATCAAATCATGACTATTTAATTAAATAAATGATGTCTGTAGGGTTATTAATTTGGGGAAAAAATATATCAAAACAAATACGATTCTAGTTGAAATTATGGGCCAACAATTTAAATCTCAGAGATGAAATGGTATTTTGAATAATTTATGTAAACATTCAATAAAAACGTAGCAGTGCACTAATTACTTGACTTTCGACATGAAAGCTTAAAAGCTGGATTTTAAAATTTGACACCATCAGGAAAATCTTTCTGAACACATTTTAGTGTGTTCTTGAATCTAATAAAAAACACTCAAATTAAAACACGCATTATTTTGGTCCTCTGACAGCGATAAGTGCTTTGTTAAAAGCACACAGCTTTCTTCATGATGTTATTTGATTATCCCGACGCACGGACTATAAATTCTCCACAGCGCTCCAATTAACTAATGTCGAAATATTTTATATTGCGGTGCATTTTCACTACGAGCAAATTATCTGATGTCAGATGTACTAAATTAATTATCATCACACATAAACCAACCTACACCGTATTCCTTTGATACAGTAATTAAAATGAAGCCTAGAAAATGTTTTCCCTTAACGCAATATACTTTATATGGCCCAACCAAAAGAAACTGACCCACTTGATCCCAAACAACAATATTATTCGGTCTTCTTGCAACAAAAATATTCGTTATACAACAGGAGTAGTAACGGGGCCCTATCGGATACGACAAATTTAATTTTAGAATAAAATACAGTAATAATAATTTTCATTGATTGATATATTAGAAATGTTGAAATTAATTAATCACGAGATCTGGGAAGCCAATTAACGTGAGCATTTTTGAAAATCACACGATCAGGACAATAACAAATCTATGGTTTTTCCTGCGACTTAGCGCCATGCGATTTTGTTCTCTAGGGTTTTATCAATTCTAAAGCACACCACAGTCTTCAAACTGTAAAAACAAAAATCCAACGAGTTTTTCCTTAAATTAAACCAAAATCTTGGCAAAAATCGAAAATTTTCTAGTCGAAGGTTTGCTAGCACAGCCGCGGCATCCATTTGACCAGCATTACATTTTATTATTCTCTTTATGTATAATTTATAAATATAAAATATGTTTATAAATTAGATATATTTTAAATAAACTGAAATAAACAATGTATTATACTTATTTTAACTATTTAACAACAAGAAGAAATCTTTTTTTAGTTTTTAGCAGTTGCCACGGGTGCCGCTTTCTCGCCGTGCAAATTCAACAAGACATATGGTGTGGAGGAGCTTGTTTGAAGAGACCTAACAAAGTAGCTCACATTGAGAGTAAAAAAGACGGTTTTGAGACAGCATTAAGACAGTACGTTTTGGTAATATTATAATACTCTTGTGAAAAAAAAAGAGGCAGAGTTAAAATCACAGCGTCGCCGTCGTGTAGAGGACCCTTAATGCCTTGGAGCCTAGGCACTGCCTCGGCTTGCCCTACCCTCGGGGGGCCTTTGAACCCCGGGTTACTATCTGTTTTAAAATAATTCAAAATTTGACTTTGATGAACAAGTTTTCTGTTGCCGGTTTTGATATTAAAACTCATAGCAGGGAGTAATAAACACCTATTTTGTAAAAGTAGACAATAGATCTTTTCTATAATAAAACTGCATATTCTTGAAAATCTTACTTACTTTTGATTCGTCTGGATACTGTCAACCAAAACCCCTCCAAGGTTCTTTTTCAGCCCCTGCAACTCTTTAGAGTTAATTTAACGGATGCGGATGATTAGATCTTTTTTGTTGTCCAAAATTTTTGCTTCTTCTTTTGTCTCCGTTTCTATTACTTTTTCCGCTCAAAAACAGCGTTCACTTTCTGAAACAATAGGCCTTCAATCTTTGTCAGATTTTTTTTGTGCTATCTCGAGTAATATAAAGTAATATGCTTCACAATCAATACCTTTGTTGTAGGTGCTTTGGCAAATCCGTAAAGCTAGGATATTCATGTAAAAAAGTCCACTTTTCATGATGTCTGTACATTGAATCCATATGCTTATACGTTTGGTATATCTTTTACTGCAAAAACGCGATGCTTCATTTTACAACGTTCCTGAGCTGTATTTAAATTCATAATACAGGCTCCAAAATTCTCTAATCGTCCTATTCTTCAGATTTACTCCCTAATGACCACCAATTATTCCCCAACTCAACGATCACCTCAACGGAATTTATTTTAGGAAGGAATAATGGAATTGAACAAGTGATTTACAAAGCAAAGACAAACCTTTTTTTCCTACTGGTATTAATACTCTTTACCGTCGTTATACCAAGTCTATGTTTATTAATGATAAAGTGATCAAAATAGTCATTTGCCGCTGTTTAAATGTGTTAGTTTTATGTGACCTTGTTTGTATCGATGAAGTTCAGTCGAATTTAATTGTCAAATCTGATTAGAACTTTAACTTATTCGATCCCATTTTTATTCGAATTGAATTAAATTAAACCAAATTTAATTTAACCTACATAATATAAACAGTAAGATTAAAATTGCTTGCACATGTACCGTAGATCGTAGCTGTAAGTTCAAGTGGATTCAATTTAATCGGATTGAACGTCGATACGTCGATATAAACGTAGTAAATGTAAAAAAAATAGAGAAAAATTTCAAATCCGTTATCAGCTTGTTGCGGTTTACAACGAAAAAAATCCAAATAAGTGTTTATGGCTGTAATATGTTTAAATATTTTTTAGAACAGCTAATTTTGTTCTTTCAAATTTGCATCGAACTTTTGCAAAATTTCTGAATATACCCAACTCGAACTTTTCAAAAGGGACACCCTATACCTGTTATTTAAGTTTAAGAACCGGTTTTTCAACTACTTTTCAAATTCAAAAACCGGTTTTCGAATCAAATAAGTAGTTTTAACAGAGACAAGTGTTAGAACTACCTACTGAATGAATTCAAACAACGTTAGTGTTAAATAAGTTCAGTTTTTTCTTGTTTATTTTGATAGTGTCGCAAGACATGACTTGTTTTGAATTAAAGAACCAATAAAAAGGGGTTTTTATGGGCGCAAAGTAAATTACGTTTAAATGTAGGTAATGCAAAGTTCACAGCTATTCGTACGTTTAATGCGAAATAAGAACAGCTTTATTCTCGAGACGTGGTAGAGTTGTCGGTATTTTTGCAAGTATTTCGGTTTAAAATAATAAAATGAACGTCAAATTAAAACATTTTTATTTCATTAGTGAAAAGTACCCATTTCAAATATAAAATTTCAAAAGTAATAAAATGATGTAAAAGGCACTTAGAAAAAGTAAGATCGATATCAATTTCAAGAAGTCAAGCTCCTTTCTTGTCTTTACCTGGTTTGGTTTTCTTTTTAAATTGACTTTAAGGCATTATCCAAAACAGAATTTCTTGGATAATGTTATTATGTTAAAAGCAAGTTTATTTTTAATTTAAAATAGCTAGCATATGGATGTTTCCTTTCCCTTCAAAAACGTTTCAGCGTTCTGGTGTTCAGGTTACAAATTTCATCACGAAAATAAAAATGAAAAAATGTTATACGGACGAAGATCGGAAAGATAATTTGCTAAATAGGTCGTTTACTTTTAATAATTAATTGCTAATTTTTAAAACTCCTTTACTCAACTGTTTCAGGTAATTATCAAATATTAATTTTAGGAGTATTTTTTTAAATCTAAATAAAACTTTCAGCGTCTAAATTGTCAATCTCTTATGTTCGGATAAGTAATGTAAAATATTTGAAACTTTGTATTTGTTAGGAAATTAAAAATACTTTACATGCGGAAACTTTTTTATTTATCAACTTGAAACTTATATTTACACCAAAAAAATTGGCTTAATTAAATTTTTCAGTTCACATTAAATTTACTTGACTTTAGAATATCACATTTGATAAATCAATAAGGCTATAAATAGGCAAATGTTAGCGTTTAAATTTATACAGTATCAAGAGTATTTCAGAATTAAACTAATATACCTTTACAATATTGGTTCTGTTTCACCCTCAAACTAATTATTGACCTGTCGTTCCAACCATCACACAACACCTACATAGGGCCATGTAGTGGAATGAGGCGATAAAGTATCGGCCCAGGTAGCGAATAGCAAATATTCTTTTTCCTTTTTGTACCCCCAATAAAAAGTTAATTTTAAATACAGTGGACCCTCCTTAACGTGATCCCAGCTTATGTTATCAGTCGCTTAATATGACAAAAGTAGCCCACATAATAACGTAATATTTATTGTTATCAAATTCATTCAAAAATTGGCATTTTTTTCAAAAAAATTATATTTGATCTTTTTTAATTTTTCTTTCAATTACGTGAATAATATACATTCTAGCGATTACATAATGACGAAAATTTGATTCAGTTGTTTATCTTGACATGAAATTCTCAATTAATTCCATTAAGACTTAAATTTTGAAGCAAAACCGCGTGGTTTTAAGTCGATCACATCGTTAATAGATGCAATGATTACACAAAAATACGTTTTTTTTTTACTTTTTTTACACATAAATATGGTTTTTTCCTTAATTTAGTTAATTTTTGACTTCGGTTTTTGTTGTCAGTTGGTTAATGTGGCCACCCTGTATAGGTCTCAAAGTCGATTGTACTACAATTCTGCAATAATTAAATGTGTAGGAAATAAACGTGTCATCTGCGTTGGTAATCTATAAATTCAGTTTAAGTGAGGTGAAATTCTTTTTGAATACGAAAGTGCAAAAAATAAATCAAAATTAGATGAAATTAAAATTTCACACAAGGAAACTCGAATAAGGGGTCTTAGGAAAAATAGCGTCACCTCCTAAATTCTGATTTCGGCTTGATACTATAAAACATTCATTTGAATGCGGTGATTTGCGGCTTTAATAACCCTTTTTAAAAGATCACTTTATTTTACATCATCTACATTCCATATTTTAACAATTTATTTTCCATAATTAAAACAGATGCGGCTCACAATTTTCAATATAGTCACAGAATGAATCAGCCAAAGAATGCGACGTGATAAACATTTTGAGGAATTATTATAAATCAGGGATGATTATTTAACAATTTTAGGTATACAGTGATAGCACTCAAATGCGTATTTCTATAAATTGTGTAGTGATAAATGCCTACATTTCGTACATAAAACGGACATAAAATGCAATTATAAAAGGGCGGAATACTCTAGCAAGGAAATTCCCGCGAGAGCTCGATTTACGAAACGTGCATTTAAGTTAGAAAGTTTTACTTAGGTAGAGATTTCTTTTAGTTAAATTTGTTTCAAATATTGTATGCCTTAGAATAAACGTTATTGCAAATAGATTAGGGAATCTCTCCCAATAACCAATCAATTAAACTTTCCCCGTCAAACATTTTTTAATATCTCGACCTTATGTGGAAAATACAAACACGAATTTAATTCAATTTATCTCGGTTTATTGATAAAAGCGTAATCACAATTCATAAATGGCTTTTTTATAGTTCGTTTATTAAAAACTACCCTCTCCATGCACGAATTTTAAAACGTAGTCACGTATGTCTAGCCCAGTAGCGGAACCACAAACAAACCAGGGTGGGAACGGGCCAACCTAAAAAAGTGCTGGCCCACCCTGGGACACAATATACATATTATCTAATTTTTTTTGACATAAGCACTGTTACTTTTTACACAATTTTTAGGTAAAACTGCCTTAGTTTTTATTAGGGAAGGTAAAACACATGAGAAATAGATCATAAAAAATACTCAAATCTGATGAGTTTCAGTGAAGTACAAATATTTATTTCTGAAAATTTTGTATATAATTAATAAAAGTCGAGTACTTAACTGTAAAAAATACTGGCAAAGTCTGTATGCTGTAGCGTTTCATAGAAATATTGTAGGAATAACAAGCTGGCTCCGAAAAATTCTGCGTACTGCGGAAGCTTGTATCAGACGGAAATTTAAAGCGTTTGCGGAAATACACCGTCACGTTGTTCTTCGGTTCCTGGTAGTTTTAGTCATCGAGCTCAACTACACCAATATGCTAAAAGACAAGCCTGGTTGTAAGCGAAGAGAGGGCGATGACCGAACATTTGAATTCATAGTAGAGTTTAGAAGGGTGATATAAAAGTGTTTTTAAGTTATTTTATTAATAGAATTATTATTGAGTTGTTCTTGTAAATACACAGTTTGTTGTTAAATAAATTATTTGTATATGTCCAATTAGAAATTTATTGACCCAGCCAAAAATTTTGTAATAGTTCCGCCACTGATTTAACAATACCCCAAATAATCTTTTTAAGTTATACAACTTTGATCAATGTGGCCGCATTTTATGGATCTGTTTACACAATACGATAAATACGGCTTACTTTTCCCGCACAAAGTATCTACATTGATTTTTCAAACGTGTGACAAATCCGATTCTTACTAATCCTACGAATCTTGAAATTATAAGAAAACCGAGAACCACTAATAAATTTAAATGATATGCAATTTAACGAAATGTAGCTCAGATTAAGAAGTTCATTTTGCACGCAATTCGATCAAACCCAACCTGATTCTCCAATTTTCGCGTTACGTTAAAACGGTAGAATCCCGCGAGTTGTATCTTTTTCAGTTATGTAAATTGTACGACGTTCGTTTGTGTAGGTTAACAAATAGAGGAAAAATGAGACGAAGTGAGTCTCAGAATGGTTTCAGTTACGCCCGGTATAACTCTTAAATTTGTCGCCGTTATTCGGTTGATGGTTTCTTCAAAATACAGTATGAAAATTTAATGACAATAATAATAAGAGATTAGGGCGGTTCTCTCGGCCTTTCATCGCGACACATTTCGTGGCTAGCCATTTTTCCACCAGTCATTTTTCTCAACCTTCTTTTGACGCCATCCTTCCCTCACCAACCTCAACAAACAATTAAACTACATGTTTGCCACCGATTTATTTCAAACACTTGAGAATTCATTTATTAAGAGCGTTTTATCTCGAATGACCCATTTAACTCATCACGATTTCAGCAACTTTCAAGCGGTCGAAAAATTCAAACCGGAGCGAAAATTGCTCATTACGAACCATCTACATGAATAATTATTCAAATTCGGGGTAAATAAAGTACAAAACATCCAATACTTTGTGAACACATGTAATTATTTATATTGAAAGTTTTTTTCAAAACATCAAAGCTCGCTCAATATTATCCGAAAATCAGTATCCAGGTTTTAGGTTTCAAAGCTGTTGATTATTTGAAAATATCAAATATGGAGACTCCTTCAAGAATATTTATTGCTAAGATACTGTTGTTTCTTTGTAACACTGCACCTGATTTAACTTCTACTTTTTACTCATTTATTATCCAAATATTACATCATAAACCGAAATAAAATTATTCAATAATAACCAAATTAAATACATTTATCCATTTGGATACTCAGTAACATTTCACCACAAAACAAAAACAGGTTTACATTCCGAAAAACTAATAAATGGAAATTAACCTGTCATGTCCTGAACTTTCTTTCGAGAAAACTTTTTTTTTATACACCAAGCAAGATATTAAAAAAATAAAAGAAAGATACCAACTTAAAATCTTCTGCAGTGCCTAATCTGACCTTCTTTTTTAAATAGATATTTCGTAGAAATATAAAATTAACCTTTGTTATAAAATGTACATTCTAGAAAATTTTATCGTAATAAAACCCTTTGAAAAATCAGCAATTCGTTTTTCAACCTCTGCAGCTTTGACGTACGATTTGATCTTTTCCAACTGTCCAAAATTTTTGTTTCATCTTTTGCCTTCGTTAATTGTTCCCCAGTTTTCCGCCAAAGACAGTGTCCCACTCTGTAAAACAGTAGTTCTTTAGTGTGTGTTGCCAGAATTTTTATTCTAATGCCAAATCTAAAAATGTCCACTTCTGGTAATCTTTGTGTATCCAATCCTTGGGCCTATTTGCTCTATCCTCTATTGAAAAAATGTGGAAAGCTATAGACCCATATCATTGTCGAAGTTGAAATTTGCTAAAATTTTGAAACGGTCCTCCTATACCTACCTACAATCGCATTTTGATCTCTCTTCTTTGCAACATAGTTTTCTTCATTGTAAATCAATCTTAACTAATCTGGTGTCTTTTACGCAATTTGCTTTTGACGTTTTCTGACATTATTGATAATTAAGGCCACCTAGATGTAATATATTGTAATTTTTCTTGCTACACTCTTTTCATTCGATTTTTGTGAAAATTTAATTCAGGTTTTTTCCTCTTATTGCAGACAATAGTTTGTTTGATGCGACAACTTTGACTATACGCTTTTTAGCTGCTCCTGGTGTAACATAAAGTTCCAGTTTAGGTCCTTGGTCCTTTACTGTTTCTTTTCGTTGCAACAACCTTTTATTTGCAGATCTTTCCCAACTGTCCAAAATTTTTGTTTCATCTTTGGCTTTCGTTTCTTGTTCCCCAGTTTTCCACTAAAGACACTCTGTAAAGCAGTCGTTGGTCTTTAGTGTGTGTTGTCCGAATTTGCTTTCTAGTGCCAAATTTAAAAATGTCCACTTCTGGTAATCTCTGTGTATCCAATTCATGGGCTTATTATTTGCTCTATCCTTTAATGAAAAAATGTGGAAAGCTATAGACCCACATCATTGTTGTCAAAGTTTAATAAGATTTTGAAAAGTTCCTATACAATCTCTTCTCTGCAACATAGTTTTCTTAATTGTAAATCAACCTTAACTAATCTGGTGTCTTTTACACAATTTGATTTTGACGTTTTTTGATGTTATTGATGATCAAGGCCAACTAGGTGTAATATATACCGATTAGGCTATGGAATGCTTTTTACTCTACACTCTTTTGATTTGATTTCTGTGGAAATTTTGCTCAGGTTTTTTCCTCTTGTTGTAGACAACAATTTGTTTGATACAACAACTTTGACTCTTTGCTCTATTCAGCTGCTTCTGGTGTAATGTAAGATTCCAGTTTAGGCTCTTGGCCCTTTATTATTTCTTTTAATTGGAACAGCCTTTTATTTGCAGATGATTTAAAAATATATTTCCCTGTATGTTTTATTGAAAACTGTCGCAATCTGCAAATAAGTTATGCTGCAAAGATAACTCTTTAAATCTTAACAATTTCTTGAACAACAATCTCCGAATTTCTGCAATTTCTTATTTCCTAACTTTTGTTTTTTACCTATTTTTTGTACTTTGTTGAGTTGTCCTTTAGTTGAGTTCTCCTGTTGGATAAATAACATAATAATGATATTGTAGTTTCTTGTGGTTGTTTCTTTACTGGTTCCCACCCATTTTTTTGCCCTCCCCAAGAAGTTTGCTTTTGAAATCCTCGACCAGACTTCTCCGCGTTCGATGGGTACCATTATAGAAAATACGCACACTGCATCTTACAATGACATCTGTGTTTTCAAAAATCTCTTTATTTTTGGCGCTTCTCCATAAATTGGTTCCGTGTTATTGCATAATAGAGTGTCTAATGAGGTTTTGAAGCACTTCCACTGTTTTCGCTTCCCCTTTGGCTAATTTCTTTATGTGTCATTTAAAAAAAAAAAGTAAACTATCTCAAAGAAAGTATTACAAATAAAAAAAAAAATTGGAACCTTTGTTTCACAGGGCAAGAACACTGCCTCTATTTTCTCACAAGCAATACCTAGCTACTTGCCTTTTAGCCAGAAGAATATACAAAATGCTCTATTTACTTTGATTGTTAATGCTTCAACATGTTTTTCCCTTGCCACTTGCCACTAAAACTATGTCGTCAATAAAGATGATTAATATGGTTTCGTAGACAGGCTAGGATTTTGTTATAAAAATACTCCTTAAAGTAGGATCCAATATTGATTTTTGGGGTACACCTCAAGCATAGAAAACTCGATTGTTTCATCTATTAAAAGCGATAGGTCTACTTTTTTTACCAGTTTCTACGCTATCTTTTGCCAAATTTAAATACATTTTTTTTATGTTTACGATTACCAGTACTCAAGTTTTTCTATTGCAGAAAAAATCTTTTACATAATTTTACAATCTATAATCGCGTCTAAGATACTTCGTCTTTGTCTAAAACCATATTGCCCTTCTAGTAACCTGCCAGATTTCTTAATTTCTTTCTTTCAGTCAGAATAAGGATTTTGGTAGCTTTTCTGTTGTGTCCAAAAGGCATAAAATCTCACATTAATCGACATTAATAAAATAAATCTTGGAAATGGGTTACAGGATGACATGATCTGAACTAATCTGCAAATGGTTGTATTTACAAACAGTCAAAAGATGTAATCTACATTTTTTAACAAATATTTGGAAAAAAAATTTTTTCTTAAAAACCTCAAGTGTGTGAGTCTTAATCTACACTTGTTATTTAAAGAAATTTTCAGATTTCCGAGACTGTTTTCCAAAGATTACGATGTCACCACACAGTCTAGCTAAATTTTGGTTGGTAAATATTTTGAAAAAAAAAAAACCTTCATTAAATTTCATTCTCGACAGTTAGTGAGTTAGGGAATGCTGATAAACAAGTGAAGAATCCAGCACATTTTCCTGTGAGATGCCTTAACAAATAATAGTTTGGTGCTTGCAAGTATCTGAAAATATTGATTACACTAAGTAGACTAAATTTTGTCAAACTTGTCATTAGCAGAAATTTCGTTTGGTCGGTTAAATAGAATAATTGAATGTTATTAGAGGAAATATGCGAGAACAAGAACGTATTGTATTGGACAGTGAATCAACACAGTAACTCAATTTTGTTGTTTGTGGTTTCGAGGTCTCTAGTAGATCGTCGTCGGTGTAGATCTATGTTCTTTTAATGCGATAACTCATAAAGGATTTGACAAATTTACATGATTTATACAGTGAAAAGTTAGCGCGAAGTTCGGTGCAATAGTAAAGTCCATTGCTGTAATTCCTTTACTTCAGTGAAACATTTTTTTTTGAAAATCCGTTTTTATGTCTTTGAAATAAAACAAAAATAGCTCCAACAAATTATTCATTTCATTTGCATATATCCGTCTTAGAAGTTATAATTCTTCCGTAATTTCGACCATTCATTCAAAATTCATTTAAGATTTCATTTAATTATCTTTTTATTTACACAGCTTTTCACACTCCCTTCGATTGAATTAAAACTAACGTAGTTGATCATTCCTTTATTAACATTCAAAAGAGCGACTTTAGTGTCCTCTTCCTGCAAACAAGTATAGTTTTCCTTTTCCAGGACTACATTTTCATGTCGTGGGAGAGGGAGTTGTACGAGTTCGAAGCTCTCGCCAAGAGAGGGTGTACGACAGGGAAAACTATATAGATTTCAGAATGAGGTTATTAGGCGAACCTGGTACAGTACTCCTAACTAAATAAAAATCCCCTAAAATTTTTTTTTCAGGCCAGGGTCCTTCAGTATTATCCCCTGGAATTCACAGTTTTCCCTTCAAACTCGGACTTCCTCTCGGCTTACCTTCGACTTTCTTAGGAAAGCACGGATGGGTCCAATACTTCTGCAAGGCTGCTTTGAGAGAACCAAATGGATTAACCCACAAAAACCAACAAGTTTTCATTGTGATGAACCCGATTGACTTAAATTTAGAACCAACAATTCTAGGAGTAAGTTCAACCAATTCTAGAGCCTCCAGTATTATTAATTTAGGACATTTCGGGACAGGAAACATTTAGATGTGAAGTTGAACACAAATTTGGAGTGAGTTGTGTTGGTTCAGGATCAGTCGTCTGTAAAGTCAGTCTTGATAGAGGCGGATACGTTCCAGGAGAAAGCATAGGTTTGAAATTCCACAAAACTGGAGAAAACAGTAATTATACTTTCCTAGGTGTCACCGCAAGTGTCTATAATAGAAGTAGAGTAACAATTAAGAGTACCAGAGCAGCTTTAACTGAAAGTATAACTTATATGGCAAGAGGTAAAGTAGTTCAATCTGAAAAAAGAGAACTTGCGTCACTAACCCGTGGAAAGATCCGACCAGGAGAAAAAGATGAATGGATTAATGAACAACTTTATATCCCACCGCTGCCACCAACGAATCTCCGAGGATGCCATTTAATTAAAGTCAATTATGATGTTTACGTAAGTAAAAAAAATTAAATAGAGTTCCGGTAATTAATTTCGGTTTAGTTCATAATTGAACCGAAAAATCTTCAAAAGGAGGTCAAACTACAATTACCGATCATGATGGCAACTTATCCATTAAGATCTGAAGACGACAACAGTGCCTACAAATCAGGAACACACTATCCGTCAACTTTACCAATATTCAGGCCTTGGCTTGAAGACAAACCAACGATTGATTGACTTCTAGATTAATTTTAGACTAATTCTTGTGCCAATAATGTATTTATACCCAAAACGGCTTTATAAAGTGATAACAATTATTTTATATTGTGTTCTTTCAAAATTTGGTCAATTCGAAACTTCCAAATTTAAAAGAACACTATTAGAAATTTTTAACCAGTAACTACAAGTATTTTCTTAAATAAAATTTGTATATAATTGCAGTTGTTCCATTTCCTTAATTATTCCCTTATCTGAAACCATCAAAACTACTTTGTTTGTCAATAACAAAATTCTTAATAGATGCTTTAGTCAGATCTTTAGGACGTCATGATTGCGATAAGTAATGACCCTTGACCAGACAAAAGATACAGACATCCTTTTCAACGTTAACATCGTACAGTTGTACTTAATTAAACCTACTTATACTGTGCTAGTGTAAACGATGCGTATTTTAACCCTTTTATTGTTATTTATATTGGATTTTTGTTGTTGTGAAGGTATGACAAAAAATTTTTGAAGAAAAGAGTCGACACTTATTTCATATTTCAGTTCGAAATGCGCAACAACAGGAAGTCATACAGAAACAAGAAAAGCGAATGAGTGAATATGTGTTAAAAATTTTAGAACATTATAAGCAAGATGACCCCGTTGGTATCCCTGGGGCACCTGTACCTGACCCCTTATCAATTCCTCCCTTAGCCCATGAGATTTCAATGGCAAAAATGAACTTTAACAATGTGAAATTATACGGTTTGTCAAAATTTCGGATTCACCATGCCAAAGTTGATATCACAGCTATGAAAGTCGAAACAGCATTAACAATAAAAGTACTTGATGTTGTTGGTAATTACACGATTAGAAGCTGGATGTCTTCAGCAAAAGGCCCTTTCACTGTCAAACTAACCGACGTGTATGTCAAAGCCATAGCAACCTTAAAAGTTGAACGAAGTGGTCTTCTGGAAGCCCAAGACATGGACATGGACATAACATTCAAAGGAATCGTCATGGACTTCAAAGGATTGGGTTTCCTTGCTAGTATGTTCCAAGGAATCATAAATTCCGCAGGAACCTTCATTTTCGACTCAATCAAACCGTTCATTTTGCGCGAAGTCAACACAAATTTGCGAAATGACGTCAACAAGCAAGTCAGGAAGATTCCTCAGAAGTTCCCGAATTCAATTTCGCCTTTTGATCAGTTACTGATTGATATTCGGCACAAAATCAGAGAAGCTAAGTATGATCCATACAAAGTCAACGATTATAACACTAGTGTTGGCGTTTTTGATGTTTACTTGAGTCACACGTGGCTGTATGGCTTGTCTTCGATCCACAGAGTTGGAGATATTACTTTCGAAATACGGAATAAGACTGTTCATGCACTCCTTGAAGTCGGGACACAAAAAATGGAAGGGACAAGTCATTGGGAGGTTTCGCTGATTGCAGGCTTCATGTCCAAAACGGGGACCGTCAGTTTCAGTGTGGAATATTTGAGGGTAACTATCGGGTTTTAAATTTGGGACCAAAATTTGTGAACGCGCCACATCAAATCAGTACATTTTGATTAGTTTTGTATAGTAATCCAGAAACGCTAACATTATCGGGCCCCAACAAAATAGTGTAACTTCAAATATAAGCAAATTCCTTAAGGGTTCTGGTTTGTTAGATAATATTATCGGGGACTCTTTTAGGGTAAAACAGAAGCAGCAGAAGCAGCATGTCACCTCTTAAGAGACCGAAAATTATGGGATCGTTCGTCTACAGATATTCTAAAACGACTTTATAATCACTAGTTAACATTTTGGGTCGTTTATGATAGTCTCATCGTTAGAGGATTATCTGCCTACTCTGTAATAAACTCTCAAAGGTTGAGGTTTTTAAAATTCGAATGGGTTGCTCACCACTTTTATGATATTCCTTGTTAATCGGATAATAAACCATTTAAGGAATCAAAAGGTCGTTTTAAAATATCGGTAGGCAAACTATAATGGCAAGGATTGTCACGTTGGAATGTAGACTCTGTTAAGAAATTAACTTTTGCACAAAGATAGAAAGTCATATAATGTTAGCATATTTGGATTACTATAACTTTTAGACTACCGATCGCATGGTAACATCACGCGGAGACTTCATGCAATTCTAGTGGAGTAAAATCGGTTTTAAATTATTAGTTTGAGTGACACAAAGGTATAGTTTGTCTATAAATGCTTAAATTATGATGCAATAGAGGCAATTAACCTATTAGGGCTTTAGTGATAAAAAAACCGCAGCCCTTTCAAGGTTGCTTCAACGGTTCAGCTGGTCGCTTTAGCAATAATAGCGCATACTTCTCTTTGCACCAACCCTTATTAAAACCCCCATTAACTAGTTTAATAAACTCAAAGCCATAGCATTCAAACATTTTTTTTTCAAAAACCATCTATATCAATTTCTAGAGAGCATCTAGAGACACACGAATATAATATTGCAATTTTGGATTCTTGTGTCCCTAGAAGTACTCTAGAAGTTGGTATAGATGCTGTTTGGTTATACCTCATGTGTCACCCAGCTCAAGAAAATAGCGTTTTTTAAAAAAGCGATTTTGTTCTACTCTAATCTACGGTTGTTCTATTGATATAATGCTTATCCATTATTATACAGATAATGGCACAAAACTTGCAAAAATAATTTAGAAGATAGAAAATAGCGACAATACTGGTCTAACCATGACATTATATGATAACGATTTCAAGTAGCAGACTTTTGACAGTCGCCAATAGTCAGCTGATCTGAAAATCATACTCCTGTCAAATCCTTCACGCACAGCAAAGTAAATCATATAAGGATGCCGGTGGGAGAAGTTGAGGGATTACTAAGTTTGCTCCACCTACCGTTATCCTTTTACAGTTTACCTTGCTAGACATGAATAGAAGTAAATGTTTTGTCTAAACTAAAACTTAAAAAATTGAAACAAGAGTACGTCTTTCAGTAATCCTTGTTTGCTCACTAAATTTAGTCTTGCTTATCCTTGGAGTAGCATTTCGGTCAGGTTAGGATATAGCGTGGAGGGAGGAATAACAGGAGTGGGCATTAGCATTGAAATCGTGGTCGTTGCACAAACACCTTTTATGACAGTTTCACAGTACCCGAAATAGCGTTTTGCCCCACCATAAATTTGCAAACAGAGGTCCTGACAGTTAAAAAAACCATAAAAGGTGTTTGTACTTCCCCCAAGAACCTAACATTGTCGGTATAGGGCATGCCAACTCTTATTCCTCCCTCCCCGGGATGTAGAAATGGTGCGTTCACATAGATGTTGCCAGATTTAAGAGTTGTGTGTATGTTAAAGTATTTTTTTAAGGTTCAAGTGGCTGTGAGTCAGAGTATGGATACAAGAAATGCTCCGCAACTTGAAGATATTCAATTGGAATTGGGGAACATTCAGATTAGGTTTGATGGAGCTGGGACATTGGATTATGTGATTGAATTTGCGGTGAATGTGCTTCCTAATTTGCTTCGTTATCAAATAATGGACGCTTTGGAAAATCCGGTGAAGCAAAGAATTCAATTGGAGTTGAATAAAGTGAATGTTGAAAGAATAGTAAAAGAGAATATTGATAAGATAGATAATCCAAATAGTTTAGAATTTTTGTAATGAAAATATAGTTCAGATTATAAGTTTATTTTCTTTTATATAAAATAATAAAGAAATAATGTACATTATTTTACAGAGTACAAAATTTAACTAAAATATAAATAGGTACAATAAAGTAGTTGTGACTACCAATCATCAATAAGATAACAGGAACTCAGAGTCAGGCTGCAATGTATTGATTGGCATTTGTCCAAAGAATGTCTTTATGGGATGCTACACATTATATAATTACTTTAACTAATAAGGCAATTAGTTCCATCTCTTTTACATATATGAAATATTGAGTAGACAAGAATCTTAGAGTATCCCATAGAATGGAAAATCAATAGACTAGTCTTTATGGTTTCAGGCTCACTGAATACGCCTCACTTAGTTAATGATTTGCTAATGAACACTGTTTTATTTTTCTGTAAAATGTAGGCCTTTCAGCAACTGAAGAAAATATCTTTGGTAATTTAAACTTATAACTACTTTACAAAAACAGTCATGTTACTTATGTCTCTTGCTGCAATAGTCAGATCTTTCTAGGAAATACTTTCAACTGAGATGTGATATGTAGCTAGCACTGAGTTGTTGCTGCGCCATTCGTGGGACACCCACTCACATAGCCATTGGCGGTGGTGGTGATTCCGTCTTTGTTTTCAACGGGAATACTGGGAAACCTAATATGCGTGTCAGCGTCATTTGCAAACTCGTCATTCGAATCGTCCGAGTTGAGGGAAAAATTGACGTCGTGGTCTCCTGCCATTCTGAGCGGGGTGCTGGGGTCGTCCTGCGAGGGCGAAGGTGTGGGCCGCGATGAGCGCGCTTCGATTCCCGCCGCACTGTGATAAAACGACACCTGAGCAAAACTCTTGCTGGCATCCTCCAACAACAATGAGCATAACTTTAAAAATGAAGGACGTGCAGACGGCTTATGTTGCCAACAGTATCTCATCAGCGTGTAAAGTTTATCGGGGCAGTTCTCAGGCCGCTCCATCACACCCCCATCGATCACATACCGCAACACCTGGTCGTTCGACAGCCCCTGGTATGGCTGCGAGGCCAGAGTCGCCATCTCCCACAACACAACTCCGTAACTCCAAACATCACTATTACTAGTAAACACACCGTCTTTTAGACTTTCCGGAGCCATCCATCGCACAGGCAGTAGACCCTTAGTGCCTTTTCGATAATAGTCCGTTTCGTAAATATCACGTGTCATACCAAAATCACCAATTTTTACTGTTAAATCTTCAGCTACCATACAATTTCTAGCTGCCAAATCGCGATGAACAAACTTCTTTGCTGATAGATATGCCATACCGTCGGCAATTTCGATCGCCATTTGCAGTATTTGCTTCAATGTTGGGGGTTGTTTTGCTGTTGCAGGATCAAAAATCTCAGCATCTGGACGGTGTGAACGCAGGTAGGACTTCAGATCGCCATTAGCCATAAGCTCCATTATTACCAACGTAGGTTGACCTTGTGAAACCACCCCCAATAATCGTACGACATGAGCCGTATCAAAAGCCTTCATCACTGAAGCTTCATTCAAAAACTCTAAACGCTCCCTAAAAACAAACACATTAAAATACTCATTCTCACCCTTTTTCTTACATACCTATTAGTCGCGTGTTCATTTACAGTCTTTACAGCACATTTAATTTGTGCTTTCCCTCTAACATCTTGAGCTATACCTTCATACACCATTCCAAAGCTCCCCTGTCCTAACTCCCTAATCAGTTCTATTTTTTTACGAGGAACTTCCCATTCATCCGGAACATAAACACTGGGAACATACTCCGGGTTCACCGACGGAATCAAACGCATGCTTTCCTTATCGGCCTTCTTTTTCTTGTAGAAAATGTAAACACCCAATCCCAAAACCTATAAAGTAGATCCAAATATGTCACTAAAATGGCCGTTAGAAAAGTGAAAGAACGCAGAAAACATAAATTACCATAAATCGAAAAATAACACCCAATAACACCAAACATTTTGGGGAAAAAGTGTTTAGTGTTGTTGGGTGGGTTTTGCCATTTATTCGACAAGCATAAAATGTTACAAGTTATCCTGTTTATATCAAAGACGTTTTATAGCTGCAATATACGACGAAAGTTCAAAAAACTCTAATCCTAATGTTTATATTGTGTAAATTTAAAGTTTAAATGTTATTTGAAACATTTATATCGAAAAATTTTAATCAGATTCAGAGGTTGGATCCCACTGAACTTCCTCGATATAAACAAGGTAAATGACATCAGCAACAAATACTAATTAAGTTAGAAACAAAATAATTGCGTTTCTTAGAGTTGGCAGTAAAAGATATCTGCGCCAACATTGCCACTAAGAACACTAGTCTATTGATAAAACTATAACTAGTATAAGAAAAAATGTGAAAACAAAAACAAGGACTGTAATCTACACATACCATTCAAAAATTGGCACCATCAATTTAAATGTTTAAGTTTTGAAAGGTCAGTGTCAAAGACAGAATTACACCGTGATCAACAAATTCAGTTGGCAACAAAAAATTTATATTTTTAGCATTATTTTGATACATTAGTTGTTTTCAGCATGGTTTTCAGAGATATATTTTTGACAAATGTCGACATTACCAATAACCCAAGCAGGAAAATGCATCAATTTGGTAAGTTTCAATAAAAAAACAAAAAAAAAACATAAAAATAAAAAATTCTGTTTATGATAAGCTGAGAGCCCAAAGTAGTACATTGAGTTAGCAATAGCACTCAGAATCAGCCTCTAAAACGAAAACTCTTATACCTGCCTACGTCATAAGTCGGCACCATTGCTTAATTAACTTCCAAGACCCAAAATAGTTATTTAAGGTCGCTTCGCACCTTTTATCCTTACAACAACATTCCCTACTTTCAGACCAAACTCGAGCTGACACTACTGACCGCCTTGTTTTCTCCGCAATCTCTTTACTTTATGAATAAAAAGTGGTCAGTAGTAGCAAAGTGTGGCATATTTTGCATTGGTAAAAGGCGCAAAGCGCTCCTAAGTAAAAATTCTGACTCCAAAATTAAATAGTTGCGAATTACAGACGATGGCACGTGCTAATCAGCGCAGTTTGAAGGCTTCACAGACGTTCACACAGTCAAATAAATAAAATTTTATGTTTTTCTCCTGTTCTTGAACAAACGAGTGAAAACAATTTATTAAAAGGATATCTTTGTGGTATTATTAACGACATGAGAGTTTATTTTGCGGTTAGGATTTTTTCAAAAAGCGTGAGAATGAATAAACCCATGTAATCAACACTGCTAACAAAAGGTGCGTTAGACTTTGTCACTCCGAGTGCACCTACTCTATCTTTGTTTGTCTCATTCGGGGCAGATAAATCCGTCGCATTATTTGAATTCAGAATTTACTAATATAAAGAGTGTTTTCATGACAACTTACGCTCTTTCTGCCCCATCTAATAACTGGAAGCACAGAGAGACAATTGTTTTGGATACAGTGTCAAAAAGCATCAAGTTTTGGTCATCGGATAGAGATAGTGATATATGGACTCAATGAAGTAGATAAGGAAAGAGGCGGTGCACTCGAAAGCCGAACGCAGCTAAAGAAACTTTACTGAGAGACTCATCTTTAATGTTAATAAAGATTTGACTGTATATCTAATTTACATGAATTTGCTTCTTTAAACATTTACGCAATTTCTTGTGCATTATGCAATCTTATGTGTAAAAGATTTTGACAGTAAATTGAGGTTAGTTTTATGTCTCAATTATTAATTTATTGTCATGGTAACCAGTCTAAGATGACCTCGCATCTTTTATGTTTCTTTCTATTGAGAAAGTCTATTATAAGATTCTGTATATATTAGATGATCTTAAACGCGATGTATTAAATTATTAAAACAAAACATATTTTCATAAAAAATAACAGAATTTTAATTTTATATTAAACACAAATGTCACACACAAAAGTAGATAAAAAAACTGTTGT